>JARHVA010001733.1:2153333-2820000 GCA_037957365.1 Torreya grandis
ACATGATGTGTTATTGTTCTTGAGTCCTTCTTGAAGAGGCTATATAAGGGACTCTCTTTTATTGTAAAAAGATCTCTTTTTGATAATCAAAACAAAACTCTGCCCAAATTGAAAGGCATTACTAAGACTTTGAGCTCAAATTGTTGATCATATTTTGTCGATCAGCTCAGATTGTTGAATACTTTGAGCTCAGATTGTTGAATATTTTGTCAATCAGCGTACTGATAAACAAAATAGGTATGATCAGCCAAAGTAAAAAGATTAGTCATCCAAATGTTTAGGTTTACCACATCAAAAGGAGACTGATCTCTCCTCTCATCAAGGGGAGGTTTCCTATATATATATATATATATATATATAGAAAATAATACTCAAGGGTAGGACAAACCATCTATCTCTCTTTTTTTAGAGATGATGCATGCGGATCAAAAGAAAAACTCAAGGGAAATGACAAAAATCACTCCTCTTCTTTCAGAAGTACTATTCAGCAAGCCACAAGAATACTCCTGGTAGTAAAAGCAAAATGTAACCAAAGATGTAATAACCAGCAAATCAAGATGCAACACAAAGTCTCCACCTGAATTGCTCAAGAGTAAGATATGAAGGACAATGAGGGCACATAGTCATCCCAAGGTTCTTTACATAGAAATGAAAAGAAAACACACTAAAGGCAATTATGGGGGCACAAAGTCTCTCCACAGTTGACTCTTCAGGACACCTTCCTGAATACTTTCCCTAATTCTGCTTGTTGAATTAAAGGAATAGAGAATATATCAAAGAAAAAGACATAAGAACAATTTCCCCAACAATAAAGATATTATAGCACAAAGTTTGAAAAGTCAGTTGCTTTATTATTCTAATAATAAAATATGATCAAGAATCTGAGCTCAAAGTCTCAGTGATCCTTTCATTTTTGGGTAGCATGACTCCATAGCCCAATGGTACACATGAAGACACTAGAGATTCTGGATTCTACTCCCTTCAATTTTTTTTGCAATTGATATAAGTTCTCCAACTGGAGCCAGCTATTGTCCCCCAAAAATATCACTCATTTTTGGGACAACATTTGAACTATTTTGGTCCTACAGACCAAAATTGTCTCTTTCCAAATGTTGTCCCAAAAATGAGTGATATTTTTGGGGGACAACAGCTGGCTCCAGTTGGGGAACTTCTATCAATTGCAAAAAGAATTGAAGGGAGTAGAATCCAAAATCTCCAGTGTCTTCAAGTGTACCATTGGGCTACAGAGTCATGCTACCCAGAAATGAAAGGCATCACTGATACTTTGAGCTCAGATTGTTGATCATATTTTGTTATTGGAATAAGAAAGTAACTTTTTAGACTTTGTGCTGTAATATCTTTATTGTTGGAGAAACTATTTTTATGTCTTTTTCCTTGATATATTCTTTGTTCCTTTAATTCAACAAGCAGAATTAGTGAAAGTAGTCAGGAAGGTGTTCTGAAGAGTTAACTGTGGAGATACTTTGTGCCCCCATAATTGCTTTTAGTGTGTTTTCTTTTCATTTCCATGTACATGACCTTGGGATGACTTTGTGCCCTCATTGTCCTTTGTATCATACTCTTGAGTAATTTAGGTGGAGACTTTGTGCTGCATCTTGATTTGCTGGTTACTAAATCTTTGGTTACATTTTGCTTTTACTACCAGGAGTATTCTTGTGGCTTATTGAATGTACTTCTGAAAGAAGAGGAGTGTTTTTTGTCATTTCCCTTGAGTTTTTCCTTTGATCCGCATGCATCATCTCTGGAAAAAGAGAGATAGATGGTTTGTCCTACCCTTGAGTATTATTTTTTGTTTATATATAGTAATTTGGAAAAGCAGCTGCGAGCAGAAAGCCCAAAGAAATTTCCAAAGAAGCAAAGACAAGTGATCGGAACAATTTTGCAAATTTTTGTCTGCAAGAAATGTTCGCAGACTTTTGTCCACAAGAATTTTTCCGCAGGAGAAAGCCCAGGGAAAATGCCCATGAAAAAATCCTAGGGAAAATGCCTACGAGAATTATCCATAAGAAATATCCGCGAGAGACTGTCGAAGCCTGAAGGCCATCCAAAGACCGCCTGAAGGGAAGATACCCTTGTGAGGGGCTCTTCCTAACCTAAAGTGGATCATTTCTTAAGGCCTGAAAGGGCAGGTTCTTTCCCAAAAGGTGCCAAACAAAAAATTTGAAGAAGGACCAAGGGGTGACACACTCGAAGACATCAAAATCAAGACAGTGAATTAGCCATTAAAAACATAGTGACGGGCACACGAATGTCAATTTCAAAGCTCATAAAATAGTCATTGATCCTTATAATCTATAGACCTGAATGTATTCAAATGCTTTAAGGCCAAAAATAGTAGGAAGCGACTAAGGAATAGAACAACAAATTAAATCTAGGACCTAATTCAATTAACCAGGAAAGGAGGAACGATGAAGAAGGATTAGATCGCCAGGTGAACATTGAAAGTTACAAACTTTCAATAGCGTGACTTATTTCTCTGCATTGAGAAAAATAAATGAGTAGATGCCCCTAATTTATAGCCTATCTTCCTAACAATTTTCAATGCAACATGATGTGTTACTGTACCTGAGTCCTTGAAGAGGCTATATAAGGGACTCTCTTTTATTGTAAATACTTCTCTTTTTGACAATCAGAATGCAACTCTACCCAAATTGAAAGGCATTACTGAGACTTTGAGCTTAGATTATTGATCATATTTTGTTATTGGAATAAGAAAGCAAGTGATTTTTTAGACTTTGTGCTGTGATATCTTTGTTATTGAGGAAACTATTCTTATGTCTTTTTCCTTAATATATCTTCTGTTCCTTTAATTCAACAAGTAGAATTAGTGACAATAGTCAAGAAGGTGTCCTTAAGAGTTAAATATGGAGAGACTTTGTGTCCCCATAATTGCTTTTAGTGTGTTTTCTTTTCATTTTTGTGTAAAAGACTTTGGAATGACTTTGTGCCCTCATTGTCCTTTGTATCTTACTCTTGAGAAATTCAGGTGGAGACTTTGTGCTGCATCTCAATTTTTTGGTTACTACATCCTTGGTTACATTTTGCTGTTACTACCAGGAGTTCTCTTGTAGCTGGCTGAATATTACTTCTAAAAGAAGAGGAGTGTTGTCTATCATTTCCCTTGAGTTTTTCCTTTGATCTGGATGCATCATCCTTGAAAAAAGAGAGATGGATGGTTTGTCCTACCCTTGAGTATTATTTTCTATTTATATACATATATAGCATATCCATAGGGAACCTCTCCTTGATGAGAGGAGAGATCAGTCCCCTTTTGATGTGGTAAACCTACACATTTGAATGACTAATATTCTTACTTTATCTGATCAGACCTATTTTGTTTATCACTACGCTGATTGACAAAATATTCAACCAATAATTTTTGGCAACTCCACTGGGGATATAATATTCATTATCCATTTATAATCTATCCATTCACCTCCACACTAACTGGGAAAGAATGCACAGTTTAAAGCCTTAAGCTACAAACTAAAGCAAGGTCGATTCTTTTCCATTTTTGTTTCACAATCTGATAGATTCAAGGTATACACAAAGCCAAAGGGCTAAAGGTATTGTTGACCCTGTATTCGAGTTGGTACAAAAAATTTATTTTGATCTATTTCCTTCACCATCTCATCTCCAACGAACCAAGAGCTTTCCTCCTACTAAAGTCAAAATTCCATTGCCAGAGGAAGTATCTACTTCTATTGTTGATAGAGCTTTGCCAATAATTACCCCTCTGAGATTTGTTATGCCTCCTTTTCATAATCCTATAATGGCAGTTCAAGGCCCCTGGGGTAATGCTTTTGGTCCTTTCAATCTTACTCCACCTCTACATGAGCTTCTACACAATTTAAAGAAGAATTTTCCCAAATTCTATGGTGATGGAAAAGTTCATCCTGATGAATACATTGCAGCCTTCAGCATAACTCGTGGAGTAATCAGAGTAGAATTTGAAGATGTAGCAGTCAAATTTTTTATGGAGACACTACAAGGTGCTACTGTAGATTGGTTTTATCATCTACAGGCTCGGTCAGTGACTGATTGAAATACTCTCAAAGATAAAATTGAAGCTAGATTTAAACCTATAGAAGATGCACATGCACTTTTGGCTCAACTTACACAAATGAATAAAGAGCCTTATGAGCCTATGAGAGACTTCATAGCCAAATTTGACAAACTGAAAAATAAAATTCCTATTATTGCTCAACTTACAACTGAGAATCTCAAATGCTTCTTCATTAATTCTTAGTTACCTGAAGTCCATTTTCTTTTGAGACGTGTTGGTCAAATAGATCTTGCTACATCTCAACTTTTGGCCACTGAGGTAGAAAATGATCTCATCTTAGCAGAGAAGATAAGAAGAGATCTAAATAGAGATAGACCTTCATCATCTTCTAAATATTCATCTGCAAGCACCACTAATCTAATGGTGCAAAAGCTAGCAAATGAAGTGATAGCCTTGAAAAGACAAATGGCACAAGGAATGTCTTCTGCTCTTTTATACAAAGATATGCCAAGAAATATATTTCCAAATTAGTCATATCAAGGCAATGCTACCAGGAATGAAGGGCAGCTAGATCATCTTCCTCCCCCACAAGGGAAACTTGCCTTGGAAGCTCCTCCAACCAATTTAGCAATGGGCTATCTTGAAGCAGAATCAAAGTTCTCTTTTCAGCCTGAATTGAATCAAGAAAATGACACTGATCTCTTTGAAGAAAATCAAGAAAAATTAGCTGCCGACTCCCACATTAGTTTCTTGAACTACCAAGATGAACTCGGAAGCAAAGAAGAAGCTTTTGATGGATCATATGTAGTGTTTACTAGGTCTAACCAATCAGTCTAGCAAGCTTATAAGGGAAAGATAGAAGAGCAACCTCAACCAACAGTCATGATTGCTAAGTGTGGAACCACTCTAACTTTTCAGTCAAAGGATCTGGTAATCACCCAAAAGGCAAATACATCAATTTCACCTTCACCTTCTATTTCAATTTTGCAAACCAGCCCTCCTCCCATCCCTCCTAAAACTTAGAAAGTTGAAGTACATTTCTCTGTACCTAGCTCATTTAGCCATTTGACATAATCGATCATGTCAAAAAGATAAAAATACAAATGTCTGAGTTTAAATATTTGCAGTCCAATCTTGATCAATTGGATAAATTGATCCAATGTGTCAAGAACCAAACCATATCTATGAGATAAAAGGCTAAAAAGATAACTCCTGATTCTCCAAAGAACACACCTATTCTGAATAATCTTGTCATTACTCCCCCAGCCACTCCTGAAAAAATAGAACCTTTATATGTTTCCTTGTTAATTAATGGCCACAAGCTGAGTAACTGTATTATAGACTCAAACGCATCTGACAATGTCATGCCTGCTAAAGTAGCTAAGTCTCTTGGTCTCACACTGAGCAAGACATTTGGGAGATGTTTCTCCATGGAGAATAAGCAAGTACCATTGCTGAGGCAAATCAAAGATGCCTAATTTGCATTTATAGCCTTTCCAGACAAGAGAATCAAGATGACTATCTTAGTGGCTGACATCCCAGCATCCTATGGCATTTTGCTTGGACAAAATTTCTCTAAGGACGTAAGAGGAGAATTGAGCATGGATCTATCTGAGGCAAGGATCCCTGTACAAGGCGTAATGAAGAGGTTGCTCTCTGAAAAGGAAGTAAAATATGTGGTCACCTAGACATCAACCCTTGAAACTCAAATCCTTTTTGAATCCGTAGGTATGGGTAACTATTTTCTATCTACAGATGAAGTACATGAAATGCCTGATAATTTTTTTGAAAGGGTCAACTTAGAAATCAGTTCAACTAGAACAACAGAAGAACTAGTAGGTTGCAATACAGATGAAGAAGGATCCTCCATCTCTGATAAAGGAAAGTCTAAAAAAAATTAGTATCAGATGAGATATGGACTTTGGAATTTGATAGTAGATGTTCCTCTACTGGTTTAAAAGCTGGGATTGTATTGATATCTCCTCAAAGAGATATGTTTCCTTCATCTTACAAATTATAATTTAAAAACACTAACAATACAACTAAATATGAATCTCTGCTGCTTGGAATGAAGGATGCTCAAGAAGAAGTCATCAAGTTTCTTCATGCCAAAAGAGATGCTGAATTAGTGGTTTGTCAAGTAAGAAATCTTTACTAAACCAAGAATAAAATATTACGCCACTACCATAACCTGGTTTGGGACTAAATTGAAAGCTTTGATGCTTTCAACATTTCTGCTATACCCAGAGAGTCTAATGATAGAGCTGATGCACTTGCTATTTCAGGAACTCTCTTAGTTCCTCATTTAAATTTCAAAGAAGATAGGTATACTATTCAGCTAGTCTATAGACCAAGTGTTCCTGACAATGCTGATTATTGGCAAGTATTTAATGATGACCATCAAATCATTGCCTTCCTAGAATGAAAAGACAATTTGAACAACTACGTTTTGAAGGCAGTGAACCTCAAAAGTATGAATCAACCTTTGAATCTAGTTTAGATATAAATGAAGAAATCTTACAGTTGAAAGGAAATAAAATTCCCAAAGGCCTAGTTTCTCTTGAGAAGCTATTTGACAAGCATGATAGATTCATCAAACAACAACAAATAGACTCAAGTTTCTCTTAGGGATTCAATCAAGTAAATCTGACCACTAAAGAAAATCTCAAGATGGTTAACATTGGTAAGTGCTACACCCCTGAAGAAAGATTCAAGTTCACTACTTTGCTCCATCAATACATGGATGTCTTAATATATTCTTATGAAGACCTGAAGTCTCTCAGACCTGATTGAATCTACCATGACATTCCTCTCAAGGCTGACTCAATGCTTTATAAGCAAAAATCTAGATAGTACAATCCAAAAATATTAGGTACTATTCTGTTTGAGATACAAAAAATATTAAATGCTAGAATCATCTTCCCAATCCATCATTCCACATGGATTGAAAACATAGTGCCTATAAGGAAGAAGAATGGCAAAATTCACATTTGTGTAGATTTCAAGAATCTAAATCAAGCATCTTTGAAAGATAATTATCTTTTACCAATCATGGATCAAGTGCTTCAAACAGTGACAGGTTCAGAGATGTTATCAATGCTGGATGGCTTCTCAAAATATAATCAAGTTGAATTTGGTGAAGCAGACCAACATAAGATTGCCTTCACCACACCTTGGGGTACATTTGCATATAGAAGAATGCCTTTTGGCTTGATAAATGCTGATGCTACTTTTCAGAGAGCAATGGATCTGGCTTTCAAAGATGAGATTGGTAAATTCATAGTGGTATACCTTGATGACTTGACTATCTTTTCAAAGTGTCGATCTGATCATGTACACCACTTACAACAAGTGCTAGAGCGTTGCCTCCAGAATGGTATTTCTTTAAACTCCAAGAAGTCTATTTTTGGAGTAACAGAGGGGAAACTCCTTGGACACATTGTGTCAAAATAAGGCATAAAAATTGACTCAGACAGAGTCAAGTCTATTCAAGATCTTAATTTGCCTACAAGAAAAAATATTATTCATTCTTTCTTCAAAAAAGTGAATTTCTTACAGAGGTTCATCCCCGAATTTGCTGAGAAGACTAGACACATTGTGAACATGATGAAAGGGAAGACCATCTTTAGCTAGATTAAATAAGGAAAGTCAACATTTTAGAATATCAAGACTACCATTGCTCACACCCCTATCTTGGTTTGTTTAGATTACAACAAAGATTTCATCATATACAACTATGCATCTGAACACACTCTTTCAACAATTCTTGTTCAATAGGACAAGGAAGGTATGGAATCTCTTATCTCTTTCATGAGGTGACCTCTCAAAACCCATGAGATGAAGTATTCAAATGTAGAGAGGCGTGCTTATGTGTTGGTGAAAGCAGTCAAACATTTCCACTTCTATATTCTGAATTCACACACTATTGCCTTAGTTCTTGACACTATAGTCAAGTCTATATTAACTTAGCAGGAGTTTGACATGAAAAGAGGTAATTAGATTATAAAGATCCAAGAGTTTGATCTAGACATCAAGCCAACAAAGCTGGTCATGGGTAAAGGCCTATGCTAATTAATTACTGACAACAAGCCAGAAGATACACATCATGAAGAAGTTGAAGTGGAAGATACTCCAACAGTATTTTTTGTCTCCACTACCAATGAGTGGTATTCAGGTATCACTCATTTCCTTACTTATGGTGAATGTCCTGCTCATTTGTCTTACAAAGAAAGGAGGACTATCAAGTTAAAAGTTACCAATTTTATCCTTTGGGATAATGGATTGTACAAGAGAAGCATAGATGGAGTATTCCTTTGTTGTGTAGACAAAGAGCAACAAAGCTAGCTTTTGAAATCTTTCCACAATCTGGCCTATGGAGGACATTTTTCTGCTCTTGTGACTACTCACAAGATTTTGTGAGCTAGGTATTACTGGCCAACTCTTTTCTAAGATGCACATAAGTGGGTTAGGAAATGTGAACTTTGTCAGCAATTTGTTGAAAGACCCAAGTTAGTTGCTATGCCTCTCAAGCCAATGATCATAAAAGAACCTTTCCAAAAATGGGGGATTGATTTTATTAGGACAATAAACCCATATTCAAGTGTTGGACATGATTATGTCCTTACAGTAACTGACTATTTCACCAAGTGGGTAGAAGCAATCTCAACTAAGCATGCTACTTCAAAAGTTGTATGCAACTTCCTCAAAGAGAATATCATTTCTAGGTTTAGAGTTCCAATCAAAATTGTTACTGATAATGAAGCTTGTTTCACCTCCCAAGAGATTACACAATTTTGTTTTCATTATGGAATTATACTCTCTCACTTTTCTGATTATTTTCTACAAGGGAATGAACAAGCTGAATCCAGCAATAAGAACCTGGTAACTATCATCAAGAAGTTAGCAGATGACAATCAAAGAACATGGCATAAAGCATTAGTTGATGCTCTATGGGTAGACAAAATCACACCAAAGAGGGCAACTGGTATGTCTCCTTTTCAACTTTTTTATGTTATCAATGTTGAGATACCAATCACCTTAGAATTGCCACCCTTGAAATTGGCAAAGGCAATTGAAGATCAAACATATGAAATCTCTCTTGATAAAAGAATCATGTGCCTGACTGAGCTGAAGGAATAGAGAACCATGGTGGTGGACATAATTTATACTCATCAAAGTCTGGTAAAGAAATTCTTTGACCAGAAGGCCAAAAATCATGATTTCCAGATTGGGGATCAAGTCCTACTATGGGACAAAAGGAGAGAACCAAAGGGGATGCATGGAAAGTTTGACTCCCTTTGGAGAGGCCCATTTATAATTCATTAGCACATTGGTGAAAATAGCTTTCTTCTAAAATATCAAGAGGGTACACTCTTTTCTCTGCCTCACAATGGGTAGCATCTGAAACACTTTAACTCTTGAAGTATCAGATCATTGCATCTGTATATATGTATATTTGTACAATTTTTAATTCTATTTTGTTTTATTTTTTGATGCCTTTCATTTTTTGGTAGCATGAATCTGTATCCCAATGGTACACATGAAGACACTAGAGATTCTATATTCTACTCCCTTCAATTCTTTTTACAATTGATAGAAGTTCCCCAACTGGACCCAGCTATTGTCCCCCAAAAATATCACTCATTTTTGGGACAACATTTGAACTTTTTTGCTCCTATAGACCAAAATTGTCTCTTCCATTTTCAAAATTTGTCCTAGGCATTCAAATTCCTTATTTTTCAAGCTTCTCAAAAATCTACGAACTCTGCAAGAAGGTTCAATTCTATTGGTTCAAAGGCTTTTTGCAGGTAGGTTCAATCAAAAGAATCAGTTTCCAATACTTAGTCATTTTTAGGATTGGTTCAGCACCTTGGTTCAATTAAAAATGTCCATTGACAAGCATCAACAATAGGTTCAATGCATTTGGTTTAACACGTTCAAATTCTCTCAACACAACTGCGAAGTTCAATCGGCAAAGTTCATCACTTTGGTTCAATCAAATGGTTCAGTGCTTCAGTTCAAGGCTTCATTTGAACCGTTGAACTAAAGCTTGGTTAAACAGTTGGTTCAACATATTTTGAGTCAAAGGTGGGTTTAAATAAATGGTTCAAAGGTGTGTTCAATCAAGCAGTTCAATGCTTTGGTTCACTTAGTTGGTTCATTCGCTTGGTTTAACGCTTTGGTTCATCTGCTTAGTTCATTGCTTCAGTTCAATCAAATGGTTCATCAATTGGTTCAAAGGATTAGTTTGAACCATTAAACCAAAGCTTGGTTCAATGTTTAGTTCATTTAATTGGTTCATTGACTTGAACCATCGGCTTGAACCATTTGGGTTTAAAGCTTGGTTCATCGGCTTGGTTCAACAGAGTGGTTCAACAGATTGGTTCAATCAAATGGTTTAATGGATTGGTTCAACAAAATGGTTCACTCATATGGTTCAAAGGAGTGATTCAATGAAAAAAAAATTCAAAGAATCCTCCTAAAGGATAAGTGCCCTTGCAGAGGGCACTTGGTTGACAAAAACACCCTTCGGAAGGGTCATTTTCAAAGAAGGATGCAAAGGTAATTCTTTTAGATTTTTGTTTAAGGAATTCAAAAAAGACTAAGGCAAGAAGTAATTCCTTTAGATTTTTTTCTGAAGGAATTCCTTCAGAGAAAAAGTCTGAAGGAATTTGGAAAAGCAGCTGCGGGCAGAAAGCCTGAAGAAATTTCCAAAGAAGCAAAGACAAGTGATCGAAACAATTTCATAGAATTTTTGTCCACAGGAATTTGTTCGCAAACTTTTTTCCACAAGAATTTATCTATAAGAGAAATCCCAAGGAAAATCCCTATGAAAAAATCTCGTGGAAAATGCCTGCGGGAATTGTCTGCAAGAAATATCCGTGACAGACTGTCGAAGCCTGAAGGCCATCTAAAGACCACCCGAAGGGCAGATACCCTTGTGGGGGGCTCTTCTTGACCCAAAGTGGATCATTTATTAAGGCTTGAAAGGGTAGGTTATTTCTAGGAAAGTGCCAAACAAAAAATCTAAAGAAGGACCAAGGGGTGATGCGCCCAAAGACGTCAAATTCAAGACAACAAACTAGCCGTTGAAAACATAGTGATGGGTACACAAACATCAATTTTAAAGCTCATGAAATAGTTGTTGATCCTTGTAATCTATAGACCCAAATGCATTCAAATGCTTTAAGTCCAAAACTAGTAGGAAGAGACTAAGGAACAAAATAGCAAATTGAATCCAGGACCCGATTCAATTAACCAGGAAAGGAGGAACGATGAAGAAGGATCAGATCGCCAGGTGGACATTGAAAGTTGCAAAATTTCAATAGCGTGACTTGTTTCTCTACATTGAGAAAAACAAATGGGTAGATGCCCCTAATTTCTAGCCTGTCTTCCTAATAGTTTTCAACGCAACATGATGTGTTACTGTTCTCGAGTCCTTCTTGAATAGGCTATATAAGGGACTCTCTTTTATTATAAATACTTCTCTTTTTGAAAATCAGAACGAAACTCTACCCAAATTGAAAGGCATTACTGAGACTTTGAGCTCAGATTGTTGATCATATTTTGTTATTGGAATAAGAAAGCAAGTGATTTTTTAGACTTTGTGTTGTGATATCTTTGTTGTTGAGGAAACTATTCTTATGTCTTTTTCCTTAATATATCTTCTGTTCCTTTAATTCAACAAGTAGAATTAGTGACAACAGTCAAGGTGTCCTAAAGAGTCAACTATGGAGAGACTTTGTGCCCCCATAATTTCCTTTAGTGTGTTTTCTTTTCATTTCTATGTAAAGGACTTTGAGACGACTTTGTGCCCTCATTGTCCTTCGTATCTTACTCTTGAGCAATTCAGGTGGAGAATTTGTGCTGCATCTCAATTTGCTGGTTACTACTTCCTTGGTTACATTTTATTGTTACTACCAGAGTACTCTTGTAGCTTGCTGAATAGTACTTCTGAAAGAAGAGGAGTGTTGTCTATCATTTCCCTTGAGTTTTTCCTTTGATCTGCACGCATCATCTCTAAAAAAAGAGATATGGATGGTTTGTCCTACCCTTGAGTATTATTTTCTATTTATATACATATATAGCATATCCATAGGGAACCTCCCCTTGATGAGAGGAGAGATCAGTCCCCTTTTGATGTGGTAAACCTACACATTTGGATGACTAATCTTCTTACTTTGGCTGATCAGACCTATTTTGTTTATCAGTACGCTGATCGACAAAATATTCAGCCAACAATTACCACATATTAAGACTATTTCAATCCTTTATTTATCACTTTAGGATCTAAAACAAGATCTAATGTAAGGAACATAGTACACCACCTCAAGGTTTATGGCTTGTATGCTAATAATTGAGAAATAACTCTAAGAAAATTGAAAATTTCCATGTTTGACCTCCTAAATTTCATAAAAATTATCTCTTCTCTTAATAATCATTTTATCTCTACATTTTACATAGAAATCAATGAGGAAAAGATCACATAAACACTTGAATAGATAGTTTTCTTTCATTCACTATTTGACAGACCTAACTATCATCTCAAGGGTAAATTTATTGCAATTCAAATCATGTTACTAACTCAAATTAGAGATTATAGTTGATAACAAATAATATCAAAAAACACATAATCAAAACCACTCACCAAATTGAGTAATCAAACACACAAATAATCTATTTTAACCATGCAACGTTAGTGCACTCAGAATTTCTCATTTCATAATCATTTTTCCTTCAATCAAGTTTTACTTTCCATCTCCATTCCTCAACCTCCTTGAATGGAAGGTGTGGATTACATTCAAAAACTTAATACATACTATATATTATCTACCTATTATCTAAAACTCTTAAAACAAGACTCATAACTAATTCTTAATCAAGATTTTCTATCAACCTCCTAGCCCAACGTGGGGTGGTGGACTGCCACCTCACACTTATATGACATATACACTTAAAACACACTTAAGACCCTTATGAGACCATAAAACATCATTTAAAACTTTATTTATCAATCACACATCATCATAATCTCACCTAGACCACTAATACACTTTGAAATTCTATTTTGGCGAGAAAACTAGCTTGAACTCAAATTCAAATTTGCACACACATTCTAGACCACTTAAGCATTCCAAAATGCCCCTACATCACACATAGTACTACTATCCAATTAAAGCACTACTGTCCAAGAGGGGTTATGAAATATGGATCAAGTTGATGACACTTAGATTAACTTCCATGTCAATTTCCAACACTCAGATCATCTGTATCATGTGTTTTCTAGATAAGTCTTTATGTGCACTATTTATTATTATTTTTCAAAAAGTTAAAACTAGTCAATTTTATAACAAATAAGTGGCTATATTTTATACCTATTATTTCACTAATTTATTCTACTCAAACCTTTAATCACACATAGTATTTACATAATCTAAACCCTAAAAGGTTAAAATGCAAAACTAATCTAGAGCCTCTTAATCCTTAGTGAGGCCATATTAGCTACACACTCACTCAATTAGGCCTAAAATAAGGCCTGCATGTACACACTGAGCTATAAAAATTTCATATATTGTCTTATAAATATTTAAAACACCTTAATTACCTTTATATAACCTTGGAACACCTAAACATAAAGTTTCAAAACATTTGGATCACTAAAACTTGAGTTATGACACTTTTAGATTCCTTGGAGACCAGTTTTCATCATTTCTTACATGCATGTATTGTATTTTTGAGTTTTTTCTCTCCTTACATATTTTACAAACCTGATACCACTTTTAAAATTTATAAAATTTCCCCCCCACATTTAATCCAAGTTTCATAGTGTTTGGAGCTCTAAAACTCAAATTATGGTCTTTGTTGTGCACCTAAAATCTCTTAGGGCAGCAAGCATGCTAGTTTAATAACCATTTTATATCTTGAGTTTTAGGAGGTTTCAAAAGATAATTATTATTTTTATAGGACTATATGAACCCCCTATACCCTCTCCAATCTTTTTTTAGGTAGGTTAAATTTAAAAAGTACTAAAAACCTCCAATTTTAAGTCTGCAAATTTATAAGTCCTATCCTTTGATTAGAACACCACTACTTTGTCTTGAAACTAACCTATATGACACAAAACCCCTATTTTTTAAACATAAAGAGAAATAAAGAACATTATTAGTCTTTTTTTTAAGCTCTATCCTCAATGAAACACCTCCAAATCATTAAAAATTACCATTGTTGCCTTGTAGACCTATGTAAGGGCATTCAAGTCTCCAACCTTACTAAAACCCTATAAACTAAGCTTCTTATGGGACTAGAATAATGCATGAAGGATCTTTAAAGTTAATATGGGCTAGTTTTTTGGATGTAAGCCCATATTTTCATGAGAAGACTCTCTGAAATGGAATGAAAGCATGATTTCTTCCTCAGACTTGTAATTCTAACCCTTTTATCTTGGAAATAGATTAAAACCCAGAGAATGGCTCTCAAAATTTTCAAATTATTTGGAAGGTGATTTGAGAATATAGAAACCATATTTAAACCTCTATTTCTCATGCCATCCATCAAAATAATCTTGAAATAATGAAAGATTGATCCATAGGCTCCTAGGGTTTTAGGGGTTTTTAGAGGCGTTGTCTTGAAATTTTACATTGCATGACAACACCCCCAATTATTTGCATACATGAAATTAGATGCGTTTTAAAGAAAGGGATGGTAAATTTTTTGTATAATGGGGCATCAAATCCATATCCTAATGGACAAGGCTTGGGTAGAATAATGAAATTTATCTATTTTCAAGCTTCCAAATAGTGTGTTAGAGATATATTGACAATTTCTCTTTTGATGCAACAAGATTCTTGTCATCATGAAAAGTGTAATATGATAGAGAGAAGAGAGAAGTCATGAATTTATTTTATCTTATCAGCACTAGAGTGAAAATTTAAGGTAAAATCAAACTTATCTAGAAGTTCTTGATTTTTATCCCAATGTAGAGAAAAAATCTGAGAGATGAATTTTGAATATAAATACTTGGTATAAAAATTTCATCTTGAACTTAAAAACCCAAGGGGGAGAATCATAGTTGTAGGTTTCAAGTTGTGCAAAACACCAATGCACTTTTACAAGTCATGCAATTTTTTTTTTTGCAAATCCCAAGTTGTGAAAAATGCCCCAACACTTTTCCAAGTCACACAATTTGCAAATTATTTTTTCCACTTGGTGAAAATTTCAAATTATTTTCTTCCACTCAGTGCAATTTGAAAATTCTTTTTTCCACTCAACGTAAGTTGTAAAATCAAATTTACACTCGGTGTAATTTTTAAATTCTTTTTCCACTTGGTGAAATTTGCAAATTCTTTTTTCCACTCAGTGCAATTTACAAATTATTTTTTCCACTTGGTACAATTTACAAATTATTTTTTCCACTCAATGCAATTTGTTTTGCATTATTCCTTCCCATGCAAATTTAATTTTAATTTTCCATGGTCATGAAATTTATAATTTCATTTTCCTCAACCATGCAAATTAAAATTACATTTCCCCGAGTCATGAACTTTCATTTTGCACTTCCCCAAATTCATGATAAATGGAAAATGATGGTGGTTTCATGAATAAATTCATGGTATTTTAAAAATGAAGTGGTTTTATCAATAAAACCCATGGGTTTGAGTGTTTAAAAGGTTTTTTTGGTCCCAAAACCTATGGTATTCACTACAGAAGCATGGTATTGGTTGTAAGTTTGTAGTTTTCACTAGTAGAAGGCAATTTTAATGAGACAAAATTGTTTTACATGGGCATCTCCAACATTAATTCAAGTTTCAAATGGATATATGTTTGCATGTGTTGAGTAGTATTTAGTTTTGGGGTTTTGGCTATGGCCATAAGTTGGCAATCTAAAATTTTGGAGGCCAAATGCAAATGGAAGGTGTAAATTAAAATTTATTTACCATTGCAAGTGACCTCTCATCCCTTGTATCATGTCAGTGACTTGATAAGGATAAAGATTTCTATGATAGGCTTCACAAAAATATTAACATGAATATTATGTTCTTATGAAGAAAACATTTCTAGGGTGAATGGAAAGGATTACTAAGGAACATCAATGGTCATTAAAAATTCTTAGTCAAGTAAATTTGAGATTACTCAGACAAATGTTGATATAAAGGACAAGCATGTGTAGGACAAAATTCCCTAAAAAGTGCAAATAAATACCAAGATTATCTTCAGTGAAGGAGTAAGTGAATGAATTCTTCATCAAGCTTCTGGTCTTTTCATGTTAATGTTGGATCTCACTTTGTAATTTTTAGTTGAAAATTTTGTGTCATTGCAACCTTGTAAATGCAATTTGTGTAAATGCACTATGTTACTTTATAAATATCAAATTGTGTAGTTTTAATTTACATATTTCAAGTGGATTAAAAGCACCAAAGCATTTTTGCACCATTTAAGTGGTGCAATTTTTTATTTTCACTTTTGTAAAAAGTTCAATTACACCAATGCATCTTTATATCACTTAAGTGGTGAAATGTTGTAATTTCACATTTGCAAGCAGTGTAATTAAACCAACTCACTTGTACACCACTTAAGTGGTGTATTTTTTTTAAACTCACTTTTACACCATCTACAATACAAAAAAGGTGGTTACACACCATAACCACTTTCCCACACTATGAATCTGAGTATTAGGCTCATTGTAATGGGAGAAATTTTGGCAATAAGACTCTGCATAACCTTTTTGAATAATTATATTGTATTTTCAAATCAATAAAGATTAGAATAGGGATATTTTGTAGACTTTGTGTTCAGGATTTCTTTATGAGATATAAATTTTTGTATGATTCATCTATATCTATATCTTTACTTTCAAATTGTTTTCATAATCACTACCAAATTGGTAGAAAATGGGAATTTTACATTGAGTATTTTTTTTTAGAATCTTTTTGTGTTATTTATATGAATGTGAAATCTTAGGGTTTAAGTAATATTTTAATTATTGTTTATGGATAAATATGGGATGGTTGTTTTTGGCCTACTATCAGGATTATAAAATCATCTTAGTGTATGTTTTACACTCCTAAGGGTGTAATTATGTCTTTATCACCCATTGAATGAGAGAGATTTCTATAAACAAAGTGTTTCTCTTTCATGGGCTATTCTAGTGAATCTCTATATTTAGTCACCTAGAATTATCCTTCATCTTCCTTGGGGTTATTTTAGTAGTTTTTGTGTTTAACTAGATAAAATCATCCCATTCTAATTTTTTCCCTTTTCTTCTCAGTTTCATCATTCCTCATTTCCTTTCTATATCATTTTTGTGCTTTCTATTTAAAAGTTAAAAACCCCTAATAGAAAACATTTTTACTGTAAATAGTTGTGAATAGCTTTTCCCTTAATTTTTCTTTTTTAGATTTTAATAAAGGTAGATCTACTTGATAATATGATAGGGACTTTGTCCCTACATTGTTGACTAATGTAAGGATTTTTTCCATATGTTATTGACTAACATAAGGACTCAGTTCCACATTGTTGAGTCAAAGTCACCAGTTTATCCACTTGAAATTTTTTTGAGCCAATAATTTTTGGTGACTCTATTGGGGATCAAAGTTTTTTATGCACATGATTTTTAGACATTTAAAGGAATCTCCCATATAATGGGGGTTGGTGACTCCATTGTGATGAAGTACCTAGTGCTTGCATCTTTATAATTGAAGAAATACCATTGGTTCACCCCAACCCCAATGTTCCTCATGTCCCACGGGGAAAACATTTTGGTTCATTGGATTTGGCCTAATATAATGAATTACCATTAGGCTCAAGGAATAAATTTCTAAATTTTTATAGAGAAAATGGTCAAGATGTAAATATCCATATCCTAGCCTTTATAGTGTCCTATAGCATATTAGGAGTTACGCATGAAGATGTCATTGTCATGATTATTAATGAGACTCTCATTGGAATTGATGCTAAGTGGTTTTAATACCTTGAATATGGATGAATTGTGAATTGGAACTCGTAAAATAAAAAGTTACTTAATAAATTTAAATTAGTTGTGGATGTGTGTGCATTTTTGTTAGATTTCTTTCAAAATCAGAAGCAAGACAATGAGTAGATGAGAGAGTTCATAGCACATTTCAAATATTATTGAGACTGATTTCCCAGTTAGATTAACCAATTATAAACAATAAAATATATTTATTCATTGGTTATTTACACCCATATATCAAATTCAACTTGATGAAGAACAAGGTAAATGACTTGGAAGCTGCACAATAGGAAGTTATCAAAATTGAAGATGATATGGTTTTATCTAGAATGTTGAAGAAAGAAGTTTTAAAAGGTGCTAAAATTATTTAAAATGGCGATGAAAAAATAGTGAAACCTAATATAATCAAGAGTCTACAATATTAAAAAAAAGACTTTGAAGGCAATTTCTTGATCAAATATGTTGAAAGTCTAGCAAAGAGAAACATAAAGTGATTCCTATCACATATGATTGTTTCAGTTTCAAAATTGTGGAAGAAGGTGAATAGTTGGAAGAAATAATGCTTGATCAAAAAATAAAAAAATAATTTGGCTTCCCCCTTATAAAATAAGAGAGATTTTTAAATATTTCATAATATTTATCAAACCTTATAGTCCCAAGAGAAAATGGGTTATTTGAAGAATAATTGTTTGAATCTCAAATAGATAGAAGCAATAATGTAGAATGTGATTTTATAATTTCTAAAGGTGAAGACAATATGAAATTAGTTTTTAGTCAAGAAAAGATCCCTTCTCTATCACATTGAAAGACTCAATAGTAAAAAAATATGATTCCTTAGGTATTTCATTTTCAGGTTCTATCAAAGAAGAGTTCTCAATATAACTTGAATCCAGAGTAATCAACCCCACATAGATTGAAGATCATAAGAAGGTCAAAGATGAAATCAATAAAGACATAAATCTAGAAAAAAATGAATGGTGTCCAATTTTCATTAATCAAAAAGGAAACTATCAAGGAAAAAGAGATTCTTGAAGGTGATGACAATAACTCATTCAATGATGAATTTGTTTCTACTATGGTAAGCAACTTGGAAATGAATATCAACACTATTAATTTTAGAAGACAATCATATTATATTTTCATCTCAAAAATAGATATGATACACACTTCTCTTCAATTTAGATATTGTATCTAGCACATGCATTTGAAGTCACTCGAAAAGACATTGAAAAAGTCTGGTATTGTTCAGGAGTGATTAGTGAAGATTAGAGAGTTCATAATGATTTAATTTCCAAATAGGAAAACATTGCTAATTTGTTCATTCATGATCATCCTTGTGTGAATGATAAATGTATGTTTCTCTTCCCACCTGCATTGTCATTATTGTTAAATGTGTTTAGAGTTTATAAGTAAAATTCATTGTTTTGAAATTGTAGGTACTTCTCCTAGCTAGTGAATGGTTTTGTATAGTCTTCTTGTTTTCTTATGCCCTCTATAAATAGTTTTTCTTTCCCTATTTTTACTTATTTCATTTTTCCTATTTTGTTTTGGTGTATATGTGTTTTTGTCAATAAATATAATAGGTTGTTTGTTGTTCCTTGCTCTCCTTATTTTTGTCCTTATTCTTTCACATGTTCTTAGACATGATCTATACCTACATTGAATCCCAATCAGTCAAACATCTCAGATCCTCATGTGAGTTATTTAGTTTAAATATTCTTTAGTTATTGAGTGACATGCAAAAATGGGCCATGAATTATTTTGGTAAAGTGAGTATACAAAATAGACATTTAATAGTTTATCTAGAAAATAGTTGTTGCATTTAAGAAAATAATGATATGGATGCTCGTATCTCAAGTAATAAAACAAATAATTTTATCATGTATCTCTTCAAGTGAATAGGTGGTGAATTTTCAATAATAAGTGATATGGCCCAACTAACATGTGTTCATTTCTCATATGACTGAGATGGGTAAACTAGTTGTTAGTTAGTCAAATTAAAATATATAAATATTTAGAGTAGAAGATATGACCTAGTAGTGTGTGTTAATTTATTATATGATTAAGATATGTGAACTTGTTGAGCATGGTCATTAATATTAGGTTGTCATTGATGTCAAAGAGATCATGTGATTATAGTACATGACTGACAAAGAGGTTATGCTTGATAGCTTGGAGAGATATGGCACATTTTTAGGTCTATAAGGATAAAAAATAAGTTTTAAGGCATCCATAGATGTATTTATGAAGCTTTGGTGTGTCACTTGATCAATTGGAATGAGAAACAAGCATCTTATAGCTTAAGAGAAGTTAGACCATCATGCAGACATACATAAACTAGCAATTTTGTGCATGTATTTTTGGTACTCAAAAATTTAACCAAGGTTAAAGGAATTAACTGAGATGTTTTCTATAGTGCCAATAAGGTACCTTGAAGATTTGGAGTCCTAAAGTGTTTTCTAGCTCAAGTTTTAAACCTTCAAAGTTATTTTATAGACTGTGATGGGCCAGAGACTATCAAGTTTAACTACATTGAAGTTTGGGGTCCACTAGTCAGTAAATCTAAGAATGTGTGTTAAATAATATATCTTGACCTACTAATGCATGTAAAAATGACTATGTCAAAGAATGAACATGCTAGTGACATGTGTCACATTCATAGAGCTTGGATAGAAAATCAATAGTTCATAGGTGTTTATACTATCAAAAGATCAATGGTTGAGTTGAATTCAAAGAGTTGTGTATAAGGCACATAGAGCTACCAAGAGTCATAATCATAGGAGCTTAGAGCTTAGATCAATAGTAAGTGCTACAAGATAAAGACCTAGTTAATCTACAGAGATCAATGGTGCATATTTAATCAAATTTGTCAAGGAGCATGAGATGAGGTCAACATGTTCGAGGTTTAACATATGCTTAGAGACCATTGGAATTTAAATATTCAAAATTGTGAGGGAAAAATAGTGATCAATTTTTATTCTATAACTTTTGATATATGTAGAATTCCATGGTGGTGTAAAAATCAAAATTATAGAGGACTTCAAGGCAGATCCAAATAACCTAGTTAAAAAGGTTTTAATGTTTGTATAGAAAAATTTATGAAGCTTCAAAGTTGATTTGTTTTTATTAATGGTGTTACTATGTACAAAATAATGTTTAACCAAATTATGCTTTAAAAAAAGAATGTTTTGGTGGATAAATCACCTAAAGATGTCTTAGAGATAATATAGAGTGTACCCATGTAATTAAAAGTGATCTTATGTTCTTAATTTTCTCAATGAAGTGCTAAATGGGTGAATAGGTCTTCATGAGACCTATAAGGGCTAATGAGCCTAATTGAAAGGTGTAGCTACTTAAGTGTGACCCATAGTTACTTTCATCAACCTATGTGGATGGTATTAATCTATGTAATATGTCTTAATGGTTAATATAAGTATTATGGCTAACCTAGATGGTGATATTCAAGAAGACTCTATAAATAGTAGAGACCAAGGTAATGCTTTCTATACTTGAGTGTGCATGTGTTGAGAGAGAAGAAGATAGAGTCAAAGTAAAGAGATAAGAGAGAGTGTGATCAGTGGATGGACTGAAGTACATAACTAATTGAGGATACGTGAAGAATACTAGATAGATCCAAAAGGGTGTTTTGGATGCATTTATTGTATGATCAAGTTTATGTGTGTGTTATGAGTTAAAAGAAAGGTGTTATACATTGTGTCTCTAATTATATTAGTTTGCAATCAAAATTTTGGAGTTGTGGATTTAATAAGGTGTTATATGGGTTCTCAACATCTAGAACAAGTGGGTGCTTATTCACACTTAGGGGTGGGTGATCCTTGTGAAGTGGTTGCTTAACTAAAAGGTCTCATGTTTATGATCATATTATAGGACAAGTAGTCCAT
Source organism: Torreya grandis (assembly GCA_037957365.1). Lineage (NCBI taxonomy): Eukaryota > Viridiplantae > Streptophyta > Pinopsida > Cupressales > Taxaceae > Torreya > Torreya grandis. The sequence continues at coordinate 2,175,232 of JARHVA010001733.1, forward strand.
GTGTTTATAGGATTGAGAGTGGGTTTTATTCCCTAAGAGGGTTTCACACATAGATCTTGTGTTATGTGTATGATCTTGATTGATATTCGTTATTCATTATTGTGAATATATTGTATACTTTATGAATGATTATGGTCATTAATTAAGAGTTTTAAAGGATTACATTTGAAGTTTAAACTATCTTGAATAATTGATTCACCCCCCCTTCTTAGTGATATAAGGTACATATGGAAAGTCAACAGATGTAGGGTTTCTCTAAAAACCAAGAACCATTGTTCAATGGGTCAAATTATTATTTCTAGAGTACAATGATGAGGACATACATTATGTCTCTAGGGTTTGATATTTGGCAATCTATCATGGATGGTTACACTACAACTACTCATCCAACTAGTGCTACTGATAACAAGTTGAGTGAGAATAATTCTAAAGATATGAATGATATAATTTTTCATATATCTAAGGATGTGTTCACCAAAGTGATCCATTGCAAGTTTTCCAAGGAAATTTGGGTCAAACTATAGACTATCTATGAAGGAGACTCTAAGGTAAAACTGGCTAAGTTGCAGACCTACCAAAGGAAATTTGATAGTCTCAAAATAAAGGAAGAAGATACTATGGAATCCTATATTTTAAAGGTTTATGAGGTAGTAAACATGATCAAAGGTCTTGGAGAGGATATTGATGAAGCTACCATAGTACAAAAGGTATTGAGGACTCTTACACTCAAGTTTGATTCAAAGGTTTCTACTTTAGAATAAAGTCATGATCTCACTAAGTTTAATTTGGATGAACTCCATCGCATCCTTATAGCCTATGAGATGAGAGTTGATGAATATAGACCTCCTAAGAAGGAATCAGCCTTCAAGGTGGTCAAAGAGACAAAAGATAAAAAGAACAAGTTAAGTCTTTAATATTTTGATCTTAATGAAGATCAACTTAAAGCCATGATTGCAAGAAAATCAAATGTAGCATTAGGTAAGTATGAATTAAAACTTTCATTCAAATGTTTTTCACGTGGTAAAGTTGGTCATTTTGTAGCCAGATGTCTAGGTAGAGACAAGTCTGAACATAAAAAAGCTAATAAGGAATCTCAAGAGGATGAACACAAAAAAATTGAGGGTTCTATCAAGTACAAAAAGTTCTTCAATAATAAAAATGGAAAGAAAGAAAGAATCATAAAAAGTTAGTAAGAGCCTTTACCATGAAGAAGATAGTAACTCATATACATAAGAATAAGTAAACTATCAGAGGATTTGCCAAGGTCTAAATAACAAGGATGCACGAGTCATGGTTACACGAGACAAAGCAAGTGAATACCACAAAATACTAAAGTAAATGAAATCAAACAAGAGACAATTGTATAGACAATTTGGAGAAAAGCCAATATTCCATTAACATGAGATGGCCATAATGAAGAATACATATAGGAGAGCTAGTAAGTAAATCCTCCACAAATGGTGGTCAAAGCACCCCAAGAATAGACTGTAACTCCTCCACAAAAGGTGGTGAAAAGGTGCTAAGAATAGAGAAGTAACTCACATACCCAGAATAGGCGATCAAAGGAGTTACTTATGACATTCTTATGACACCTATGACACATCTATGACACACATCTCCACATAAGCTAGCCTATCCCACGAATGTAGGAAAGCTCCATGTATGTACAAATATATAATATTCACTAATCAAATAATAGGGAAAAATAAAAACCTACACTAACACCCCCCCATAAGCGTAGCTTAGGTGGGAAGTGTGGAAATATAAAATGGGTCCCGGTAACTAGGCTTGATGAGGTACCATGTACAAATGCAATCTCCCATAAGATAGAGAAAAGGAGAAAACATGTAGGAAAAAACTCTCCCCCAAAAGGGAGACATAAAAGAAAATGAAGATGCTAGTGGGCCCCCTGAAGATGATGTTGCTATAGATGTGGACTGCACCCTAAGAAGAGCTCATAGATGAATGAACTTGCTCTCGATGAAAGGTTTGGTGAAGATGTCTGCAACTTGCTTCGAATACTGGCAAAATATCAAGTCAATGACCTAATTATGAATAAGCTCCTGAATGAAATGCATGTGAATCTTTATGTGCTTGGTCTACTAGTGCTAAACTGGATTCTTGTAAATCTGAATGGTACTCTAGTTGTTACAATAAATGATGGTGGGCTGCCTGATAGGAATGCCAAACTCAAAAAGTATCCCTTGAAGCCAAATAACCTCAGTAGCTACATTAATAGCTCCCTTGTACTCTGCCTCTATGGATGATATAGAAATAGCATTTTGCTTCTTGCTATACCAACTGATCAGACTATAACCTAAAGAGAAACTGTAACCAAAAGTGGACTTACGAGTTTGTGAATTACCAGCCTAGTCTGAATCTATATACCCAATCAAGTCAGCCTCTATGCCAAATCTATAATGAATCCCATATCTATGTGAACCCTGTATGTAATGCAAGATCTTCTTAGCTACTTTCCAATGTAGCTCATGAGGTTCTTGCATAAATCTAGAGATAAGTCCCACTGCATATGATATGTTGGGCCCAGTGTGAGTCAAGTAGATGAGACTACCAACAAGTTATCGATACTGAGTGACATCAACTAATGGTGAAGAATAGTCAGCCTCAAGCTTGACTCTTTATAGAAAGGGAGTCAGAGATGGCTTGCAAATAGCCATGTGAAACCGAGACAATAAATCAAGAGCATACTTAGGTTGTGTAAGAGAAATCCCTAAATCTGACTGTTAGATCTCAATTCCAAGGAAGTAGTGCAACAAAACCAAGTCTGTCATGTCAAATCTATCCTAGAGAGATGCCTTCACCATTGCAATAGCCGATGAAGAACTCCCAATGATCAAAAGGTCATCAACATATAGAACCAAAATCAGGAGCGAATCATCCTACCACAAAAAGTAGACATTAGGATCAGAATGGCATCTAGTGAAACCCACTATGGGAAGAAAGGAATCCATCTTGGCATACCATGCCTGAGGGGCCTATTTGAGGCCATAGATAGATTTCCTAAGTCTGCATACTGAGGAAGAATCCTGAATAAATCTTGGAAACTGCTTCATGTAGATCTCCTCCACTAGGTCTTCATGAAGAAAGGCACTCTTCACATTCATTTGGTGCACATCCCAACCATGTGCTACAGAAATAACTAAGGTGAGTTGGATAGAAGTCATCTTTGCAATGGGTGTAAAGGTCTTTGAGTAGTCAATGTCTGCCACCTATGAGAAACCCTTGGCAACCAATCATGCCTTGTACTTATCAACTAACCCATTTGCTGTAAAGTTGGTCCAATATATCCACCTACATCGAACCATCTTCTTTCCCTTAGGAAGTGAATTCAAATCCCAAGTGTGATTTTTGATTAAGGAAGAATATTATTCTTCCATAGCACTATCCCACTTAGGTACCCCTGATGCCTCTCAAAAAGTCTATGGATCTAAAACTGAAGTAAAGAAGGCATGTGGATCTCTCTAAAATTTCCCCCTAGTTCATCTATCATTTGCAAGATCTCCTACCCAAGTGCCATCACTCTCAAGTGTCTATCTGGACCAAAGTGGCCTAGAAGTGGGCAAGTCAGGTGTTAACTCCTCATGCTCTGACTGACTAGAGGTGGATGACTCTACATCACTATCCTCATTGTCTAAACTTGAAGAAGAAGATGTCTCTAGCTCAAGAACCTGTTTTGGCTGATCTGAATCTGATGAATCATCATCATGAAGAAGTAGATCTAATGAGGGAGAAGAAGTGCCAAGGGTTGAGTCTCTAGGACTTTCCTGAAAATGGACACTTCTCTCAATGAACAACTCATGAGTGACTGGATCTAGAAGGTGATATCCCTTAACACCATCTAAATATCTCACAAAGATGCAAGGCTTGGACTAACATTACATAGCTTTGCATTTATTCTTTGGTATGCGGGCCATGGCTAGGGATCCAAAAACCCTAAGATGCTCAACATCAAGTTTCTTTTTATGTCAAGCTTCAAAGGGTGTTATCCCTTTTAAATCTTTATGAGGAACCTTATTTTGAATGTAGCAAGCACAATTAATGGCTTCGGCCTATTACTTGGTGCTAAGGATTTGGAGTGAATCATACAGCTACTCATCTCTTTTAAGAACCTATTTTTACATTTTACAACCCCATTTTGTGAAGGACTGTAAGTGACTATGTGCTGCAAATCAATCCCCTCTATGGTGCAAAATTGCTCAAACCTATTGCTGACGTACTCCCCTCCATTAGCAGTTTGAAGAACCTTGATGGATTTCTCAGTCTATTTTTCAACAAGAGCCTTGAAGTCTATAAAATTTTCAAACACTTCAGACTTTTGTTTGAGAAAATATATCCAAGTGTACCTAGATAAATCATCAATGAAAGTGAGGATGTACTTGGCCCTTGTGAAAGATGGTTTGGGAAAGGGTCCTGATACATCACTGTGGACTAACTCCAAAGGTTGTGAAGCCCTCCAAGCATTGCCTTTGTTAAATTTTGCTTTGGGATGCTTCCCAAGGGAGCACCCTCACAAAGTCCTTTTGAGAATTAGATACGAGGCAAGCCAGTGACCATGTCATGTTTGCAAAGTTGCTCAAGGTAGCGGTAGTTAAGGTGGCCAAACTGCTCATGCCATAATTTTCTAACTCCATCTGAATGAGTCAGTAATGCTATTGGAGAAGAATCAGGTGCAAAATGTGAGGTGTATAACCTTGCTTGGTGATCTACCCTACCCACTGCCACTATAGTATCACTATGCAACTCCTTGATAGCCACTACATTTGGTGAAAACTCAACTCTCATGCCCTGACCAATGTGAGTGATTTGGTACATTGATAGGAGATTGGTTGAAAGAGAAGGAACACTTAGAACATTATTGAATGTTCCTCCTTCCATTTCAACTGATCCTCTCCCTGTAATGGAAATTGATGTGTCATCACCCAAACTAATTGAAGTCATGCTACAAGGCTCTAAAGATGAAAACTCAACTAGGGACGAGCCCATGTGGTGAGAATCACCTGAGTCAATGACCCATGAAGATGTAGAAGCTATTGTAGCTACAAGGGCCTTTCCCTTTTCTTTCTCCTTACCCTTGCCTTTTGCCTTGGTAAAATCTTGGGTAGATGAATTCTGCTTGATGGACTCAGGAACACCTATGTTGTGCTTCTCTAGAAGATGAGTTAGGTGATCTATTTATTTCTTCATGCATTTGTGTTCAACATGCCCTGTCTTCTTACAATAGGCACACTTAACCTTCTCCTTCTTAGGTTTAGCATTGGAGGAGGAAGACTTAGTGTTGTTTTTGGCAGGATTGTTGTTTTCTTTCTTCTTCTCCTGGTCCTAGTCCTTGTTCTTTTTCTTCTTCTCCTTTGTTGAAGTCTTATCCTTACCATTTCTAGCTATCAAAGCTTGGGGTTGAGTAGACTTCATTGTGCCCATTTGGATTAGTTTATCTTGCTCCCTAGTCAAGTCGGCAATGAATGAATCCAAAGAAGGCATTTTTCATGTAGTGCCAAGGGCACTTTTTGTGGCATGGAAAGTGGAGACAAAGACTGAATAGCTTAGACCTAACTTTGTGAGAATAGAAAGGATGAGTTGGTCATCTTTATTCTCTATCTTGGATTCTTTCAATTGAAATCTAAGGGCCTTAAACTTAGTGAAGAAGTCTTGTAGGGTGTCAAAGTTGCTAGGACTTAGACTTATGAGTTAGTTTTCGAACTCATGACCTCTCATCTCATCAAGCTTCCCAAATAAGGTTTCTAGGGTGTCCCATATGTCTTTGGGAGTCTTGTTAGTTTCTATGGAAGAGAAGTTTTAGAGACATGGACAAGCTCAGTAATCCATAGGCTTCATCACTATGGTTGTACCACTTGACCTTTTCAGCATCAGTGCTGGGTTCTACTTCAGTACCCATGGTGATCTTATACAACCCTTTACTTCTAAGAATGATTGACATTTTAACCTTCTATTCATGATAGTTGAAGGGTGTTAGGGGTTTAAGTTGAAAATAATCCATTTTAAGCTGAATTTAGGTGAAGTTGTGTTGATTGCAAGCTGTGAAATTATGCAGAAAGGAGAATTAAGACAAAGATTACAAGTGATAAAAAAAAATCACACCCCATAAAATGTTGAGCCCCCCAAAAATATGCAATTGTACACTTAAAAGAAGTCGGGCTCAACTGAGAATGCATCTTAGAGTAATCGGTGCAAGACTTTAAGCAAACAAGACGTCAGACTCAGCTGAAAATGCGTCTTGAGAGACCCAAATTTTAGGCACTTTATGTGTGTTTTTAACAAATAACAAGCCTATGCTATGGAGAATTGAAATACAAACACTTTTGCAAAAAATGGCACCTGAATTTGAGCTACCATTTGCAAGATATTAAAGATTCAATTTCCTGTAAACTAGTGTTTTTGCAAAAAATAACACTAAAACATTAAAAAAATACATGTTTTGAGAGAGAAAGTGGCCTTCAAACCACTCATTAGACTTAGCACAGAGTGAGGAATTCAAAGGATGTCTTTTTGAGGGGGAATTGGCCTCCTACCAACCTGGGCCTCACCCTTCATCTTTGACAATCAAATATACAAGCTTTATAAAAAACTCAAATATTGCTCTTTTTAAAAAATATTTCAAATGACTTTGATTTTCAGCATACTAAATGATGCTATAGAAATTTGATAAAGTCATTAATAACTAAAAATATAAAAAAGGCAAATACCAATGGTGATGGAGGTTGGGCATGGTCCCACCAAGGAAAAAAACAACAAAAAAAGGGATGCCAATGCCAAATTTCCAGTTGTAGTCTAGAAAAAACACACTTTTCTAGCAAAAAAGATGACGCCAAGGTGGGTTAAAGAGTCCCCAAGTTGCTCAAAATGAGCAAATTTGATGCAAAGAGCAGAAATGTGATGCCAACCTGCAAGGAAAGGATGTTTTGCTACTGAAGGAAGTGCCAAGCTACTGGAGAAAATGCCAGGTGGCTGGAAAAGGATGCCACATACAACTAATCAGATCTCAATAAAAGAGAGCAACAAAAGCATCAACACCTCCCTTTTCCAAATAATGCCAGAGTAACATAAACCAATGCCAAGTGCAGAGCTGTCAAAAAATGGTGCCACTTCTCCAACAGCTACGCCTTAGATTTGAAATGCCATAACAAAGCTCTAGATTTAAATGAAAGCAATAGCAAAATAGACAACCAGTTACCTGGGTTGCTCTGATACCATATCAAAGGATTCACCAAGGTCAGAATAATGAGGATGCATGAGTCATGGTTGCACAGGATGAAGCAAGTGAATACCACAAAATGCTAAAGTAAATGAAATCAAACAAGAGATAATTGCATAGAAAATTTGGAGAAAAGCCAATATTCCATTAACATGAGATGGCCATAATGAAGAATACATATAGGAGAGCTAGTAAGTAACTCCTCCACAAATGGTGGTCAAAGCACCCCAAGAATAGATTCTAACTCCTCCACAAAAGGTGGTGACAAGGTGCTAAGAATAGAGAAGTAACTCCCATACCCAGAATAGCCGGTCAAAGGAATTACTTATGACATTCTTATGACACCTATGACACATCTATGACACACATCTCCACATAAGCTAGCCTATCCCACAAATGTAGGAAAACTCCTTGTATGCACAAATATACAATATTCCCTAATTAAATAATAGGGAAAAATAAAAACCTACACTAACATAAACACATATGAAAATGATGATTCTTTTTATAATAAGGACATGGAGACATTGTTCATGGCTCTTAGTGATTATGAAGGAGAATGTTCTATAAGCAAAGATATCTTTGGTGGAGATAACTCAGAGGAAGAAGTGAAAAAGTCACTCTTAAAGATAAATATCTAGATATTATATAAAAAATGAAGACACTACAAGGGAATAATAGAAAACAAGATTCCTTGATAAAATCTCATGAGGATAAAATTGGAATTTTAAAGGAAGGTTGAGTAATTAAGTCAAGGATCATGATGAGATCACACAATAGCTTGAAACTCAGGTTTGTACTTTTCATGAAGAAGTAAAAAGTAAGAATGAAAAATGTATCATGTATCAATAAGAGATAAAGCCTTTGGTGATGAAATTAAATCAAGCTATGATCAAAGCTATAGCTGATGATTCAGATAATAAGGATGAATTAATGAATAATCTTGAAGATCTAAAGATTGAAAATAAAAAGAACAAAGAGATGATGTCATAAATCAAGGACTATGAAGAAAAATCCAATGTTTTTAAAGCATGAATGAATGATGACACTAGGGAATATGAAGATACTATAAAACATCTCAATGGTTGATTATAAACTATGTATACAAGCCTAAAGGCCAAAAAAGATGAGTACTGAAGGTATGAAACTAAAATTGAGTCATTAAAATTTGAGTTAGATAAGACATCTTGTAAGGTGAAGTCATTTATGAAGTTTGAAAAGAGCTCAAATGATCTTGACAATATTTTGAGTAGTCAAAAGCATGTTAGTGATAGAATGGTCTTAGATACAAAAAATAAGAAAATTATGTAACTCAAGAAAAGATAAAAGATGATGTGAACAAGGACAATCAAACTTTGAAGATCAATCATTATTCAAGGAATGAAGGCATTAGAAGAATTAAGACAAACCATATTAGACAACCAAATGCTATGAGGTATGAAAATTTCAATGGACATTGTTACTCTTACAATCAATTTGGTCATATGTCAAAATATTGTACAAGATTCTCAAAGAATGAATTTTCATGGAATTATGAGCAAGACAATGGCAAGCATGAAGAACATCATCACTCAAGATAGTCAATAGGTTCACAAGAAAATAATGACATCTTTTACTACAAGTGTAAAGGGTTTGGTCATATTGCAAAATTTTGTAATATCTTCATCAAGAGACCAAATGATCAGGTACATGAATGAATTAATGAAACTCTAAGGAATCATCATATGTCTCAATCATGAGGTATGTACATTTTGAGAAATCTCATTTGTTTCAAATGTCATGAGAGAAGTCACATATCAGGGTTCTGCAAGAATGATCAATATTCTACTTCAAATATTATCAATCCTAACATGAAAAGGAGTCATAGTGAATGGAGGCCTACGAAAGTAAACGAAAAATAATCTCAAAATGGATTATTTTTTATGACAAAATAGGGATCAAGTTCAAGTATCAAGGAATAAGACTTATTTGCCCAAATTGACAAGGAAATCAAGCAAGATCCTGAGATAAAAGAAAATAATAAGGTTGAGAACTCATTCCAAGAAAATCTAAAGATGAGGAAGGATTACAAGTCAAGTAAGAGCATGGAGATATGTGAGTCCCCTGAGTTTTAGGATCTTTAGTCCCTCTATGAAAATTGGGTGTTTATACCTATGCTTCTTAGGAGACATCTGTCATGTATGGAAGCAATTGTGTGTGCTCTAAGTTATGATCAAAATGTGAAATTAGTACAAAGGTATGCTATTTTCATTTTGTTATTATGTAAGAAGTGTTTGGATAAGGGGGAGTTAACTTAGTTAGCTTGAGTAGCTTGAAGAAGATGTACATAAATGTAAGGGGAAGCATATGTGAAGATACTTCAGTCATGATAGAAGTGTGATGATGTCTTATACAATTTTAAATTCAAGAAGATTGACATGATGACTTGATCAAACCAAGTCATGTATTGTAATAAGGTTTTGAATCTTCTTGATTGAGAAAAAAAATGATTGTGAGTCTTGTAGGTAGATAGGTCCAAGGATCACAGAAGCACAAACTTAGATTAGTGTTTGTCAAAGAATAGTTAACATGAGATAAAGTATGATCTTAGGGGGAGCTTTCTAAGCTTTATGATCAGTTTATCAATTCTAGGTTTAGATTAATGCATGATAAAGGGGGAGTAATTGTTCATATGCTTGAAAGTATGTAAGTATCATGAGAATCTTAAATAGTATTTTTATGCATACATGATCTTGAAAAATGATTGTTGGCATGTTGAATAAGAGACATTTTATCATTAATGTCAAAGGGGGAGAAAGATTATAATTAATTCATTATACAAATAAAGTCATTCTGAGGGTGTTTTTCCATCAATGACAAAGGGGGAGATTGTTAAGCATGGTTATTGATGTTAAAGATAGCATGTGATTATAATAAATAAATAACAAAGAGGTTATGTTTGATAGATTGGAGAGATATGACATATTTTTAGGTCTATAAAAACAAATAATATGTTGTAAGGCATCCATATATGTCTTGGTGAAGCTCTGGTGTGTCACTTAATCATTTGGAATGAGAAACATGCATCTTCTAGCTTAAGAGAAGCTAGACTGTCATAGACCTTCATGTAGATATGAATGAACCAGTAAGTTTGTGAATTTATATTTAGTACTCAAAAAGTCAACCAAATTTGAATGATTTCATGGAGATGTTGTCTATAGCACCAAAAAGGTACCTTGAAGATTTGGAATCTTAAAGTGTTTTCTAGCTCAAGTTATAAACCTTCAAAATTACTCTTGTAGACTATGATGGGCCAGAGACCATCAAGTTTAACTACATTGAAGTCTGAGGTCAACTAGTCAATAGATCTAATGTTTTGCATTAAATCATAGATCTTGATCCATCAATGTGTGTAAAAGTCAATATATCAAAGAATGAATGTGCTAGTGACATGTGTCATATTCATGAAGCTTGGATAGAAGATCAATGGTTCGTGGACATTCATAGTATAAATAGATTGATAGTGTGAGTCAAAGTCAAATATTTAAATGTGTAAAAGGCATGCAGAGCTACCAAGTGACACAATCATAGGAAATCAAAGCTTAGATCAACGATGAGCACTACAAGATAAAGACTTGGTTAATCTATAGAGATTAATGGTGCATATTTAGTTAAATTTTTTAGGGAGTGGGAGATGAGGTCAATGTGTCTGAGGTTTAACATATGCTCAATGATCATTGGAATTTAAATATTTGAATTTTCAATGAAAAACTAGTGCTCAATTTTTATGCTATAACTTTTGATATATGTAGAATTTCATGGTGGTGTAAAAAGAAAAATTATATAGAACTTCAAGGTGCATCTATAAAACCTAGTTATAAGATCTAAATTATTGTATATAAAAAATGTTTGAGCTTAAAATTTTAATATTTGTTCATTAATGGTGATTTTATGTACATAATAACATTTGAGCAAATTGTGATTTAGCATAAGAGTGTTTTGGCAGGAGTAATCACCCAAAGATGTCTTAGATATCATATGGAGTGGACCCATGTAATTAAAAATGATCTTATGTTCTTAATTTTCTTGATGAAGTGATAAATGGGTGAATAGGTATCCATGAGACCTATAATGGCTAATGAGGCCTAATTAAAAGGCATAACTACTTAAGTGTGACCCATAGTTGCTTTGGCTGACATGTGTGGATAGTAGTGAGCTATGTAAGATGTCTTACTGGTTAAGACAAGTATTATGGCCAACCTAGATGGTGATATTGAATAAGGTTCTATAAATATTAGAGACAAAGGCAATGGTTTATAGACTTGAGTGTGCATGTGTTGAGAGAGAAGAAGAAAGAGGCAAATGAAAGAGATCAGAGAGGGTGTGCTCAGTGGATGGATTAAAGTACAAAACTAATTAAGGATGAGTGAAGAATATTGGAGAGATCCAAAAAGGTTTTTTTGATGCATTTATTGTATGATTAAGTTTGTGTGTGTGTGTGTGTGTGTGTGTGATGAGTTAAAAAAAAGGTGTTATACATTATGTCTCTAATCAGATTGGTTTGCAATCAAAATTCTAGAGTTTTTGATTTAATAAGGTGTTGTGTGGGTGCTCAACATATAAAACAAGTAGGTGGTTTTTCACACTTAGGGGTGGGTGCTATTTATGAAGTGGGTGATTCACTAAAAGGTCTCATGTTTGTGATCATCTTATAGGACAAGTATTCCATGTGTTTGTAGGCTTGAGATTGGGTTTTATTCCCTAAGAGGGTTTCCCATGTAGATCTTGTGTTATGTGTGTGATCTTGATTCATCTTTTTTATTGATTATTATGAAGATTTTTTACAATTTATGAATGATTATGGTCATTGATTAATATTTTGAAAGGATTAAACTTCAAGTTTGAAATATCTTTTATCATTGATTCACCCCCCTCTCAGTGATTGCACCTCTAACATAACTGGTTCTCAGTTGGTCAGATTAAGACATGTAAATGTGAGCTACATATAAGACTTCAATAATTTACGATAATGAGGCACCCATCATGTAATATTCTAGAGTTCTCCTACATTCCCTTTAGAAATGTGGTCCCACAATTAGAGCCAATTATTGTCTTAAAATTTTACATTTTAAGACAACACCCCCAATTGTGTTCATACAAGTAATTAGATGTGTTTTAAAGACAAGGATGGTAAATTTTTTTTAGAATGAGACATTGAATCTATAGCCCAATGGAAAAGGATTGGGTAGAATAATTAAAATTAACTATCTTTTAAGCATCCAAATAGTGTGTTGAAGATATCTCTTTCGGTGTAACAAGATTCTTGTCATCACAGAAAGAATGCTATGATAGAGAGAAGAAAAAAATAATGAATTCATTTGATCTTATTAAAACCAAAGTGAAAATTTAAATTAAAATCAAACTTATCTAAAAATTATTGATTTTTATCCCAATGTGGAGATCAAATCTGAGAGATGAATTTTGACTATAAACACTTGGTATAAAAATTTCATTTTGAACTTCAAAATCCAAGGGGGAGAATCATAGTTGTAGGTTTCAAGATGTGAAAAATCACCAATGCACTTATAAAAATCATGCAATTTTTTTTTCAAATCCAAAGCTACGCAAAATGCCCCAACATGTTTCCAAGTCATGCAATTTGTAAATTCATTTTTCCACTTGATGTAATTTACAATTTTTTTCCACTCAATGCAATTTGTAAATTCTTTTTCCACTTGGTGCAATTTGTAAATTCAAATTTCCACTCGATACAATTTGCAAATTCTTTTTTTCACTTAGTGGAATTTACAAATTCTTTTTTCCACTCAGTGATATTTGCAAATTATTTTTTCCACTCAGTGAAATTTGTAAATTGTTTTTGCCACTCCGTGCAATTTACAAATTCTTTTTTCCACTCAGTGCAATTTGCAAATTAAAATTTCCACTTGATGCAATTTTTAAGTTTGTTTTGCATTTTACCTTCCCATGCAAATTGAACTTTTATTTTCCATGGTCGTGCAATTTCTAATTTCATTTTCCTCGACCATGCAAATTGAAATTACATTTCATTGAGTCATGCTATTTTGTTTTGCACTTCCCAAAATTTATGGTAAATGGAGAATGATGGTGGTTTCAAGATTAAATTCATGTTATTTTAAAAATGAAGTGATTTCATCAATAAAATCCATGGGCTTAAGTGTTTAAAAGGTTTTTTTTGTCCCACAACCTATGGTATTCACTATAAAAGCATGGTATTAGTTGGAAGTTTGTTGTTTTCATTGGGAGATAAAGTTTTTTGCATGGAAATCTCCAACATTAATTCCAGTGTCAAATGGATATATGTTTACATGTGTGATTAGTATTTAATGTTGGGTTTCTGGCTGTGGGCATAAGTTTCTAATCTAAAATTTTCGAGGCCAAATGCAAATGGTAGGTGTAAATTAAAATTTATTTACTATTGCAAGTGCTCTCTCAGCCCTTGAATCATGTCAATGAATTGATAAGATTAAATATTGCTATGGAAGGCTTCACAAAATATTAACATGAATATAAGGCTCTTATGAATAATTTTTTTCTATGGTGATAAAAAAGGATGACTAAAAAACATTAGTGGTCATTGAAAATTCTTAGTCAAGTAAATTTAAGATTACTTAGACAGATGCCGATATAAAAGACAAGCATATGAAGGATGAAATTCCTTGATAAGTATGAAGCAATGATCGATACTATATTCAATGAAGGAGAAAGACAATGAATTATTCATCAAGCTTATGGTATTTTCATATTAATTTAGATTTTATAATTTCTAGTTGTAAATTTTGTGTAATTTCAACCTTGTAAATGCAATTCATGCAAATTCACTATGTCACTTTGTAAGTATCGAATTATGTAATTTTGATTTATACATTTCAAGTGGAGTAAAAACACAAAAGCATTTTTTCACTGTTTAAGTGGTGCAATTTTTTAATTTCACTTTAGCATGAAGTGCAATTGCACCAATGCATCTTTATATCACTTAGGTGGTGCAATGTTTTAATTTCACATTTGGATGTAGTGTAATTAAACCAAATCACTTTTACACCACTTAAGTGGTGTATTTTTGTAATCTCACTTTTACACCATCTGTAATGAAAAAAAGGTGGTTATGCATTGTAACCACTTTTCAACACTATAAATATGAGTGATATGATCATTATAATTAGAGGACTCTTGGTAGTGAGACTCTATAGAAACTTTTGAATGATGAGATTGTATTTTCAACTCAATAAAGATTAGAACATGGAGATTTCATAGACGTTGTGTTCAAGATTTCTTTGTGAGTTATAAATTTATGTATGATTCATCTGTATCTGTATCTTTACTTTCAAATTGTTTTCATAATCACTACCAAATTGTCAAAAAATGAGAATTTCACATTAAGTATTTCTTTTTGAATATTTTTTGTTATTTCTATGAATGTGAAATCTCAGATGGGATGGTTGTATTTAGTCTACTATTAGTATTAAAAACTCATCTCAGTGTATGTTTTACACTCTTAAGGGTGTAAGTGTGTCTTTACTACCCATTGAATGAGAGATATTTTCATGATCAAAGTGTTTCTCTTTCATGGGATATTCTAGTGAAGCTCTATTTTTAATCACCTAGAGTCATATTTCATATTCCTTGGGTTATTTTTTAAAAAAATTGTGTTTAACTAGATAAAATCATCCCATTCTAATTTTTTCACTTTCCTCAACATTTTCATCATTTCTCATTTCCTTTCTATATCTTTTCTGTGCTTTCTGGTTAAAAGTATGAAACCCCCAATAGAAAACATTTTTGTTGTAAACAAATGTGAATAACTTTTCCCTTGATTTTTCATTTTTGGATTCCAATAAAGGTATATCCACTTGCTAATAGGAGAGGTACTTTGTCCCTATATTTCTAACTAATGTAAGGACTCATTTCCCACACTGTTCACTCAAATTCATCAATTTATCCCCTTGACAAATTTTTGTGCCAACAAGAGGTAGTTATGATTTTATGGACTAATTAATGTGGCTTGAAGCCCAATAACCTAGTTTGATTTCTTTTAACAATGACAAATAAACTTCTAAACCTTCTCCAAGATCCATAATTACCATGTAAAATTAGAAATGAGATTCACTTCAAAACCGTGCCTTCATCGATGACTTTTAAGGACTATTTAAGCTTCTAAATGATTGTTCATAGCTCTCCCTAGATATTTCTCTCTCATAAAACCTGGGATGAATCCTTTATGACTTGTAATGGCCATACAGGGCCATACATCTCATATATTCTGGTAAATCCTAGAAAATAGCCTATCTAGGTCTACGAAGGATTTCTTAGGTCATTTTAGCTTTTATTAGATTTTTGGGCATGTATATTCTTTTGTAAGACATGTAATGGATTGATCATGAGGTGTGTGACCTCTCATGATTATTATCTACCTTCTAAAGTGGCCATACAATTCTAGAATATTGAAGAAAACTCCTTAAAACTCTAGTTTTTATGAAGAATTTAGTGTTTTAAAAATTTATTATCTCTCCTTGCTCATAAAATCCATCCAAAAGGCCTAATACATCTGGTAATTTCTTGAGCAAGGATTTTAAAATTCTTTTCATACATGATCTTTCCTAAAAAATCTGTGATTTGGCCCTTTTATACCAAAACATGCAACTTTTTGACTGCAACCTCCATGAAGACTTACTTTATTATGCTCTTTGCTTGAAATTAGTAATTTTTATCCATGAATTAATCTCCATGAAACTAAAAAACCCTACAAAATGCTTTAAAAAACATGAAACCTACATAGTTACATGGAATATGGAATGGTTTTGGTTTGTCAATGCACTCTCCCATATTGAAAGAGGGATACAAGACACCAAATGCAAAGAGAAGAGGGAAAATAAGACATTAAATTCAATTTGAATCCATTTTATATGGATAATAGAGATTATAGAGGGGTATTTTAGCATTATAAGGATGTATAAGACATTAGAAAGGGTCTCCCTTTTCAAAAGTGACTTTAATGGGTTAAATGATAAGACATCATGACCTTTTACACCCTCATGTGCACTTTGGAGACTCTTTTGAATGTATTTATGACTTGATTGTGACTTAAAAGAACCTTTTATGACCCTCATTTCTATCAAAACCCATTTTTTAACATTTTTATTTTATTTATATCATGACCTAGTTGTATTTTTGATCTAGGACTGCATTTCCCTAATTTGAAGGCTTATAAGCACGTAATGAGATCTAGCAAGGTGAATCAAGATGTGTACAAGGCTCTAAAACATGAGTTGTGCATTAAGGAATCACCTAAAACTTTGACACAAACCATGACTCAAATAGGGGATCCTATAAATGCTATGAGTTCTCATGACTTGAATGATTGACTCAAACAACATTGAATAAGCTTTACATCAAGGGGTGACACATAAACCATTTCAAAGGATGAAGTTTAACAAGATGAGTGTATATGTACAAAGACTCTTGGTAGATTTTGAAATGTTTACATTATGACCTATACAAATCTAATATGGATTTTATGGCCTAATAATGTAAATATAACCTCTTCTAGACATATCACTAATTGAAATCCATGCTCAAATAGATCTCTATAAGGATAATAGTATATCATAAAGTCTTATTTATAACTCAAGTGAGCCTCCTCATAAGGCTAATATGACATTAGAAAAGGAATCCAAAAACCTCTGCATGATTTCCCCATTTGACACATCTTAATAATGGATTTTGCATTCCTTCACTGATGAAATGTTGTAATGGTCATGTACTTACAATGATGACAATCATGAAATGAAAATAAAAGGTTAGAATATACCTATAGCATCCTAGGAATACCCTCACCAAAAGTGCAGGTACCCAAGAGACCTATGTGTTATGCCTAATTTTCACACCCCCAAATTTTTTGAAATAATATGATATTATTCATACTTTGCCATAGTGATGACCTAGTCATAAAATTTAAAACTACAATTGGGGACCCTAAGTCAATTAGTGTTATTTATGAATATTCATGATTTCAATTTAATAATTTGGTAATTATCATATTTATGAATTCATGTTTGCATTATAGTGGTTTCAAAAAGCATTTGTGGATCAATGAATAATATTAGCATATATATATATATATATATATATATATATATATATATATATATATATATATATATATATATATATATATATATATATATATATATATATATATATATATATATATATATATAATGAATGTACAATTTCAGTTGTAGATGAATCGATAGTTAGATTTTAACATGTTGCAAGTTAACTTTTTAATCTAAAAATACATAGATTATTGATTATCATAGCGTTGATTTCTAATATATTTAAAATATTCAAATAGGTCAAATAATAAGTAATCCAAATGCAAAGATTTGACTATATTAGTGGTTTTAAGGGTGTCATGGTAATTTGGTCACATTATTATGTGCCATACATGAACTTTAATGAGGTTGAGATTATAAGGTTTGTTTATAACCTAAGATAATTCCTAAGGGGTTATAAATTTAATTCTACATACTTCATGATATAAAAAGATCCTAAAATTCTAAATGATTAATTCTAAAAACTCATTTGGCTAAGATTACTAATTCAAACATTATCTAGCTAAGTTCTCAAGTAATGTGCATATATTACTTCAAGGCCTAATGTTCTCAAGACTTGTTATTTAAAAGGTCCTAACCTAAGCCTTTTATCCTAAGTTTTTGAAATATTTCAATCTATCAGATCATGGTATCTTTGAAGGCATTTTATATGGTTTATTTAGAGGCATGAAGATTTAAAAGGTAAACTATTTGTTTAGAGGGATAATTAAATTAACCTAAACTATGTTTATCTTAGAAATACATAGACTAATGTGATTGACAAGTTTGTGGTAAAGTGAGTTCATTGTTCATGGCACCAATTGGCAAGTGAATTAATGAAGAGGCATATTCAAGATATTTTGAGATATGCTAAGATCTTTGATGATTTAAAAAGTTAATGTGAGGCGTACATGCGTCGAATGATAAATTTTAGTAAAGAGTTTAGTAGGCAATTTGGTTAGTGCTAAGTTTGATTATTTCACTAAATTAGTTGGTAGAATTACTAAGTATGTCCTTGAGTTTGATGAGCCAATGAGAATTAGACACTTGAGCAAAATAGTTATGATGGGGGCTGTCAAATACAAATAGGTTGGTTTTCTTTATTTTCAATCATTTTTGAAAGCTTTCTTGCGGGAAGGAGACTCTATCAGTTTGGGATCTCAAGTGGATTTTGAGTTGTAGATAAATATTAAGATCAAAAGATGCACTTCTAGGTACGTCATAAATGATTTCAATGAGTTTTAGAAATTACTAAGTTGATATTTTGAACAAATTTTCTATTACATAAAGAGAAATTTATTTTGATCTGCATGTTAATAAGAGTTGAGGAGGTTATTGGTTTGAACCTGTGCATGAATATTTTGAAATGTGAATGATATTAGAGTCTGGAATATCTTTCTCATGCATGCGTATTGACAAAGAATAGTTCAAGGTTTTACAAAGGTTGAATATTTTTGTTTTGGGTTTTGTTTGAGCATTATAAATAAATGAATAATTATTTCTTGATTCCAAATATGAGTTCAGAAGATATATTTTAAGGCATTGAAAGGTTTTATCCTCAAACTTTGTCATCTAAATAATTTATAGTGACACATCATTTTATATTGTGGAGCCTTATTGCAAATATTATGAGATGGTTTTTGCATAGAATGCTTGTTGGTTTTTGGTCTGCTATGAAAATTTGGTTTGAAAATATTTTATGTTGAAGGGTTTCTTTAGAAATGTATTTTGAAAATAATGTAGGAAAGAATTAAATATGTTTTATAAGTTCAAAATGATGTTAAAAAAGTGAAACAGTGATAAAATTCTGACAACATATATTTTGATTTGCGTTTCATGTTGAAAATTTTTAGGACAGTATGATGATAATGTTTTAGCAAGCCAAATTAAGATTGATTTTCAATTTGAAGTGATGACATCAAAAAATTAGGTTATTATTTGTGTTGAAGATCTGTGCATTTTAATTTAACAATGATACACAATGAAAATTAAATTCAAAGAAATATGGCAAAATATGTGGAATAAAATTATGAAGAATTTAATTTTATTCAACCATTATAATTTTTCTGGTTATTCAGGATGTTGAATCATGATAGTAAATGGGAGTTTTACAATGGGTTCCATTTGATTTTAAAAAGTGATTGAATTACTTTCTATTGTATAAAATTTGCAAAATGATCACCTACATAAATTCTTGCAATGTTAAATTTGATGGTCAAATGACCATCACCACATACCAGAAATTATGTAGTTTAATGGTTAATTGAATGTCAAATTTAAGCTAGCTATAAAATATAATAAAATGGTTATTTTAAGCAAAATTAAAGTTGTTTCATAGAGATTTTGAGTTCATCTTTTACGTGATATAGTCAAAATATTTTTATTATCAAGGTATTTCACAGAAATAATTATTTTCAGAAGCATGGTGTTACACATGAAATAAAGAGTAGTGAAACAAGTCTTTGGAGATTTGATAAATTATTTGGCAGTAGATATATATATATATATATATATATATATGTTATTGAGTAAATTAAAATTCAAAATAGAATTAATGTAAAGATAAATTTTATTTAATATGATATGCTACTTGATTATTTATTGATTAATTGATATTCTAAATATTCATAGTTGGCTAAAAAGGGGTCCCCATCTATTAGAAATACTTGGTCTAAATTCAAACATTTGATTTCTTAAGACTTTTTAAAAGTCTTAAATAATTTTAATTTTTAACCATCAAATTAATTAACTTTTAAAATTAACTAATAAAGTTGACAAATAACTAACTAAAGTTAATTATAACTTCTTTTTCAACCAACTTTGGAGGTTTAAAAGGATATCAATGATTCATATGAAGGAGAAACAATATAGGTAATAAATATTTATACACTTATGAATTCAATCATTTATCTCTCTTTCTTTTACATGATTTTTTTGAGATAACATGACTTTTGCAAATAGACAAATGGTACTTTCTCTGATGGTTGAGTATACTATTTAGACAACACAGGTATATCCAATTTTATATTATCATTTATAATTAATTATCTAAAGATTGTCAAGTTTAATATCTTTTGATGATTATAGATTCTATTCCTATATGCCGAATTGAAGTGTTCAACTCGAATAATGATGAAAATATCACTTTTATGACAGATTATTGATCTAATTGATTGTAAAAATTATTTTTTGAAGATATTTTGTATGAAAGATGTTGATTTTTCAAATAAAATTGATCTAATTTTCTAAGACGAATCTTATTTATCAAGACTCACAAATTCATATTTTATAATGTATTTTATTTATTTGAGTTTGATTTCTAGTTTAGTTTTTGTTGACCTTAATTTATTTTCTTTGATATTTCTTATTTATTTCTGATTTCTCTTTTTAGTTAGTATTAATGTTAGTGTAAGTTTTTTTTTCTTAGTTTAGATTAGATTTATTTATTTTATTTTTTCTTGATTAGTTGTTAGTTTATTTTTCTATTATTAGTAGTTGTTAGTTATTTAGAGTTTTGTTTGCCTTCTTGATTATCATTAATTACATTCATCTTGATGTTGTGATCATGAACATAAGATACACCTTTCAACAATATAATTTTATATCCTTCAAGAGATCATCTAATTTATAAACTTTTCTCTATTGGATAGGTTAGAGGATAATTTATAATAGATTTGAGATTGAATTATATGATATTAAAGAAATAATTAGCTTTTTGGATTAAAGCATTGTTTATGAGTAATCTTCTTGACATAGTTGATTTTCGTATTATGTTTGACTGATTTAGTGAATATTTGTAACTTGATTTAGATTTATTATTGAAAATATTAAATACTCAAAACTTTAAAATACCCTTTTTGCATACTTTAGGATTGATTTTTAGCCATAGGTCCCTTACAATTAAACTAGTACAATTCCATCTTGACCTTCACAATAGGTGAATGAGTTGATTCGTTGGTATGACATTTTTCACCATAAATAAATTTAGAAACTCTATTGAGAATTTTAAATAAAGTGTATTTCTTTATTCATTCTTATCTTCACACATTACCATAACTAGTCATCAGTTTTTAATTCATAGTTATCATAACTGATTGTTCAAATTTTGATTCTAGTTTCACGAGTGTTTCTTGCTCAGTTATGAAAAATATGGATGAGCTCACTTAAGAATGGCTTTACATCAAAAAACCTAATTGAAAATCAAGTAGATCAATATCTAATAGCTTAGTTCACGTTTTATTAAAAAGAAAAGAATCCATAGGAGAATATTTGTTGTGTTTTCTTTCAAAATTAAATGAAATTCATATTTCTTTTCAACCAAGTGGTGATATTTTATTTCTTTGTTAGAAAAATAGCTTACCTAAGAATTATATTTAGATAATTCAAAAAATTGGTATTATTGAATTTAGTTTAGCCTTAAATCTTCTCACATTTGAAAACAAAATCAAGATTTCTGTAAACTTTGCTTGCTCAATCATGATATATTCAAATGTAAAAGATTCTCTTCTGTAATGTTACATTTTGATCATAAATTTCCTAAAGCATTTTTTATATTTTTTTGTCTATGATCAAATCATGACATGGTATATTAAAAATGCCTCTTAAAAATTAAATTATAGTTTAGATATTTCATCATAATGTTATGATTTAAATTTTTCATTAGATTTAGAATTAGAGCAATTTAATTCATTTAGTCAATCTGATCAATCATCTGATAACATATTTTCTCTTAATTTTGATTTATTTTCTAGTGATGACTCTTTGTCAAATAAAAATACTCTTGATTATCTTTTAGACATAATTAATATAGAAGATGATGTTTTGAAAAAATTTGAACTAGAAACTCTTGACTTTGATATGATTTTTTTTTAGATTTTGAATTTGATTACTTTTCAAATAAAAATTATTCATCTGCTTATGATTTTATTACTATCTATAGCAATATCAAATCTAATTCTAATATTTTTGATAACTATATTATTACCTTTGATTCAAAATATCAACCTAATAACAAAAATTTTGATTACTTTGATGCTAGATTTAGTACTATAACAACAAAAAAATATGTTCATGATGTTGTAGACACTGAGATGAACAATAAATTGATTGAATTTGAGTATGAAAAGTTTGATTTTTTAGATTATTCAGATCATAATATGAAATTAACAAGTGAATATGATATTTTTTATAAGGTTTCTTCTACAAAATTTAAATTAGAAGACTTGTTTAATAATATTGATTATGAATGTTTCAAATTTATGACCTGTTAGAGTTTAAAATGATACATCTTATTGAATATGTTAAAATAGAAAAATTCAAAATTATTTAGATATATATATGAATAGACAAGTCTATTTATTGATCAATATTTTTTTATTCTAACTTTAAAAATATTCATCTCACTCCAAATCAGTTAGATAATCTTTCATACACAATACAAAACCAGGAAATGGCTAAAAACATGCATAATCAAGATTTAATTATGTTTATTTAAGGTTATTTAATGTGTTTATCATACTATCTTGCTACTTTTAAATCATATATCTTGACTTATCATGAATATTTGAATTTTAAAAATAATGCCTTACATTATATTTGAGGAGAGCTCTTATCATTTATTCTTACACCTCCTTCATTTATTAAATTTTATTTCTTTGCCTTTGTTAGTGTTTCTATGCAAAATTGCTTTCTACATTCAAAGAAGAAATAAGAAACTAAGAGATGGTCAAGGCTAGAAGATACCTGATAAAGTCGTGCGCACCGAAATCAGACGTTGGAATATTCTCCTCTTTGGCTGTGGAGGAATGACACCTGCAAAGAAGAAAAGGCTGAAACACAGAAAAACGTTAGTCAAAGGATATGGTGCGCTGTCAGGCGAACGCCCGATCCCAGAAGTACGAAGACTTCCTAGAAGGATATCAACCCACTGATAAAAAAGAAAAATATTGGACTAAAGTAGATAATAAAAGATAAAATGACATAAATAAATGACAGAAAATAAAGTGCGTACCTAATATGCAGCACTGTTCTGCACAGTCACCGGCGTCGGTCTCTGTGGTGCCGGCGTCGGTCAGGGAAGGTGCCAGCGTCGGTCAAACTGCCGGCGTCGGTCGGGGTAGTGACCGGCGTCGGTCGGGGCAGGTTCTGGATAGAGTCTGGGCGAGTTGCAGAAGGTCTAGGAGAGTCGGGACAGGGTCTTGACAGGGTCTAGGCAAGGTTTTGGACAGGTTTTGGGCAGGGTTTTGGACAGGTTCTAGTTGAGTTGGGACAGGGTCTAGTCAGGATAAGGTCGAGTTTAGACAGGCTCTGGGGATTTGCAGAAGGTCGAGTCTGGACAGAATATAGAATATGGAAATAACAAGCAAGCAATAACCAAAAATAAAAATAAACAGATGAGGATACTTACCTGTCATAGTGCGAAGACATGATTGACGTTGTTGAAGTTGTCTGTGCAGTGCCGGATTGAAGCGAATGCAGATTGGTTGATGCCGAAGTTGGTTGATCGCGAGAGTGTTGATTGCAAGAGTCTGTGAATGTCAGAGTTTGGGTTTGATTGATTGATTGATTGATCGATTAGTTCATTGATTGATTGATTGATCGATTAGTTGATTGAATGGTTGGCAGACGCTGATGAAGGCGAGGGACGGTTCCAGAGACGGTTCGATAACCGTTCGAGAAACTGATTGGGAACTGAATGATAACTGATAAAGGATAACGGTAAGGTGACCGACGTCGGCAGGATTGCCGACGTTGGTCGATAAGTGACCGACGTCGACGACACCGGCCGGGTAAGGACCGTCGTCGGCAGATGCACAATGGGGATAGAGTCTAGCTTTAGCTCTGTGCTCATTTTTACATGCTGCCAGGGTCAAGGCTAGTGAGAAAAGTGATCGACAAGGGTTGAATAGGCGAAGAAGAATAAGACGGGGAATGACCAGGGGAGTCGACATGATTTCGGTGTCTACATTTGCCCCTTTTTGTCTTGTTGGTTGTTCTGGATGAACTGTAAGACAAAAATAGGAGTGATTGCCCCAGGTGAGGGAGAAGGTTGATTTCATCTTGTTGGTTATTCGAATGAACTGCAAGACAAAAATAGGAAGTGGATTGCCCCGATTATGGATGAGGTATTCCCCCTCAAAGTAGGAGTCGAGGGAAGGGAATCGAGAATCGGGTGCTGATTTGACAAAGAGTGGATGAAAAAGGGGTGAAGGTGAACGCTGTAAAAGGCGTGATTGTGTGCATGCCACTGCATGAGATGGTTAGGTCAAAGTGTCGCAGGTCAAGGGTCGAGGAGTGCCAAAATTGAAATAACCAGGCCCTAGCATTTAGTCGTCTGTTGAGCGGGTTATTCAATCGAAGCTGAAGCTCCAAATGGGTCATCGCGTTCTAGGTATCTCAGGCTCAGGAAGTGCTCCTAGAAACATGAAAAAGTCACAAGTAGTGTGGATCAACCGGTTTGCGATCCTATACTTGTGAGGGGTCAAAAAGGTCTACGCACAATTCGGCTAACCAGTCATGAGGTAGCATATATGCAAAAAACAACCAAGGCAACAGTGTCTTGGAAGTGGTCGAGGTCGGAGGAGAAAGGTATGATCTCCAATGGTTGGTGGTCGAGGGGAGGAATGGACGAAAGGATGTGGCTGAGCTAACCCCAGAAGACCCCATGTCAACTGAGTGCGGCCTACATAGCCCTGGTCATAGGGCCTCAGGCCAATGTAGTTCTCCCTAGAAGGGAGGGAGGGACAAAGGGATGAAATTGGTCATGGTCAAGGGCAAGGTTATGGTTAAAAGAAGGAAAGAAGGTTTGTCCATCAGAGAGACGAACAAACGAGAATGGTCGAGCTAACCCCAGAAGACAGTCGTGTCATCTGAGTGCTGCCTACATAGCCCTGGTGGAAGGGCCTCAGACCAATGTAGTTTAGACAAAGGGTCTGAGTAGTGGACAGGTGGTCAAAATGGTCAATATATTGGTTTTGGTTATGATGAAATGATGAGGAGAAAAGATGTTGCAGCCTTTTCCAAATGGTGTATTCTGCAACAGTGGTCGAGAGGTTTTTCATCCCTAACAATATTCCATATTCGTGATGGATGTATGCTAAAAATGAATTGAGGTCTATTTATGCTTCAGCAAGTATTGGTTTATGCTTAACATAAATTGCGGTGGGTCGATAGTTTCCATGTGTATTGGTGTCCATAGAAACCAGGGTGAATAGGCTAGGTCGTGTTGATGGTCTGAAAAGAGAGTTGAGCTGAGTTGATTGACAAGTGATGAAGGTGAATGTGACCAAAATGCAGAAGAAGTGAAAAGCATATTGCTCTTTCATTGACAAGGACCAAAAAGATAGCATAAATAGGGGTTATGAGAACCAAGAGCCCCATTCATGCGTGACGTCGTTGACCATATTGATGTTAGAGCGGTAATCGAATCACTTTGACATTAAAGTGAGATCGAAGTCCCTTGAGCAGGTGATAGGAGGAGGAAAGAGGGTAACCCGTTATAAGAGCAGAAATAATTTTGCCCCTTTTTATAGGAGACCCTGAGACAACTACAAGTCAAGTCCATGATTTTTTTTTTAGGCGCAGACTGATCAATGCGGGAAGCCTGCATAGAGATGTCATTTGCTTGGTGGTCAGTTGTGAAGCTGATCAATGCGGGAAGCTTCTAAAATAGTGCTATTTATTGCCAGATTAGTCATAGCCATCCTTCGAGGGAGTGGTCTAGATTTTTATTTAATATAAGGGCTTTTGAATAGTTATCCTTCGAGAGAGCAGTCTATTAATTACAGCAATGATAGTACAGCTGTCCTTCGAGGGAGCAGTCTACTTTTTTATTTTGATATTGATATAGTGACCATGGATATTGTGACATCTTGATTTGTTTTATAGAAATGTGAGTCATGGACAAGATTATAGAAGGTCAAGGGCTCCCTTTTATTAGGACAAAGCATCCATACAGCATAAAAGGGTTATAAGAATTGTTAAGAGGAATAGGGTTGAAAGGAAGTAGGATTAAGAGGATGGGGATTGCTCAAGGGATGAGCTCAAGTTAAGTGTCAAGTGGATGAATACTCGACTAGCAGTGGAATGGTCACAGATGCAACGCATGAAGAGGCTCAAGTTCTGGTCGTCCATCAAGAGAAGACAAACGATAAGTCCCTGATCCATGCTTGTGCGTGATAATAAAAGGTCCGAGCCAATTAGGAGCAAACTTGCCCCATTTGCCTCTTTTCAGATTGGTCAGGTGTTGATTGATGAGTGGATGTGAAGTTGGTTGATATGGTTGCTGATTGGTTGAGAGGTCTGAATGTTTTGATAAAAAAGGTTGGTTGAATGTTTGGTTGAGATTTGATAGTTGGTCAATGGTTGGTCGAGGGTTGATTGGTTGGTATTTGGTCTTTGGTTGGGTCGAATGTTTGGTTGAGGTCGGGTTAAATGTTTGGTTGCTAGTCTGGTTGAGGCTAAGTTGAAAGAGTGATTGATATGTGGTCGAGACTGTGTTGAAAAATTGGTCGAGATTTGGATGAAGGTTGAATTCCCCCAGCGGCTAGGGAGAATGTTTGATGGATTGGTTAAGGTCGGTTGAGGTTTAGTGGTCAGATGGACTGTGTTGATGTCGAATAAGGGGGTTAAAGGTGACGAAGGGACCCTAGTCTGGCGTGGAGATCCCGATTTAGGTGACGAGGTTTGAGAGACATGGGTTGGTGTTGATAATTTGTCGGAGGAGTGGTCAAGAGGATCCTTGATAAGAAGGGAATCCTTTTTCCGGTGGTGACGAATGACAGCTTTAAGAGCACAACAACGCTCGGTGTCATGTCCCGGAGTGTGATGATAATGACAGAATTTAGAGTCGTCGAACCAAGATGGTCTTGATCTGAGAGTTGATGAGTGGGGTGGTGTTGAAGGTTTATTGATGATGTGGTTGAAAAGAAGGGCGTCATTCCCAAGACATTGGCGAATAGCAACTTTGAGGGCACAACAATGTTCAGTGTCATGTCCAAGAGTACGATGATATGCACAAATGCGAGTGTCATCGAACCATGGTGGTTTTGGTCTGAGAGATTGATATGGTCTAAGTGGTGGGAGATAGATACGAGAGGACTGCAATAATTGCCGTAACAGCAAGGTGTAAGAACCTGCTAACGGGTCTGGATGTCTTGTTGCAGTGAGGGTTGGTGATTTTGGTTTGAGGGGCGTAAGAGATGTTGATCGATGGTTTGGAGGAGGTATAAGTCTGACGGGTTGAAGGAGTAATGGAGGTGATGTGCCGCTATGAAGTATGGGAGTGGGAAACACTCTGAGTAAAGTGGACGGATATGGGCCCAAGATTGAGGGTAATGACAAAGGTGGGGAAGTATGCTTCCGGTGTGGTTTAGTAGCCTTCTTTGGTTTGGGTTGAGGGCCACTTTTGTGCGAGGCGAGATTAGATGTGGGGAGAACACCAAGAGGTTTAATCTCTTTGGGCATGATGGACGCCTGCGTGGGTTTGGACTTAGATGTAGACGGTTCTTCTCTCAATGGAGAAGGGATTGAAGGTGTGGGCTCTTTAAGAGGAAAGAGCACCAGAGTAGTTATGGCTTCTGCGTGTGGTTGAGGAGTCGAAAAGGTATGATCATCTATGGATGATAATAAGGATGAAGGCGAGGCAACTGGTGTTGATGTGGTCAAAGCGTCCTCCAATATGGGAGAAGTCGATGGAGGACAAGTAGGAGAAGAAAGTTCTTTGCCATGTGAAGGAGGTATAGGGGAAGAAGGGTCTTCCACCTGTGAAAGAGGTTGGTCAGAGATAAGAGAAAAGATAGTGTCGACCGTGTGTATATCATGGTCTTGAGGGTCATTGATCATGGTTTGGATGTTGTCTTGAGTAGGCGGGTGAATAGGAAAGGATTGCTTGAAGATGTCGAGGTTTTGGTTGGGTGATGCATTTGAGTTATCCAAGATGAGATCCCCCTTGTCTAGCATGTCCTGGACAATGTTTTTGAAAGTTTGACAGTGATCCGTGTCATGGCCTTTGACACGGTGATAGTTACAAAAGTGGTTTTCCCTGTACCATGCAGGGATAGGTGTTGAGGGGTCAAATTGATGTGGTCGTATTGAAGGGAGATTGAGGACCCCCTGCTTGACAAGTTTATCCAAGATAGAGGCATATGACTCCCCAATTGGAGTGAATTGACGCTGTATGGATTGACGTTGAAAATGTTTATTGATGTAGTCTAATGTTGAAGATGATGGTCAGTTGGTTATTGTTGAAGATGATGGTCTGAAGATGACAGTGTTTGCCGACCCCTTGGATTGAGAGTGGGCAGAAGAAGGTCTGGAAGAATAATGGTCATTGGTTCTTGTGTTAGTGTTACACAATTTGACCTTATCTTCTTCAATGGTGCAGAGTTCAAGCTTTCGGGCCATGGTGAAGGCCTCGTCGAAAGTGTGGAATGTTTGAACCCACAAGGTGGACGAGGTGTGACTGAAACATGCTCAGGAAAAGAGCTCAATGAGCTCGGGTTGAGGCAAGGAGAAGGAGAGCTGATTAATCAAGCCTCTCCAACGGGCGACAAAATCGACTATTGATTCGTCGTCAAATTGCCTAATAGAGTAAAGGTCTGTGATCGAGATTTGTTTAGTGATATTGATTGAGAAATGGTCAACGAATAGTTGGGCGAGTTGAATGAATGAAAAGATAGAATGTCTGGCAAGAGAGCTATACCAGTCAAGGGCAGGGCCAGAAAGAGACATAGGAAACGTGCGTAGAAGTAACGCATCGTCGTGGGTGATAAGGTAACAGGCATGTCTGAATGCCCGTAGATGCTGTTGTGGGTCCTCCTTACTCTGGAAGTGAGTAAATTTAGGAAGCTCCCAATGGTTGGGGTATGGTCAGATAGGGACAGAAGGATGGATGGGCTCGTTGTGAATTTGGTCATATGAAAAGACATTACTTGAACAAGAGATAGAAGCTTCGAGACTGGACATTTTATCCATCAGCATCTTGATGATGTCTACTGACGGATTGGTGGATGGAGCGCCCCCTAGGTTGTAAGGCGCTTGAAAGAGGCTAGAAGAGGCGTACGACGTAGTTGGTTGTACCAGTGAGGGAGCAACGTATGGATGACTAGTCGCAGGGGCAGAAGTAGAGGCTAAGGGTGATTGAGTTATGAAGGTAGAAGGCATAGGCTAACCAGATACCACCAAATGTGGTTACATGATGGCATTGGCGAAAGGGGAGGTAAACACTCCTGCATTTACGGGCACAAGAGTGTGAGGGGTCGAGACAATCAAGTTCTGGTATGATGTAGAACTTGAATGAGTTGCGTGTGGTTGAGGGGGTAATGAAACCCTGATGGAGGTTGGTCTAAAAATAGATGAGGAGGCCAAACTTTCCGTATTGGCCATGGTTGGGTTAATGATTGAGGTGAAAGGCTGAATTGAAAAGGGTTGGGTGGCGAACGGCGTTGATGTCGTCGCCACGTCACCCGAGAAGTCTCACGTTGGGTTTCTCGTGAGATAGTTTTGGAGGGCTGCGATATTGAGGTCCAAGAATCTTGCAAAATCTTGGTCCCCTTCAGGGACGATAGGCATTTGGGTCGGGGATGGTCTAATAGGAATTCTTTCGGTCTTCGAGTAGAACTCCATTATAGGATTGGTTATAGACGGAGTAGGTGAAAACGGTTGACGTCTAGCGTGATCAAGAAGAGCCTTGGTTTGACTACGAGTCAGAACCATTCAAGGCAAAGAAGAACGTCCTCACAAGCTCAAAAAAGCAGATAAGAACTAAAAAGAGATGAAGACACAAGCAGATCCTAAAACTCTAGAAGTAAATTATTAGGATTATAGTGGCTTATGCTTTAAAATGTGTGTAGAGGAAGGTTGGCTTTCGAGTCAGGTCCTAGAAGTAGTCTATGGATGGTTTCGAGTTTTGTTATGGTGCTCAAGAAGTCTGTGTTAGGTTCGGTACGTGGCCTGGTGCTAAGGAGCAAGCTCCCCTCACTTCACGATTCTAGTGGTTAGCTGGTTTCGCTTAGCCAAAATATACCTCGCCTAAAGATTAGACTCCGCCAGAGAACGAAGTGGGCTTTCTCCTTGGTGATGAAATCCAAGTAAGATCGCCGGGACGGGTAAGGTATCTGCTGGGGGATGAAATCCCAGTCGAGCCTTGTCTCAGGTAAGCTAAAATGTTTGTTTTGTGCAGGTGGTTTGGTCGTGTAACATCAAGTGATCTAGATTAATTCAATATGTGGTTTAATTACTATGTGTGGTCTAAGAGATGTAGGCAATCAAAAATGAATGCAAAGTGTTTTAATGCCCAAGTCAAAATGTTTGTTCGTATGAAAATGAATGGAGAAAGAGTCGAAGAATATGAGTTTTAGCTAGTCTAGAAGTGCAAGAAAGAAAGAAAAGTTCTTTTAGTCCTGCTTATGATGTCGTTTAAGAAGAGACGAAAGGAGGCAAAAAGGAAGGAACCTAATGCACCTATATGAACGAAAGAAAGAAAGAACCCAAGAAAGGCCCTAGGGTCCCACCGGGCATGCCAGAATGTTTCTATGCAAAATTGCTTTCTACATTCAAAGAAGAAATAAGAAACTAAGAGATGGTCAAGCCTAGAAGATACCTGATAAAGTCATGCGCACCGAAATCAGACGTTGGAAGATTCTCCTCTTTGGCTGTGGAGGAATGACACCTGCAAAGAAGAAAAGGCTAAAACACGGAAAAACGTTAGTCAAAGGATATGGTGGGCTGTCAGGTGAATGCCCGATCCCGGAAGTACGAAGACTTCCTAGAAGGATATCAACCCACTGATAAAAAAGTAGAATATTGGACTAAAGTAGATAATAAAAGATAAAATAACAGAAATAAATGACAGAAAATAAAGTGCGTACCTGATATGCAGCACTATTCTGCACAGTCACCGGCGTCGGTCTCTGTGGTGCCGGTGTCAGTCAGGGAAGGTGCCGGCGTCGATCAAACTGCCGACGTCGGTCGGGGGTAGTGACCGGCGTCGGTTGGGGCAGGTTCTGGATAGAGTCTAGGCGAGTTGAAGAAGGTCTGGGAGAGTCGGGACAGGGTCTTGATAGGGTCTAGGCAAGGTTTTGGACAGGTTTTGGGCAGGGTTTTGGATAGGTTCTGGTTGAGTTGGGACAGGGTCTAGTCAGGATAAGGTCGAGTTTAGATAGGCTCTGGGGATTTGCAGAAGGTTGAGTCTGGATAGAATATAGAATATGGAAATAACAAGCAAGAAATAACCAAAAATAAAAATAAACAGATGAGGATACTTACCTGTCATAGTGCGAAGACATGATTGACGTTGTTGAAGTTGTCTGTGCAGTGCCGGATTGAAGCGAATGCAGATTGGTTGATGCCGGAGTTGGTTGATCGCGAGAGTGTTGATTGCAAGAGTCTGTGAATGTCAGAGTTCGGGTTCGATTGATTGATTGATTGATCGATTAGTTCATTGATTGATTGATTGATCGATTAGTTGATTGAATGGTTGGCGGACGCTGATGAAGGCGAGGGATGGTTCCAGAGACGGTTCGATAACCGTTCAGGAAATCGATTGGGAACCGAATGATAACTGATAACAGATAACGGTAAGGTGACCGACATCGGCAGGATTACCGACGTCGGTCGATAAGTGACCGACGTCGGCGACACCAGCCGGGTAAGGACCGTCGTCGACAGATGCACAATGGGGATAAAGTCTAGCTTTAGCTCTGTGCTCATTTTTACATGCTGCCAGGGTCAAGGCTAGTGAGAAAAGTGATCGACAAGGGTTGAATAGGCGAAGAAGAATAAGATGGGGAATGACCAGGGGAGTCGACACGATTTCGGTGTCTACAGTTAGTTTTCAATTATGGTGTATCCTTCATTTTGTCCTTTAGTGGATGATTTTTGATGTCATTTAATAATTTATTTCTTTTTAATCTGTAAATATTTTGTTAATTTTGGCTTGATGTTTTGATCTTCTTTTTCCTTTTTGGGTTTTTCTTTTCTTTTCTTGCTGTTTGTTTATATTTTTGCTATTATTTGACTTTACTCTTCAAAATATCAACAAGTGTTCTAAATGGATGAAGTTTTCATGTTATGAGGGAGAGTGAAAGGATTCTTCAAATATGTTTTAAGTA
Source organism: Torreya grandis (assembly GCA_037957365.1). Taxonomy (NCBI): domain Eukaryota; kingdom Viridiplantae; phylum Streptophyta; class Pinopsida; order Cupressales; family Taxaceae; genus Torreya; species Torreya grandis. The sequence continues at coordinate 2,207,685 of JARHVA010001733.1, forward strand.
TCAATTATTTTTTGATATTATCTTTTATGAATTCAATTTTATTTATATATGGATAATATATGCTGAGCTATATCAAGTTGTTAAAGTATTACTTAATTTTTAGATTTTGTAGTTAAGACATTTGCATTAGATTGTGCATCCAACTCAAAATTTCTTGTTATATCATTCCATTTATTTGTGCCATGCTATCCAAACATCTCATTCCTTATTGAAATATATTAAAAGGGGTTCATGCATAGCAACTTGAGAAATGATTTGCTTAGATACACTCTCAAGCTAATGTTTTTATGATAGGCAATTTGATTGCTTCCCAATTTTAAATATGAAAATGGATAGCAAGGTCACCTATGTTATACCTAATTTATACACCCCCAATTTTTGTGAAATAATATGCTATTATTCATACTCTGTCATAGTGATGACCTAGTCATAAAATTTAACATTGTAATTGGAGACCCTATGTCAATTAGTGTTATTTATGAATATTCATGATTTTAATTTAGTAATTTGGTAATTATCATATTTATGAATTCATGTTTGTATTATAGTAGGTTCAAAAAGCATTTTTGGATCAATGAATAAAATTGACACATATATATGTGATTAAATGAATGTTACATTTTAGTTTCAGATGAATTGACAGTCAAATTTTAGCATATCACAAGTTAACTTTTTAGTCTGAAAATATATCGAGTATTGATTATCATAATGTTGATAAAATAACATTATTATGCAGAAGAATTATTTGATATAAGGAATCTACGTTCAATTTATTTTCTCGACGTTTTGATCCAACTTTTGGATCATCTTCAGGAAATAAAAAAGATATATTTTTTTTGAATCATAATGTTGATTTCCAAGATGTTTAAATATTCAAATTGGTCAAATATTAAATGATCCAAATGCAAAGATTTGACTATATTGGTAGTTTTAAAGGTGTCATGGTAATTTGGTCACATTATTATGTGCCATACATGAGCTTTGATAAGGTTGAGATTGTAAGGTTTATTTATAACCTAAGATAATTCCTAAGGGGTTATAAATTTAATTCTACATACTTCATGATTTAAAGGGATCCTAAAATTCTAAATGATTAATTTTAAGACCTCATTTGACTAAGATTACTAATTCAAATATTATCTAGCTAATTTCTCAAGTAATATAAATATATTACTTCATGGCCTAATGTTCCCAAGACTTATTATTTCAAAGGTCCTAACCTAAGCCTTTTATCCTAAGTTTTTGAAATATTTTAATCTATCAGATCATGGTATCTTCAAAGGAATTTTATATAGTTAATTTAGAGGCATGAAGATTTTTAAGGTAAATGATTTGTTTCAAGGTTTAATTAAATTAACCTAAACTACGTTTATCTTAAAAACACATAGAGTAATGTGATTGAGAAGTTCATGGCAAAGTGAGTTGGTTGTTCATGTCACTAGTTGGCAAGTGAATTAATGAAGAGGCATATTCAAAAGATTTTGAGATATGCTAAGATATTTGATGGTTAAAAATTTAATGTGAGGCATACATGCCTCGAATGGTAGATTTTAGTAAAGAGTTTAGTAGGCAATTTGGTTAGTGCTAAGTTTGATTGTTTCACTAACTCAGTTGGTAAAATTAATAAGTACATCTTCGAGTTTGATGAGCCAATGAAAATTAGACACTTGAGCAAGGTATTTATGATGGGGCTTGGCAAATATAAATAGGTTTTATTTATATATTTTTAGCCATTTTTGAAAGCCTTATTGTAAAAAGGAGACTATGTCAGTTTGGGATCTCGAGTGGATTTTGAGTTATTTTGAGTTTCATATAAATATTAAGAGTAGAAGAATCACTTTTAGGTATGTTATAAATGATTTCAATGAGTTTTGGAAATTACTTAGTTGATATTTTGAACAAATTTTCTATTACATGAAAAGAAAATTGTTTTGGTTTGCATGTTAATAAGATTTAAGGAGGTTATTGGTTTGAACCCGTGCATGAATATTTTTAAATGTGAATGATATTGTAGACTTGAATATTTTTCTCATGCATGAGTATTGGCAAAGAATAGTTCAGGGTTTTGTAAAGGTTAAATATTTTTATTTTGGGTTTTGTTTGAGCATTAGAAATAAATGAATTTCTTGGTTCCAAATTTGAGTTTAGAAGATATATTTTAAGGCATGCAAAGGTTTTATTCTCAAACTTTGTCATTTGAATACTTTATAGTGACACATCAGTTTATATTATGGAGCCTTATTGTAAATATTATGAGATGGTTTTTGCACTAAATGCTTGTTGGTTTTTGGTCTACTGTGAAAGTTTGGTTTGAAAATAATTTTATGTTGAAGGGTTTTTGTAGAAATTTCTTTTGAAAATAATGCAGGCAAGAATTAAATATTTTGTATAAGTTCAAAATGATGTTCAAAAAGTGAAACAATGATAAAATTTTGATAGAGTTTATTTTGATTTGGGTTTCATGTTGAATTTTTTTGGGATAATATAATGATAATGTTTTAGCAAGCTATATTAAGATTGATTTTTAGTTTGAAGTTATGACTTCAAGAAAGTGGGTTACTATTTGTGTTGAAGATCTATGCATTTTTATTTAACAATGATACATAGTGAAAACAAAATTCAAAGAAATGTGGTAGAATATGTGAAATAAAATTATGAAGAATTTAATTTTATTCAACCATTATAATTTTTTTGGTTATTCAGGATGTTGAATCATGATAGTAAATGAAAGTTTTACAATGGGTTTCATTTGATTTTAAAAATTGATTGATTTACTTTCTACTATACAAAATTTGCAAAATGATAACCTATAAAATTTTTTATGATATTAAATTTGACAGTGAATTGACCATCACCACAAATCAAAAATTAAGCAGTTTGACAGTCATTTGAATGTCAAATGTAAGCTAGCTAGAAAACATAGTAAAATGGTTATTTTTAGCAAAGTGAAATTTGTTTCATGGAGAATTTGGGTTCATCTTCAATATGATATAGTTGAAATATTTTTATTATTAAGGTATTTCATAAAAATAATTATTTTTAAAAGCATGATGTTGCACATGGAATAAAAAGCAGTGAAACAAGTCTTTGGAGATTTGATAAATTATTTGGTAGTGTATATATATATATATATATATATATATATATATATAAAGTAAATTAAAATACAAAATAAAATTAATTTAAAGATGAATTTTATTTAATACGATATGCTACTTGATTATTTATTTATTAATTGATATTCTAAATATTTTTAGTTGGCTTAAATGAGGTCCCCACCCATTAGAAATACCTGATCTAAATTCAAACATTTGATCTCTTAAAACTTTTTAAAAGTTCTAAATAATTTTAATTTGTAATCACCAAATTAATTAACTTTTAAATTTAATTAATAAAGTTGACAAATAACTAACTAAAGTAAGTTATAACTTCTTTCTCAACCAACTTTGGAGGTTTAAAAGGATATCGAAGATTAATTTGAAGGAAGAACAACATAGGTACTGAAGATTTATACACTTGTGAATTCAATCATTTATATCTTTCTCTTTTATGTAATTTATCTGAGATAGCATGACTTTTGTAGATAGATCAATGGTATTTTCTCTGACGGTTGAGTATACTACTTAGACAACACAAGTATATATAATTTTATATTGTTATTTATAATTGATTATCTAAAGATTATCAAATTTAATATCTTTTGATGATTTCATATTACAGTCTTATATACAAAATTTGAGTATTCAATCTGAATAATGATTAAAACATTACTTTTGTGATAGCTTGTTGATCTAATTGATTGTAAAATTTATATTTTAAATATATTTTGTATGAAGAATGTTGATTTCTCAAATGAAATTGATATAATTTGCTAAAATGACTCTCATTTATTAAGACTTGTAAATTTTCTATTTTATAATGTATTTTATTTATTTGAGTTTGATTTCTAGTTTAGTTTTTGTTGACCTTAACTTATTTTATTTTCTATTTCTTGTTTATTTCTAATTTATTTTTTTAGTTTGTATTGGTGTTAGTGTTAGTTTTTTTTTCTTAGTTTAGATTAGATTTCTTTATTTTAATTTTTCTTGATTAGTTGTTAGTTTAGTTTTCTATTATTAGTAGTTGTTAGATATTTAGAGTTTTGTTTGCCTTCTTGATTGTCATTTATTACTTTCATCTTGGGGTTGCAAGCATGAACATAAGATACACCTTTCAATAATCTAATTTTATATATTTCAAGAGATCATCTAGTTCATAGACTTTACTCTATTGGATAGGTCAGATAATAATTTATAACAGATTTGAGATTGAATTATATGATATTAAAGGATGATTAGCTTCTTAGATCAAAGCATTATTTATGAGTAATATTTTTGACATAGTTAATTTTCATATTGTGTTTGATTGATTTATCAAATATTTGTATACTTGATTTAGATTTATTATTGAACATATTAAATCTACAAAACTTTAAAAGACCCTTTTTGCATGCCTTAGGATTGATTTTCAGCCATAAGTCCCTTACGGTTAAATTGGTATGATTCTATCATGACCTTCATGATAGGCGAATGGGTTGATTCGTTGGCATGAAATTTTTCATCATCAACACTATGGTGACTAAAATAGTCAATATTTTAGAGACCTTATAGGGGTATTTGTATGTCTAAACACATAGACTAGTTTCCTTGATGTATTCATTAGGAATAGAGTCTTGCAAGCAACAACATACCTATTCTAAATATTGAAACTTGAATATACATGTTATACTAACATTGAATAAATTAAAAAGACCAATTATTTCCCTCAAACATACACATAAAATAGAGAAGAAAATAAGAATAATTATGACTAAAACACTTAAGGGAAGGGAAAAATAATTGACCTACCTAAAAAAATGTGCAACAACTCTTGGAGAGAAAGCAAAGACATTTATCATACTATAAATAAAGTTTTAACACACCTATATCCCACCTAGATCAAAGCATAAACCTCTGAAGTCTCTCCCATATGGTTGAAAGGGATGAAGGGAAGTGTGTTTTTAAAATGACACTCTTGGCCAATCATCTTCTTTCTTGATCACCCATATCATTGGCTTACTTTCTAATGGATTAGTTGGATTAACCATGTCTCCTATATAGACAAACACTTTCGATAATTCATTGGCATTCAGTTACATAACCATTGAAAAAACAAGATGATTCTAATTTTATTGATGCTCAATATTCTATTTTTTACTAAGCATGACACGTGATGACTTCTTCTTGTTGGTTTCCAACTATTCTAGATATTTGATAAGACATCCAATTGAAAAGGAAATGGGTATGCTTGAGGGATTAGACTCAAAAGGAGATGAAACATGATTATTGAGAGGCTGAGACCAAAATAGGCATACATTATCTTTTAGGAGTGTACAAGTGTCTATAAATTTATTAAGGAGTTGATAACCAATATCAAATAAATCAGTATAAACTAAACTTGACCCTTGGGAAACTAGACTTAATGGACTACCCCTCTCTCATTTCTTCATTTGTTTACCAAAGTTACACTCTTCCATATTATTCAAACTATAGTCCCATTGAATAGAAACACAACCTAATTCTAAGATCTCAAACAAGTTATACAACTCCCTATCACTTGCTAGTGTTTACAAACTGATCTTGAACTGATTAAGATCTTCTTCTTAAAGCACATGCTCTTTTTTGACACTGTGTTCATCCTTAAGGTATTCCTCCATCATGTAAAGTGGTATCTCATCAAATAAGTTAATATTCCCAACCTCTCTCTCCTTCTTGAACTCTTCCCTTTGAGTAGAAAGAAATGCACTCACTTTTTTTTCAATGGAGAGAGAGTTCCTCGAGTGTTTAGAAGTCTAAAAATCTACCTCATGAAGGGAATTTAACCCTTCATGTTCAGGGATCACTTCCTCCTCATTGAGATCAAATCCATGCCAACTAGAATAATTTTATTATTCTTCCATGCTAAATGGAAGTTCATTTTCCCAAGAAAGGTCTTTTTCATGCCCCTAAATGCATTATTGACTAGAGATAATTGACTTCTCTTCATCAAGACTATCTTCTTCCTATTGTTCCAAGTCTGATTTTTATAGTTTAGTGTAAAAAAGAGGGTTTCCAATAGTTATTTACTCATCATATTCACTTTAAATATCCTCCTCTTCACTTAAATGGTATTCATTTTCTCTTCATACAATGGGACTCCTTTGAAAAGGGAAATGGTAGGAGGGAAAGAGGGTTAAAATGATGAATTAGGAGTGGCCTTAACAAGGTTGGGTATCTTGAAATTAGGATGATTGGTCCAAGATGGTTGTCATGGTTGATTTTCCTAAAAAATAGTAGGATTTTGAGAGGGTTGTTCTTGAGGGATAAAAAATTGATTTTGCACATGTATAGACTCTCTCAATAGATGGGGACCTATAAAAATTAGAATTTTGAAACAAGGAGATTATTTAAAAGTTTAGAATATTTTCCTTACTTGAAGCTTGGGATTTTGAATGTGGAATCCCCCCATTTTATAGGTTGATCCATAGTTTTAGGATCATCTTGTTTGAAATTGGAATGGAAGAGATTGATTTGGATTTGATTCCTCATGCTTACTTAAGCAGCTGACATATCTACTCCTCCTTAATTGTAATTTATCTAGCCAAACATTCCTCATCATACCTTTATTTCCCCCTCATCTCCTTTTTATGGATGTAATCTTGGTGGTCAAACTCCTCCTACTTCCTAATACATTTTAACTCTTTGTTAATCTTCCTCATCTTTTGGTTGAAGTCTAGTAGGATATCTATGATATTTTTTTAGGATTGATTAGGAGAGTAGAAATGTTGATTAGGAGTAACATAGTATCCAAAAGGATATTTGGAAGCATGAGAAGGATTAAACAAGGGCTAAGCTAAGGTATAATGGAGGTAAACATTATGAGCATGTCAATATCTTGTTGGTTTAAGGCCATTTGGGGTGAAACTAGTAGCATTTTTTAATCTAAAATGGGAAATAAGAATGCATAAGAATTGCATTTTCAAAAAATGGGGGGATAAAAGACATATGAATTGATAATATTTAAGCACTTGGACTTCTCAAACAATTATATTTGATACTCTGATTCACTAAAAACAAATCAAAATTATTTAATGGATGATGCAAGGATCATTAAACCCCATCCCACCAAGCATGCTAGAAGTTATTATCAATCTGAAGTTACACCCTTTAGAGGAATGATTTCAAGTTCCTCCCTTTAGATGATATAATGGAATCACCCCTTAGGTTTTGGGTGACCTTGTATGAAGGGTGAGTCTCTAAATAGGGTCAATTGCTTTGGTAAATCATGTAGAATAAACCTACTCTATGCCTTGATGAGAAAAGAGGAAAGAAGGAAACTAAACATCAAACATGAGGTGATGTACCAATGATTTATGACCCCTATACTTACTTCTTGATATCCAAATATAAATAAATAAGGAATAAATTTGTTTTACACACTCTCCAAACTAGGATCCTCATACATAAGTGCTTCATATGAAGGTCATGATATATGTACAGAGCTTGAAGGGATAATTGAAAGGCCCTATATAAGACACAATTAGTTAATCTTCATATAAAATCACTAGCATAATCAACTTCAACACAACATAAAACGTGTATAAGATCAACCTATTTGTAACAAGATGAAGGATAATGGATATACAATAGGGAGAATGAATTCCACCACAGACGTAGATTAATAAAGGACTAGAATCACATAAGAGTACAAGTGTGAAGAAGGTAAATCTAGTCTTATATTTCTTCAAAGGCTTGAAATCCAACATTATAATTAGGTAGATTCTTATCATACCCAATAGAGGGATATAAAGAGAGGCATTCTCAACCCAATTTATAATAAAATTATGCATGAGAAGAAGAAGAAAAAACTACTCAGATGCATAAATATAGTTGTTACAATGTGAATTCAACCTATTCAAGATAAAGACAACTAAAACATTAGGCCATTATGCCTTCTTCAACACCTACATATCCATCATGATGATTCTAAATACTAAATAATATTTTTCTATTGTGAAGTGAATATTCTAATCTAATTTATTGATAAAAATATAAAATGTAATGTTTATGTCTCGATAAGTTTGAGTTGTTCATTCTAGGGCAAGGTTGTTTCCAAGGCTAACTCACCTTTAGAAGGCATGAAATAAAGCCCTAGTGAGACATCAATTATCTATTATGCATACATGGATTATTTATGTTTAGTTGACTAACTTGTAGACATGATGAATATTAAATTTAAATGGGTGATTTTGAAGCATTAATTAGTCCTATGATTTTGACTTTTTATGCAAAAAAAATAACAACGCTGTACTTTTCAAAACATAGGCACGTGTGGCTTGTGAGTGCCAATGTGATATGAATGAGGAAATGGTTTGTTATTAATTGAAAATAATATTATAAAATGAATATTTTTATTATTTTAAAAGCATGTCTCGAATGTATTCTAATACTATGCTTGGAAGGATCAATGTGAAGTATTGATCAGGTAGGTAGAAAATCCTAGATACCCACTTGAATATTTGAAAGAGTGATAAAATTTGGGTAAAGGCCCTCAAATGGATAATAACATATGGTGGGATTGAGATCCCTAGACCATTGTGTGAGCTCAAAAGAAATGGACAATAGGTTGTAAACCTTGGGGTTACATGTGAATGCCTAGAATATCTTCTTTGATGTTCAGTGTGGTTGGTATGGGACACTTCACTAACCCATGAATGGTTAATGATTGAAATATAAGTAACCATAACAATATGATTTATTTTATTTTGCTAACATTTTGTGATTAATGTTGATGTGATTAAGTGCAAGGTATAATGTGTATTATGGAAGAATTCCACTTTAGATCTAGGATTTTGTTGAAAATCCGATTATTGAAAATGTTGTCCTAAAGTTGTAGGGTTATGTGTGGTAACACCTCCTTGTAATACAATAAAACTAATTGAAATTTTTTTGTGTCTTCTCAAAATAGTATTTTTAAATTAAATAACTAAATTGAATATTTATGATTTTTTAAATCCTTGTCATATCCAATGGTTGTAATTTATATTTGGAAATGTTGATAACACTCTAGTCAGAAAGCATGTTAAGGTAAAATATGATTACTATAGTTTGTAATACTTTCAATTACAGAAAATATTAAATTACACACCCCATAGGTAGTTGTAAATTGGTAATTTCATAAATGTTGGGTTAAAAATAGTTTGTTAATAAATTTTGCTACAAGGTAAAGGTAGGTTTGGCTAGTAATTCTATTTTAAAACATAGTTAATGGCTTTTTTCTATTGAAACAAATGGACTTTAAGCATAAAAACAAAATTTATGTAACCAATTTCAAAAACTTGGGGAATTTTATGTTGGAAAATGTGCATATTATAGTCCATTATGCTAATTTTAGTGTCAAAAAAAGGAAATGTGAGATAAAAAGGGAATTATCTTGGCATATCTTAAAGGAGGAGGTGGTTTATTTAATGGCCATAATCAAAGTGTCAGTATGGTAAGGATGAACATTTCCACCTTTGAGGTTTATTGTTCCTCATATTAAACTAAGAGGTAAGTGGGATGTAACCCCACTTGATTTCATTTTGGGATTCTTAAGTCATGCAACAAGCATGACACCATATTGGGGGTAATGGATAAAATATACCCAATTTGGTTATTTCATTTCTAAAATTTCTATTGATGGTGTGCTTGTGATTGTAGAATGTTTTGTAGAAAGAATGTTACTTGGTAAGTTACACATCTTTTCAAGGAGTTCTACACCTAGTTGATTTATTAGTCATTAATATGGTTCCTCTTTAAGAGGGAGAGCATGTCATGAGACCACTATTTGATACATTTTAGTTACTATAGAGACATTGTGATAGCATGATTGTTTGATTCTAGTATGTCACTTGGGTTGTTTGTTAACATATGTTCAGTTAATTTTGATAATTATGTTTCTTATTCACTACAGTTATATATGATTTATGAATTAATTATATAGTTAATTCATTTAATTTTATGTTTGAATATATTATTCAATTTAGATTACATTATTATTTGTTATTGATAATTATCTAGATGTTGTTGATGTCTGATTTATGTGACTATAAGGTCTAGTTATATGAGCTAGGCTCAATGATGGTCTTTGGAAACTGAGACAATAATGGGAAGATTAATGAGAAATTTAGAATTGATATTGATGGGTAATATTGAGATATGTCATATTTTAAGCAATTTTGTCACCTTTCTATTTCATCTTGTTTACGGTTTTATTTTGTTCTTTGATTCATGTTTCATTCTTGTCTTATCTTATTAGCACATGTAATCATCTTATTTTATTTATTTATTTATTTCTTGATTGGCATGTTAGTTGTGTCTTATGCAAGGGACTTTTCCACCTCCTTTGTTTGATCTTATTAGACACCTTGTAGTGGTCTTGGTTATTTTACCTTACTTTACCTTAATGGACTTGGGCCATGTTTTTATTTTCTTGGTTATCATGTTTATATGGTTGGCATGTTACTTTTAAATTAATTGTGAAAACTAATTTCTAAACAAATTTAAATTGTAAACCCTACCATGACATTTTCTAACTCAAGGGCATAACTTGGGTTAAGTTAAGGAAAGTGGGAGAGTGGAGGCATGGAAGACATGTCTTGGAAAAAGGAAAAAAAAGGACCAAAAACTAATTTCTATTGATCCCAAGGTGGAGTATGGAATAATTTTGAGGAGTTGGGGAGCATGAAAAAGGAAGAGGAGGATAATGGCACATTTTTATCCTTTAGGGAGATTCTTATGCAACAAGCTTCCACACTTAAATTTTTTTGAAGGGCATGAAGCATATAAGAGAGGCTATGGTGTATTTTTTATTTTTTATACTTGAAATGGATGGGTTTAAACACATATTTAAATGGTTGATACTTCACTTAAGGGTTTGAATATACACACTTAAATATTTGGTCATAATTTTAAATGGATGAACATACACTTATATGGCTGAATATGCATTTTATAATTTGTGTATATATTGTATGGTTGGTTGCATACGTTAGTATGGCTGCTTTAAAACATTCAGATGCTTGATTTAAACCATACTTTAAAATGGATGAGTGCATACAAATCATGGATAATTTTATAGCATTAAAAGGCTAGTTTTATGTACATTTGTGCGGATAATTATTTATCTTGTATGGTTGTAATTTGTTTGATATAATGCTTGTAATGGTTATGACTATAGTTTTTTTGATAAAATGTCTTAATGGAGGATGTATGATATTTATTTGAAAAAATATATCAATGGAGGATGCATGAGATTTGTTTAATAAAATGTCTTTGTATGCACCTAAATCCACTTGCCTTAATAATTCTATTAATCCTAAAAAATTATCCAATAACCATAATCCTAGTAAATTAATTAAAATCCTATTTCCTATTAAATATTTACTACACCCCATAAAAATTTATATCCCCCTATGACTAATTAATCACCCCATTATCCTACTAAAAAACCTACTTAACTACCAATCCTATTGTAACTACCCACTAGCCCACTTGTAAATTAAAAACTCATATTTATTCAACTACCCCCTAGCCAACCTACCACCCTAGCCTCTCATTTATCCCTATGAAACTTAAACCTCATTTAATTTTCATCTAATCCCCACTATCCCATAAACTAACCTAGAATTCTCTATATTTAGAGAAGCCTCTATGAGATTCTATAATTCTCCTAAACTAGAGGCCTTTAAAATAATTTAAAATTACCCTAAAATTCCCTCCACCATCCTATAAAAATTCATGCTTGAGGCATGACCAAGATAATAATAAAATACATAAGCCTTTCATATACTCTCATATCAATGATCTTAGAGCATCCTCATAATCTTTCAATCCCTATTTAACCATCCAAGGAAGCCATTAGAATCATCTTGAAGCTACTATCAAGAAATCCACACCTAAATCAAGTTGTATTAGAATCGGTTGGAAAATCATGGAGAGAAGCTAAACGGGACAAGGTGATGGTAAGATTTCATTATTAAGTTGTTGATTGTTCCTTTATTTCCCTCCTTGTGATGTTATTATGTTTTTTGGGTTTAAGTTACTATTTATAGTAGTTTTAATCAATAACTCAAAAATACAATCATACATTGATGACCATAGTGGGAGAACCCCTTCAAATTAACTATTTTTCCTGTTAGAAGTATTTTGATAGCTTGCAAGATTGATTGAATGAAGGAAAAACTTTGAATTTCATCAAAGTTTTCACGTACAGGTGAAAAGTGATTTCCTCTATAAATCACAATATTTCATCAGTGATTTTGACTTGTAAAATAGTGATTTTTCTCTAACCATACTGTTTAACCACTAGCATTTAATTTTTTTGGCATGTCCTTAGATTTTGAAATAATACAACTTTTAAAAGGGTTAATTTGATAAAAATTTATGATTTTGACCACTAAACTATGGTTTTGACATAATATAGCTTTATAACAAAAAATTGGTCCTATATACTTATTTTTACTTTTTGACAATTCATATTCACCCTATTTCCCTTATAGGGGTAGGTTTAAGAGTAAGCACATTTAACATTTTTAGTCATTTTATACTAATAAAAAATACCTATTTACAGTCATGTTATTGTTCCCTAGTTGTGATATTACCTTCACAAAAAGGTGTTTTTGGATTTTTGGCTAAACATGTTAGGTTAGTCTACTCATCTTGACTTTATAACACTTGTTTGTCTCGATGTCACCATTTTTTATCCACAAAAAAGGGAGGTGATACCTGAATTAACATAAAACATCTTTACGATACCACTTTTCCTATTGATCATAATATCACACATTTGCAAAGGTGTTATTGATTTATAAATTATGGTTTTGTAGGTTCAGGATCAATTTTGAAAGGAATAGATAATACTTGATGTTGTTTTAATTTATAATGTAAACCTTATAAATTTAGTTTGAGATCAGTTTTTTGTATTTAAAATAGCTTTAGGCTTTTTCTATGTGGTAAAATTTGATTAGGTTTTAGTTACTTACAAAACTGCATTTTTCAAGAGGCATTATTATTTAGATAAAGGTAGTTTTTATTAATAAAAGGTGATTTTGACTTAAATATATTAGATAATCCATTATTATATTTTACTTTCTTTGGGAAAAATCTAAAAATCCTTGTAGTACTTAATATCTTCTACATTTTGTAAATAAATTCAAAACTTACATTTTGGTTATTTTATAATCAGTTTTAAGTAAATAGGACAAATCTTATATTAAATATAGTCTTGTGTTCCTATATAAATTATTCAATAATTTGAAAACTTCTATAAATAATTTAGTCACCTGGTAAATCTTTTTTCCATTTTGATTCTAGGGTTTTCTTTTAACTACAAAACCACATATTATGACCCATAATATTGTATTTGGACTTCTGATATTGACTAACTATTTATAGTTTTACATAAGTTGCACAATGGTAGTTAGTTAACCATCAATAAAATTTGCATTTTTACCAGTTGTAATATAGTTAAAAAATTACAAATTTTGTGCTTTATGGAAGTGGTTTTGCACTAAACTGATTGTATATTTGCATTTTTTTAAGCATATAAGTGGTTTTGACTATTTAAGAACTACTAATCACTATCTTGTTGGACCATATTAACAAGAGGTATTAGATTATCTTACTAACTCATGTTTTAAAAGAATATTACTTAGTCTAAGAATTTTAATCTTGAACTTGTATATACCTTTGTGTGCTTTTCTTGTTTGTTTAATTTCCTCACATAGGTAATTAATCAATAAATAAATTTGGTTTTCCTATTTTTCATCCCATTTTTGTTTTTAGGATAACACATAATGTGGAATTCATCCCTATGTACTTATTTAGTCACTAGGGGTTGGTGATGTAGATTTCATCACTATACATTCAACCAAAATCTATGTTTTTATATAGTATAAATATTAGGGATAACTATCATTAGGCTTATAGGTTGACCCCATACAGGTCATCCATGAAAGGGAATATTTAATTATTTAAACTAAGCATTAGATAACAACCTATATGAATTTAGACCCCATGTACCTTCACATATCTTGGGGATGCCCCTAGACACCCTTGTGTATACCTAGTATAGGACCTATCAACTGTAATAAGTGCTCAACTACCAGAGTCAATATCATCTCCCAAGTGATCATCAAGTGCAAATAGGGTCGAGAGGGTTCGATAGATTCCATAATGGATTACTAGCCTATAGACTCACCCAACAATATGTTAGATGGTGTAGACATCAAGTTACACAACCTATTGGTTGACTAATAATAGGGTTTATGATTGTATGTGCTTGTGTGTATGTTGTTCCAAGGCTCATATTGTTTATGAATTGAGTCATGTTATCCCTTTTATAATTGAAAACACCTAGTGAAACCTTAGGACATATCCCATCTAAGTATCAAAACCAAAATATTTCATACCACCAATCACACCTTTTGGGTATTAAACTTTTATCTTGCAGCCAAAATTTAGTGGTCACTCATCATTTTCTATCCTAGTCATCACATCATTTAACCTATTCTTGATCAAACACTATAAAAGTTTACAACCTTTTTAGGCTTTATCTAGCACCCATCATCTTACCTCTTCATACCTAGTACCCATCTAATTATCATATTACTAGTATTAATTGTTAGGAATATAGAATTTAGAGTAATATTAGTGAAATTAATACAAAAATAAAATATAGAAAACATAACACAAAAGAAACATAGATTTAATGTGGTTTACCCAAAATGGGCTACACCCACACATAAATAGCCAGTTCTTCTTTATTCAATCTAATAATTGAAGGGATAAACCTGTAATATATACATTAAAATATCCTCTTCACTCACACACATGTTATTCCACAATGATTACAATGTCCTCATATCAAAGGAGGGTTACATATTAGGGAAAAAATGCACCAACATAATTTTTATTGTTAGATATGTGACCTAATAGTGAATGGTCTAGATTTACTATGAAATTACAATATTTTGCAATGAATTTTTCATAAAATTTTGCCTTGTATACCTCCATGGAAACCTTAGTGGTGGGGGTGTTTCCCCCTCATACCCCCCTTGTCAGGAACTAGGCATTATAATAAGATCAGGCTCCACCATCCCATAATCTCCAACTTGGAGACTAATTTGCTACAACTCCACCGCTACAACTCTTCCTTGGACTTTTATTTAAAATTTAATCCTGGCATATTTTTCATATTATTTTTTATCCTTAAAGATATATTAAAGATAAAAAACTCTCTAGCTTATCATTTGTGACTACCTTTATTAACATATCTATAGGATTCTGACTCATATGGATCTTTTTCAACTTTAGTTGATTGTCCTCCAAAACTAAACAAATGAAGTGATACCTGAGTTGTATATGTTTGGTTATTGATTGGAATGTTGAGTTCTTTGTTAAATTAATTACACTATAGATATCATTAGACAACCTAAAATCTTTTTGCTTCTTCCTTAACTCTTCCATGAACCATTGCATCCATATCATCTCCTTGCTTGCTTCTGTAGCTAAAAAATATTATACCTCTATAGTTGATAAAGTAATTATCTTCTACAATTTTAAAATCCAACTAACTACTATGTCACTGATAGTGAATACATAACATGTAGTGCTCCTCCTACCATCTAAATCTCTAGCCATGTCTGCATCAACATATCCTTTTAAGGTAAAGTATGACCCTTTATAGCACAATTATCTATTAGTGGTCCCTCTCAAGTACCTAAGAATCCACTTGACTACATTTCAGTGCTACTTTCCTATATTATTCATAGACCTATTGAAAACTCCCACTACATGAGTAATGTCTAATCTTGTTCACACCATAACATACATTAAAATTTCAATTGTTGAAGCATACGGTACTTTAGACATGTAATTTATTTCTTCTTACTTTTTAGGATACTATTCTTTGCTTAATTTGAAGTGCCCTCCCAAAGGTGTAGTTATTCATTTTGTATCTTGCATATTGAACCTGACTAACACCTTATTGATGTACTCTTCTTGAGATAATGTCAATTTTATATTTTTCCCATCTCTTGTTATTCTCATACCAAGGATTTGCTTTGCAACACCCAAATCCTTCTTTGTAAATGATTTTTCTAGTTTTATTTTGAGATCATTTATATCATATGTGTTAGACCCTATAATAAGCATGCCATCTACATACAATAAGAAGATAATATAGTTGTCATTATCTAATCTCTTAAAATAAACATAGTGATCAGAATGACATATACTATAACCTTGTTCTATCATAAACATTTCAAATTTCAAATACCACTGCTTTGGATCTCGCTTTAGGCCATACAAACTCTTCTTCAACTTGCACACCATTTTATAATTACTTTTGAATTCATATCCATGTAGCTGATCCATATATATTTAATCCTCCAAGTCACCATGAGGAAGGAAATCTTCACATCTAATTTTTCAAGGTAAAAATCTTCTACTACTACCAAACTTAAAATAGTTCTTATGAAAGTCATTTTAACATTTGGAGAAAATATTTCATCAAAATATATACCTTTATTTTGTGTAATCCCCTCTATAATAAGTTTGGCCTTATACCTTTTTTTAACTCTATATTATTCCTTCAACCTATAAAACCATTTATTATGCAATGATATTTTACCTATAGACAACTAAACCAAAGCCCAAGTTTGGTTATGTACCAAGGAATCCATTTTCTCTTTCATGCATTGTTCCCACTTCTTTCTAGTTTCTACCCACATTACTTCATCATAGCTTTCCAGCTCACCACCATCAGTCAATAATAAATAATAAAGTGAAGGAGAGTATCATTTAGGGATTCTAATTAGTTTGGTAGATCTTCTAACTACACTTTCAAGAGTTTGAGGTACTTCTTGTTGTAGTTGTTTCACATTCTAATTTTTTGGCACTTTTGGAATTTCATTTATAGTGATTTCATCAAGTAATACATATTTTGTATTTGGATTTTCTTGTTTCTTTCCTTGCAACTGA
Source organism: Torreya grandis (assembly GCA_037957365.1). Taxonomy (NCBI): domain Eukaryota; kingdom Viridiplantae; phylum Streptophyta; class Pinopsida; order Cupressales; family Taxaceae; genus Torreya; species Torreya grandis. The sequence goes on from JARHVA010001733.1 coordinate 2,224,763, forward strand.
TCTCTATACATGACCTTCTCATTAAAGATCACATCTCTACTCCTAATAATTTTGCATTTTTAAAAATCCCATAAATAGTAACCAAAATCATTAACTCCATATCCAATAAAAGTACATTTCTTGGATTTTGCTTCAAGTTTGGTTCTATTTTCTTTATCAATATAGACAAATGCTTCATAACCAAAATTATTTAAGAAGGAATAGTCTAACTTTTTACTAGTCCATGCTTCCTCTCAAATTCCACCATCTAAAATACTTGAATGCCCTCCATTTATTAAGTAAACAATAATATCCATAATATCTACCCAAAACTATAAGGGTAACCTTGCATGAAATCTCATGCTCCTTGCATGCTACATTATTATCATGTCCATCCTTTCTGACACACCATTTTATTGTGGTATTCTTATAACTATCTTCTCTTTATGAATCCCATGAGATGAATAGTAATTATCAAACTCCTTGATGTAGTATTCACCTCCATTATCTAATTTGACACACTTGAACTTATTTCTAGTCTCATTCTCAACTAAAGCTTTCCATTTATTAAAAGTATCAAAAGCATCATATTTTTTAATGCAATAAACCCAAGTTTTTATAGTTTCATCATTAATCAAATTAACATAATAAAAAGAGCCACCAAAGGATGATACTTGAGTCGATCCCCATACTTTGTATGCAAAATCTCTAACTTTTCATTCTTCTTTGTCTTCCCAACTTTGAGAAATTTGACTCTCTTCTATTTTCCATACAAATAGTCCTCAAAAAAATCTAAATTGACCTTCTTCAAATATGGTAATAAATTATTTGAGTGGAGAACTTGCATCCCCTTCTCACTCATGTGCCCAAGTCTATGGTGAAAATTTTTTGTATCCACTTCTATAGAAGCTAAAGCAATAGAAGATTCAACATTACCATTAGATAAATATAATGTACCTACCTTCTCTCATTTTTCTATTACTTAATTACCTTCCATAAATTTTATGCTATATAGCCCTCACTTCCTAACTGCCTTGTTGAAATTAGATTTATTCTCAACTCAGGGACATGCCTCACCTCTTTTAGAAACCATTTGTTTCCATTTTATAATTTTATCTGTATCTTATAGTTTTACAAACCTATCCAAAATCACCTTGAACATAGTCTTAAAAATATTTCCTATGGGGTGTAGCATGAAATGAAGCCCCTGAATCTAACACCTAAGAATCATTAATACTATATAAATAAAGGATTAAAGAATCCTGTAACACATCACTTGCTACATTTGCTTTCTAAATTTTATCTTGTTGTCCATCTCCTTGTTTTCCTTTTCAAAAATAATAATATTTCTTTAGGTGTCCTTTCTTCCCACAAATCCATCACACCAATGTTCCTCTTGATTTGGATATGCCCTTCATAGACTTTCCATGATTCTATAGGACCTTTCCTCTATCCTTTTGTCTTCCCCTATTCTCCATATTAAAAGTATTACCTAATGTCTCACTTGTGATTTTATATCAGATTTCCTATCTAAGAATAACACCAATAACACATCAAACTTTAAAGTGCTTGGACCAAAGACAAAGTTAATCACAGCCATGACTAAGCCATTCCAACTTTATGACAATGAGCACATAATCAAAATATCCATAACCTCATCATCAAAGTTTACTCTTAAAAATCTTAACTAATTGGTGACCATGTTAAATTCATTTAAATGATTAGCAACATACCCACATTTTTAAATCTCTATATTAAATAAATGCTTCATAATAAATACCTTTTTGGAGGCTGAGGATTTTTCATACACTTTATCTAATGCTTTTATCACATCTGATGTTGTCTTTTATTTTGAAATATTTAAGGCCTCTGATGCTATTAGGCATAGCTGTATTATTCCTAATGCCTTTCTATCAAGAACCTCCCATTTTTCATCCTTCATAGTCATTAGCTTCTTTGTTATTCTACCCAATGGTAGGAAAAGATCCTTCTAATATAGATAATCCTCCATTTTCATCTTTCATAGTTGGTAGTTTTAGACATTAAACTTCTTGACCTTAAACTTTCCTTCTTCTACCATTTTCCCACTTAAACTAGGAACCCTCTTTTCCTATGAGTTTTTCTACCAAGTAAAGCTTTAGCTATGCTACCAATTGTAAGGACTATAGAACATAGATAAATATTAATGAAATAAAGATGGAAATAAAATACATAAAACACAACACAAGAGAAACACAAATTTAATGTGGTTCACCCAAAATGGGCTATGTCCACACAAAAATAGTCAGTTCTTCTCTTATTTAGTCTAACAAAAAAAGGGATAAATCTGAAATACATCCACTACAATCTCCTCTTCATTCACACACATAGTGTGCCACCATGATTACAATGCCCTCATATCAAAGGAGGGTTAAATATTAGGGAAAAAATATACAAACATTATTTATACCTTTAAATTTGTGACCTAATAGTAAATGGTCCAAATTTAACATGAAATTATAATATTTTATAATATATTTTTCATAAAATTTTGATTTGGGGGTAATTCCCCCAAACCCCCACCATGGGGGGATCCAAGTATGGTCACCATACCCATAAACCTCCATGGTAACCTTAGTGGGGGGTGTTTCCCCCCCGCACTCCCCTATCATAAATTGGGCATTATAATAAGATCAAGCTCCACCATCCAACATGAATGGTAGCTAGTTGTCTCACTTTCATTGTCTTCTTGCTAGATTAAACCCTTATAAGTTCTTATTTTAATAATATGTGATCACTCTAGTCTTGTTATCCTAAAATTCAAATCTAAGTCACATCTAACCACCTCTCTTGACCACTTTTATTCTTGGGTTTAAGACTAATTTAATATCTAAAGTCACCTTCTCTCTCTTCATCACACCTAATCACTATTATTGCATTACCTTTACCATATACCATGCTTATTATAACCCATGCCCAAATTCAAAAAAAGGGACAAGGATATAATCAAGAGACTTACATCATTGGGAATATAGGTGAATGAATTTAGGATAATGATGACACACATAGTGACATTCACATCCCTAGAGAGGAAGACTAGTTTACAAATGACTTATTCCATAGTAATGAGGTTAGAGCATAGTTTAACCAATACATCTATGAGAAATATGATCAAACTCTTGACCAAGTCATTGGAATGGGGACAAAATACTCCTTACCTTTAATCCAAGCCTCTTACAACATCTCTTCCACTAGACCTAATACTCCACCTCATCAAAATAACATCAACCAAGAACAAGAAGAAAATAATCTTGTGGATCATGAACAAGAAATTGAAGAAGAACAAGAACCCCCAAAAAATAATTATGTTGAGGCTAATAGGAGAAAATCCACCTTAGAGGATCATTTAGACAAATTAACTTAGAAAATTAATTCCCTTGCTTCCCAATTTCTTGCTCAAAACCAAAGACCCACTTCACCAAGACCTAACACTAAAAATACCAAACTTGATCAGTCAAGACCTAGAGCAAGCCAAGCACAAGCCTCTAATCCCATAATAGACCCCTCATTCACTCAAGAGTGGAGGATGATGAAAGATAATCTTTAATAGATTGATCCTCACACCCAAGCATTGAGATATAAATTGTATGTCTCCCTTAGACATGAGTATCTTGAAAGTACCTTTCTTGACACACTTCAAGATTTTAAAAATTGATAAATATAAGGGAAAAGGGGATCCAAGTGACCACGTGTAGGAATTATATGTGGCATGCCATGATGTTGTAATGATGATGCTTAAATTCTTAGACTCTTGTCTAAAAGTCTCACGGGACTGCACTAGAGTGGTTTATGCATCTACCTAAAGGGTCTATATCTAGCTTTGGGGAGTTAATAGAAAATTTCATGTGACACTTCTCCTTTAACATTGAATATGACATCTCTATTATATATATATATATATATATATATATATATATATATATATATATATATATATATTACTAATTATATAAATGGGGAGAGATTAGCCACATTCCTACAATGATGGATAAGCCTCTTTATTTGATTTAGTTACACAGTTATGGAAAAGGAGTTGGCCAAATTATTCATTGACAATCTCAATGCTGAATTAAAATACTAATTAAATCTAGTGTGCCAAATATTTTAATGAAATTATAGAAAAGGGGATTAAAATTGAAAAAACACTCATTTATAAAGGGACTATTAAATTATATACCCAAAATTAATAGAGTCAGAATCAAGATAATACCTTTTTAGGTAAGCCTAAGGTCCTTAATAAGAATAAAAATGTCATAGAGGATGGTTTAATAGATTCTAAACATATACAAATAGTGTATAAATATTACCCTACTAGTAAAATTAAAAATATATCCACTATGAGGGTTTTATTATAGCCTAAAATTTCACCATAGATAATTTGAGTAGACCTTCCTAATATTAGGATAACATGAAACTATCTATCCTCATAGACAAGCCACTATAAGATATAGATCTCTAAGTTTGAAAGGGATAGCTCCCTTGATTTATCTTCTAGGATCAAACTACACTAGAATAATCACTATTGAGGGTGAAAAGGGAATAAGGAGACAAAAAATAAAACTATGCTAATGATGTGATACACCAAAGATAACTCTACACAACACACTTGCATCTGCACCAAGAAAGGAGACTACCAAAATTGACCTTAACTCTATGTATTTATAGCATAAGTATTTATCATAGAGGCATTTTTATATGCCTATCTAGAGGTGGGTGAAAATAAGGTCTAATACTAGACACTACTAGTCCCTCTCACACTTCAAGACACACTTAACAAACACATATGATTTATGAAACCTGTTAGAAGAGATATCACTCATACAAAACATGTAAGAGTAGAATGAAAGAAAGGAGAGCATGTTCATCACTTGTCAACCACATAAACCACTTAACACACTTGGGAAAGATATTTTAGAGAATGAATCAACTTCAAAAAGATTTATTTAGAGGCAAATGAAGTTTCAAAACCATCAGGGCTTCACCATACCAATTGTGGATCCATTACAAATCTAAAAAGGCTTGAATATATAGAGCATATGAGAGGAGAGAGAAGAAGAAAAGTAGAAGGGTCACAATACTAAGTGTAAAATTCCAAAAACTAGTTAGAATTTAAGATAATGTATAGGAAAAGAGGTCAAGGAGTTGTCATGAACATGTGCCAATATGAAACTACCTTCATGATGATGAAGAAATCAATTGATTATCTAAAATTGCCATAAGATTCATTTCCACATATCCTCTGATATGATAAGATGGAAATTAGGTCAATTTAGGTCATCTAAACTTCTCCAACTAATTGACTCACCCTTGTCACTTGTCATTCACTATCTGTAGTCATTCATCACCAACCCTCTAAGTCTATCTTCACACTTAGTCACCTAAGTGACTTGCTTTTTCTCATAGAGATGCATTAAAAATTATTTAGGACACCTATTAAATACCCATTTATCCTTTGGTCTATCAAATAGACCTTAACATTTTCAATGCCACTCTTATCACTATCACACATAGGCAATCAATTTGCCTCTCACTGCCTATTTAGATTGCCTGTAATGAATAGTCTAACAGAGAGATCTTATTGCACAACCAAGTTGAGAAATGAATTTTAGGAGCTATGAAAAGTCTCTAGATACCTCCCACAATGATATTCACTTGCCCATTCTCTTATATACCTACAAAACATCTCAATTCCTACAAAATACACAAAATTAGGCTTGTTCATATAAGTGATGGTATAACAAAAGTAGATATTGAAGATCCTGGGAGAGTGATAAGTATGTCCAAAACAATTTCTAAGACATTTTACCACCTTTTAATGCATCACTCTCCATATCTTTTCCATCACATTTGCACAAGGGTTTTGAGAGGGTTTTTGGTCATTCTGAATCTTAGTGATGATTTATAAAAACCAGACATCTAACTCTCAAAAAAATTACACTAAAATTAAGTTAGATACCACATTTAATTTATACCCAACTCTTTGAGGAACCATGCACACTATTTGTACAGATGTGAGCATAATAAAATGGCTTCTCAATCTCTTGACTACATTTTAAGTAGGTCTAAGGTAGTTAGGCCTGAATGGCCAATTTTGAATGGTTTCCTAAAAAACTATGGATGTTGCTATATTTATAATCTCCCATAAAATTCCTCATATAGTTATAAAATTCTCATGGTCATATGGATGAGTTAGGTTCTTAGAGGGCTTAGGTCTCGTTCTAGGCATAATAAACCTAGACTATGTTGACTATGTGTTTGAACCTTATGATGATTTATAGTGATTATGGAGCCTTATAAAAAAAATTAATCTTTATATAAAAATTATAAAACATCCATTAGTTACTCAATATTCTCCCTTCATCCATTTCACTCTCACATACCAAACCTATAGGTTATTTTGCTCACAGAGTACCCTCTGTCTGAGATAAAACAAAGGGTATATCCACTATTAATCAAAATCAAATGATACTTTTGATATATTTATTAGGATATGAAGACAATATTTACAAATATTAAATTCTTAATTCTACTTTTAGAAGTCTCAAACATCAAGTTTCACAAGATTAGCTTTTTAGGTCTGTATACTGGGTGGGATTTTGGTTAACTATAGACTGAGGTTAGAAACCAATTTTTTTAACATTATATTTGATTCCTATAATATTAAGGAATATTAAATTATTACTATAATAATGTATCAAATTTGATCATCCATATTGTATCACAACATACCAAACCAGCCTACACCTCTCATATGTCTATACTAGTTTGCAGTATAGACCAAATTATAGGTGTTCATTTGGGGAATCATGGGATTATTGTAGGCATTGGTTCAAGTCTGATTATTATATTTACAAAATTTTATCTCCCCTCAAGTCATTATAACAATATTAAAAATTGAATGTAATTGTCTCAACCTTGAGATCATGTTCTCATCCATGCACTATAGTGCACTAGTTGCATTTTAAGTTATAGCCTCAATGCATTGCCATGAGATTCTTATAGTTGATCATATGCCTAAGCATTGTAACTATATCACTTATTATTAGGTCATAGAGATCATTTCACACTTATATGTACCATTCTTTATCTGGATAACATGTTCTTATGTCTCTATCACCAACTTACTAGATGTCACTACAAGTAATTTATTCATTTTGCTTAAAAGCATTGTGTTTTCACTGAGCATCTTCAATTCAATATTGATTGAATTGAAACCATCTAGCCACTATTATCTTTTGGCCTAAAAATATTCTTATTTATTCTCAAGTGTAAATTCTATGTTTATAATACAAGAGTGAAATGATTAGACCTATCTAGACCTCAAAAATGTCCACCAATAGATGATGTTGTGTAAGGTAAAGAACCTTTTTAGAGAAACGAAGGTAAGACTTCCCTCTTAGTAACTTCTTCAACCTGTGAACAGAACTTGGATCTGAATGTGTGAATTAACCTCACCACTATCATAATTATATTATTTATGCTCTCAAACCTAGTTTAAGGCCTTAAATGAATCCAAACACCTCTATATACTTTTTAACACTCTATCTTATACCTCCTACACAGTCTTATAGGTTATTATTATATTGAAGTTTGATTATGTATATGAACCATCTTCAACTCCACCTGGTTTCAAATCTTTGAGACTTACATTTTCTGTTGAATTTGCCTAGACCATCACCATGATAAAAGAGGAGGTAAGACAATTGCATTACATTTGATCTCAAGCCACTATGAGAGGACAAAACACTGTAACTAAAAACAACTATCTGTAGACTATTAATAGTTATGCATCTTTATCATAATGGAGTAATTTTGCATACATATCCATGTTCACATGTGCAATAATATTTTAAAATAAAATATATAATAATAATATGTTCTACCAAAACACACACACCACTTGGAAACATCAGATCATGCAAACATATGAGAAAACTTGAAGGTGTTGGGAATTTTTAGTCAACTAGGAGTCACTAGGAGTCTTAGTGTCTATTCATGAAGTATGGACCACCATTATAAAAACCATGACCATATAATGAGATATCATTAGTATTTATAATTTCTACTAAATGCATTAACTTTGACTTTACCCCTCTTATCCATACCAGCTACAAACTAGTTGACCATATTGACTTGCCAAAGGAAGTGAAGAGGGAGATAAATAAGTTTTCACCATATTTGGATATATGAAAGATTCTTAAACATTAATATGAACTATGGGAATCTAAGTGACTCTCCTAAAATGGCCACACATGTCATGATTTTCATGAATAAGTATGACTAACTAAAAATGGCTTATTTTATAGTTAAACTCCTTTGTACATTGAACTTGCAATTATCAGTTTCCAAACTTCTATTTGAAATTTAAATGACACATAGTACATTATATATCTTCTTTTCACACTTTAATTTGGTTATAAACTATACAATTCAACTATAGTGATAAAAAAGGTGGCTAAAAGAATATAAGATAAATGAAAAAAATGACCAGGTTTAAAACACATAAAGTGAATTTATGACCATGATAAGACTTAAAAAGACCCTATAGAAAGATTGATTATATCAAGGTTGACATAATTTTACCTATGGTAAAATTTGGTTGACATTTTGGTGATTTCCTAGGGGTAACAAGCTTGCTATGCTAAGTGTCAGTTTCCTTCTCCTATCATTGGGTAATGTAGTCACCTATACATTGTTCTTTAACATTGATAAGCCTTTATAAGGACACAAAACATACCACATAAAATAATAAAACAAACACACAAAATAAGAAACAAGACACACACTCATGTTCTCACGAACACTTATGGAAACACACACAACTCAAAATAAAAGACACACACCTATTTTAGTATGTACAATACCTTAAGACACTTGAGGTGAAGAATAAATTTTCATTGATTCAACCAGGATCAAAGATAATGATCCTTGCATCAATATTTCTCCAAGTAAATAAATCCTCATATAATTCATACTTTTCAATCAACACTTACTAATGGAGACAATCAAATGACTTACCATGATTAGATATTTTGTTGACTGTAAGTGTGTCATTTGGAGCTCTTAAGATCACTCCATATAGATTTATAAGAGACTTGTTTGGGATTTCATCCTTCTTGGAATTTATCATACTCAATTTATAGTATTCAATATGATCTTTGTGTGTCATCAAAGCTTTCTCAACTTCATATACACTACTTTTTCCATCAAAGATTTTTATTGTTTAACAAGTACCTCAAGCTTTTTTTATGCTCATCAAACACATGGTTGATCTCAACATTAGGTTTGTACTATTTTTTAGAAGTTTTAGACCTACTTACCTCCTCAAATTCTTGCACAATGTCATTTAATTGTCACCACATGTCATCCACCTCTTCATGATGTTTATGGTCATGTGCATTTTCTTATTTAGTATGTAGAAGTGAATGCCCATAAAGATTGTCATGTTTTTCCATAACTAAGATACATCATATTTCATGTGTACAAGATATTTTCCCCATGAAACTTACTCTATAATGTTATCATGGTGTACCTAGAAGACTCCATCACAATCTTCATGAAGTATGTAAGTTCTAAGACTAGTTTCTTCAAATCCACCTTGGTCAGCTCCCCACTCATCAAGATACAAATTAGATACACCATCAAGGAGAGTTAGAGGTTATTGATCACTAGGGTGATCATCTTATTGAATGAAATTGTGATTCAAATTAGAAGTTTAAGGCACATAAGATTTAACATGAAATCTAGAGATAGGTTCTAGCTTGATTGTCACTTTTACACCATACCTAGTCTTAAAACCCATTTAGGACAAGCCTGAAGTCAGATAACCTCCAATTTTAGTAATGAATTATCTTGATAAATAAAGTTCAAAATGAGGAGGCACATCTACCAGTACAAAATATTTAGAAATGGTGAAGGTAATACAAGCATGGAGAATCAATTAAAAACCTATGATTATGCTAATGGTCTTGGTAACTAACCCATCCAATTGTAGCACTCCTTTGGCATGTGGTTCTACTTCAAGTTCAATTTGTCAACTACTTGCTTGGGCATGACACAAGTACTATTTACACTATCAATAAGACAATTATATACCAAGGAATATCCAATAATGATGAAAAAATAGAATAGAGGAGGTTTTTTTACCTTTTCAACTTTACTTGACTATCCTTTACTTGGCTTTATGGTGTTTATCAAAGATGATTTTATTTGGATAGTTGTTTGTTTGTCAAAATTAATTTAAAAAACTCTTAAAGTAAGTATGCTTATCTAGGTATTGATAATGTATCCCACATTGACACATTCACATGAGATCTCTTCATTTCCTCTATAATGTTAGTCAAAAGACCACTAACTTTTGCTTGTCCGCTAGGAGGAATGGTTTGGCCTATGCCTTGAGAATTATGAGGCATTAAATCATTACTAACATTCTGATCTCTTTGGCTTATTTATACATTTGGACTATTATAGACACACCTACCCTTGTACTTGTTTGAATATTCATTAATTGACCACTAACATCCCATTAAACTTATTTAACTACCTTCCTCTTGCTCTTTATATTTGCATCTATATACATCACATATATGCTTGACTTCTCTTGATAATTAACTACACATGAATCATCTTGTTGCCAATTTCCCAATGTATACCCACTTGAACACCCTTCCCATTAGTCACTCCTCCATTTGGTACTTCATTTTGAGTCATAGTTGGCATAGTTCCCAAATTTTCCATGAAGTATTAATTTAAGGACTCACTGACATATGGAGATGAATCATAAGGTTGATTAAATAAAGGTTAAATATTATGCTCTTAGGAAAGTTTATTTTAAGTAGGCACTAGTGTCCTCAAGGTAGAAAGAGTACTAGGTTTATATCCACCATATGCCTTAGATTATATCAACTATCCTTGACCTTAGGAATGACCTTGGAAAGGTGGCATATTACTTTAATAGTTAGGGTAAGATTGATTAGGCTAATGGTGACTTTGTATAGGCCTAATTTTATGTTGATGGATAGTCCTATTTATACCTAGGATCTATTACTCCATATCTCTCATCTTATATACCCAATTGGATTTTTTTGGTTAACTAAGGGTAGTAGGCTGGTGTTTAGGTGCAAGAATAGGCACAAAAATAGGTGTAAGATTTTTCAAATCAAGAAAAAGAGGCATGAGAGGTCTTGGGGCCATCTTCCCAGATTGAATCAAATAATTCTCTACACTAATGGCTACTTCATAGGCATTAGGTAGAGTGTTACCTCTCATAGATTGTATCATCATTGAAATATCACTATCAAATGCTTTAAGATAGTAAAGGAAAACATGATGAGTTATTGGTCTTACAAAGATTGGGATTTTATCCCATTTCTTCTAAAATATTATGTTTAAGTCTTGAATGAATTCTTGAGGTTCTCTCCTTATGGTGGTCAGTTAAACTGTTAACGACAAGTTATCACTCTTATCCTCAAATCTTTTTCTCAATACATCTCCCAACTCATCGCAAGTGGTGATTGATACAGGTGCCAATGTTCCATACTAGTCAAGAGCTTTTCCTTTGAAAGAGACAACCAACAACCTGAGTGAAATGTTCTCCTCTATGATGTGATGGATATTTCAAAATTTATCAATATTTATTATATGCTCAATAGGTGTGATATAAGTCTCACAACTATACAATGGAACATTTTTGAGGGAAGATATGGGGATATCAGCATAGTGGGAAAGTCTTGGAGTACTATATCCATTGAAGGAAAAAATTTATTTTTCCTTGACATGGTGGCCTTAGAACTTTGAAATAATGGGGTAATAAATAGCTTTCTTATGGGATTATGAGAAATATATGACTTCTTTGGATAGGGATGGGTGTTTTAAAATCTACTTGATTTGTAGTAATAAAGAGGAAGCTCTTGAAATTTAAAAGGTATGCCTTTGGTGAGAGACCTTATGTTTACCTTAGGCATGAAAGAGTGCACTAGTATTCATCCAATATTGAAACTTTAGAGTCACCAAATACTACAGGAAGTGGACTTTACAGCTCCTTATTGTCAAAGCCAACATCTACCTTGAATAACCTTCTTGAAATTCATGTCCCATTAGGTGTGTCAAAACTATTATATCCTAAAATTTTATCCTAGAGAAGTGAAGTAGACCTTATCAATTTTAGGATAACATAGAACTATTTCTCCTCATAGACAAGCCACTATAAGAGATAGATCTCTAGGTTTGAAAGGGCTAGCTCCCTTGATTTATCTTCTAGGCTCACACTACACTAGACTAATCACTATGGGGGGTGAAAATGGAAGGAGACATAAAATAAACCTATGATAATTAGGTGATACACCAAATATAACTCCAAACAACACACTTTCATCTACACCAAGAAAGGAGACTACCAAAACTGACCTTAACTCTATGTCATTCTAACATAAGTATATATCATAGAGGAAAATTGCTATGCCTATCTAAAGGTGGGTGAAAATAAGGTCTAATACTAGACACTCTTGATCCCTCTCACGCTTTAATACAAACTTAAAAAACACATACACTTTATGAAACCTATTAGAAGAAATATTACTCATAAAAAATATGTAAGAGAAAAATGGAAGGAGAGTGTAGATGCTTGAAAATAATGCATCATCAAGTACCCCTTGGCCACTTGGGTTAAGATTAATTATTAAAAATAATCAAACACACCCATTCACCCCTTTTGATAAAATTAATTAATTTAATTTATTAAATAAGGCCTATTTATACCTCACCTACCCAAATTGATGGTTAGTTGATCTACACCTAACCTAAGGACCATTTCTACCCTAACATTTAATGCCTTAACTTCCTAAGACTTCTTATTCATGCATCCCAATGAGATATTTATTAACCTCAAACCATTTATTAACATTTTAACAACCAATCATTAGTGCAAATGTCTAATTTTATCCAATTTTGTCCTTTTTTCCTTGATTGATGGTGGTCTCCCCTTGATCGATGATGGTTGACTAGGATCATCGATAGTTACTTAATGTAACCTAAAAGCCTTTCCTCAGGGAAGTTAAAAATTATCTTTTACACAATACTCTCTTACTCTAAGGTGAATCAAAGCTCCCATGCAAAATAGGAACCAAGCTAGAGATACCTAGGTGCTTCAATAACTTAACATAAAGAGCCTAAGTACTATAACTCTATTAATATTATTCCAAGGTCTTGCATAGATTTCACTCAGCTTCAACACTCTTTTAGGCCAACAAACTTAGAGCTAAGCATATGCAATTTTTTATCAAGTTCAGTACATAGTTTTAATAGTTTCATTTATTATATCCATTTCCTCTCCCAGTATTCCATTCCTTATGTTGGAGTTCTACAACTACAAGCACTTCACCTTCTACCCTAAACCACCACAAACCATTCTTACTCATATGAATACCCAATCTTTGAACTAGGTACTTTTGATAATTCGTTTATCTCTTACAACTAACATCTACCATATAAATCACCTTTAAAACCTTTCTATAACTCACCCCAACAACCATTCTTTCCCAAACCAGAACTTACAAGAACCACCATAAATTATCTCTAATCGTCAATGCTCATACTGACCGATGACGATTTGCCTAACTACCACCAATTACATAGTGACCATTGATGGTCATTGTGAGTTTTATTTTCCCCAAAACATCAAATATTTTTCACCTATTAGATCCTACCCAATTTTTGGTTTTCGAATCTCTATTAAATCATAGTGTATTAAGTTATTTTTTGAATCAGGTTTGAACACTATAGCATTTGTCTTTATCAAGTTATTGTTATTTTAGTGAAATCACTTCATTCCTATTCAAAAGAATTTCTTGCATTAAAGTTTTAGTACTTTCTAATTGTTTTATGCAAGTACTTATTTTATTTTATCAGAACTTAATTATCTTAAAGAGTGGATTGATAACCTATAAAGAAGCTTAGTACTTCTTGGATCTATATCACACTAGGTAGTCCATCTAACTATCTCACTAATCCACCCTCTTTTAGTGTCTTTCTTATTTATAGGTTATCCTTTCCAGAAAAAGAGTAATATCTACAATTGACTAGATTCACTCATGCATAACAAAACTAAGTTCTTATAACACACCCTTATTTAAAGTTTCTTCTTACTTTCTAAAAATAGAATAAATGAAAAAAATAGTAAAACATTCTGGCATGTCGTATGGGACCCTTGAGATTTTTCTTGGGTTCTTAGTTCTTAGGACATTTAGTTGCATCAGTGAAGATTCATCCATTTGCATTCTTTTCTAAAAATTAAAATGTTCCTTACTTTATTTCTTCTTTTCCAAAAAGCAAGTTTTAGTCTCTTTTGTATTCTTAGAACAAGGTTAAAATTGTCATTTTCCTTCATTTCTAAAAGGCAAAAGCATTCATCCTAGGATTAGGACTTGCATCATCATATCAAATTTAGTTGCATCTAGTTATTTTTTTATTCATTTGAAAAGAAATCAAAAATTTCCTTTGGGTTTAAAATTAATTTGCATTCATTGTTTGTTTGTATTGCTTAGCTCACTTAGCTTAATTTAATCAAGCAAATCAATCATAGTTTCACTTATTATCACACACACAATAACATCCCACATATTCAATCAAACATCAAAACACTGACATAAGGCCTAAATAGGATTTCATCACCTAGTGGTAAACCTTTCCCTTTGGATATCCCACTTGGATTTCCACACCAAGGGGAGAAACCAAGACTTAGTTCATTGGTTGAGTATAATCTCTAAAATTTGGTATATTTTGGCTAAACTCCCGACACCCTTATTACTACAGTGTGTGATGTGAGGGGGTATGCCCCAATACCAAGCCACATACCAAATTATAGTAAATATTTTGAGAGCCTTTAACAACTTGAAAGCATATTTGGACTGCCTTTCTTAGTTCCCATTATACAAGCCCAAGTTGAGTCTCATAACTTCTTAAAAATTAAGGCATAATCCCAAAGAGAGATAAAAGGTATTATAAGATTTAAATGTACTCTTAGTGTATGCTTATTTTCCTTAAATATTTTATTTTGTTTACTTCTCTTTTGAGTGTGTGATATCACTTTAACCTTTTTTTCATATTTCTTTACATGGTTTTGACAAGACAATAACTTAGAAATCAAGAAAATGAAGATCCACCTTCCAACCACCCATCTTTTTCTTCCTCATCCACGGAGTACATCTTGGATGCAAAAAAGTTCCCCCATCTATTTGGAAGTCATAGTATACCTCAAAAAATTACCCAAGGAGATATGGATTTCACCACCCTTCTTGATAACAATCATATAGCTCTCCACTACTACCTTACCACCATGGCTCACCGACCCTCTACTTCAATTCCTACCATTGAGCCACCATATGGCATACCACCTCACGTTATGGGTAGCACCTATATTTCCACTATCTCCACCCAACCTTTGGTTACCCAAGCCTCTTCCTCTACTAATAATCCTTATAACACCACCACCCAAAACTATTCCATGCCATCAACTAATACACAAACACCTCCTACCCTAACCAAAAACCCTTCTAATGTAGGAGCAACCCAACCTTTAGTAACCCATACACCAATTACTATTGGAGTACCTTCTACTAGTATTGCTACCCTACCACTTATCATTTCTAACTCACAAATTTCCACCCCATTCCAAAATTTAGTAGTTTCCATACCCTCTACCCTTCTACCTATTAACACTAAGGTTACTACCCATTTTCAACCCATCAATCCAACCATGCCTCTTACCTAACCAATGTCAATTCCCTAACAAGTTCCCATTACACCAAACCCAAGCTATATTCCTAACACATAAGGGTACATGCTTCCACCTTATTCCTAACCTCCCAAGCCTAATTACCAATACATGGCATCTTCCCAACCTTCCATTCCTGCTTACCAATATTTTGCATCCTCCCAACCTTCTACTAGCTATCCACATGTTACACCTTCCCACTCCCAATAGAATATACTTTAGAATTATGGGGGTGCACAACCAAAAACTAATCTTATCAATATGTTTATGGATATTATGACCAATCTAGAGTCATTCATTTCTAGTACCCACAACATCTTGTCATATGACCAAATTTTTAATGAACTAATTCACTTATCTGTCCCAATCTGACCATACCCTCTTCAATGGGAAATTCTAAAATTTTCTAAATTCTAAAACAAATAATAGACCCAATAAAATCTCAAAGTGTTTAGGCATTCTTGTTACTTGATTGCTTATGATGATGCTCTTATCCTCTGCACTTTCCCCATGTCCTTAGCTGGTCTGACATTAGATTAGTATAGTGTTGTTACCAAGCACTCTCTTATCTTTTTCCCAATTAGCCCAAACTTTCTTAAACCATTTCTCCATAAATATTTCTAAGAAATTTTATATCACTGACCTCTATTTCATTAGGCAATTTGAGGATGAGTCAATTGCCAACTTTGTGGCCCATTGGAGAGATTTGATTAATCAAATCTCTTTATCTTTATTCCAACCCAAGTTGATTGAGATTTTATCTCAAGCTTGTGCCAAGCATATCTCATCAAAAATATAGGTTTAGACTTTTAAAACCTTTGATGAGGCATTCACCATGGCTTAGAAGTTGGAAATTAGAGCTATTGATGAGGTAAAGCTTAAATTGAGGAACAAAAATTCTAGTTTCAAATCAAATGAAGCTTCTTCCTCCAAAACCAATAACCACACCAACACCAAGGGTAAAGGAATGCAAATTTAGTTGTTTTAAAAATGACTCTTCTTCTAGCTATCAACTAACCAAATTCTTCCACTTTCTCTAATCAAAATTCCAAAACTCAAAATCGCTATGTCTAAAAATAATATACTCTACTAGGGGAGTCATATGCTTCAATTTTGGAAAAGTTGTTGAAAGAATCTATCATACAACTTCCTCCCATCAAGACACCCTAAAAATTCAATTCCTCTCATCCTATACCTAGTTGGTATAAGGAAAATGAATTGTGTGGCTTCCACCGTGTCATTAGACATGATGTTAGTAGATGTAAGACATTCAAAAACATTGTCTAACATTTGATTGATAAGGGAGAGCTTGTGATGGATAATTTAAATGCACCCCCAAACCAATGACTTGATATTTTTAGATAGCCATTCCCTAACCATTCACCTTCCATAGACAATGAAAATAACAATGCGTAATCCTCTCATAAGCATGATTTTCACATTATTAATGTTGTCCTTAGTGAGCTCATAGTTGAGGAAACCATAGTAGAAACCACATCTTCATCTCCACTTATTGAGGTAGTGGAGTCACTTACTATTCCTTTGAAAAATGAAATAAAGTAATCAAATATCATCCCTTTTCCACTTATTGAGGTAGTTGAGTCACCAACCTCTCCTTTGGAAAGCATATCCAAGGAGGAAACCATTACTTCCATCCCTTTTTCTTCCATGACAGAGCTATCCACCCTTCCTTTAAAAAACATTCCTAAGGAAAAGATTGCTTCACTTACCCCTTCTATGGAATAATCATCCACTCAGGCCTTAGAAGCTTTGATATAATAAAATTAATACATGGCCATTCACCTTTCCCATCCACTTGGCTTATCCTTTGAGTCCAGCACCGAAGGAGCTAAGCCCATCTATAAGCCCTTTTCTAGGTTGGTCCAAAACTTAGAGTTTATATCCCAACCAAACCTTGATCGAGCCACATTCTGGCATTGCCTTGGGCTCCCTTATCCAACTAAGAATTATTTATCAACCTAATCCTTATCTAACCAAACTTCCACTTCCACTAGTGAAACCATCATCACCCCAATTGAACCAATGGAAGCCTTTACCTCCCAAAACTTAGATAAACCATCCAACCCAACTCCCTCCAAAGAAACCAAGATACCTTATATTATCCCCTTAAATCCCATCAAGAACCTAGGTGTGATCCCCACTCATAATATTTCCCTTTCTATATTAACATTGTATTTGACACCACCAAACCCACCTAAGAAACCACAAGTCAAATCAACCAAGAAAGTGGAACCATCTAGGAGCCCAAAATCCAAAAACTTATCATCCATTTCCACTTTTCTTTCCATTTTAGGACCACATACTTCTTTCATCCTAGGACCTCACCCTTTCATCTCAATTAAGAAACCAAGTCTCCTAAAGAAAACCCAAACCCAACCTCCTATTTTAGCTACACCTCTACCTATTCTTTCCATGCCTTCTACCTCCAAACTACCCACTATCATGACTTTTAATTCTAAGCCTTCTATCTCCAAACCATCCATTACCAATCTTTCTATTTCCAAAAATTTTACTTCTAAACCATCTAATTTTAAGCCTTTAACTTCCAAATCATCTACCCCAAAACCACTCACCAAGAACATTCCACCATCTAAATCTCTTATTGATAAGCCTACCCCTAAGAAGACTTCTACCCCAGTTGTTAAAGCCAAAACCTCTACTCCTTTGCCACCTTTACTAGATTAATATTATACTATATTTTAAAGGTTACTCCAAGTATCTTACTTGGTCTTTCCTCCTATCAAACCATTTTATCTCCTTAGTCCTAAGCCATCTTGGTTTAATGATATTCTAGTTTGCTCATACAATAGGATGCTTAAGCATGATATGAAGAACTGCAAATATCTCCAAGTCATAATACACAAACTATGTGATGAGGATGATTTATTTTCAAAATAACCTCCCATGAGCCCACCACCAAGCCAAGATCCAAAAGAAGCTACCCCATACCTACCTACCCCTAAACTCTCATCTAAGAGTGAGGAGGAATTGAAACAGTCCACTAGCCCAACCCATTTTCTAATCCATACCATCCATATGGTCACACAATCATAATATCAACAAAAGGATAAAGGGAAATCAAAGGCATCCATCCCATAGGCATACCCTTATTTCACCACCACAACACCTAACCAAACCTAAACACCTTCATCGAAGCCTAATATTTTTATCTTAGGTACACCCTAGTCCAACCCCTCTAAGTTAATACAAAGGGTATTTATTAAGTAACTTCACTAAACATCTATAAAGATGATGTTATATGAGTTAATCAATACCTCACTACATCACCATTAAGCTATGATATAGGCCTTGTAGTCCATATATGTTCAACCTAAAGATCCACAACCTCTATAAGCCTTCATCAGAGCCCTTCAACTTTCCATCCTCAAAACCTTCAAGGATTTGGAGATACCCCTTGTTCATCTAGATTATCTATATCTTCCCCTTTTCATTACCTCCTACATTAACCAAACCCATGTTAGGAGGGTTATTATTGATGGAGGAGACATCATTAACATTATTTCTTCTCATGCGTATGATTAATTGAAATTTCCAGAGAACATCATGTCAAAGACTATAGTAGTGCTCCAATCCTTCAATGATATAATGGATACAACCTTATGGATAGTCATCCTTCATATTTGTTTAGGACCTTGTACTCTTCCTAAGATTTTTTACATGGTATAAGGTGAGTTATAATATAAAATTTTACTCAGATGCCCTTGGATGCATTATATGGGTTATGCTCCATCTACCTTACATTAATGCATCAAGTTTGAGTATGAATGTCAAGTCCATACCATACCAGATGACCCTAGTCCTTTCACCTCATGAAATATGACTTATCAACCTAACAATGTTGTCCTCCTATCAACCAAGATTTCACCAATCAAGGATGAATCCTCTTCTTCTTACACCAACCAAGATTCCACTAGCTCATCCATACCTTCTACCCAAATCCCCATGAAGGAACCTTTGGAATCAACATTCCAACATCTATCACTTGGGGAATATCACCTTTTGAATTTTAGATGCCTTCCCTACTCCACAAGAGTATGGGAACCTTGACCAACAACCTAGATATGATTCTAATATTGGAACCATTATTCCATTTAGACCCCCTAATTTCCAAACTAATATTGTTTTATGGGGGACTTGATCAAGCACTTTCCACCTCTCCTACCACTTCTTCTCCTAAATTGTTCACCTCTAATTTATCCTACTTGGATAAACTAGAGCTTGCTATGACCTAACTTCATAGGTGTGCTTGAAATGGATTTGGTCTAGGATGTTATGAGCATATACCACATGATTTTTTACCATGAAAAACCCAAAAACCTCATGAGTTATTTGGTCTTAGATTCATTCCATAAGAAAATCTAACCAACCCACCGCCTATCACCATCATTGAGGAAGAAATCCCATCCTCGCTAAACCCTTTTCCATCAAAATATAAGGATCTTAATATCATTACCTCTATTTTTTTTTCATAAACATGATTATTTTTGGACCCTTGACTTATCAAAAGTATGGGGAGACCATGACCATTCCTTTGACTCATCTTGAGATGGTAGAAGATAACTCTCCTACCATTAATATTGTTGAATGTTAGGATGAAGATTCCCTTCTCACCTATCTTGGTATAGAAGTTTATTCTATTCATAAATCCATCCCGCTTGAGACTTAAACCATGTTTAATGAATACATCATGGATGTCAACTTGGGTATTCAGGATAACCCTTGCATCATCAAAATTAGCCACTCCTTAGACTCCTTGAAACATCAAGAATTTTCTTCCTTTCTACAAGACTATAGTATAATATTCACTTGGTATTATAGTGACATGCTAGGAATTAACCCCATCATTATCACCTATAATATCATTACCACCCTTGATGTCAAGCATGTTAGGCAAAAGCTTCATTAGATGTACCCTCACATAGCTCTTCTTATTAAAGAAGAACTCCAATGCCTCTCATCTATTAACTTCATCCAACCCATTGACTATCCCAAAAGGGTTTTGAATATCATACCTATCACCAAATCAATATGGGGCCTTCACATTTGCATTAAATTTCATGATCTTAACCTTACTTGCCTAAAGGAGGACTTCCCTTTGTCAAGCATTGACTAGCTTGTTGATCTTACCACTGGTCATGTTATCTCTTATAGATGGGTTTTTAGGCTATAATTAGATCTTGATTTCCCCCAAATATCAACATATAATCACCTTTATCACCCCATGGGTAACCTTATGCTATAGGGTCATGCCTTTTGGCCTAAATAATGCTGGTATAACTTAGCAAGATGCTATGACCTATATCTTTTATGAAATTATTCATAAAACCATAGGGAACTATGTATATGACCTTCTTATAAAATATAAATTTTGTAAAGATAATTTGGAAGTCCTAAAGGTTAACTTGTATCATCTTATCTACTTCCATATCTACCTTAACCCCAAGAAGTGCATCTTTAGGGTCTTATTGAGAAAGATTCTTAGCTTTATTATCTCTCTTTGTGAAGTTAAATTCAATCCCACTTAAATCAAGGCAATACTTGACATGCCTCCTTCAACCAACCTCAAGTAACTATGTAGCCTCTAGGGTAAGCTCCATTCCATTCATCATTTCATCTCTCAGATATCTAATAGATGCCAACCTTTTCATCATCTTTTCAAGAAGGATGTCTCTTTTAAGTGAAACAAAGATTGTCAAATGGCCTTTGAATCAATTAAAGAGTATATTTGTTTTCTCCACCCATTCTCTTTCCTCTAAAAGAGGACCAACCTTTCTACCTTTATATTTCTACCACCAACCATTCCTTAGGGGCCATGCTTACACATCGAGATGATCGACATAAAGAGTAAGCCATCTAATATATAAGTCAAACACTTATAGAGTATAAAAATTGGTATACCCATACCAATAAATTGTGCCTTTCTTTGGTATTTTTGGCCTCCAAACTCTATCATTACCTTCTTAATCATAAAACCTATGTAATAACTAACATTGACCCACTCAAGTATATGCATTCTAAACCATACCAAAATCAACATATGTCTAAGTGGCTCATGTTCTTAGTTAAGTTTGATCTTTATTTCCTCCAAAAAAAGTCAATTAAAGGGTAAGTTATTTCTCACCAATTGGTCAGGCACCCATAATAGACATCCAAACTTCTCCTCTTGAGTTTCTTGATGAGTCTATCACAACTCTTTCTCAAAATGATGTCACTTATCATATGACCATGATTTTTGATGGATTGAAGTGTCAACATGGTGGGGGAGCTAGTATCATCCTTATTCCCCTTGATGGTGAACCTATTCCCTTATAATTTAAGCTTGATTTTAATTGTACCAACAACATGGCTGAGTACAAAGGCCTAGTTATAGGTCTTGAAACTACTTTAGCCTTGGGAGTCAAAACAATCAGTATCTTTGATGACTCCTAGTTGGTGATCAATAGAATCAATGGCTCTTACCAATGTAAAAATAATGTTTTACAATATTAAAAATAATTGGTAGATATATTCTTGACATCATTTAAACATTACCTTAACCAAGCCACTTTGTGATCTAAAAACAAATTTACTGATATGATGGCTTCTCTTGCCTCTCAAATCCTATCTGTGCCTTCTGAATCTTAGCTATTTTTCACTATCTACCACCTTAATGATACCTATTACACCAAATCAGACCTTACTTCCATTTATCACATAATCTTTGACTATCATAACCTAGCCATTATTCCTTTTAATCTCCCTAGAAATGGTCGAAGAACATTTATACAAAGTACTTCTCACTACACAATATTAAGGGGAATCATTTATAAACAAAGCTTTGATGATCTACTCTTTATATGTCTATGTAGTCATGAAATATCTCGTGATATCAATTAAATACATGATGGAATTTGTGGAGGACACTTTAGTGGTCTAGCTGTCACTAAAAGTATCCTTCACCTAGGCTATTATTGGCCTACCATTAACCAAGACTATTATGATTACATAATTAAGTGTGTTAAGTGTTAAGAACATGATAATTTGCATCACACACTTAGTCATGGTCTTTAAGTCTCTAAATATTTTTATCCCTTCTCATAGTGGGGATTAGATCTCATTGGTGAAATTAAATCTCATTCTTCACAGTGACATTATTCTATCATCACTATGATAGAATATTTAACCAAGTGGGTGGAGGTTATTCTCCTTATTTCAACCAAAGATGAAAATATTGTTGACTTTATTAATCATCACATTATCTTCCATTTTGGTTTTCATCATAAAATTATCACTAATAATGGTAAATATTTTAAAAATAAAAGGGACAAGGCTTTTAGGACACATTTGGTATTAAGTTAAGTTTCTCATCACCTTATCGTCTGTGAGTTAATGGATAGGTTGAAGCTTCTAAAAAAACCCTTAACAAAATGATAACTAAAATGGTTAATGCATCTGGTTAGGATTGGAATTTACACATTCCCTTTACCTTATGGGTGTATTTTACTAGCATTTGAACCCCCACAGGTACTACCCATTTCTCTCTTGTCTTTGGAGCTGAGGTTGTCTTGCCTCTCAAAGTCCAAATTCTCTTTCTTTGTATATATCTCAAGGATATCATTTTCAAGGGTGACTATCATCAAGAATGTTTAACCCAACTTGAGTTACTTGACAAGAATAATTTTTCCATGCTTAACCATCTTCATGTCTATCAAGAATGAATTAAGCATGCTTATAAAAAGTACTTAAGAGAGCAAGAGTTCAATATCAGAGACCTCATCTTAAAGGAAAATCAACATGTAACCAATATGGAAAAAATCAAGTAGGGTAATTTTGCTTTCAATTGGATTGGACCTTATATCATAATGTATAAGTATGGATTAAGAACTTACCAATTATCATCTCTTGAAGGGAGATCAAAACTTGAGCTTCTCAATATTTCACATCTGCATCCTTTCTTTTATTAAAAAAGCTTTAACTCACCTTCTATCTAGCTTAGGCTCATCCCTTGTTTTATGAGATTTTCACCTTCATCCCCTCCCTTTGAATACAACTGATTAAAACATAGAATCATGTGATTATCCATCACAGTTATAGCCTTAATCCTAAATGCGAGTATCATAGCTCTACCCATGGCATAATTCTCATGGATACTTTTTTCCCCTAATAAGATGGAATCCCATGGTCATTGTCTCTTAAAGCACCCGCTCACACACTATTCATCCTTCAAGTGATTTTTTTTTACTTTCATAAAGTTAAGCCCTTAAGCCTATATTATCAAGTCTATGTCTTCACAAAAGTAAAAACCTAAAAATCATATGATGAGCCCATAATGGCTCATTATATCCATAAAATAACATTCTTTTTCTTGCATATGAAGTGGATATAGATGTATTTTCTAAAATATTGGTTTATTTAGAATGAAATATAAAGTATATATCATGGTTATGTCTTATAAATTCCTTGTTATCTATTTATTAGCTATTACTAATGATTATTACAAAAAAAGGTGTCAATGAGTACATACATAGTCCATATTAAACTAAGAATGATTCAAAGTATGAAGAGTAACCATTCAAGAATAATATTGGAGTGGTATGCAACAAGATCTAGTATTCTGGTCAAGTTATGGACTCCTACAGGTTTTTTTTAGATTATCATAGTAACTATGGAGTATAACATGCTTGTTATAGTAACTAGAAATTACAATAGTCTTGTTACAATAGCTATAGATTATAATAGGCTTGTTATGGACCAGATATAGATTATAAAATTCTTGCTATGGACTAGCTATATATTACATTAGACCAGCTATAGATTACATCAGCTAGTTATAGATTTCAATAGGCTTGCTATAGATTTTAGTAGGCTTGTAATGGATTTTATCAGCTTGCTATGGATTTCAATAGAATTGCTACCGACTTCAACAAAACTGCTACATACATGTTTGGAAAGTATTTATAAATGTTTTCTAATGTTCCATCTATCATGAAGAATCCTTTCCATTTAGATTCTTTCTATATATAGGTTTTTATGTATAGAATTTCCATTATAGATTAAATTCAAATATAATTTTATGTAATTTCACTCCAAATAATTATCTCTCTCCATATTTGGTGGAGATAAAGATTAGATAGTAATAGATTTATTTACTAGAATAAATATCTCTATCCATATTTTGTGGAGATTGAGATAGGATAGAGTATCTCAGTTGTTACTCCCAAATAAGGTGTTGGTTGGAAGCATGAATTATAAATGCAATCTTCCACACCTGAATGAAATAATCAATCAATTAATAAATATAATTTATCTTTTCATTAATTCTAAGTAGTCCATCTAAAATTCATGTTTTGAATAAATCATCTTTTGAGGATTGAGATGGCCACTCATTCCAAGGAAGATGGATCATGTATTTATGTTTATTCCTTTATTATGTAATTATCCAATTTTTCTATTGTCAATTATTATTTTATTTCTTTTATGTTGTAATTATTTATTTTTGTACATTTTTTGTGAACCTAAAGGTGTTTAATTTGTGTGTCATTTATTTTAAATTCAATCAATTTACTTTTTACAAGTGTGCTTTAATTTCATGCAATTGTGATTTTATTTCTATAAAGTGTGATTTTCAATTCTAGCTAGTGTGATTTTTAATTCCTGCAAGTGTGAAGTGTGATAGAGGGAACCATTTGCCAAAGGTCTCTTTCTCCTTTTGCATATAGCCTTTAGACACCAGTCATGGATTAAAAGTATTAAAATAAGGGTATTGATGACACCCATCATCATATATCTCATGGATCATCTCTAGCATTGCAGACTACTCCCTTAAAGGACAACTATCACATGCCTAAAACAAATCATAAAGCTAAGAACACTCCCTTGAAGGATGGATAAACTAAATATTTATCAAATCAAGAAATTTCATGGAAGCTTCTGCATTGATCAACTTCCCCAGCCTCTCAAAGCAACAAAAAAACATTAAAAGACCCATCTTCAAAATTAAAAAAAAGTAAAATTTTTGGAAGTCACAATCAACTTTCATGAGTAGACTTCCCATATTGATCAATATACACCATATATAATATAGAATTGTTTATAATAGATCTTTGGTAACCTATAGAATGGGCAAGCTAACCCCACAAGAAGGTTCCATTATCATCCATCTCCCCTTTTACCCTTCATAAAACAAGGGATTTTATGCTTGACACTTTGTGATCAAGAAATTTTTAACAAATCAATGAATGCTAATGTGAATTATGTGAAGGGATTATGTTCATAAGCCACTCTAACTTCTTTTTTGTTCCTAGCCAATGAAAGAGCATCATGTCTCCTTTTTATTTTTCCTACCTACTTGTTGATACATTCATTAAGATTTTTATCTTTTGATTGTTTTAACTTTATTTTCTTTTCTTACATATTGTTTTGTTATCCAAACTTAATATATATGTTAAGATTATTCTTTAAATCAACCTTCATCCACCTAAATGAAAATCATTACAAACATTTAACAAACATTTTGTGTTTATTTAATGATTGCCATTTACCTTATTTGTTTAAAGAGTTTTTAATCATGAAAACACTTTAAATAAAAGTCACCATATCATATATCATAATATTACCTCATCTATATAAGCAACAACCACATCCATCCGATTAATTTTATCACACAAAAACCACATTTTATCATTTTCTTTACATTAAATAAATGAGTCATGCCAATATGTTATCCATCACATAGATTTATTAATTTAAAAATTGACATTTACACCATCCAATTAAGCATACACCAACTCATGGGAAAATTCTAAATAACATCATACCCATGTCATAACATCACATAAAAATCATAAACATCATAAACAACATCATCACATAAGCTAAAATTAACCTTCACATCATAAATAACCAAAACCATGAGAAAAATACATCAAGATATGTGTGTGTGTGTGTGTGTGTGTGTGTGTGTGTGTGTGTCTACACACACACACACACACACACACACACACACACACACACACACACACACACACACACACATATATACATATATATATATATATATACACATATATACATATATATATATATACATATATACATATATATATATATATATACATACATACATACATATACACACACACATATATATATATATATATATACACACACACACATATATACATATATATATATATACATATACATATACATATATATAAATATATATACATATACATATATACATATACATATATATATACATATATATATAAATACATATATATGTATGTATATATACATATGTATCTATATATATATACATACATATACATATATATATATATATATGTATACATACACACACACACACACACACACACACACACACACATATATAAATATATATACACACACACATATATTAGTGTCTATGTATCTTAAAATAATATATACATCTCATTACATCAACTGACAAGCCGATATCAAAATCATATAAACAAAATGAGTCTCATAGGGTCTATGGTGTTAGGATACTACTACCCCCTCGATCCTATCCATCTCTCAGACCCATCTATGCACCTATAGATGTTACCCACTGACCAAGTGTAACACTGCTAATATTCCCTCCCATCACCTACTCTATTACATACTTTCCATATCAGGGCTCACCTAAAATCTAAGTGAAGACCAATGCCTCATAATACTTAAGATCCTTCACTGTGGCCACATATTTGAACAAAGGGATGGTCTATGCTAGACCTATTTTTTCCTACCCTCAGGTCTATCTCAGGGCATCCCTCTCTACTGATATTATAGTAACTTATCCCTATGCCTGATCCCTCTCCTAAATCATCAAGGCCAATTGAGCTTGTGCATGGTCTCATTCCTATGTCTGGGTCAACCTATCCTCTCACTTGGTCTCTCTCTTAAGTAAGAGTAGTGACCTATCCCTATGCAGTGTCTCTCTATAGTCATAACTATTAGCAATACCTATGTTGTGTCCAATTACACTCTTTCTTGATCCCTCTTTATGATGAGTACATGTATATTTAGGGTATCAATGTCCATTTAATCCCCTTATTCCTCCATCTTAACATCAAAAACCTATTGATATCCACCTGCACCTCTAACCAGGCCCTATCCATCATTTCTTCCAAAAATTACAGTGATATAGTGTCCCTAAAACCATATAATATAGTCCTATGTGACACCAACATCATTGATGTATATAGAAACTAGTAGCTCCTCATGATCGAAATCCTCCTCAATTAGATGTGGAGGTAGTGGTGCCTCTAAATCCTCTCTCTTATATCTAGGGAAGGCCCTTATAAAACCCTAAACTAAGCCAAGTTATCTCTTGACCCTATTAAATAAGATCAACTCTACCTCTTATTGATGCCTCCCATGTATCTATCTATAGCTCTATAGTGAAAATGTGTACCTGGTATAACCTAACCATGATGGGAATCTAATATATGGTCTCTAAATCACCTCAACATTGAATAATGATTCCAATCTATCCCTAAACCACTCCAAATCTCATCCCTCGACCCCTATTACTACAAGTGCATGGTCAACTCTCCATTTCATGAATCCAACCTTGAAGCCTCTCTAATCCCAAGTATGTCAGGGTAGTCTGGCTAGTCATACCACCTTAATGTGCTCATAGGCCCAAAATTGAAATATAAGTTTGACACTCATATCATATTATCTATGTACATGATACCCCTATATCTCATAATAGATCTGTACTAATAGCATTGGGGCCCATATAAATACTATCTAGTCAACCATCATATCCATCAAGATGCCTAAAAGTGCCTAGGGGAATCTACCTCCACTTGAGTTTGGAAGTGAATAAAATTTCATGGCTATCATCATCATAGTCATAATCTATCTCCCCACCCTATCCATGTGGTACATATCTCCAAAGTAGAATCATCCATCATGCCACCTAGCCTACACAAAGTCCTCCCCATATAATTGATATATGTAGGAATACCACTCCTTAAGGTGGATATTATTTATCACCTCACCCCATATCAATATCCTTAGAATCCTATGTATATCCTCCAATAAGATCATAATCTCCTCAATCAAAAAAATAAAGGTGTTGGTAGCTAGGTCCCATCTCTTAATAAGGGCTACCATCATCTTAGCATCCCTTAGCACATGTTGGTAGTAATGCATACCACATAATCTAACTACTACCATGTGCTCCCACTATTGAGAAGTCATACAACTATGTATCTCATCTAGGAGTGGAAATACTCAATCCCACATCACTAGCTGCTCCCTCGCATGTACGGTTAGATCATAACCTTTATTTAGCTAAAACTTTCCAAGTGTCTCACACATTCTACCTATTAAAATTACCCCTACGAAACTTATTTTGAGACTAAGTATAAAAGACACTACTCCTAACTCTAATTTTTATACCCTTAAACCCAACCCTAACTTATCCCATTCCTTATAACAATCATAACTTACCCCATTCCAAAACCCTAGCCTTATTAAATTGACCACCAATGGTCAAGTATCGATCAGTGATATTTCTTTATGGAACCACTACTAATCAACCCTTGACCATTTTTAGTTAAGGTTTTTATTGGTGATGGTCCCACCTTAACTACCCACCAGTCTATTATTGACTAGCGATGGTTGATACCAATTAATTTTTTAGTCACTATATGATTATCGATTAACCTCCAAACCCTACCTTTTCCCTAAAATCCCTAAAATTAGCTCCCAATTCCCTAATTTCTTCCCTCCTTAACTTATTTCCCACCCAAAATTCATTCCCACAACCAATTTCCCCCTACACCCTTAATTTTCATCTCAAATCCCAAAACCCCAATTTTCAAAACCAAGCCCCCAAATACTATGAAACTAAACAATAACCATAAATCCATGCAAGAGGCCTAACTCATTTTTCATTTCACACCATGGTGGAGCCATAAATATAGCCACCAATTTACCCCTAGCTCGACCTCTCCCTAACTACATCCTTACCTTTGCTCTAACCCACTTAGCCCATATTTATCCTCTGTACCTAGGTCAAACTTTAACTCATAGTCAACTCATCCACTAACAACTCAAGAGGAACTTCCATCATTTTTGTTTAGAGAAGAGGACACATGGTAACCTTTGCTTGGGTGACTTGAATTTATAAGTGCACCCATATTTTATATAACTAAAAGTGGTGATGTAGTCATTTGTCACTTGTCTTCCTTATAATAACCTAGTTTTCTACTTCATACCATCCTACTCATTTTTCCACCCATATACACTTGTCAAACCCACACCCAAATCCATTTTTTTCCTTGTCAAATCCTAGTTCAAAGGGAAAAACCTCCTCCCATACTCAAATAATCCATCTAAATTGGCATTACACCTATTGATTTTATTTTGTAGCTTGAGGATGCAACCTACATAACAAAAGGGGGAAAAATGTAGACACTCAAAAACCACGCAACATGGTTATAATCATATTCAAGTAACCCTTGGAATATTTGGCCCCTTAGATTATGATTAATTATTAAAAATACTCCAACACACCCATTCAACTCTTTAGCTAAAATTAATTAAGTTAATTAAATTAGGCCTATTTACACCTCACGTACCCAAACTGATGGTTAGTTGATCAACACCTATCTTAAGGACCATTTCTACCCTAGCATTTAATGCCATAAATTCTTAAGACTTCTTAATGCATCCTAATGAGATATTTATTAACCTCTTAACAACTAATCATTAGTGTAAATTGCTAATTTTAGCCATTTTTTTACCTTTTCTCTTTGGCTAGTGGTGGTCACCCCTTGATCGATAGTTACTTAATGTAACCCTAAAGCCTTACCTTAAGGAGGATGAAAATCATCTTTTAAATGAGACTCTCTTACTCTCAGGTGAATCAAATATCCTAGGGGAACTAATAACTAGACTATAGATACCTAGGTGATTAAACATATTACCATAAAAAGTCCAAGTATTACTACTCTATTGACATTACTCTAAGATCGTACACAGCTTGCACTCAACTTCAACACTCTTCTAGGATAACAAACTTAGAGATAAGTATCTAAACTTTTTTTTATCAAGTTTAGTAGATAGTTTTATTTATTATATCCATTTCCTCCCCTATTATTCCATTCCTTGTGTTGGATTTTTATAACTCCAAGGCACTTCACCTTCTACCCCAAACCACCCACAGACCATTTTTACTCACGTGAATACCTAATTTCCAAACCAAGTACTTTTGATAACTCATTTCTCTCTCAAAACCAAAATCCAACCTAGAAACCACCTTTATAACCCTTCTAAGACTCACCCCAATAACCATTATTGCCCAAACTAGAACTTACAAAAATTGCCATCAGTTATTTTTTACCACTAATGGTCATACCGACCTGTGATGATTTGCCTAACCACCATCAATTGCATAGTGACCATCAAAAATCACTGTGTTTTTTATTTTCCCTAACAACAAGAATTTTTCACCTATCAGCTCCTACCTAATTTTTTGTTTTTGAATTTTTGTGACATCATAGTGGTTTAAGTTATTTTCTTTATCAGGTTTGAACACTTTAGCATTTGGATTTATCAAGTTATTGTTATTTTAGTGAAATAACTTCATTATTATTCAAAAAAAATTCTTACATTAAATTTTTAATACTTTCTAATTATTTTATGTAAGCACCTATTTTTTTATGTTTTCTTAAAGAGTGGATTGATAGAATCTAAATAAGCTTAGTGCTTCTTGGATCTAACTCACACTAGGTAGTCCACCTAACTATCTCACTAATCCACCCTCTTTTAATGTCTTTCTTATTTACAGGTCATCCTCCCCAAATAAAGATGATTATCTCCAATTAACTGGATTCATGTGCACATAACAAAACTAGGTTTTTCTACCACACCCTTATTTAAAGTTTCTTCCTACTTTCTAAAAATAAAATAAATAAAAAAAGTAGTGAAACATAGAGCATGTTCACTATTTTCAAACATATAAGCCACTTAACACACTTAGGGAAGAGATTGAAGAGAATGAATTAACTTTATAAAAATTTATTTGAAGTAAAATGAGGTTTCAAAACTAGTAGGTCTTCTCCATACCAATTATGGATCCATTAGAAAGCCAAAAAGGCTTGAATATATAGAGCATATGAGGGGAGAGAGAAGAATATAAGTGGAAGGGTCACAAGACCAAGTGTCAAAATATAGAAACTAGTTACAATTAAAGAGAATGAGTTGGAAAAGAGGTTAAGGAGTTGTCATGAACATGTGTCAATCTGAAACATAACACCTTCTTTAAGTTGGTGTATAATTCTTTATTGTCTTACTTTGAAATTGCCTTCATGATGATGAGGAGTTCAATTTATTGTCTAAAAATTCCATAGGATTCATTTCCACATATCCTATAACATGAGAAGATGGAAATGAGGCTAGTTCAGTTCATCTATGCCTCTCTAACTGATGGACTCACCCTTGTCACTTATCATTCACTATCTGCAGTCATTCATCACTAGCTCTCTAGGTCTGTCTTCACACTTATCACCTAAGTGACTTGAATTTACTCATGGAGATGCATTTAAAAGGATGTATGACACCTATTGAAGACCCCTTTTTCTTTTATTTTATCAAATAGATCTCAAAATTTTCAATGTCACTCTTCTCACTATCACACTTAGGCAATCATTTTACCTTCTCATTTTTTGTTTAGACTACCTGAAATGAATGGTCTAACAGAGAACTCTTCTTGTAAAACAAAGGTGAGAAATTATTTTTAGGATTTATGACAAGTCTTTAAAGACCTCCCACAATGATCTTCACTTTCCCATTCTCTTTTGTACCTATAAAACATCTTAATTATTTCAAAATACATAGAATTAGGCTTGTCTGTACAAGTGATGATACAACTAAAGTATATGGTGAAGATCCTAGGAGAGTGATGATTATTTCCAAAACACATTATAGGCCATTTTAATACCTTTAATGCATCACTCTCCATATCTTCTCTATTGGGTTTACACAAGGGTTTTTGGTCATTCTGAGTCTTAATGATGATTCATAAAAATGAGACATCTAACTCTTAAAAAAATTCCAATAAAAATAATTTATATACCCCCTTAAACTATACCCAACTCCTTGAGGTACCTTTCACACTGTTCATACACATGTGAACATAATAAAATGGCCTCTTGAGCTCTTTACTACATTCTGAGTAGGGCTACAGTAGTTTTAGGCCCGAATGACCAATTTTGAATCATTTCTTGAAAAATGATAGATGTTACCAATTTTATACTCTCCCCTAAAATTAATGATATATATTATTAATTTCCCATGTCATATGGATGAGTTTAGGTGCATGTAGGGATTAGGTCTAGTTTTAGGCCTAATAGGCCTAGATTATGTTGACTATGTATTTGACCCTTATGATGGTTTCTAGTGATTATGGGATATTTTAAATTTTTTTTAATATTTATATAAACATTATAAAACATCATATAGTCACTCAATATTCTCCACTTCATCCATTTCACTCTTCACATACCAAACCAATAGGTTATCTTGCTCACAAAGTGCCTTTTGTTTGAGATAAAATAGAGGGTATCTACCCTATTCATTAGAATCAAATTTTATTATGAAATGCTTGATTATGTCATTAAGACAATTTTTACAAATATTAAATGCTTAATTGTGCTACTAGGAGTCTCAAACACCAAGTTTCATAAGATTGGCTTTCTAGGTTTATATACTATGTAAGATTTTGGTTGATTGTAGATTGAGGTTGGAAACCTATTTGTTTAGAATTAACTTTAATTCCTATAATATCAAAGAAAATTATATGATTATTTTGATAATTTATTCAACGTGATCATCCATATTATATAATTTCATAACAAACCAACCTGCACCTCTCATATGCCTATATTAGTCTATAGTATAAACCAAATTGTAGGTGTTTATTTGGGCAATAATGGGATTACTATAGGCATTGGTTCATGTCTGAGTATTGTATTTACACACTTTGATCTCCCCTCAATTAACTAGGACCATATTATAACTTTAATTTACTTATCTTTACCTTGATATAATTTTTTTATCCATTCACTATAGTGCACTAGTTATATTTCAAGTTTTAGGTTCAATGCACTATCATGAGATTTATTTAGTGATCATATGCCTAAGAATTTTACTTATATCACTTCCTCTTAGGTAATAAATATCATTTCACACCTATATTTACCATTATCTATCTATAGAACATGCTCTCATGTCTCTATCACCAACTTAATAGATGTCACTGTAAGTTATAGGTTCTATAGTAGAAATTTTGAGCTATTATTTATATATTATTCTTTTTAGCAATAAAACAAAAAATGATAAACTAATTAATTAATATCTATATCCATTAGGAATAAAATCAAATAAATGAATAAACATTCAAACTTGCACTCAAGTCCTAAATCTAATTGCTCCAAACCAAGATTAAACGGATCAAAAACAAGAGGATTGGATTGAGATTACCTTAGACTCAAAATTCTAAAATTATGATTGCTTGATCATGGATTATGGATTCATGATTTTGAAATGGATTTTCTATATGATCCTTGTTTCTAGTTTATCATATAGACGGTTTCTTATATAGAATATGGAGGGAAGGATCAATGACTAGAATTCAATCTTGGGCCATTGAAGATCAATGGTTGAGGATTATCCAAGGAATTTAAAATTCCTTGGAGGATTATAGAAGAGAGAAGGTTCTAGAGGTAATAAATTGTAAAATATCTTTAGGAGGGTTAATCATGATTAAGGATAGATTAGATGGGTGATTAGGGGGTTTTAGATAATCTAGGGGGTAGGCTTATAAGAAATCCAAGGAATATGTAGGTATGTGGGATTTGGGAATTTAAAATTACCAAATAATGAATAAAATAGATTAAGATAGGGTTAATATATGACTAAAGGAATTAATGAAGAAGTGGGAAATAATAAGGTTAGTATGTGAGGAAATGTTGAGGGGGGATATTAGATAAATTATTAGGATTAGGATAAAGGGAATAAATTAGTGGGATTAATAGATTGGTGGGGTTAATATAAGGTTGGTGAATGAAGAATAATGAAGGGTGGTATTATATAAATTATTTTAAAGTGGATATATGAGATAAATGGAATTAGTGTCAACTAATAAGAATATCAGTGATGTTAAATGAAGTGAGTGGATTTAGGTGCATGAAGGTTTATTTTGATTAAAAGCAATATGTTTTTAATAATCATCTTTAGTAGAATCTTGATTGAATTGAAACCATCTAAATAATATCCTATCTTGACATATCAATCTTATTCTTGTGATTAGGTGTAACTTATAGGTCTATATTGCAAGAGTGAAATGATTAGACCTATCTAAACCTCAAAAATGTCTACCAACAGATGATGTTATGTAAGCCAGAGAACGTTTTCAAAGAAATTAAGCTAATACTTCCCTATTATTAACTTATTCAACATGTGAACATGAAATTAGGTTTTAATATGTGTAATAACCTCACCACTATCAAAATTATATTATTTATTTTCTCAAGTTTGGTTTAAGGCCTCAATTGAATTAAAACACATCTAGATCTTTTTCAACACTCTGTCTGATTGTGTATATGAACCATCTTTAACTCCACCTCATTTCAAATCTTTGAGACTTCCATTTGTATATTTAATTTTCCTATAACATCACTATGATCATAAAGGAGGTGAGATAAGTGCATTACTTCTGATATGAAGTCACTATGAGAGAACAAAACACTATAATTAAAAATGACTATATATAGACCATTGATAGTTATGAATCTCTATCAAAATGGAGTGATTTTTCTTATATATCCATGTTCACACATGAAAAAATAGTTGAAAAAAACATAGAATGGAATAATATGCTCTACCAAAACACACACACCACTTGGAAACATCATATCATGCAAACAAATGAGAAAACCTAAAAGGGTTGGGAATGTGTAGTCAACTAAAAGGCACTAGAAGTCTTAGTGTTTGTTCATGAAGTATGGACCACCATTTTTAACCATGACCATATAATTATATATCATTAGGATTGATAACATCCACCAAATGCATTTACCTTGACTCTTTCCCTTCTATCCGTACCAACTATAAACTAGTTGAACTTGTTGACCTGCCAAAGGAAGTGAAGAGGGAGATAGATCAGCTTTCACCATATTTGGAAATGTAAAATTTTATTAAGCATGGGTATGAACTATGGGAATCTCAAGGGACTTTCTTGAAGTTTCCATATGTGCCAAGACTATCATGAATCCATACAACTAACTGAAAATGGCATATTTTATAGTTAAACTCCTTTGTATGTTAAACATATAATTGACAATTTATAAACTTCCATATGACATATAAATAATACATGGTACATTATATATATTCTTGACACACTTAAATTTGGTTAGAAATTATATAATTCACCTAGAGTGATAAAAAAGGTGGCCAAAAGAATATAAGACAAATGACAAAAATGAACAAGGTTTAAAACACATTAAGTGAATTTATGACCGTGTTATGACTTAATGAGACCCTATAAAAATATTGAATATATATTGAGTTGGCCTAATTTTACCTATGGTCAAATTTGGTCAATAATTACCAAGGGTAAAATTGAAGCCCTGAATGGGAAAAAGGCCTCTAATTAGTCTTGGTGTACCCATAAAAATAGTTGTTAGGATAAATTAAAACCCAAATATATCCCCAAATCACATACAAGAGAAACTATGAAACAAAGTAATCAAACATTCTAAAAATAAACATAAACATGCACATAACATGAGATTTTGGAGTTAACTTTGTTCACCCAAAATGGGCTACATCCACCAAACTTATCTAGTATATTATTTCTATAAATACAAGGGAGAAATAAAATCCTATAACAAACCCTGTTACACCTCTCTACCTTTTTTGCCTCCACTATGTGTACCAATTTTTCATCTTCTATCACAATCATAGATCTCATCCATATATCAATACATTTTAGGGTGAAAAAAACCTAAACAAAAAATCTACCATTAAATCTGTAAACCTTTAATTAATGGCCCAGATTGACTATGAAATTAAAATTTAATAAGGCAATTTTAATAAAAAATTTCACCATGAGGGATTCAAATAATGGGATCCAAACCTGACTGAAATAACATCATAATTTTAACCTCTAATATTGGAACACAATCAAGCTCTATACCTAAAAACATTCTTAAAATAATTCATCATTATTATATGATTACTCTCCCTAAAATTTGACCATTGGATGATAGCAAGCCATGACCAAATTGGTATCACAAAGATGAATTTTTCTAATATCATAGAGTCAAGGGACATGATACCAATAAATACATGTAGTTAAGTCACTTCACCAAATATTTAATTTAGAAATGAGATATAAAAGTAGAATGGGAGAGCCTAACTATTCAATCCAAGAATTAGAAATTGGGTATATACTAGGACCACTTACCTAAGCATGATCAGAGGAAAAAGAAACCACTAAATGATCAAGGTCAAGCCTCCACTTCTAATATAATTGATCATCACTCCATACCATACTAATAAAAAAATACCATCAAAATTTGAGGCACTTAAGATCTCACACATCCACCATCTACCATCCTTAAAATTAATAGGGAAACAACTAACTGTGTAGTTACTAGATGGAATGGAAAGATCATAGTTCTTGGAGAACCTAAAAAAGACCCATCCACATCCACATCTAAAAAATTAACTATCCCTAAGAAAGTCTTGAGTTATTTTGATAAACCATATGATATCATCTAACATCTTAAGAAGACTTTAGATTAAATCTCTCTCATGAATCTTCTTAAGACATCATCAATACATCGATAGATTCTCAATTAAGTCCTAAATGAATCAAAATTCCCTAGTGATATTGATACAAGTAAATTTTAGGAGTTGGATGGGTCATTTATCCCCTTCCTAATAGATTAATTTTAGTGCCCAATATATGCCACCTATAGGCGTACACCATAACTATCCATTATTCATTGAAATTTCCATTGTCAATCCTAAGATCCCATGGGTACTTATAAATGGAGGGTCAACCTTGAATTTGTACAATCTTGATTTTATCAAGAAATTGGGGTCCTCTGAGTCTTAATTAGGGCCTAATTTGATAATTATTAAATCATACCATGATAATCAAAGGCCATCTATAGGCACTATTTATCTTCCTATAGCTATGGGACCCATAGTCCACCAACCACTAATTCATGTAGTGGACATTGATATCCCATATAATTCA
Organism: Torreya grandis; assembly: GCA_037957365.1. NCBI lineage: Eukaryota > Viridiplantae > Streptophyta > Pinopsida > Cupressales > Taxaceae > Torreya > Torreya grandis. The sequence continues at coordinate 2,262,889 of JARHVA010001733.1, forward strand.
CTTCTAGGACATCCATGGATTCATAAAATGAGATTAATTCCCTATAACTTCCATAAATTATTAAAATTCCCTCATTCAAGAATGGAGGTTACCATCCCATGGGAAAAGAGAACTTTTGTAGCTATTAAATAAAATAATCTAATCCTATTTATTATTACCTCGACACTCATAATTCCTCTTATACTCATAAAGATATGAAGTATATTCACCCTAATGATCTATCACCTACTTAAAATGAATCCCTAGACATTACTCATCTTAATATCACTTACAAGGGCTATGAGGAGTATAAATACAAAACCCTTTGCATTATAAATCTACAATTATCCCCATGTAGCTACAAGTTCCTGGCCATGAGGTGAGATAAAACTATTATTTACTAATTTAGGTCCATGGCCTTCACTAGTGTAGGTATGTTATCATATGAATACTTTGAATAAATTTATTATTCATGGATTATTATTGAATATGAGGTTGTATAATTTCATAAGCAAAAATACCCATCTTCAGAAGATACTTTAGAATATAATTATAAGGGTAAAAGACTGGGAAGAGATGAACAAGGCAAGCTAACACCTATAGGGGTTTAATAACACCCAAAAAATCCTAGATTAGGGTATAAAACTCTTGGTATTGACCTAATAACTATCATCATGGACACTTCTTTGGTTCTTGAAAAGTCTACCTCTAAAAAATAAGTCAAAATAAGTTTTGTATATAGTCTTTACAAAGACTTAGTTGCCACTAGTCTCTTTCCTAACACCACCATTTCCACAATCAAAATCTCCCTCAATTATCCCACTCTCATATATTAGGATCTAATTAATGAGCCTTATTTTGATGTATTTCATAATGATGAGGCTATTATTGAATATTTGGGAGCTATATATTTTATGTCATCATGAGACCACAAGAAAGGATTCTCTATTAGTATAAGTGAGTCTACATATTTTTGAGAGTAAGAATTGTCTCTAGATCAAATTTAATAATAAGAATATGAAGACCATGATCCCTCTCTAAATATGGAATAAATATAGTTCACTCCTAACAAACTAGATTCTTATTTGGACTTAAATACAAAATTCCTAGAAGAATTTGCTTCAGGAGAAGAATTATCACCACCCCCAAGCTATCTATAGGACCAATCAAATTATATTTTTGATGAGGTTATAGAAGTGAATATATAAATAAATGAAAATCCTCAAACAATTAAACTAGGGGCAATCCTCATGCTTAACAAATGACAAGTCCTCATTGAGCTTCTCAAGGAATATATAGATATATTCACATGAAGTTATTATAACTTGCCTAGGATATATATAACCTTGGTAGTGCATCATTTAGTGGTTCATCCTATTACAAAATTGGTTAAGCAAAATTTTTGCAAAATACATCCCAAGGTGGCCCTCTTGGTCAAAGAAAAATTGTAAAAATTATTGGAATTTGGGTTTATTTATCCATTTGACTATTCTGAGTGGATATCTAATATTATCCCCATGGCCAAACCATAGGGAGGAATCAAATATTTACTAAATTATGATAAATAAATAAAAACATGTCCCAAAGATGAATTTTCCTTACCCAATATCGATATGATCATGTATTCTATTACAAGATATGAGATGCTTTCCCTCATGGATGATTTCTTAGGATATAATCAAATTAAAATTGCTCTTGAATATCAACACAAAACTACATTTATCACTCCATGGGGACCTTTTAATACTAGGTAATTCCTTTTGGTCTAAAAATTTCAAGAGCCACTTACCAAATGGTTATGACAATAATATTCCATGCTATGATGCATGATATTGTAAAAGATTATATGGATGATATGCTATCGATCAGAGCATCCTATAGTCCTAAGGAAAATCTTTGAGAGCTCAGGGAATAAAAGGTTAGACTAAACCCTAATTAATGTGTATTTGGAGTCACCTTAGGTAAATTTTTTGGGTTCATAGTCTCTAAGAGAGGCATTGAAGTAAATACTTCAAAAGTAAAAGCTATTATTGAAATGTCTAAGCCTAAGAACCTAAAGCAATTAAGAAGCCTTCAAGGGAAAATATAATCCATTCATTAGTTTATATCACAATTGGTAGATAAGTGTCATCCCTTCACCCATCTCTTAAATAAGGGATCTCATTTCAACTGGAACTCATAATTTCAAAAGGCTTTTGACAATCTAAAACAATATTTGGTGAAGCCTCTAGTTTTATCACCACCTATCTCATGAAGGCTATTACTATTGTATATCTCTACTACACCTTGTGTTATAAGGTCCTTACTAGCTCAACATAATGATGAAGGTAAATAAATAACAATTTATTATCTAATCATAACTTTAATCTCATACGTGCTCAACTAAACCCCTATTGAAAAAAATTTCTTGGTTGTAGTCTTTGCCTCATAAAACTTTAGGCATTATATTTTGAATACACAAGTTAAGCTCATAGAAAAGTTCATCCCCTCAAGTACATGCTATGTAAATAAACTTTAACTGGTAGAATGTCCAAATCAATCATGTTACTAAGTGAATTTGATATTGAGTATATAAATAAAATTACCATTAAAGGACAAGACATTATGGATCAAATTGTAACAACACCTATTTTAGACACCAAACCTTTAATCACAACCTTCCCAAATGAATCTATACTAGTTACTAAAGAATCAAATAGCTGGAAGTTATATTTTGATGACTCTTTCACCATGCATGGGTTACGAGAATGAATTATTTTGGTAAACCCATAGGTTAACCTAATCCCTAAAGCCTTTTGAATCACTTTCCCATGCACAAATAACATTGTTGAATATGAGGCATTATTTGTCAGACTATAACTTGCCATCTAATGGAATATCCAATGTCTTCAGTTCTTTAGTGATTCTCAATTGATTATAAAATAGGTGAATAAAGAGTTATAGATAAAATATGAGAAATTAATCCCCTATAAATAATTAGTGAACCAATTGAGGCAAATATTTTAGTCAATAGCATTTGAGTAGTTCCTTATGGGAAGTAATAAATATGCCAACTCAATGGACACTATTGGATCTTTGATAAATCTTCAAGAAGATGTAATTAAAGGTAACCTTCTAATTAAACAATGATTATTAACAGATCATCAATCAATGGATCATTATCAAATTTGTGTTGTACATGATCCCAGTCTACCCTAGTACCATGAACTATACACTTACCTCCATGATAAGATTTTACCACTAGACCTCAATTACCACCAACAAAAATCCTTCATTCATCGCACATCCCATTATACCATCCTTGTTAACACACTCTATTAGGAAGGATATTATAGGACTTTGTTGAGATGATTGACATTAACAGAGGCTACTCTTATAATCAAGGAGGTTCATGATGGTATTTATGGTGGTTATGTCAATGGGATGGCCCTAAACAAGAAGTTACTCTAGACTAGATAATATTGGTCCATAATGGATCATGATGCCTACCAGTATGTGCATAAATGCTTATCCTGTCAGAAGCATGGTAATCTCATTCATGCCCCCATACAAGAGTTATAGCCTATAATTATCCCATGGCCATTTTACATATGGGGAATAAACCTAATTATCAAGATCAATCCTACATCATCTGATGGACATAATTTTATAATTACAACTATGGAGTATTTTACCACAGTTATACAAATATCAAAATTCATCTTGAATTATATTATTTTCTACTTTAGAACACCAACTAAAATCATATCAAATAATGAAAACTCTTTCAAAAATTAAGAATTTGAAGGCATGTGTAATCATTATCACATTGAGAAGCATTTATCTACGCCCTACTATCCCTAAGACAATGGATAGGTAGAAGAAACCAATAAAATTATTCTCAAGAAATTTTTCAATGATGCTAGTATAAATTGGCATTTATAATTATATACTACTCTTTGGTATTGCATAACTAGTGTTAGAATACCTACTAGGGTCACTCTGTATTATCTAGTTTATGACACAAAAGCAATATTTCTCGTTGAAGTTGAGATCCCCTCCTTATGAATCTCTTTACATGGCATGATTATTGATCATAATTGTAGACAAGAAAGGCAAAAAGATATTGAGCTATTATATGAAAAGCATAAAAATGCCCTAGATCACCTTAAGGCATATCGAAATAAACTTAAGGGCCAATATCACAAAAATATATAGTCCTAAGAATTTAGAATTGGTAACCTAGTCCTAAAGGTGAATCAGAAAAACACCAATACAAAATGAGAAAAGAAAGGTAAATTTCAAGTAAACTAGCTTGGGCCCTATGTTATTATTGTAAAATTTAGATTAGGAGGCTATAACTTGGCCATGTTAGATGGTGATGAGCTTGATGATCCCATGAATATTATGCATCTAAAGAATTTTTATACTTAAGGGCTCCAAATAACCTCCATCTATAAGTCCCCACTTTTAGGGGCACATCCATCCACTAGTGGGTATACAATATATGATTGAGAAAAATCAGGAGATAGAATTTAGAAATGGGTCAAATCATCACTAAAAGTTTAAAGAGGATATTTATTGAGGATTCATTTAGAAAATTTAATCCACTTTCAGACATCTACTGATTCCATTCTCTTAATACATATCCCAATCACATCCTTCTCAATGACTCTTCTTCCTATCAGCCTCACTCGCATCCACATTCATCTATCCCAATTTATCCCCTAAGCAGACATTCACATAAACCCACTAACCTCATAAATAAAGAAGGGTCATATAATGTTACTACTCCATGATCCATAGTATGATTTGTAACCAAATCTTAACCATTCATTTTAGAACCTAAGAATTATCACTATAAATAGTTTTTGATCCTTGTCCCACTTACCAAAAACTTTTAGGCATAATTTACCCTTGTAAATATTCATTTACCCATATTCATAAGGTCATCTTGTATATATTTATCACTATTCCCCATTTTATTTTATTTTCCTTTTCCTTTTAAGGGTTTATGCCATCATGTAGACAATATTGTCCTCATTTGTCTATTTATAAGGATCTAGTTGTCTTTAGAAAGTATAATCATTTAAGTCTTTTAAATACTTTAATAAAAGTCAATATATATATATATACATATGTGTATATATATATATATATATATATATATATATATATATATATGTGTGTGTATATATATATATATATGTATATATATATATATATATACATATATATATATACATATATATATATATATATATATATACATATATATATATACATATATATATATATATATATATATATATATATATATATATATATATATATATATATATATATATATATATACATACACACACACACACACACACACACACACACACACACACACACACACACACACACACACACACACACACACACACACACACACACACACACACACATACATTGTTGACTATTTTGACCACAAGTCAAAATAGGTCAATCCCCTATAGTACAAAACTTGTATAATGGTCTATTAGGATGTGATAGGGTGCATCATGGTCTTATTTGATGTCATTTAATGAGTTATTAACCTTGGTCATAGTCAAATTTAGTCTTAAGTCATTTCATGTCACTTAGGGGTCATATTTCAGTCATTAATAGAATTTTTACAACTTTACTTATTAGAAAAGTGTGTCTAACATAAAATGTGTAGGTCCCCAACTAAAATCAAGAAAATAGTTAGAAAAGAGGAGGTTTTATAAGTTATACAACCTCTAAAGGAGTGTGGAACATATATAAATATTTTGGAATGAATCTTAAAATTCTTGGACTCTATTTCTATGTTCTATCTTATTTGGAAATCTTTAAAAAGGTCCAAAACCATTTTTCTCCTCCATCGCTCCACTAGGCATGTAAAACTGGTCAACAAGTTTTATAATGGTACAGCCAATAAGAGAGGTTTCAAGTCATATACCTATATGGGGTGTTATTAAACTTATTACAATTCCATTTCATGTCATGATTTCAAATATTGGTTGCCTATGATTTATAAACCATCCTTTAGAAATTGACTATCTCCTTTTGTATGCTAATCCTCACAACCTACATGTTTTGTTATTGTTTGAGTTGGTTCATACAAACCACTTGATAAAATTATTTAACGGAGATGTAGATATACTTATTTAATTATTTCCATCCTTTTTGTCATGTTTAGAGGTGATTTTATGAGCTCAAACTTCTCAAGTTATAGGCTGAGTATACTAGTGGAATTGTAGACATGATCATCAACTATAGAGGTTATCATTTTCTATAGTGGTTTTAAGTAGAGGTATATTGATGTTTCATGTTTATAATATGTAATTTCATTCACCTCTCCTTCCAAGATTAGATTCAAAATTTCTCACATGAAGAACCATCTTAAAATAGCATGACAACATAGTCAGCTTCTTGCAAGTATCCATCTATCGTCAAGTGTATGAAATCTTGCATAGTAAGCATGGAGATGTAATGAAGAGTCTCAATAAGTTTGACACACTATTGAACATGGGAATTTAAACCAAGCCTCTAAAATTACATTTGATTTAATGTGATTATTATTTCAATCTCTATATATAGTTATGCACCATTGATGTACACCTATAGGAGACTGAGAATGTTGAAATGAGGATATTGGAAATGTTTTGAATTTCTTCAAGGCTAAAAGGATAAAATTAAATATTTATAGAAGGTATAATTTTGATATTAATGCCATAAAATATGCATATTGATCATGTCTTATATTCACTTCCCTACATCCTATAATTACACCTATAGGTGGCTCTCATAGAGGCCTGAAGATGTTACATAGAGAGTTTGAACATGTTTTGAGACCTTGATAGAAGATTAAGAGGTTTAATAATGACATGGAAACCAAAAATGAAGTTATTAAGTGGCATGAAGACTTGAGGGTCATTTATATATGTGTAAAATGAGTTTTAAGGATCCATTACCTTAAAAACTCCAAAATAAAGCCTTGGTCATATTTCATACTATCGTATAATGAGATAATAGGAGGTCTAAACTTGACCAAGTGACTCCATCATGTATCATTAATATAAAGTAATAAATTGTAAGAGAGAGTGAGTGGTTTGGATAATATATTATGATTCTCAAAGGCTTCTAATCCATGCATTTTTTCACTGTAGAAGGTCAGTATTCTCTACATTATATTGAACCTCAAGTGACTTTATAGTCCAAGGTGGTAGTATAGGATCATACATTCATGTCAAGTGGTTTTTTGAAGGTAAAAATGGCATTAGTGTTTTAAGGAACTTATAAATAGGTTTAATTACAAGGTTTTGACCTATACCACCACCTATAGGTGTACCCTTGCTCCCAAAAGTCCATCTATAGCCTAATTATAGGTACCTATTGTCTCATAAAATGAACCTTGGTGATTAAACATGTAAACATGAATACCTACAGGTTTAAAATGATTTTAAAGACCTCAAAGGAACCCTAGGATGTATTCCATATATTTTAAATCCTGCATATACACCCAAAAGACCTATTTTACTCCAAAAATAGTCAACTACAGTTGATTGTAGTATAATAATGATCTAAGTATGACTATTTTGATGTTGGCCTAGCATGTGTATGATGAGAATAAGTAAAAATTGATGTAAAATGGTGTTTAATACTTAAATAATATGTGAAAAATAATATATAAGATCCAAGACAAAATATCCACCTACAAGTATGTTATTCTCTTGAGCAAGAAACATAGTCATAGTTGACTGGAATATAGACCCATTAAAGTGAAGGTATGAATTAAAGGATTTAGCAGAGGTTTTGTTAATGAACATGTTTAAAGTTCATTTAAAATGATATTAACCATATAAAGAGACTCCCATAGTAATAAAATAGGGAAAGAGACATATTCAAGGTGCATCTATAGTCAACACACTAATCTTGTAGATAGTCAGTGATTTTGAAAAGTCTACCTTGATTTTTGGGATGTTTAGAAGACTTATTGATGTGAAAAAAAATATAATTTTGTACATAAGGTTTATATAAGTTACCTAAGCCTCTCATATATTCAACTTTCTAGAGATAATAGTGGAGATGCCCTTTGTTCTATCATAGATAGAGGGCACTCCCAAAATGACAAACCCTACATGATTAGTAACTAAAAGGAAAGAGGTGAGTTGGAAGGTGTTATAAAATTGAAAATAGATGTATAAGGATGTGTTGAACATGAAAAAATACATGGGAGTCATCACAATAATAATAAATAATCATGGGTGTTGATGAGTAGATATGTGTAGACTAGGCATACTAAGCCTTAACTAGGCCTAAAATCTCTAAGTAGATGTAGCCTCACTTATAACACCAAGTTAACCTTGTATAGCATTGGAAGACCTTCATGGGATGATATGAAGTGTGTGAGAGCCTTTTATTTGCATAGAAAGCCATGCATGAGTCATGTATTGACTTGAGAACATGATAGGGTATGCAAAATACAAAGGAGAGTTTAAGAAGGCAAGTTTAGAAGCTCATAATAGTATGGATGCATATCATGGGAGTTTGAGGAGCTAGGATATGTTGGAGAGGATCATAAACAAGAATTTAGTGTAATTTTTTCACAATTTTAATGTAACAATTTTATGAACAATATTTAGAGTTCGAAACTACCTAAAACCATCTAAAACCCTTACTAATGACTTGATGGAGAAAAAAAACAAGGAAAGAGATCAAAATGAGCTATTTCAGGTAGGAAAGCAATTGGAACTTGTAGAGGACTCCACCAAACTTATTCTTATCAATTTGGCTTCTACCTTACTTATACAAATAGGTTGAAAAATGGATTTTATTGACAAATTTTGATTTTTTTAGGTAAATAAAGGTTTCAAAGGGTGAGGATTACTTTTGGAGATAGAGTGAGATCTAATTTAACTACCCATGTCCATCTCTTACTTCAAAAAATCACATAAGCAGCTCTGTAAGCACCTTCACTTCAACCAATCTAAACTTGCATAGTGAAGAGAGACTGATCATCAAGTGAGAAGGTGATAAATCCATTTGGGAGGAATTTTAAGGTCTTCTTGATGAATATAAAGGTAGTAAGACTCTTTAAAAGTGTCACGTCATCCTCTATTTTAACTAGTTTGAGAAACAGAAGTACCCCTTGGTGCCAAGTGTGAAGGATGAGTGAAATAAGGGTGATTATGACTTAGGAAATGAGAACACTTAGATATAAGAATATTGATGTTTAGGGACACATACAATGAATGTTGGATCCTATTTATAACCCTTCCCTCATATTTAAATGATGTCATCTATCCCTAGTCTATTGTGTAGTGTTGAAGGAAGTCCAAATGATGAAAGCAATTTTCAAGGAGCTAGTTGAAGAGTCTTACGCTATATTTGAAGAGTTTCATGCTTAGAGAGACATTTTTACATAGAAATATTTCATGGTATATTCCATAATCCATTCTCATACAAACATAACTCCTTATATTATCTTGATAAGTGTTTTTTGTGACTCTTAGATTTCATTATTTTCTCTCCTTTCTCACATTCTATAAATACTAGCCATTTTGGCTCTTGTTCCATAGTTCCACACCATGTATGGAGAAGCCCTGATGGTTTGATGTTTTAATTTTCCTTTGAATTATATATGAAATATTTCTTTGATTCAATGAACATCAAGTCTAAGCATGTAAAATAATTAATGATGAGGTATAGTGATAAGTTTTTATCTTTACTTCTCCTTGTCCTTTCATGTCTAGTGCAAGAAGTTCTCATTATAATAAGTCATATAGAGTGTGGATAGTGTGTTTGGATCCATTAAATTGTGAAAGTGTCCTTATATTATGTAATCTGATATTTTTTCCACTTACCTTGAGTTGTCTTGTGCATATCACCTCTATATTGAAATACTAATGTTAGAACATCTTAGGACTTTGTAACTAGTTTATAGATTGAGTTTCTTAGTGAAATAAGTATGATAGAATTATGGAAATCCTTATAGTGTATCACCTCCTTAGAATATATTTATTTCATGCATACTTATATAACTTTTCTCATAAGCAATCAGTTAGCATAGGTGATAAGCACTTCAATATTAATTCAGGGAGCTAGCCCTTAAACCTAGAGGTCTACCTCTACTATAGGCAACCCACAATCCTAGAGGTATTCCAATGTTTCAAAAATATTAGATTAGGACTGAATAACCTCATCTACGGTGAAATATTTGGTGATAATAGTTTTGGCATGCTCAATGGGACACATTGTCCTAAAGATAAATTGTCAAGGTAAATGCTGGTCTTAACAACATTAGTTATATATTGGTGTGCTACTCAATATTTAGTGAATTGATTCAAGGTAAAATATAGTTTTAGACCATTTTTTTTTCATATATTTATGCTCATAATTCATGGTCCTTACTAAGTCATCTTCTAGTATATTTTTCAATCCTATCAATCCACCTCTTCAACCTGAACTTCCTCTTGAAGTTCAACACCCTCACCCTATTCTACCCTTTGAAGAGCAAGAGAACTTATCAAACCAAGAAGACTAGAGAGTGATCAAGATATTTAAGAAAACATGGCTAGGAAGCATGACTTCCCAGCCTTTAACATTGAAAATCCAATTCATCTAAATGCTTATGATGACATTCCCCCTAATGCTACAAAGAGGGTACCTATATTAAATGGTGAAGGCCATGTTAATCTTAGTGAACACATCATGGATATCTATAATTTTTTTAGTTTTCATAATGTTCTTGAGGTAAACATTTCCATTAGACTCTTTGTCATGTCCCTTAGAGGGAAACCAACTGATTGGTATAAGAATTTTACCAATTATTGCATTACAACACTTCAAGGTTTAAAGATGAGAATGACCTCACTTCACTCATACATCATCTCAATGTGATATAAATATACCCCAAGTAAATAATGCATTAATTCAATGAGAGCTTCAAAAATACTTGGCATAGGTTGCCTCCTCCCATGAGATCATTTGTTAGCTTTGTCTTTCTTATATACTTGAGAGCCATTGGTACTAATATTTCCATCATGCTACAATCCATGGGTGGTTTTAACCTTCCTGAAGCATATTACTTTTCCATTAGAGTTGAGAATGGACTCATTCAAGTAGTAAATTTTCATACAAAAGTATCTATGCCTTTGTTTCCTAATGTTTTTGTTTCTTCTCCAAATGTTGCCTAAGTTCCAAGTGCAAATACTAAGCGTAGGACTACTCCTAAGAAGGTATAAGATGATATTTATTGGAGGGCAAGATACTAAGCCTTAGAGGCTCAAAATAGAAAACATAGTATTCAAAAAGGTGATAATAAAAACCTATATCCCTATCATCAAAAATATGGTAAATAATATGGGATAGGGAGAGGTCAAGGGAAGCCTAATTTCAATAGGCTTGCTAATACATATAATCCTAATTCTACCTCCAATATAAGAGAGATGGTACTGGTGCATAGAAATTTCATTTAAGGAAAAGAATGGAAACAAGGAAAATTAATGGATTAAAATAAATGTGGAGAGAAAGCTCTAGTTTCTCAAGGAGGAGTCATTCCTCTACTATTAATAGAATATGAAGTCTTAATGTAAGCAAGTGAAAGTTGGTAGCCTCAATGAGAAATCTTCACCAATTTCCTAGTTGAAGATACTTTTGTGCTTAGTCAAGGAAATTTTGTTGTATAAAATAAAATATATAAGATAAAGGATCTAGGATATGGTAATAGTGTGCCTACAAGTTCATTTAATTCTCCTACAAGGCAGAAAGGCATAACTACAAGTATGGTAGTCCCTAACACTCCTACACCTTCTCTAAATCATAATGTTGGAAGGTTGTTCAAATTAATTCAATTCCTCAAGACACAAACACTCCCTTTCCTCCAAGGAATCAAGAAAAGGTAATAAATTCTAATATAAACATAGTGGATTCATTGAAGAATGATAAGGCATCCATTTCCCTTTGGGATGTCCTTCATATGCTTGACCAAAAAGAGATCTTGCAAAAATAGTTGTTTACCATCCATGTTAATCCTCAATATTCAATCCATGGTCATGGTCATGTAGCTATTAATAATTCCCATAATAATAGTGTGTAAACATATACCAAGTCTAATAAGCCTCTACCTTTCTACTTCACTCTCATTATGGGTGACAAACTAATCCATAATTGCATAGTTGAGTGGAGCTAACACATTAGTGATGCCCAAGGTTGTAGTTGATAAGTTGGACCAAAATTATGAAACACATAGTAAAATATTACTTCAGTTATATGTTACACCTACCAAGACAAAAATATTGATCAAAGGATTGAAGGTTTTCTTGTATGATTGTCCTAGTTTCCCCATCCTTTAAGACATTGTTGTTGTAGACTTTCTTGGTCATTTTACAATCTAAATTTTAAGATATTTTACAACTAAAATAGGAGGATTATATTGTCACATTGATTTTCACCCTTTGAAGATATGTAAAATATCTCCTCATCCAAGTGGAACAATGGAAACACCTCTAGGCTTATGGGCAGCCTAAGGATGAGGTGAATCTCTAGATAGGGATAGCTCTCTTGATGTACCACTTTGGATTGAAAATACACATAAAATTTAGGGGTAAAAAGGGAGAGAGATAATTTAAATAAAAATAAACTAAGGGAGGTGATATACCAAATAAATTTATGACTTCTAACCAATATCATGTTAAACATGAGAACAAAGGACAAACTGAACATATACTTCTTCAATCTATGTCTTCTCACATCAATGTTACATTATGAGGTTATGGATTAATGCCTTAGGCTATGAGGAATATAAAATTGGTCTTGAATGGAACTAGTTAATATAATAACTCAATCAAACATATAAATCTCCTTGAACACTTTACATTCCCTACAATAAGAGGCTACAAATAGGTGAAATAATGAAACAACATGCTAAGGAATCCATAGTTTTCACTAAGAAAGATTCATCATCCAATTGAATAAACTATTAAAAGTCATGAAAGAGGTAAAAATAAGTAGTATTATTGATAAAATGGTATTAATTTGGGTTTAGATTCACCATACTCAAGTGGATCATAGATTACAATGGCCAAAATGGCTAGTTCTTATAGAACTTGAGAGAGAGAGGCGAAGAAAGAATTTTGAGAGTCACAAGGACACTTTTCAAGCTAAGAGAATAAATTAATTATTCATGATAATATGATATGTGATGAAAAATTAAATTTTAGGAATCACAACTATCAATTCAAGGCATACAATTTAAAAAAAGTGGCATAAAACTCTTTGTGTTGGCTCAGAAAAACTGCCTTCATGATGTTTGAATGCCTCATAACTAATTATGAAAATGTATGATGATTTATATGAAATTTAAGGAAATAATAAATGACTCTCCATGCATTTTTTTTAGGCTTGGTCATCTGAAATCATCCCAAATTGAGCTATCATCATCTACTATCAAGAAAACTCCTCTTCCATGCACCCTATACACTTGACCTCAAAATTGACATTAGTTGCCAATGAAACTAAATGTTAGGGAGTGTATGACACCTTTAAATTCCCTCAATTCCTTATAATCATTAGGGAAACCTTAAAATGAGCTCACTTAAAGTTCTCCACCCTTATCATTAGCTTGTCTAATAGGCTAGTTTTGACTAGCTAAAATGAAAACTATTTTTATAACCCTTATAAGTTTATTAAAGGAATTAAATTACCATATTTAATTATTAAAAGTATATATCTTCCTTCCAAATTTGGTTTCATCCTTAGAGTCTTTATGGAACCTGCTAAACACAAAAAATGGTCAAAAATAGCTTGTTTCTCACCCCATACAGACAAGTTCATATAGATTAAAATAATGTAATGGAGATTTAGTTAGTCATATATAATTTAAAATCACCATTATTGAGAAAATATTCCATTATTATATCTATCCAATTCCATTTCCTCCATCAGGTCACTAATCAGGGTTTACAAGGGTTTTTGACAATTTTGATTCTTAAGCTATGTTCATACAAGTTTCATGTTCAACTTGAAAAAAAAATTAATTTTAAATGACCTTAATAACTTCCCAAACTCCTCTAGCTCCCATGTAGATCCTCCATGAATATATGAGTGTTTAAAACTCTCTTATTGAGCTATTTTCCCCATTTGCACAATCCTAACAATGTTTCAAGCCAAAATTAATGCTCTTGAAGTTTTATTTTCAATTTTGAATTTTTAAAATACCTAATTCTACCCTAGAAACATTTTAAAGTAGGATAGGAAGTATATCTCATGCTAGAATGGTGAATGGCCCCCCATTTGGTCAGGCCTAAACCTTGTTTCATAGGCCTACCTATAACTTATATATTTTATATCATCCTATTTTATTTAATTACAAATAGATAACTAAAAAACCTATAATATTATCCCATGGACATACCCAAATGATTTATAATTCCCATCTAAGATTTTAATTTAGAGTGAACCTCCATTTGACTTTTAGGTCTAATGTTGGTCTGGTAGGTTTGACTACAAATTTGATGACATGCGATACTTTGCCTAGTTTAATACTTTATTTCAAGGTTATTCATGTTTTATTAGGTGTTTTATAGCTTATCAAATAATATTTCAACTTTAAACTAGTTCCCAACTCACCTGGCCATCTCAAACTTCCAAAACTATAGGTTACAAGCACAAAGGGAGTGTCCTCTGTCTAAGACAAAACAAAGGGCACTCCCATATATTCTTAGAAAAAATTGAATATTTTATGAGTATCTTGAAATTATGGAGGTACTCTGTATAAATATTTATCTTTTGGTTAGGTCATTTATCCTTTCAAAACATCAAATACTTAAGATAAACTTTTTGTATACAAACTGTGCATGTTCTTTATGAGGACTATGTTTTGCACTTAAAAGTGCCTTACCCTTTCTTGATTTGTACTTACAATAGCCTATATAGGTTTCCATGAGGTTTTTTTAGATATTATGAAGGTTATATCATCTCTATTTCTGACTATATCCACCAACATACTCCTTATACCCCTTAGTCAAAACTAAGTTTCAACTATGACTGTTTTCTTTGGAATAGAGCTCACATGTAGGTCATCATGCATAGTTTTAGATTAAAATAAATTATTAGAGGCATATTATAATCTATTTATATCATTATACATTTTATTATATCTTTCATGTCATCCTTATTCACTTTCACATCAAGCAACCTACTCATCGTCTGTCTTAGTCACCTTCAGTTGACTGTGTGAGAGTCTTTTTAGGGTCTTGTAGGTTTATATCTATGATTTAGGCTTGAAATAATGTTTTAAACCATTCATAAAGGTTTAATAATCATAAAAAATTTATGGGACCCATTTTTCAATCTGATCTTAGCCTAAAACATCTTTCTAACCCACTATCTCAACTAACAATCTATCTATAGTCACCTATAGGTGACTGTAAGAGACCCTATAGGTATATTTTCTCTCCCAAACCTATGATATAAATTATTTAAAAAATCTCTTAGAAATTTTAAATAATTTTGAGTTATCCTTAAACTATCAATATGATGTTTCTATACTTTTAATTCCACTTCATGAATGGGCTAGAAATAGGGTCTGCTATAGGTGAACATTCTGGGTGAGAGAAAACCTATAGGTGGGCATCAAACCCAAACATAGTATTCCATCCTCCCTACATGATCATTAAAACATGAATGTTTACATTATTCCTTTTGAATCATCTTCATGGTTGACATGGTCTAATTTTTCACTTTTGGTATAGAATATCTCTTTAAGGAATCAATCTTGTAGATTTCATTGTTTGTTTTAAGTGTTTTTAAGGGCACATTTGAGGATCCAAATCTCTAAATTATACTCACTCATTGACTCCCATTTTTGGAATAGTTCCTCTCTATGCTAGGGGATACAAATTACAATTAGATATATGCCCCAACTCTCTTGTAAAACATGTTTTAGGACATTCACAAAACCCTTAGGACCTTTAATTTTGCATTTTAGGGAACTTGGTCTCAAACTCAGTCAACATCCTTGGAGGTGATTGTCAACTTCAGTTAGCCATATATCACTTCAAACCTATATGTTAATCTCCCTTCAACATGTAAGGACTTCAAATGGGTTCCTTTATGTGATTTAACACCTCAAAATGGCTCTTTTAACTCTCTGTCAAGTCACCTATAGATGGTGATTTTTAGGTCTACAAACAATATATGGAATTATGAACAATGTTCATCATTTTGACCATTTATTGAGTTGTGAATCAAAATAAACCTCCCAAATTCATTCCTCATGTCTCAAATATCTTGAAACCACTACTAAAACTCCTATCATAATATGATGTCATCAGTGAAGGCTATAGTTGCATGGTGAATTGTATATGGGTAGTGAAGATGAATTTGTTAATGTATTAAAGGAGTTTGCCTTCTCAATAAACTAATCTCTCTATTATCTGTAAATATTTCACCCTAGAAGAGGGATGTTTAGGCCTCCTCTAGATTTGGGTAATGTTGGGACATTTCCAAGCCTATGGGTGTGCTTATAAGTGGAAATGAACCTCTAGGTTGAAAGGTCTAGCTCTCTGTATTAGATTTTTGTGCAATAAAATCTATTGAACCAGCTTGTTTAGATGAAAAGGGTAAAAAATTTTCATAAATGAAAATCCTAGTCTAAATGGGTGATACACCAAAAGTTATTATCCACACATATGCCCTATACTTTTGCACAATATAATAGAATACAAGCCTATTCTTCGAGCTCTAGAATATTTCAACATAAAGATTTCAATGTAGAGACAAAATGAATGAGATCACACAAGTATGTTATGCCCTTAACCATTGGTGTGTCTAGGGATATGTGTGGCCAACTTGTGGCTTACATACCTCTTTTATTTACTTGTTACATTTGTCTATGTTCTTAGATAGGTCACCCTATGGAATAACCTTGGCTAAGTAGACTATATATAGGAGGTAGTGGTTAGTATTTAATCATCATGTTAGGTATTATTCTATTAGTACATTGTTGTGGAGGTTTCCCCCTCAAAGTGGATTTTATATATTATCTAGTATTCTATTCTATTGTCAATTATCATGATGTAATCTCTCATATTTTATTATTTTATGTAATATAAAATTATTCTGTGAAAATATCTAAGTAATTTCATTACAAGTGCTATCAGAGCTTCAATTTGGGCAAGTTTCCTATGCCATTTTTTTGGATCTAGTGAGGCGTGGCTTCTAGGAGCAGTGAAAGCAAAAAAACATAACTTGCAATCTGGGAAGAATTAATTTTTTTGGTTAGTGCAATATTGATCAAAATGATTTTTTGAAAAAACATATTAAATAAAAAGTCTAGAATTTTTTTTCCCCTAGCACACCTATAGTCATTGTATTCATCTCGGTGAGATGATCACAACAGTATATTTTGTTGGTACACTTTTTTGGTATAAAAAATTTTACTCTAGTGTGCAAAGGTAATCATTGGATTCATCTTGACAAGGTGATTATAATGGTACCATTTCTTGGTACACTTTTTTTGGGGGTCAAAACCCTCTTAGGGTTTTTTTATGGTAGGTAATTCATCTTGGGGAAGAAAAGGGGCACCAAAAACTCCTAAGACTCCTTCTACTGATGACATGGAATTTAGAACTTTAGATCTGATGATTTTTTAGCTTTAAGAGGACATAGAAAACTTAGTGAGGCATGATGACTTTATTGTAGTCCAAGATAATGTTTTAGGGATGCATGGAGAGATTAATGGAGTTCATAGTGAATTGCAACATATCACTATGCAATTAGATGCCCTTACATCTCAGTTTTAGCCTAATAACCCTCCACTATAGCATTCAAATCATCCTCTTAACATCTCCCATGATGGTATGAAACTAATGTTGCCAAAAGTGGACATGCATAAGTTTTATGGTAAGGATCCTCTCACTTGGATTAACCAAATTGAGAGTTCATTTGAGCTGCATCAAACCCATAGTTCTCAGAGGGTGATGGTGGCATCCCTATATATGGAACCTGAGCAATTCATTTGGTATCACTAGTTATGTGCTCAAAAGAAAAAGAATGGTGATTTTGTTACATGGACTATTTTTACTAAGGAGTTAATAACTCATTATCAAAATAATGTCTCTAATAAATATTTCATCTAATTATCCAAGTCATAGTAAATAAGACCTATGAAGGATTATATTCATCAATTTTAGAATCTCTCTTTACAAGTGGAAAATATCATTGAGAGAAATTTGATGGATCTATTTTTGGGTGGCCTAAAAAATAACATCCAATATGAGGTTCAAATTTTTATCCTAACATCTATATCAGAAGCTATCCCTAAGGCACACATGATAGAAGAAAAAGAGATGGTCAAAAGGAAAACTTTCACTACTAGTCATGATCGTAACTTTCTAGTACCATTATTTCCATATCCCACCAGATTAACATAACGACAAATTAAGGAGAAGCATGCCAAAGGGTTGTGTTATGTTTGTGATAGAAAATGGAGCAAAGACCATTGTTGTGCTGAAAAAAAGTTGTTTTACATTGAAGGGGCCAATGATGATGAAGATCATGCAAAAGTACATGATGTAGATGCAAAAGTTACTAGGGAGGAATCTAAAGAATCTCAGCCTACTATTTCATGCCATGCCCTGTCAGGTATTATTACTCCCCAAACTCTTAAGGTGATGGGTTTCCTTAAGAAATAGAAGGCCACTATCTTAATTGATTCTGGGAGCACACAAATTCATCCACAATAAGTTGGCTACTCATTTAAATTGTTTCCTTTATTTAACTCTAGAATTTTAGATTATGATTGCAGATGGTGGTACTATTATCTATTCATGAAAATGTCATAGTATTAAGTTGGCCATGGGAGACTACTTATTAGATTCTCCTATGTTTGCTATTTTGATGGGTGGAGCTGATATTGTTCTAGGAGTCTAGTAGGTCACCACTTTGGGCACTATTGAGATGAATTTTCAATAATTATTCATGCATTTTCATTGTGAAGAAAGGACATTTGTGCTAAGAGGATTAAAGGCTAAATCTCCCCAAATTTTTAGCTACCATAAAATGACAAAGATTATCTGTAAGGGTGCCAAGGGATTTGTAGCTCACTTGTTTTCTATGGAAGTAAAACCAAATCAACCATCTACACCTCTTGATCTACAAAAAATTGATGTTCATTCCATTTTTTTTAGAGTCATACCAAAAGGACTTCCACTTAGTCGCATGTGTGATCATGCTATCACACTTATTCTTGGTAGTACACCACCCAACATTAGGCCATACAAGTATCCCTATGCCCAAAAAATTGAAATTGAAAATATGGTACAAGATATGTTAGATGTAGGAATCATTCACCATATCCAAAGTGAATACTCTTCACTAATTGTCATAGTGAGAAATAAAGATGACACTTGGAGGATGTGCCCTGACTATAGAGAACTCAACACATACACTATTAAAGATAAGTTTCTAATTCCTATCATTGATGATTTACTAGATGAATTTAATGGTACTCTTTATTTTACCAAGTTAGATCTACATTCTAGGTATCATCAAATCAAGATCCATGATTAAGACATACCTAAAACCACTTTCAAGACTCATGAGGGCCATTATGAGTTTTTAGTTATGTTTTTTGGCCTAACATATGCACTGTCTAATTTTTAGAGTTTGATGAGTACTATTTTAAAGCCATTTTTGAGGAAATTTGTTTTGGTATTCTTTGATGATATCCTCATTTATAGTAAACATTGGGTAGACCATTTGCAACATGTGAAACAGGTACTCTCCATTTTAGAGAAAAATTAATTATATGCCAAACCTTCCAAATGTAATTTTGGGGTTGGTGAGGTTGAATATTTGGGTCATTTGGTGTTTTATGAAGGAGTGAAATTGGATCCTAAAAAATTCCAAGCAATGGTGAACTAGCCAATTTCTAAGACACTCAAACAACTTCAGGGATTTTTGGGGCTTACTGGTTACTATCATAGATTTGTCAAAAATTACGGTAGTATTTCAACCCCAATTACCTCTTTGTTAAAGAAAGACTCCTTTTAGTGGACTTATGTAGCTACTCAAGCATTTGAATAATTGAAATTGGCTATGTGCACTACTCCAATATTGGCCACTCTTGATTTTTATAAGACTTTTGTGGTTGAATGTGATGCATCTGGGTATGGGATGGGTGTTTTGATCATGCAAGAAGGTATACCATTGGCATTTTAAAGTCATCAACTCAAGGGTAAAAATAAGCACAAGCCCATCTATGAGAAGGAAATGATGGCCATTTTGCATGCAGTCAAACAATGAAGACCTTATTTGATGGGTCATCACTTTCAGGTAAAAACTAATCATGATAGTCTTAAATATTTTTTAGAAAAAAGGTTGTCATCTGAAGAAAAATATAAATGGGTAACTAAGATGCTAGGCTATGATTTTGAGATAGTCTACAAAAAAGGCAAGGATAATGTGGTGGCAGATGCACTATTCGAAAAAGATGAATCAGTTGAGGCATTGCTATGTGCCATAACCATTTTTCAGGCAGATTGGCTAGAGGAAACATGATAAGAATGGGAACATGATATTACTACTCATGATTTGAATCAAAATATTTAGCAAGGTCTAGGTGGATTTGAAAAATTCACATGGAAAGGTAATGCATTATGGTATAAAAATAGATTGTACCTATGTAAGAATTCTCTTCTTAAACAAAAAATCCTTCAAAAACTTCATGTAACTTCAATTGGGGGTCATTCAAGATTTTTGAAAACCTATAACAGGATCAAATAAGATTTTTTTTGGGAACGTCTCAAGGGGAATGTCTAGAAATATGTGGCTAAATGTATGTTTTGTCCATAAAACAAAGGCAAAGCCATCAAAACTCTAGGTCTTTTACAGCCTTTATCTATCCCTAGCCAGTGTGGGAAAAGGTATCTATGGATTTCATTAGAGGGTTACCAAGATATGATGGTCAAAATGTTATCATGGTTGTTTTAGATTATCTCAGTTAGTATGCTCATTTTTGTTCATTATCCTAGCCATTTATTACTAGTACAGTAGCTTCTATTTTTCTTAATATAATTTAGAAACTACATGGACCCCTAAGATCATTATCAGTGATAGAGATCTCATTTTTACTAGTAATTTTTGGACTAATTTATTTACATGTTTAGGCACCCAATTGGGTCATAGTTTATCCTATCATGCTCAATTTGATGGAAAAACTGAGGGAGTCAACAAATGTCTAGAAGGATATCTCTATTGTTTTGTTTCTGATAAATAAGATAAATGGATTCATTAGCTACCACTTGTTGAATGGTGGTTTAATACTTTTGTTTATAGTTCTTCTAAAATGTCTGCTTTTGTGGCACTATATGGATACCACCCTCCATCCATCACTTCAACCTTGAAGGTCCACCCTAAGGTTTATGCATTTGAAGAACATATTCACCATCAACAGGAGGTCCTTGCAAGTTTACGTGAAAATTTAGCTGTGGCCCATAATTGCATGAAGCAATAAGCAGATCAACATAGAAGTGAGAGGCATTTTGACATTGGTGATTAGGTCTTTGTTTTCTTATAGACATACAAATAGATGTCATTGAAGCAATAAAAAAGGATAACAAGTTGTCCCCTAAGTATTATGGGCCTTATCAGATCTTGAAAAAAATTGGTAGTGTGGCTTACAAGTTATATTTTCCTTCATCCACTCACATACATATAGTATTTCATATATCATGCCTAAATAAAGTCATTCGACATAGAGTTACCATTCAAACAAAATTACCAAAATTAGATGAGGAAGGTAGAGTTGTTCTTGATCCTGAGGCAATCCTTCAACAGTGCACCAAGTAACTGCATTTTAGAACAATTATAAAATACCTGATCAAATGGAAGAATCTACCATGCGAAGATACCCCTTGGGAGGATGAAGCATTTGTGCAGCAGCATCCAAAGTTGACACAATGTTGAGGACAACATTATTTTAAAGGGCAAGGGCTTATTATGCCCTTAACCATTAGTGTGTCTAGGGATATGTGTGGCTGACTTGTGGCTTACATACCTCTTTTATTTACTTGTTACATTTCTCTATGTTCTTAGATAGGTCAGCCTATGGAATAACCTTGGATAAGTAGACTATTTATAGGAGGTAGTGGTTAGTCTTTAATCATCATGTTAAGTATTTTTCTATTAGTGAAATATTTTGGAGGGTGCCCCCTCAAAGTGGCCTTGCTATATTATCTAGTATTCTATTTTGCTGTCAATTATCATGGTGTAATCTCTCATTTTTTTTATTTTGTGTAATATAAAATCATTATATGTGAATATCTAAGTAATTTAATTAAAAAGTGACTAGAAAGATAACCTATATAGTCTAGAAAAGGGTTACACATATGCAAAATCTCATAAAACTAGAATGTACTCTACTTGACTTGTTGGATTAACTCTTTGCTCAAACTCATGAAGGACAGAGAATAGAAGGATAAAACATCACTTGCTATCACTTTATGGCTATTACATGCCCAAGAAAATGTCTATAACTTAGAAAGAAAATAGACTTATGTTTCTTTTCTCAAAGTCAAGAAAATGTCAAAACATTCTAGCAGGTCTTCGTCATCCTATCTATGGATGATAAAACAAGATCCCAAGGGTCCTATTTATAGAAAAAGAGGGAGGAAGAGAGAGCTCTTGGGAACCAAATTAGAATCCTCCAAAATGGTTTTCCATCACCATCTTGGTGAAGCTGATTCTAGCTACTCTCTCATTTAGTTGGAGTTTGTCCTTCTCTTTTATTCACCCTCTTGAAATGACCAAGATCAGTACAAAACCAATGGTGAGATGACCCTCTATAAGAAATGGCTCTAATAATTGATTCAAACCTTAGATTCTTCTTGAAAGCTTCCATGTTTTACATTGTAGACCCATTCAAGTTTTCTAAATGGCTTTACTTATAAAACTTATAAGTTAAGCATGTTGGGAAACCCGATTTGTACTATCAAGGCTACTTGCTCTTTTGGGTTTTTTTATTGCTTCTACTTATAATATTTTATAATAAAAGCTCTTTTGAAAACCCAATTTTTATTTTCTTAGGACCCTTTGAAGTTTTTTGAGTCCTTCTACTCCTTTCTTATTCCTTCAGGTTCTTTAAGGCTCCTTATAAAAGTTATAAGTCAAACCTTTGACAAATCTTGATTTGCACTATAGAGTCATTCAAGTTTTTTGAATGGCTTTACTTTTTACTTGAAGATTTTGGGCATGAAATTGACATCCTAAAACACGTCACCAAGTTACACCCCAATTTTTAGTTCCTTACATTAAATTTGATGTCCTACGGCACGTCACCAAGTTGAACCCAATGATTAGTTGGTCACCCTAAATTTGACATCTTATGGCACATCATGTCTTTGAACCCCAACAGCTAGTTGGTTGCATAAAAATTGACATTCTGTGGCACATCATGGGAATCCATTTGGGTCAGGATTTGGTCATGGTAATTTTCCCAAATTATTTCCTTTGGACAATTTGTATGAAGGAATTCCTTCAAGAATTTTGGCTTGACAGCTTTCTAGGCAATGACTAGTTTCCTTTGGGAACTTTTCCTGAATGATACTTGTGAAAATGTCCTTCAAAAAAAATTGAAGGACACTTGGGTAAGGGCACAAGGTCCCTTCAAAAAATTTCAAAGGGCATTTCCAAAGGAAATGGCCCTTTGGAACTTTTCTGAAGGGTAGGCTATGGACAAAGGGCCTTTCAAGAAAAATCCCAAAGGGTAACCTTGGAGAAAATGGTCAAAGTGACCCTTTGGGAAAAATCATGAAGGGAACTTGGATAAATTGTCCCTTTGGATAAAATCCAAAGGGGAATTTGAGAAAGGCAAAGGCAAAAGTGCCCTTCAAAAAAAATTTGAAGGGACACTTGGGAAAAAAGTGCCCTTCTAATTTTTTTTGAAGGGTCACTTGGATGAAAGTGCCCTTCAAAAAAAATATGAAGGCTCACTTGGAGGAAGAAATAAGGTGAAGTGTCCTTTGAAATTTTTCTAAAGGGTCACTTAGACAAAAAGTGCCCTTCAGAAAAATTTCAAAGGGACACTTTGGGGGAAAACAAGGCAAGGAAAAGTTCCTTTTAAAAATTATGAAGGGCACTTTGAAGGGAAGTGGCCCTTTAGAACTTTTTAAAAGGGAACTTCAAAGGGATGTGGCCCTTCAAAACTTTTTTGAAGTGAACTTTGGGGAAAAAAATGAGAAAGGCTAAGATAAATTCTTGAAGGAAAACAACATCCTGAAGGCAAAAACAAAAGGGAAAGGCAAAGAACAAGGGAGAAGAGCCTGAACCAGGAGAGGCTGAAGGGAAAAGACAAAAAACAAAGCAAGTGACCAAATATAGAAAATGAGCAAGGGAGAAATGAAAAGAGATAAAGGGAAAACAAAATTGTTCATGCAAAAAATGGTCGACATTCTAGCAATTTCCAGGGGAGACATGCCTGCTATGTCATAAGACCAGTATCCTAAATCCTTCCATTGGGCATGGAGTCTTACAAGGAAAATAATAGTTAAAATAACAAGACATGTTTGAACACACAAGCTAGAGAGACACATGCACAACCAACAAAAGGAAAGAAAACACTTGAAAGCAAAACATTTATGCTCAAAGCACTTAGGGAAAATAACACAATAAAGGAAACACACCAAAACAAGGTATATACAAGACATGGCCAGCAAGGGTCAAAAGCAAGACTTCAAATGGATCCCATTCACTAGAATAGGTAGCTCTTCTCCATCCATCTTGGATAACTGAAAGGAGTTTCTTTGCTTACACTTGCTGATGATGTAAGGACCACTTCACAAAGTATCAAACTTTGTATGTCTACCTAGTTTTGCTCTATCCTCATCCTTTTGAAGACTAAGTCACCTTATTTAAGCACTCTTTCCCTTGTCCTTTTGTCAAAGGATTTCTTCATGAGAACTTGATGGTGTTCCAAATATTTGCATGCATCATCTCTTGCCTCCTACATCTGAATTACTTCTATCAATCTGACCTCCATGGGAGTGTTTTCAAGTAATTTTAGTTACTGTTCAAGTTCCAAGGTAGGGATCTCTTTTGATATGGACATCCTAGCTTCTCTCCCATAGACAAGTACAAAGGGAAAATTACCAATTGACTTTTTGGGAGTGATTTTATCTATCCATAAGGCTATCTTCAGCTTTATATGCCATGCTCTTTGATTGGTTTCCAACATCTTCTTGATGATCTTAATGAGGGTCTTGTTGGTAGACTCAACCAATCCATGACCTTGAGGGTAGTAGTTTGATGAGGTACTAAAATTAACTCCACTCTTTGCTACCTAATAAAAAATTTAGCACTTATGAAGGCAAGTTCATTATCTGAGATGATGACATGAGGAACCCCAAACCTTATTATAATACTATCATAAAATTCTAAGATAGCATTTTTGTTTGCCTCCTTTAATGCAACAACCTCTACCCACATTTGTGTCTAGAACTTGATGGAGGGTTGATCATGCCAATGAAGTCAAAGCCCCATTGCATGAAGGGCTAGTCCACTTGAATAGGATTCAATGGAAGAGCTACAAGTTTTTGTTTGCCAACAAAGAAATCACATTGATGATAAACCTTAGCCCAATGATAATAGTCCTTAAAATATTAGGCTAGTAGTAACTAGCTCTCATTATTTTTTTAACTATTGTTCTAGGAGAGAAGTGACCACCATCTGCACCATTATGGAACATTTCTAGCAGCATATCAAATTGGTCATTATTAATGCATCTTAGTAACACATTGTTCACATACTTCTTAAAGAGAATGACATCCATAAGACAATAAGGAATAGCTTATAGCCTAAAATACCTTCTTTGATATTTGTTCAAGCCATTGGGACACTCCCCATTTTTAAGAAAACTAATGATGTCTTGTGTCCAACTTTGATTTTACATTTAGTCAGTTGGTTGGTCTTGAACTTGATTTACCAAGGCTTGCTCTTTTGGCTCTTGAAATTTAGATGCTAAGTGCTCACACAAACCTCTTCCTCTTACCAAGCTGGTTACCTTGATGTCAATGTCATATTCCATCACTTTTGTGATCCATCCAACTCTCTTCTCATTAAGATCCTTGCTTAGGAGAAACTCTTTGGTGCTAGGATGGGAAACCATGACATGAATCTTGTTGTTGGAAACCATATACCTAAACTTTTTCAATACTATAATAATGGTTAAATATTGCTTCTTAAAAAAATAATATCTCATTTCATAGTCTTCTAAGCTTTGGCTAAAGAAAGCAATTGGCTGCTCAACATCTTCATCATTCTTTTGCATAAGCATAGCTAAGATTATGTCAAGGTTATAAAAAGTATAAAGTATGAAATCTTTATAAAAATTTAGATTTAAGAGAGTGGGAGATTCTGTAATTTCTTGCTTGATTTTGTCAAAGCTTCCTTTACCTTCCTATGTCCAAGTAAAAACTTGGTTCTTTTTTAACATGGCTATGATAGGCTTTACCATAGTTGCAAAGTTTATGATAAACCTCCTTACAAAGTTTATTTTTGTCAAGAAACTTTGCATCCCTTTCTTGTGTTGAGGCAAGGACAAGCCTAGAATATCTTCAATCCTTTTAGGGTCAATAGATAAGCCTTATTTTAAAACAACATGACCCAAAAGTTTACCTTCATGGACAGTGAAGATGCACTTCTTTAGATTGAGGGATATGTTTTAATCTCTACACTTCTTAAACACTTGCCTTAGATGTCCTATATGATCAGCAACATCTTTTGAAAAAATGGTTATATCATCAAGGTAAACAAGAAAAAACTTATTGATCAAACCTTTGAAAGCCATGTCTATTGCCCTTTAAAATGTAGCTCTAGCATTGGATAAACCAAATAGCATCTTCTTGTAGTCAAAGGTCCCCCACTTGGTGGTGAATTATATCTTGAATTGATCCTCTTCATTTACCAATATTTGATTATAACCTGAATAACCATCAAGAAGTGAGAAATGTTGAGAACCTGAAATAAGTTGTAGAATTTGTTCCATGGATGGGAGTGGATAATGATCCTTGAGAGACACTTTATTTAGATCATAAAAATCCAAACAAAGTCTAATTTCTCCATTATTATTTCAAACTAGCACAAGGTTGGCTACCCAAGTTGAGTGATTTATATGAAAGATAATTCTAGACTCAATCAATTTGGTCAGCTCTTTCTTCATGAGTTCTTCTACCTTGGGATTGATAGGCCTTTGATTTTGTCTTAACAATTTAGCTACATGTTCCAACTCAATGGTGTGATGAGTTAGACTTGGATCAAATCCTTTCAAGTCCTTGTACTCACAAGCAAAGATGTTATGAAACTCTTTTCATAATGCAATAAAAGCTTGCCTTTCTAGCTAAGAACAAACCTTGCCAATCTTCAAAAGTTTATCCTTGAAAATTAGAACTCTCTCATAGTTCTCTTATTTTATTGACATGCTAATTATTTGGTTCTTAGTTTGATCATCCTCATTGAAGACACTCTCTAAGGTAATCATCCCCTTGGGTATTTTATTTATCTTCAGCTATATAATTTTCTCTTCATAATGATCATGTAACTTCCTTTGATTTATTGAAGTGAAGCCTACATTATTTTGCAAGAAGTGTGCAATATGTTCATCACTTTCAAACACTTGCCATGACACTTCATTATCTAGAATGGAAGGTCTCACAATGATCTTGATATGGGATCAATCCTTCTCTTGTTCAACATCAGTAGTTGAGTCCAAATGTGCTCCTATTGTAGCCAATCTATTAGCATGTTTATTCAAGTCTCTTGGTATGGGCTGGATGTTGAAGGCAATAAAATCTTCAAGTAAATCCCATACCCTATGATTTTAGGCTTGATAATGGGGTTCTTGGATATATCTTGAATTCTTACTTGATGAGTGACTAGCTCACTATCTCCATAGACTTTCAAAAGCTTGATTCCTCTTTTCTTTGCCCATTAGAGACCATGAACTAGGCCTTTATATTCTACCACATCACAAGTGAAGCTAAAGTGAAACCTATAAGAAGAGTAGTAATGATTATTTGATGGATAAACCAACATGACACCATATCTTATGCCTACTTTTCTCCTTGAACCATCAAAAAACATTTCCCACACACCATCAAGCTCATGATCTTCATTGGTGAGTGAAGGAAATAGGAAATTATCCTCATGCATGTAGTAAACTCCAAAATTAGTCTCCTTAATGAAAGTATAACGATCAAGGAAATATGTTTCAATTTTGTACTTTTCAACATAGAGGTCAAAAATACCTTCAATAGGAGAAGATGTTTCATCATCCATGACTATTTCTTCCTCTTTGCTAATTAGACAATTTTGATTTGTCATTGTCTCCAAGTATGGCTCAATATGGAACCTAGCTAAGGGCTAAGTATTTATGATTATATTGGTTCTATACCTTGTCTTGAAATCTAAAAAGGACCAATCAGTAGAAAGGTATCCTCTTATCTTGGTTGTAAAGTCCCTTGACAAGCATATAGCGAAGTGTGTTGGAAGATCCACCACCACAATATCTTGCATGATAGGGAAGCTTGGGCATCCATGTAAAAACACTTTTAGACCTTTGACCAATCCTACCATCTTAGTTGGAGTTCCATCTATATATAACATGCCTTTACTATGTGGCTCATAGTTAAAACCTAGCTTATCAACCACTACTTTAGGTATAACAGTAGTGCTTACTCCACTATCCACAATATAATTGTGGACCAACTTATCTTCCATAATGAGTGTGAGGTAGAAGGGTGGAGGCTTTTTAGATTTAGTAAAAGGCTCCAAAATATTATTTAGAAATTTTTTGAGAGCCACACTATGATGTTTTGAAGATTGAGGAGTCACATGCATGCTTGTTAACTACTCTTGCAAAAGCTCCTTTTGACTAGGCATATGTAGAACCTCCCAAAGGGATATGATTATCTTAGTTCTGTTCAATAATTCCCCAATATTTAGAGATGCAACATTCACTTTCTCTTTATTTTTGTTGGTAATGAAGGAGCTATAGCTTGCTATGTCACAATCTTTGTAACTGTATTTACATTCTAATTTTGTTGAGGAACGTGGATTGTAAAAGGTACAACACTTTAATTAACACTATGTGTCCTTGGAGAGGCATCACTTGGAGATATTTGTGGCTCTTGGCCTTCTCCAAATTCTCTCTTCTTGTCCCTTATATTGGCTACAATTTGCATGCCTTGAGTCAACACAAAATAATCTTTTACTTAAAAATTCATCATTCCCACACTTGGGTTGTTGCTTTCTCTATGACTATCCCTTTGGCTGGGACATGATTATTCTGCTATCATGTAAGGAGTAGATTCCTCTTGTGTAGTAAAATCATAGCTATTTCCTCCATCATCATGTGTAAAATAGCCTTGAGGATGCCTCCACTAGTCCACATGATCTTCTCCTTGCATTAGATTTGCATGAATTAGAACAATAGCCTTTATGGAAGGAGCAAAATTTGGACTGTATGCATTAGGCTTCCTATTGTAGCCTTGTTGATTTTGTCCTCTCCCTTTATAATTTTATTGGGAAGGAGATATATATCCTTATTGAGGATAATATTGTGTATTTGGAGGATCACTTACCTAAAATTGAGCTTGCTTAAGCTGAGCTCTTAAAGACCTAATTTCTTCATCCTTGTCCACAACATTATCCATTTTCTTGGGAAATGCTCTTGGCTTCATATTTACATTAGGAGATTGTGACATGCTTGAGATTCAACTAAATTTTGGGATAGCAAAGGCATGAAAACTCTTGGAGGAAGTTTCTAGCCTGAATCAAGCTATTCTTAGCTTCAATTGCTAGCTCATATGCACCTATAAGTGTGAAACCTCCCATTGACTGCAACATACCAACAACATCAACACCACTCCCTTTGAGGTATGTTGGGAATACAAAACTAGGAGGAGGTCTCATGATTGGTGGTAGCCTATACCATATTCTTTGAAATATCTCATTGAAATCTCCCATGCATTCATTTGAACCTCTCCTAATTACATTCAACTAATGTATGAGTGAAGCATGATCACTCTTATATTCAAATATTGTCACTAATAATTCCCCAAAGCCATCCCAACTTGTAATACAGCCCCCTTCCATTGTTCTATACCAGTCAAGTGCTTTGCCTTTTAAAGACATAGCAAACAATCTAATGGCTATGTTGGCCCAAGTAACATTATGGAAATTTCAAAAATTAGAGATCTCTCTAATATGTTTAGATGGGGTAACAAAACCCTTCCCATTGAAACTAGGAAGATTTTTTTTAGCATTCAAAGGGATGGGGTCATATGTAGAAAGATCTATTGGGTTTTAGGTATTAAAAATAGGGAAGGGTTGATGTCTATCCATCTCTCCTCTTTTCACCATTTCTCTTCTTTCCCTTTGATCCTCTATTTCTTCTTCTTCTTCAACTAATTCCTT
This sequence comes from Torreya grandis, assembly GCA_037957365.1. Lineage (NCBI taxonomy): Eukaryota > Viridiplantae > Streptophyta > Pinopsida > Cupressales > Taxaceae > Torreya > Torreya grandis. The sequence goes on from JARHVA010001733.1 coordinate 2,293,330, forward strand.
TCCTTGAACTTCTTCAACCTCTTCCTCTTCTTTCCCAAAACCTCTTTGCCAAGGATTTAATAGGGATAGGAGTGGTTTAGGGTGTTGTTCTTTAGGAAGAGCTTTAGCTAAAGGGGCTTGGTCATAAAATCTTAAGGACCTTATGAGGATAATGTAGGATATTGTATAAAACTTGGTCTAGAACTAGGGATTCACACCCATTTGGAGTTTCCAAATGCTGGGTTAGGTGGATTTATACTACTTTAGGCTTGTCAAGACTAGAATTCACCTTGATTTAGAAATAAAACTTGGTCCCACTAGGCATACCAAAATTGTTATCTTCAAATCTTTCACCCTAGAAGAGGGTTGTTTAGGCCTCTTATAGGTTTAGGTAACATTGGAACATTTCCAGGCCTGTGGGTGTGCCTATAAGTGGAAATGAACCTCTAGGTTGAAAGGGAAAGCTCCCTGTATTATCATTTTGTGCAATAAAATCTATTGAACTAGCTTTTTTGGATGAATAGGGTCAAAAAATTTCATAAATGGAAAGCCTAGTCTAAAATGGCGATACACCAAAAGTTATTATCCACATGTATGCCCTATACTTTTGTACAATACAATAAAATACAAGCCTATTCTTTTAGCTCTAGAAGATTCCAACATAAATATTTCAATGTAGAGATAAATTGAATGAGATCACACAAGGTAAGTAACTAGAAAGATAACCTGTATAGTCCAAAAAAGGGTTACACATATGCAAAATCTCATACAACTAGAATACACTCTACATGACCTGTTGGATCAACTCTTTGCTCAAAAGAATGAAGTATAGAGAATAGAAGGATAAAACATCACTTGCTATCACTCTATGTCTCTTACATGCCTAAGAAAATATCTATAACTTAGAAGGAATACAAACTTATGCTTCTTTGCTCAAAGGTAAGAAAATGGTAAAACATTCCAGTAGGGCTTCACCATACTATCTATGGATGATAACATAAGAGCCCAAGGGTCCTATTTATATCAAAAGAGGGAGAGAAGAGATAGCTCTTGGATGCTAAAATAGAAGCCTCCAAAATGGTCTTTCATCACCATCCTAGTGAAATTGATTCTAGATACTCTCTCATTCAGTTGGAGTTTGTCCTTTTCTTTGATTTGCCTTCTTGAAATGACCAGGATCACTACAAAACTAATTGTGAGATGACCCTCCATAATAAATGGCTTGGATCACTAATGTGAACCTTAGATTCTTCCTGAAAGATTTTGAATTTTGCATAGTAGACCCATTTGGGTTTTTTGAATGGATTTACTTATAAAAATAATAAGTCAAGCATGTTGGGAAACCTAATTTTCACTATCAAGGCTACTTGCTCTTTCAAGTTTTTTGATTTCTTCCTACTTATAAAAGTTTATAAGCACAGTTCTTTTGAAAACCCAATTTTAATTTACTTAAGACCCTTTTAGTTTTTTTGAGTCCTTCTACTCCTTGATTTCTCCTTCAAGTTCTTTAAGGCTCCTTATAAAAGTTATAAATCAAGCCTTTGACAAATCCTGATTTGTGTTATAGAGTCGTTCAAGTTTTTTGAATGGATTTAATTTTTGATTGAAGACTTGCATGAAATTGACATCCTGAGGCACATCACCAAGTTTCATACCAATGGCTAGTTACTTACATTAAATTTGATGTCATATGGTATGTCACCAAGTTAAACCCAATGACTAGTTGGTCACCTTGAATTTGACGTCCTATGACATGTCATGTCTTTGGACCCCGATGACTAGTTAACTGAAACAAAATTGATGTTATATGGCACATCATCAGAATCTATTTGGGTAGAGCTTTGGTCATGGATATTTTCTTGAATTCATTCCTTCAGATAATTTGTCTGAAGGAATTCCTTTGAGAATTTTGGCTTGATGGCTTTCTAGGTAATGGCTAGTTTCCTTCAGGTACTTTTCCCAAAAGACACTTGGGAAAGTGTCCTTTAAAAAAGTTCTAAAGGACACCCAGGTAGGGGCACAAGGTCCCTTAAAAAACTTCCAAAGGGAATTTCCAAAGGAAATGGCCCTTTGAAACTTTTTTGAAGGGTAGGCTAGGGACAAAGGGCCTTTTAGGAAAAATCCCAAAGGGTAACCTTGGAGAAAATGGTCAAAAGTGACCCTTTAAGAAAAAAAATTAAAGGGCACTTGGATAAAATATCCCTTCAGATAAAATTCAAAGGGGCATTCAAGAAAGACCAAGGTAAAATTCCCTTCTAAAAAAATCCGAAGGGACATTTGGGTAAAAAGTTCCCTTTAGAATTTTTTGAAGGGTCACTTGGACTAAAAGTGCCCTTCGAAAAAAATACAAAAGGTCACTTGGAGGAAGAAACAAGGTGAATTACCCTTCAATTTTTTTTTAAAGGGTCACTTAGACAAAAATTTCCCTTTGAAAAAATTCTGAAGGAACATTTTGGGGGAAAATAAGGCAAGGAAAAGTGCCTTTGGAAAATTTCAAAGGGCACTTCGAAGGGAAGTGGCCCTTCAAATTTTTTCCAAAGGGTACTTTAATGCAAAGTAAAATGAGAAAGGATAAGACAAAATATTGAAGGAAAACAACATCCTGAAGGAAAAAACAAAGGGGCAAGGCAAAGAATAAGGGAGAGGAGCCCAAACCAGGAGAGGCCAAAGGGAAAAGACAAACAACAAAGCAAGTGACTAAACACAGAAAATGAGCAAGGGAGAAATGAAAAGAGCCAAAGGGAAAACACAAACTATTCATACAAAAAATGGTCAATACTCTCCTCAATGTGTGTTCAAATGGATTATAAGTATGTTCAAACTCAAAACTAGCTATTATACTTCCCTTTCAATGTTGAAAATCACCATGAGAGTACCTGAAAGTGTGTTATTCTATCACATGATTGTATGGTACTCAAAAACTAAATTTTCATGGAGATTGATTTGGAGAGAGAAATTGAGATGACATGAGATCAAAAATCAAATTATAAACATGAGATTGGAATTATCACAACCCCTTGGAGCCATTATCAAAGAATGAAATCTTGAACATGGTGAAAAATAGGTTTGCGATTTCACATAAGACTAGTATAAAAACCTAAGATTATTTGCCCATAAAATAAACTTGAAACTTGAAATTAAATATGGAAATCATTAGAGGGGAGAGTCAAAATCCTCTAAAACCAATATCAGCAACTGAGTTGTATGAAGCTGCTCAAACCAAGGCAAAACCTAAAAGGTATACAAATTAGCAAGCAGATTTGAAAGGTCAACTTTTTAAGAATGGTTTATAAAGCTTAGACCACAATTCCTCTACAAAAAAACATCAAATGGAATTTGACTGAGTTTAGAATGCACCACCAAAAGCATTTTTCCTAAAACCTCACATGCTAACCATATTGAGCAAAAACTTGAAGGTCACTTTTGCTTACCAAGAAGGGTGAAAAAGAAGTAGAATGGTTTTAGGCCAAAAATGGAACTTCCAAATCAAAACAAACATAGAAATGAGCTTGGGGAAGCTAAAGAGACACACCATGATCCTCTACCATGTGACATACTTCCCCATGAGTCGTACAAGTTCTAAACTCACCTTTTTCCTCAATAAAACTACCTTTTCTTTTGATGAACTTGTTATCTTTCAATTATGTCAGTTAATTAAGGCCTCTAAAGACACATGGGATGTGAAATCACAATTTATAACCTTCAAACTTCCTAATAAACTTGTATAGCTCATTAAATGCTCAATTTTGACCCCTAAAATGACTCAAAAGGATATGTTGGCTACTAAAATAAGTGATCAAGGATAATATAACATTAAATGACCTATGATAAACCTTATGGCCAAAAATTAAACCCCCTAAAACACTTAAAACTTAATTTTTTACCTAGGGGTAACCCAATTTGACCTTAAAGTCAAATTTGATCAATAACTACTTTTTAGATGATTGGTCTTTCTTAGCCTTCAAGACAAGATATGGAATAAAATTGACCATAATAACTCAACAACTTAGAAGGTTCCACATTGAGCCCTATTATAAGTAAGTTCCAATATTCATTGTGTGATCTATGAGAAAGAAGGGTATATTGTAGATGATGGTGCTTATTGAAAACTTGAAGGTATAGATGACTTGTTTCTATATGATTATGGTGCATATGCTTAAGAACACAATCCATATACATACTTTGAGTAAACTAACCTTGACACCTATATTATCCTTGAAGGAGTATTTGAGCAAGTTGAGGTAAGTGTTGAGCATTATTTCTCATAAGCTATTGAAGGTAACTATTTGATCCATGTGTATGATGATGATAGGTTGAAGGACATGATAGATCACCATGATGAGAACTATGTAATTCTACTTACACTTGATTAAATAACCCTAGGATATGACATTCATGAGGAGGAAGATGACTTATGACAAAGATTCAATGCCATATGTCAAGAATTTGATTGGTTAGGTAACACTACTTCCCCTCCTAAGAAGTGTATATCTGATGAGGGTGTTAATGATACCAATGAGTAAGTTTTTGAGTGTTTGACCAATCATGTAAAATATTGTCATGTTGTGAATGTGGATGAACATCAAAGTACTATTGTCAAAGGGTCTACAATCATAGAGAAGCCTAGTGAATTAAAGGTAGAAGTCTTTATGTTGGAATATCAGTTAAGAGCTCATCTAAGGAGGAACCAAAATCATATGTGTTGGATCATAAAGAATAATAACTTGATGATCATACACACCAAACACATCATGCCCAAGAGAATGGAAAGGTTGAAGCAGTTGTCATGTCTCCCAATCTATAATTTGCAGAACATCAAATGGATATGACAGAGATCAAGTTAGTTTTAGTTATAAATAAGGTATTTTTAAGGCAAGATAAATCATTTATTAAATCCCAAGGTATCTCGCTTGTATACATGAGAAGATATAGGTATGGTAAGTCATTTAACCATCCACCTATTCAAGTGATTAATGATGAGCATGCTTCACATGACAAGTTAATTTCATGGATTGATAAAGATGAAAGAGGAACCATATTTGACCCTAGTTGAAGCATGGTAAGATGCATTTTACCTCAAGTATGATGTCTTATAAATATTAGATTAAGGTGTGTGTGTATTTGTTTCAGTTGTGTGTGTGTGTTCCATAAGTGTTCTAGTTGAACACATGCTTATTTCCTATGGTGTGTCTTGTTTTGTGTGTCATTTATTTGTTTTTGGTGTGGTTTCAAAGTAAAATTGAGTTTAAATCTTTTGCATAGGTGAATCCATATCCCAATGGATAGGATTAGACTATTGGTCTTGGTATGCAAGCATACCACCCCTAGGAAATCACAACAAATGTTGACTATTTTGACCACAAGCTAAAATAGGTCAATCACCTATAGTATGAAAATTTTATGTGGGTATATTAGGATGTGATAGGGTGTTTCATGGTCTTATTTTGTCATTTAATGATTTATTAACCTTGGTAATAGTCAAATTTAGTCCTAAGTCATTTCATGTCACTTAGGGGTCATATTTGAGTCATTAATGGAAGTTGTAAAACTTTTCTTGTTATAAAAGTGTTTAAATATGCCTCTCAACATCTAATGTGTAATAATATTATCATTATTATTAGTTATAATTGAAAATGTTTAGGTTCTCAAGTAAAATCAAGAAAAAAGTTAGAAATGAGGAGGTTTTGGAAGTTGTATGGCCTCTAAAGGAATGTGACACGTATATAAATATTTTTTTATGACTCTTTAACTTAAATAACTCCATTTATAGATTTTATATACTTTTTAAGTCTAAAAAATTGTCCAAAACCATTCTTCTCTTCCATCACTCTAGTAGGCATGCAAAACTAGTCAACACATTTTCTAATGGTATAGCCAGTAGGAGAGGTTTTAGGTCAAATGCCTTTGTGGGATGTTATTAAACTTAGTATATTTAAATCTCATTTTAGTATTTAAAATATTGGTTGCATATGCCTTATGAACCATCCTTTATAAATTAACTATCTTGTTTTGTATGCTAATACCCACACCCTGTATGTAATTTTTTATAGGAGATGAGGAAATCCTTATTTCATGGTTTCCATCCTTTTTTTCATGTTTAGAGGTGATTTTATGATCTAAAACTTATCAAGTTATAGGATAATTATACTAGTGGAATTGCAAACATGATCATCAACTACAGAGGTTGTCATTTTATATAGTGGTTTCAAAAAAAGTTATATTGATCATATGTCATAGCATTCACCTTTCCTTCCAATCTCAGCTTTAAAATTTTTCACATGAAGAACCATATTTAAATAGCATGACAACACAGTTAACTTCTTGCAAGTATCCATCTACAATTAGGTGTATGAAAAATTGCATAGAAGTCATGGAGATGTAATGAAGAGTATCAAGAGGTTGGATACACTATTGACCATGGGAAGTTAAGCCAAGCCTATTAAATGACATTTGATTGAATGTGACAACCACTTCAAGCTTTATATATAGTTTTTCATCATTTATGTGCACCTACAACCACCCTATAGGAGACTAAAAATGTTGAAATGAGGACATTAAAAATGTTTTGAAGTCCTTCAAGGTTGAGAGGATTAAATTTAATATTTATAGGAGGTCTAATGTTTATTAAAATACCATCCACTATGCAAATTTCTCATGTCTTATATTCACTACCATGCATCCTATAATTACACCTATAGGTGGCTCTCACAAAGGCCTAAAGATGTTACATAGATAGTTTTAACATATTTTGAGACCCTAATAGAAGATTAAGAGGTTAAATAATTCCATGGAAACCAATAATGAATATATTAAGTGGAAATTAGACATGAGGGTCATGTACATATGTGTAAAATGAGTTTTAAGGATCCATTACCTTAAAAACTCTAAAATAGAGCCTTGACCAGAATTGATACTATCATATAATGAGATAATAGGAGCTGTAAATAAGACTAAGTGACTCCATAATGTATCCTTAATATAGTTTAATACTTTTTAAAAGAGAGTGAGTGGTTTTGATATTATAGTATGATGCTAGAAGTTTTCCAATCCATGCATTTTCCACTATAGAAGGTTAGTTTTCCTTGTAGTATCTTGAACCTCAAGTGACTTTACAGTCCAAAGTGGTGGTATAGGATCATACATTTATGTCAAGTGGTCCTATGAATGCAAGAAGGGAATTAGTTTTTCAAGAAACTTGGAGATAGGTTGAATTATAAGTTTTTGACCCATACCACCACCTATATGTGTACCCTTGATCCCAAAAGTCCACTGACAGTCTGACTATAGGTACCTATAGTCTCATAAGATGAACCTTGGTGATTAAACATGCAAACATGAGCACTTGAGAGTTTTAAATGACTCAAAAGACCTCAAAAGGACCTTGAGATGTGTGACACATATTTTAAATCCTACATATGCACCTACATGACCTCTTTTGCTCTAAGAATGGTCAATTACAGTTGATTGTAGTATAATAGTGCTCTAAGTATGACTATCTTGATGTTGGCCTAGTATGCGTATGATGAAAACAATTATAAATGGATGTAAAATTGCATTTAATACTTTAATAATATGTGGATAATGGTATATAATGTCTAAGACAAAATATCCACCTATAGGTATGTTATTCTCTTGAGCAAGAAACATAGTCATAGTTGACTACAGTCTAGATCCATCAAAATGAATATATGCATTGAAGGATATAACAGAGGTTTTTATTATGAAAATGATTAGAGTTCCTTTAAATTGATATTAAACATCTCAATATACTCTCATATCAAGAAAAAAGGTCATGATCTATCTTCAAGGTTCATCTATAGTCAACATACTAATCTTTCACATAGTTAGCGAGTTTGAAAAGTCTGCCTTGAGTTTTGGGATATTTGGAAGAATTATTGATGTGGCCAAAATCTTTTTTTTTTTTTTTTTTTACAAAATTTACCTATTATTTACTTGAGCCTCTCATATATTCAAATTTATAGAGACAATAGGGGAGATGCCCTCTATTCTATCTTAGACAAATGTTACTCCCAAGAGGACAAACCTTGTAGGCTTAGTAACTAAAAGGCAAGAGGTGAGTTGGAAGGTGTTATAACATTTAAAATAGATGTATAAGGATGTTTTGAACATAATAAAATACATGGGAGTCATCTTAATCATAAAAAATACTCTGAGTTGTTGATGAGAAGCTATGTGTAGATTAGGCATACTAAGCCTTAACTAGGTCTAAAAGCCCTAAGTAGATGTAGACTCACTTATAACAACAAGTGAACATTTCAGAGCATTAGAGGACCTTCATGGGATGATATGAAGTGTGTGATATCTTTTTTTTTCATATAAATCCATGAATGAGTCATTTATTAACTTAAGAACATGACAGGGTATGCAAAATGCAAAGGAGAGTTCAAGAAGGCAAGTTTAGAAGCTCATAACAATACAGATGGATAACATGGGAGCCTAAATAAATAGGATATTTTGGAGAGGGTCATAAACAAGGATTTAGTGTAATTTTTTCACTATTTCAATGTCACAATTTTATGAATAATTTTTAAAGGTCAAAACTACCTATAACCCTCTAAAACCCTTGATAATGACCTGATGGAGAAAACAAAGAAGGAAAGGGATCTAGATGAACTATTTTGGATAGTAAATCAATTGGAACTTGTATAGGACTCCATATGTCTTCTTCCCATCAATTTTTTTTCTAGCCTACTTGCATGAATAAGTTATAAAATGGATTTTATTAATATATTTTGATGTTTTACAAGTACGAAAAGGTTTAAAAGAGTGAAGATAACTTTGGTAGATAGAGTGATACCTAATATAACTCCCCATGTCCATCTCTTGCTTCATAAAAATGCATAAACACCTTTTCAAGCACCTTCACTTTAACAAGTCCAAACTGACATAGTGAATAGAAAGTGATCATCAAGTGAAAAGGTGATAACTTCAATTAGGGTGCCTTTTAAGGTCTAATTGATGAATCTGAGGGTATGATGACTCTTTAAAACTATCACATCATCCTTTTTATGGGTTGGTTTTATAAACTAAATCACCCCATGGTGTCAAGTGTGAAGGATGAGTGAAAAAGGGTAATTATAACTACAGGTAGTGAGAACACTTGGAAATAAGAATATTGATGATTAGGGACACATATAATGCATTTTTGAGCCTATTTTTAACCCCTCCCTCATATTTCAATGATGTCATCTATCCCTAGTCTATTTTGGAGCATTCAAAGAAGTCAAAATGATGAAGGTAATTTTCAAGGAGCTATTTGAAGAGTCTTACACCAGATTTGAAGAGTTTCATGTTTGGAGAGACATTTATCCATAAAGATCTTACATGGTATATTCATACTCCATTATACTATAGACATAACTCCTCTCATATTTACAAGTGTTTTTGTGACTCTTGGATTTCTTTCTTCTCTCTCCTTTCTCACATTCTATAAGTATTAGCCATTTTAGCTCTTGTTTCATAATTCCACACCATGTATGGAAAAGCCCTGTGGGTTTGATGTTATAATTTTCATTTTAATATTAAATTAAATCTTGTTTATATATCATAAAAATCTTGTGTAAGTGTCCAAAGTGATGAATGGTGAGGTCTAATGATAATCTTCTATCCTTACTTATCCTTTTCCTTTCATGTATAGTGCAATAAGTTCTCATTCTAATAGGTCATATAGAGTGTAGCTAGTGTGTTCGGTTCCATTAAAGTATCTAAGTATCCTTATATTATATAGTATGATATTTGGTCCACTTTCCTTGATTTTTTTCATGCATATGACCTCTATATTGAAATACTAATGTTAGAACATCTTAGGACTTTGGAGCTAGTTTGTATATTTTATTTCTTAGTGAAAGAAGTATGATAACATTGTGGAAATACTTATGGTGTATCAACTCATTAGAATATATTTATTTCATTCATAATTCTATACCTTTTCCCACAAGAAATTATTTATCATAGGTGATAAACACTTCAAGATCAATTTATGGAACTAACCCTTAAACCTAGAGGTCTACCTCTACTATAGGCAACCCACAAGCCTAGAGGTATTCCAATGTTTCCCAAATATTAGAGTATGTCTGAACAACCTCCTCTAAGTTTAAATATTTGGTGACAACATATATATAAGTCCTCATCAAATTGTTGTGTCAAAATATTATTATAGTTTTTATCTTGTTATAGTTATGATATTGTTATAGTTTATATATATATATATGTCATTAGTATATCTTATTAATAATAATTGAGTACTATAAATATTTTCTCTTTTTAATACTTTTTTTAAAGTCATAGTTAATAACATTATTCTATTTTCTTGTTGTGTTTTCTTTTGATCTTTTTTTATAAATGGAATTAAAATGGCCTTAAGTGACTACCCAATATATAAATTGGGAAAGTCACTAAAATGGATTTCCCACTCCAAGTTCCCCATGTACTTTGAGTCCAATGTAACCTTGACTATCCTCATGTCATGGGTACACTTATACTAATAATTAAAAAATTAAATTTGATTGCCTACATCTCTAATGGCTTGAATTTCCCACCCATTTCATCCCCTAAATCATTCCACTATTTGTCTAACAAACCTATCCTACTACCCAACACCCCACCCACCTCCTTGGTGTAGGAGGATTTTACCCAAAATTAATTTATGAGACATATGATTAAATAAATGGATTATTTACTAACACATGTTATTAATAATTACATCATTAAACCATCACATTATAAACATAAATAATAAACATCATCTACATCTAAACCATAGCACATACTAGTCATCTATATCCATCCATCAAAACCATATAACTCATATTCATAATCTCATCCATAACTAATCATAATCATATGAACATAATATCCTATAACATAATCTAATTTCATAACAATAACATTCATATATCCATAAATAGTAATATCATAAACATAATTAACTCCATCCATCATCAATAACATAATCATAAAATCATATACAACATAATCATAATATCAATGTTCTATAATGTCCATATGAGTCCATGTCAAAATATATAACTAAATAAATGGGCTCCATGGGAATCAATGTGATACCATAAATACATGTCCATAATATAAACCTTGTCTCACAAATTCAAGTCCATATCACTATTGTCTAGGTGACTTCCTAGTAGAAAGATTCACAAACTAGGATGAATTAGCTCTGAAAGTTATGGCATGTTGATCTATTGGCACTACTAACTCATGAAAATCTCTGTAGTACTTATCCTCTCATGTTAGCCAACCTATTTGTATCATCACCAACCCCATACCCTATTGATCTAGAAAAAGATCATCCTCATCATTGGCCCTCTTATCCACTTATAAATTTTCCTCTCTCTCTTAATCTCAATTATATTTGTGTAATCTATCCTCATAATGAGGATATATGTGTGTCACAGCTCTAAATCTACCCTAGAGTACATTTATCTATGCATAATAGGCCTATTTATGACCCAACTTCCCCTGCAAGGCTAACACCTATCCCATAAAACTTGTAAATTATCTAATTATGACCCACATCTAACTATCCTTATGAATAATATTTGTAAATCCGACACCATATTTTATTTGGCCAAGATACCTACAACCTCGGTAGCTCAGGACTATACTTCTCTCCTCAGCCTATTCAATAATTCCTGATCATCCTCACTCAAAGATGGCTTGGACATTCCTACATCATCTTCACCTACTCTCCTCCTTTCCTAATCCCCACCTCTATCTTAGTATCCATCCTAGATCCCATGTTCTCCCCCATCAATATCCATAACATCTAGCCCTACCTACTCATCGTGCTGACCCTAGGCTTAGGGTTGCGGTCTTTGTGTTCATCTCTTCTCTAATTGAGCTTGAACCTATAGTAATCTCTATAAGTTACCTCTACTCACCCTTTCTAGTCTCCTAAACAATATATGAGGCCATCTCTAGGCCCACCACACTGTATATGTTGTGGTTACTCCTAAATCTAGTATAAGAGTCTAATAATCCAACATAATAGGGGTAATACTATCATAATATATTCTTGCTAATGCTCTATCCACTATAGGCTCCCAATATAGCTTCTCTCTATCACTATGATCAAGCATATGTTCCTCTCTAGGAACATTTATTTCCTCTCAAACTATTATTGTACCTGATTAGACTTGTATCTCTCAATGCTATAATCACGTCATCTAGTCAAAAAACACTAGGTGATCATAAATTGGGTCACATCTACATCCTCAGCCTATCCCCATTAGACCTATTTTTATGGAATCCAAGTGACCTAATTTGACCTCAAAATATTAAATGCCTGTCTATGAAATCACATATCATCATCATGTGATCTTTGCACTCCAAGAATAATATAACATATGATTACTAGAGGTTGGTCAGGCTCCCTTATCTATATGATTTACCAATGGTCTCTCTATTATAATATTATCCTATCTACAAATCTTAAATAATAAGGATGGTCCAAAGATTATTTCTCCCCTATACACCCCCATATGCAACTCTCTTTATATATATGGTCTAGTATTATGGGACCCTAGGTAAAAACTCGATAATCCTAAACCATATCTGATAACACATCCCCTAATCCTAGGTGGAGCTATTTAACACTCTTATTTGGTAAAATTATGATGGTAATAAGAGATATAACCATAAGTGTCAGTCTATCAATCATACCCTCCCTCAAATATCTCTCAATGTCTACTCAATAATCCCATACTCTAGTCTAGAATTAACCACATAGTCTTTACACTATCACACTGAGGGTATGAAATCACTAGTAGATCTTTTTCCCCCTCATCAATAGCCATAAAATTTGAAGTGCATCCTCAAGTGTCACCATCATCTCCCTAGTCATAAAGTGGAATGCACTAGTCTCTAAGTGTCATCTCTTAATTAAGGCTATAATCAATGCCCTATCGATCCACACCAATATCATCATAGCAAGGTCATATCGGCCCACGATCTTAAGCACTCCATACTTTTTGCATGTCAAATGATGATTCTCATGAAATACCACTAGATGGTGTAATATAGATGCCAACAAGCCTAAGTCTCTCAGCACCATTCAATATCCTATCAAATCCACTATCTCATTAAATTAACTATTCCGCCCAAGTATACTCATTCCCATCTTCTCCACCATCTCACTACCTATCTAGCTAATCCAACTACCCTTTAAAATCTTCCCCTTTAACTAAACTAGTTGATTGTCCCACCTAACTACCTTTTCCACCCATCTAAATTACTAAATCACCCATCCAATTAAAATATCACTTATGCCTTCTCTCCCCTATCACCTTATCTATTTCATACCCTAACCTAATCCCTAATCCATTTAACATATTATTAACTTATCCACATCCCCATTTCCTTCCTCACCCATTAACTAGCCTTAATCCATAATTGCCTTAATACCACATATCATAAATTTGCCCTAACTAATGGTTTTGAATATATCACCATTTAAAACCCATGTTTTTGTAAAACTGCTTTCCCCATTGTATTATTACAATAACACAAGTCATTTGATGTGGTATTGTAAAAATTAATGTCACCCATTATAGTTTTATAAAACTACATTTTATAGTTATAATACCATAATACGAGGTGGAATACCATGACTATGGGAAATGCCCCTAGTAGTGGTATTACCATGTCATGATGTACACATAATAAATGAATATAATAAATGTAAAAAATCCAAAAATAACTAATTATGGAAAAATTACTCACTAATGGTCCTACATTGACTACCCTCTGGTATTCCTGAACTCTCTCTTTGCGATGTGGTGAGCGAGGAATGTGATCCATCTCTTTGTCTCTAGAGCTTAATTTCACTATAAGATAAAAGTCAAAATGACCCTTTTACCCCCACTTTTTCTTATTTTACCCCACCAAATCACCCCTTATTTTACCCCCTTCATCCCGTTTAACCTAAGTTACCTATAATTTTGATCCCTGAATCCCTTTCTGCATCCTATTTTCACATTTAATCATATTATTGTCATCCCAAAGTCATTTAAAATCACTAATCTAGGGCATAGGTTCCTATTTCCCATTGTCTAACCAAGATCCCAAGTCAAAACTACATTGGCCTAAGGTCTTTTAAGACTATGTAGGCAATACTTGGCCACTTTTTTAGTGCATAAGGATAGCTCAACCACTTTTAATGACCCATATCATCTCATTCCCTATGGGTCACTTAAATTTATTACAATCATATTGAGATACAAACTTTATATTAAAGTTATCTACTATTAATAATCACTTATTGACTATACTTCATTGGCCTATAGCCATTCCTTGAATTTATCCTTTCTTGGAAATTATAGCTAGCTTATGGCCTATTTGTCCATTCCCTGGACCTCTTTCAATGTCTTGGGAATTTTCATCTTAGTTGAATTGCCTCCCTCCCAAGCATTGGTCATTGCTTAGGACTCATGTTATGAGGTTGAATATTTTTACCCTATAACAAGTCTTATTTGGTATATCTCAATTGTATATCAATAAATACTCAGAGCATCCCAACCCCTCATAATCTTGGTCTTATCCCACCCCAAGGATTTATTTTCGAGTGTTCATCTAGCTCATTCCTCCCTGTATGTCCCCTTGAGGGGGCATCATGTATACTAACATCATCTACGAAATAATTTTTATTTGAAATACTATTACTCCTCTCACTTAGCTTGCTTGCAATTCCCTTTCAAAGAGGAGGAAAATGTATGCACCTAAATCTACTTGCCTTAATAATTCTATTAATCATACTAATTTATCAAATAACCATAATCCTCATCAATTAATTAAAATATTATTTCTTATTAAATATTTCCTACAACCCATAAACCTTTCTATCCCCTATGACCAATTAATCACCCCATTATCCTACAAACAAGATTAATTAACTACCAATCCTATTGCATTAACTACCCACAAGCCCACTTTCAAATTAAAAATTCATATTGATTCAACTACCCCCTAGCCAACCTACCACCCTAGCCTCTCCTACATTCCTATGAACCTTAAACTTCATTTAATGCTCATCTAATCCTCATTATCCCCTAAACTAACATAGAATTCTTTAGATCTAGATAAGCCTCTCTAATATTCTATAATTCTCCTAAACTAGAGGCTTCTAAATAATTTAAAATTCCCCTAAAATTACCTCCACCATCTTATAAAAATCCATGTTTGGGGCATGATCAAGATAATAATAAAATCCATAAGCCTTACATATACTCTCATATCAGCCATTTTAGAGTATCCTCATACTCTTTAAATCCATTTAACCATCCAAGGAAGCCATTAGAATCCTCTTGAAGTTACTATCAATCAATCCACACCCAAATCAAGTTGCATTAGAATCAGTTGGAAAATCTTGGAGAGAAGCTACAAGGGACAAGGTGATGGTAAGATTTCACTCTTAAGTTACTGATTATTCCTTTATTTTCCTCCTTGTGATGTTATTTTGCCTTTGGGTTTAAGTTACCATTTATAATAGTTCTAATAAGTAGATCAAAAATAAAATCATACAGTATTAATGAAGGATGCTTGTGATTTATTTGACAAAATACCTCAATGGAGGATGCTTCTGCTATTGAGGTTATATGCTCTTTTAATTGTTGCCTAAATGATTACATGACTATAAATGTGCTTAAATATGGTTATATATTCATTTAAATGTTGAATAAATACTCTCATAGATGCATATGTACATTAAAATGGTTATCCATTCATTTAAATACTTGAATTAGATGGATAAAAACATTTATATTGTTATACATTCATATACATACTTGATTTAGAATTCATAAAAGCATTTATATGGCTATTCACACATTAAGTATCTATAAAATTCTCAAATGTATGATTATTTACATTTAGTGCTTGTTCATTTCCATGGCTATGTGTGTAAGGAGGAATCATATCTTGTGCATTGAAGGGTCTTATGGTTGTATGCATATTTTTGTATGCATTGTGATTATATTTTTGAATGGATGGGTGCATACCTTATAATATCTAAAAATACACATCTATTGGGCTGTGATTTTTATTTTGAGAACCCTTTTTAGAGTGATGAAATCAGTCTCTAGCTATATGTTATTATTTTCATGTTCTAGCTACACTTTTTCTTGATATGTATGCATCTTTTTTCTTAATTGGGAAGTTTATTTGTTGGTTATACATAACCTTTGATATGTATTAAATTTACTTTTTTTAATTAATGGAGGTCATGTAAGGGATATATTATTACTATTTTGGTTTTGTGTTGACTTAAGTTACTGAAGGTATTTATTTTCAAATTTAATGTTTTTGAACAATTCTTGATTTCGAATCGAATGCCCAATGGGTTGCTCAAGGTTATGAGATTCATTTATGAATACATTTTTCTTAACTTAATGGAAACATTTGATGAGTAAGGGTAGTGATATCCTCTTTCATATTCAATTGGAGGTTTTAAACCTCATTATTTGATGTTGGTTGACTTTTTTCTTGGTTATTATCTTGCTTGATGAAGGTATGTTGTTATGACTTTGACCAATGGATTAGTATCTCTTTTATGCTCATAACCTCTATCGAACTTGGATGCATGAATCTAGCATCTAACTGATGGATGGGGTGGTTAGGTCCACTATATAGATGGGCTCATGGGACCAGGTTTGCATATTTGTTCTTGTTATATATTTAATCCTTATAATTACCTAGATTCTCGAGGTGGTAGATGCTTCATGTTGAAGTTTGCTTACAATGGAATTATGTTTCATTAAATATTTATTATCATTTATATAATATTTTTGATATATATGGTGTAAATATTGTATTATTATTATTAATGATGTGGAATCTAACTTTGTGAGTAATACTCCTTGTTTGACTATTGAATGAAAGATGCATACTTACAGTAGATGTTGCATTGAACAATTTATTGCTTATGAAAATTATTATACCATCCCATTAAAACATAGAGGCTAAAAGAAAGTTATAGGCCCTTGATGGTTTCTTAATGTTGAAAACACATATTTCATTTATGTAATGGAAATATGGGAAGATGAACTAAATTGGGTTAGGTATGCTAGTTTTATACATTGGGTTAACTGATGAGGTTGAAAATTAGGAACATGGTCTCATCTACTCTCTTGTTGTCATTCATTTATAGTGATTATAGTTATTCATTCCATATTATAATATTGATTAATTATAAGTGCATTATATTGCCTAAGTTAATGAATGTAGATAACCTATTTTATGCTATGCATAAAATATTTTATCATGTGTTGATGAGGACTATAAATTTTTCAAGTTGCATCTATTTATGATTATTAGAATCATGGATAATTAAAATATTCAACTCATATATGTTTGAAAGGTCAAAGTATTGTGATTTTTGGATTATTATTCATGGTTGTCATTCTCTCATTTTTAGTAAAAGAGGCTTGTTGGAAAATTAATGTTATAGTTGTTTACTTTCTATTCAATTAGTCATTAATGGGATAAATGGTTGTTGTTGGAAATTAATATCCTCTCTTTATGGATAGACATGTTAATGATTATTAGTATATTGAGCATGGAAATCAAAAGTTTGTGGAAAGATTATTATTATTTGATTCATTATTTAAATATAATTAGTGACATATTTAAAAGTGTGGGGGCCCTTAATATATTACCAAATGTATTGTGGCTCATGTACCATCGAATCTTTCTCGAGAAATAGTTCATACAGTTTGTGATTGACAATATAGAAGACATGCATAACAATGGTTTATTACATCATATGGTAGTAATGGAAATGTTACAAGTGAGTACTTGGTAGATTTGTATGCTTGGATAAATGTGTAGTTGTCACTAGAAGTAAAATCATAAATTGGATATTCATTAAATCATGTTTTACATGCTAACTCGGAGGAGACAACAATTTTTTAATTTCTTTGTATTATGTTCTATATTTTATAATTCCTCTTCAAAATAATGGAGCATATTTTTAACCATTATACCATGCCCAAATCATTATGTGATATGGCAGCTAGCCAATAATTAATTATAGGCTTATAGATAACCATGTTCGTAAGATTGGCTAAGTGGTCAACTTTTGTCAATAATTTATTGCATTAGGTAATTTTCAGATTTTTTGGATAAGTAATTATTTATTCTTATGCTAATAAATGTTAAGGACAACATGATGTAAGGACCCTAAAATTTAAGGATTATTATGAAATCTTGACAGGCAACACTATTTAGTTGTTTGTAAAACACTTAATGTTTATTTCTAATTAGAATCATATTTAACATGTTGATAATTAATCCATGTATGATATGTAGTCAGAACACCTTGTGATGTGATAATAGCTTATGTGGGGTTCTCAATATTCTATTTATCACATAATAAATTGAAGTAATGGTGTTAATATTTGGATTCCATACATGAGGTTATCAAAATATTCATTGATTAAACTTCATTGTCATTAATATCTATTATTGGGAGATGCAATAAGGTGAAAGTATGCCTAAGTCAGAGATTAAAGTATAGAATCCTGACAAGTAGCACTAGTTTCATTATTTACAATATCTCTAAGTTTTTTTTTAATTCAGAATTGATTCTTATGTTGGCATTGAATCCATGAATACTAGATTATCTTGGGTGATGTATGATGATTGTATTAAGATGCTTATAATACTTTATGCTACCATACATATGAGGGATGTTGTTATGATAATAAGGGAGATCATAGTCCTATGTGGATAATGAATTGATATCCTTCCCTTGGTAGGTAATTATGTCTATTGGCAACATGGTGGATAATTGTTAACTTTATAATAACATGAATATCAAATTCATAAATGATGTTGTGAAATAGTGGTGGTATAGATGAATAAACTAATAATATAATTAGTGTGTGAAAATAAGTTATTTTTATATGATCCCAAGGCTATAGATCATGATTGGGGGATCAAGAGGGTAGTAAAAGCTGATATCAAAAGATTAATTATAGCCATGATCTTGGTAAATGCTTACATTGTCTAATAATGATTTTTGTTGGAATAACTTATGAATTGATCCTTATTGTTGTTATAGTTATTTGAATAATTAATGTATTAAAGTGTGTAGTTAATTTACTCTTTGTATGATTGATTGAATACACTTTAATCTTAGCTATTTACCTAGTATTCATGGTTGATAACTAGAAAGTTGTCCTAAGAGGGGATGGGGGTGAATCATTAGATTGCTTTAACTTAGTCCTTTAAATACTTTTAAAAATAGATTAAAAAGAATATGTATATTAAATAAAATATGTAGAGATCACACACATATAAATTCACATGACACCACATTTATATGTGAAAAATCGTGGCGAGAATAGCTTCTATAATCTACTATTCTAATCTATCCTCATAGTCAAAGCCTCACTAGAAAAACCTCGCTGATTACACATTAAGGAAAATGAACCTAAGGAGACACCAATCCCATAGTTTATGAGAACCAACTCTAGGGAATCATCCACTCCATAACTAAACACAAACTTAGCTTATCTGATGGCACCAACCAATCAGATCTACTATGGATATGTACCTCAAAATTACATTGTTGATTCATAAAAGAATATAATCTCAATTCTTTGTTACAATTTTGGTCTATAAATACTCACACTCTACACATTATCTTCATTTTATTCCTCACTACCCTTCTATCTCTGTGTCTATATCTATCTCTATTTGACACACTTCATCTCTCTCTCACTCTACTCCTCTGTGTCTCTATATTTTATATTTGACATAATTCAATAATTCCATCCTCATTTACCTATATCCTAGATTTCATATATATAAGTAATTGAT
This sequence comes from Torreya grandis, assembly GCA_037957365.1. Classification (NCBI taxonomy): domain Eukaryota; kingdom Viridiplantae; phylum Streptophyta; class Pinopsida; order Cupressales; family Taxaceae; genus Torreya; species Torreya grandis. The sequence continues at coordinate 2,313,163 of JARHVA010001733.1, forward strand.
ATAGGGTTATGTATCTTCTCTATATTCATGTTTTCACCAAATCTTACACCCTAGAAGAGGGTGTTCAATCCTCTTCTAGATTTGGGCAACATGGGAACACTTCTAGGTATGTGGGTGTACCTATAATGGAAGTGAGCCTCTAGATTTAAGGGGATAGCTCCTTGAATGTATTGTGAAATGTTTTCCACTTATAATACTACTTATTTGTGATGAAAAGAGTTATAAAATGCATAAACTAAACCTACTCTAAAGGAGGTAATGCATTGAGAATGTCTCCTACATGACCATCATATTTCTACCAAACTACAACAAAATATACAAACTAGTTTCTAAGTATTAATATATTCTAACATGAGTATTTTAATATAGAGGAAAAATGTGAGTAGAGACACAATGTAAATGACCCAGAGGGTAGATTTCACACTCAAAGGAAAATTGTAAGCTTGAAAAGAATTTACACACTAGACTACACTCTATATGACCTATTAGATTGGGAACTCCTACTCAAACATGAAAGGAAAAGGGAAGGGAAGATAGATAATTATCACTCTTCATCACCATACATCACTTGTAGACTTAGGAAATTATTCAAAATTTAGAAACAAACTTGTATTAATGTTTAAAAGTAGAATATAAAATTAATCTAGCAAGGCCTTGCCATACATGGTGTGTTTGTTTTTAAAATAGCTCAAGGGATATATTTATAGGAGAATGACCACAAAAGAGAAGGACCTTAGTGCTCAAAAGGGGAATCAATTGGTCAAATTCTTCAACCACAGTTACAATTGCTTTCACATTTTGCTCCGTCAGGCTATTTGATTAATTCCCATCACTGTTAGCTTTTACACAGCTACAATATTACATATTTGATCATCCCTAGTAGTTAAAATGGTAGAATCAAGTATTCCTAGTGGGTTTAGGCATTAATCTAGTTATAACAATTGGATCAATCTATTATGGCTTTGTCTTGATGCTAAACTACTTCAAACTGGTTTGTCATGATGTGCATAGTGGATAAATGTAGTCCCTTTTGAGAAGTTGATCCAAGATATGAAACCATTTGAGTTTACATGTCTGATCCAATATAATCCTTTGAAACATTTGTCTTTGGCTCTAACTAAACTATGCTCAAACTTAGATTCATACCTTTTGCTTACCTTACCCTATCAAAACTGCTTGTTGACCTTTGCTCTGATTGGTCATCTACACTTGACTCAGATCCTTGATCCCTCAACTCATCTCACACCATCAAATATTTTAGATATGAACAATCATGAGCCCTCATATCTAAATTTTAATTATCAACCTTATCCTTGATGGTACCACTTATAAAATGCATGTTAATCCATAAGATCTTGCTATTAGTCACCTACGTGTTGTTGGATCTATCTGTGAGCTTATGTAATCATGCCACTTAGTAGTACCATGATAATCCTTGGGAAATTTGAATTTAAACAAATACTTCTTGAGGCTTAAACATGTTTTATACATGATTATAATTTGATGTCCATGCAGATGTATTTGAGGTCTCATAGACTGTCAAATTTAGGCTCATGTTGAGTTTTGTAGTGGCTTTATTTGGAACACCTTTTCTAAGGGAATTCATTTGCCTTAGCCTAGCCTTGAATAATTTCTATGGATAAAATGTCTAGGTATATTTATGTCTTTAGGGTCTCTGTCTCAGGTGAAATGTTTGAAAGAATTTTGCCTTAGTCTATTACCTCAGGATAGAAGCTCCAAAAGAAAACCACCTTCGATAAAATTGTCCCAGATAATTTTCCCAAAGGAATTTTGTCCTCAGAATTGACTTTCAACATTTCCTCAATATCCCTCCTTTCCCCTTAAAAAGTGTCCTTCAATAATTCTTACTTGGTCCACCTCACTACAAAAAAATCCTTTAGGGAAAGTGTGTAGGACACTTTGCCAAGAAATATGACCCTTAGCTTGAAAAAATATATCCTTCGGGATTCTAAAAAGGACCCTCTTTCCAAAGAAAAGTACCCTTTGGTAAAATAAAAGAGGACACTTGCTTGAGAAAAGTACCCTTTGGGATTTCTACAATGGATCCTTTGGTGAAGAAAAATCACCCTTTAGAAAAAGTGTGTAGGACACTTTGCTAAAAAGTGCCCCTTGATATTTATGTAAAAGTCCACTTCATCAATTGATGATCCCTTAGAACCTTTTAAAAGTGTCATTCAACTTCAAGAAAATTATTTTGGATAAAATGTCTAAAAAAATTCTTGATACTTGAATGAAAAATCTAAAACATAACTCTTGAAATAATTCCAACGCTTATCCAAATAAAGTGGGACAAAACTCTTGAAAGAATAAATCCTTGTACATTTGTTGTAGGAATTATGTGGAACACTTCCTCTAGAGGAAATCTAGGTGCTATACTTAGCAAAAAGTTGGAAAAGTGAAAACTTAGGCCTTTTCTGGATCTATTCCTACAACTGCTTAGTACCATGAAAATCTTCTAGAATCTCTTCACTTGTAACATTTGGCCTACTTCAAAACCACCTACTCCATTCACTTGCATGAACTCTGCTCAGCTTTTCAAATCTTGGTATGTGGGCCAAAAATGGCCAACATCTTTGGTGACTCATAGGGGTTGAATGCTTGCTATGCTATGACCAGTTGCCTAATCCTATCCATTGGGCTATGAAGTCACAAGTATATAGACTAGACATATAAACTACTTTTGAACAATATACAAAACACAAGAAAATAATAGGAATAAAACACAAAGAAAGGAACTAAGCAAAACACACATGTGCTTCAAAAGAACTTATTGGAACACAAAACAAAAAGAATGGAAACACACACCTAACCTAATATTTAAAAGATAGACCTTCAACTCTCAATAGCAAGGTTTTAAGTGTCTCTCATTCATAAGGATAGGCAATTATTTTCCATTCATCTTTGCTAATTGAAAGGAATTACTTTGCTTACACTTAGTGATGACATATTTTCCACTCTATATGGCATTAAAATTTGTATGCCTACCTAACTTTTCTCTATCTTCAACCCATTTCAAGACTATGTCACCTTCTTGAAATGATCTTGGAGTTACCTTCTTGTCAAAAGACCTCTTCATCAGTACTTGGTGATGCTCCATGGCCTGATGAGACTTAATTCCAGTCTCTTACAACTACATTATTTCTATCAATATCACTTTTATGGGAGTTTTCTCAAGCAACTCTAGTTGGTGTGTTAATTCCAAGGCTGGTAGTTCTTGAGATATAGACAACCTGGCTTCCCTTCCATAGATAAGAACAAAAGGAAAATTCCCTATTGACCTCTTGGGAGTTATCCTATCAACCCATAAGGTTGTCTTTAGTTTGGTATGCCAAGTTCTTTGGTTATGTTCCAAGGTTATATTAATGATTTTGATTAGGTTTTTGTTGTTATATTCAGCCAAACCATTACCTTGAGGGTAATCATTAGATGAAGTGCTCAGGAATATGCCATTATTATTTTCCTAGTCAGTTATTTTAACACCCATAAAAGCAAGATAATTATCTAAAATGATAGTAGAAGGGGTTCAAAACCTCATTATGATGGTCTCATAAAAATCCAAGATGGTACTATCATTAGCCTCCTTCAATTCTACTACCTTAACCTATCTAGTAAAATAATTAGTTGTTGTATCCATTTGTGACCAACACTTGATGGGGGTTTATCATTGTAATGAAGTCAAAACCCCATTACATAGGTTGGTCCACTTGGATATGCTTCAAAGGAAGAGCTTTAAGTTTCTGATTTTGGTAGTTGTGGTCCTTGGAGAGAAATGGCCTCCTACTATCCCACCATGGATCTTCTCAAGCAACACTCCAAATTGGTTATTGTCAATACATATTAGTAGCATATAATTAACATCTCTCTTAAACAACATGCCATCCATAAGACAAAAGGGTATAGATTCTAATCTAAAATACTTCCTCTGTGATCTATTCATATTACCAGGGTACTCACCATATTGAATAAATCTAATCATGTCTCGTGTCTAATTCTCTAGAGGTAATGGACTAGCTTGTTGGGGATACTCATGGTTGACTAGAGCTTCCTCTTTTAATTCATGAATATATAAATCTAGATGATTATAGAGGCCTTTACCCCTTATTAGTTTTTTCACTTTGATATCAACATCATACTCCATCACTTTAGTGATCCATCTTGCCCTCTTTTTACTGAGATCCTTACTCTAAATAAATTTCTTGGTGCTAGGGTGAGAAACCATGACATGAATTTTGTTATTTGATACCATATGTCTGAATTTATTTAGTCCTGTTATAAAAAATAAGACCTATTTCTCCACAAAGGTATATTTGGCTTCATATTCTTTTAAACCTTGACTAAAAAATGCAATTGGCTGCTCCATGCCCTCATTATTCTTCTGCATTAACATGGTTAAGATAGTATCAAGGTTAGAAAATGAATATAACATGAAGTCTTTAGTAAAATTAGGATTCACAAGGGTAGGATCTTCTACAATTTCTTTCTTTATAGCTTCAAAACTGCTCTTACCCTCTTTCATCCAAGAGAAGGCTTGGTTCTTCTTAAGCATAGTTGTGATAGGTTTTACTAAAGATGAAAAAATAGGTATAAATATTCTTAAAAAAATTATTTTACCCAAGAAAATTTGAATACCTTTCTTATGCAAGGGCAATGATAAACCTAGGATAGCCTCTATTCTCTCAAGGTTGATAGTAAGACCATTCTTGGAAATAACATGTCCCACGAGCTTACTTTCATGAACAACAAAGATGCACTTATTTGGGTTAAGAGATACCCCATATTTATTGTATATTTATATAAATTACCTTAAATATTACATGTGTTCATCTGTATCCTTAGAAAATATTATTATATCATCTAGATAAACTAGTACCAACTCATTGATTAAACCTGTAAATGCCATGTCCATTACCCTCTGAAAAGTGGCATTGGCATTGAACAGACCAAAAGGCATATTACTATAAGTAAATTTTCTCCATTTTGTGTTGAAATTTATCTTTAAATGATCATATTCATTAACTAAAATTGGATTGTAGCCTAAATAGCGATCTAGCAAAGAGAAATGTTGAGAACTTAAAACTATCTGTAGAATCTGCTCCATCAAGGGTCAAGGATAGTGATCTTTGAGTGACACTCATTTAATATCTCTAAAGTCTAAACAAATCCTTATCTCCACATTATTATTTATAATAGTCACAAGGTTATCCACCCATATTGAATGCTTGATTGGAAATATTATCTTAGATTCAAGGAGCTTGGTGAGATCCATCCTCATGAGTTGTTCAACCTTAGGGTTGATGGGTCTTTAATTTTGTCTAGCTAGTTTAAATCCCAGTTCCAACTCAATGGTATGGTGTGCTAGGTTAGGATCAAATCCTTTGAGGTCTTTATATTCCTAAGCAAAAATATCATGAAACTCTCTACATAGTTCAATGAATGCTTACTTTTCTAATGTAGAACAACCTTGCCTAGTTTGAGGAGTTTGTCTTTAAAGATCAAGACCCTTTAATAATTATCCTCCTTTGTAGATACACTCACTTTCTCTTTCCTCTTTTGATCATCCTCATTAAAGATACTTTCTAAGGTCACCAACCCTTAGGTATCTTATTTGTCTTTAGTTGTATAATTTGGTCACCCAATTATTTTTGGAGTCTCTCCTGATTTATTGAAAAAGACTCAACCTCATTTTACAATAAGCATGAAATGTGATTTTCACTATAAAAAACTTGCCAAGATACTTCATTATTAGGTAAATAAGGTCTGATAATGATCTTAATATTATAATACTTTCCTTCCTCTATGGTAGTTGAAGCATCAAATTAGGCTCTTATGGTAGCTAGTTTATCAACATGACTATTTTTCTCCCTTGGGATCGAGTGAATGTTGAATGCATTGAAGTATTCAAGCATATCCCATACCTAATGTTTGTATGACCTAAGAAAATGGTTATTGGTATCAACCACCTTCCTCACCTAGTTCACAACTAACTCATTGTCTCCATACACTTGTAGGTTATTAACTTCTTTTCTCCTTGCCCATTGAAGGCTATGAATAAACCCTCATACTTAGCCACATTTCAAGTGTAACTAAAATGAAATATTTATGAAGCATAATACTATTTTTTGGATGGAGAGACAAACATAACACCAACTCTTGCACCAACTTTACTTCTTGAACCATCAAAAACCATCTTCCATAGTTTATCATCTTCACCCTATTCCTTGGTGAGTAGAGGTGTCTATATTCCTTCTTCATGTATATAATATGTCCCTAGATAAGTTTCCTCCATAAAAACATAAATATCATGCTCATAAGTATTAGTAACATATTTATCAAGAAATAAATCTATAATGCCCTCAAGCTTGGAACAAGTTCCATCATCTAGAATAGAATCATTTTCTTCATGAATAACATAGTTTGAATTAGAATTTATCTCGATGTAGGGTTTGATATGAAACCTTGCAAGAGGATATGTCCTAATTTTCACCTTAGTCCCATACCTCATCTTTAATTCCAAGAATGACCAATCAGCTAAAAGATATCCACTGATCTTGGTATTAAATTCCCTTGACATGCAGATTATAAAGTGGGATAGGATATCAACAATAACTATGTCTTGCAAGATAGGAAAGCTAGGACAATCATGTAGGAAAACCTTCAAGTTTTTTATTAGTATTATGGTTTTGGTAGGGGTACCATCCAACTAGAGAAATAATTTTATATTAGGCTCATATATCAAACCCAATTTGATATCTACTACCTTGGGCATGACTGAAGTTGAAGCTTCACTATCCACTATGCAATTATGGACTAGCTTGTCACCCACTATGAGAGAGAGATATAAGGGTGGAGGTTTCTCAGATATAATGGATGGTTACATAATGGTACTAAGAGGATTTTCAAGAGAAACATAGTTATGAATTTTATTTGAGGATGAAGGACTAGTAGGAATAGTGGATAACTTATTTTGTAATAATTTTTTTGGTTAGGCATATGAAGGATATCCCATAAGGAGATAGATGCTTTGTCACTCTTCAAATAATATTCTATGTTTTGAGAATTATTACTCACCTTTTCTTGTGTCCTTAGAGGTAAATAATTTCTTGGAAGTCTAGGGATAGAGGCCCTTTGAATTGACCCTACCACATTCTGACTTGTTGTAGGTGTGGAAGCCTTTAGAGCTACCATAGAAGCCTTTGAAACTATCACACTTGCAACTATATATTTTTTGCCTTGTAGGGTTGCCAGATGAGCCTGTAGGCATGCTTATGCCAATTCCTAGATCCCTCTTATTATACCTTGTGTTGTTTACAATAGAGGCTCCTTGGTTTATCATAAAAGTGTCCTCAACCAAAAAATTGATGAAGATTTCTCCTTAAGGTTTCCAACCTTCATTAGCTTGCATCATCACCTCATCTTCATTTGATAGGAATGGGGTAGATACCCCTTGAGAGACCAGAGCTTGCTCTCTATTTTGATTGGCATCCATAAATTGGTCTTGTTTCCAATATTCTCCTTACACCAAATTGCTATGAATTGGTACCATCTCCTTTTTATTGGCGATAGAGCTAGGATTGTATATATTAGCAAGCCTATTGGGATTAGGCTGCCATTGGCTTCTCCATCTTCCATATTGTTAATCATATTATTGATAATAGGGGTAAGGGTTTTGATAAGCACCTTATTACACATTAGCTTGTTTAAGATGAACATCTAAGGCTAGGAACTTGGCTTTCTAATTGACATTATTTTATACTTACCTAAGAGCCACCTTAGCTTTGGTATTGGTATTAGGAACTTGGGCTACATCTAAAGCATTAGTAAAAGCATGAGATAATGGAGTCATATATACTTTAGGTGATAATCTTCCATATTGGATGAGACTATTCTCAACTTTGATAAAAATAGCATATGCTTCAGGGAGGGTGGAACCACCCATAGATTGAAGCATGACAATAATTTTAGTCTTAATGTATTTTAAGTAAGTAGGGAATACAAAGCTAGCAGGTGGTCTCATGGGAGGAGGAAACCTATGCCAAGTATTTTGAAACCTTTCATTGAAATCATGAATTGTTTCTTTGGGTCCCCTCTTTATCATGTTGAGATAATGTATGAGAGAAGCATGGTCACTTTCATTCCCCAATATGGAAGTCATCAATACTCCAAAATCATCCCATGTTGAGATGCATCTATCTTCTAGAGTTTTATACCAATCAAGAGCCTTCCCTTTCAGGGACACAATAAGGAGCTTAATGGAAATGCTCTCTCAAACAATATTATGGAAGGTGAAAAAGTTAGAAACATATCTAATGTGCTCACTAGGTGTGATATGACTCTCACCATTAAATGTGGGCACACCTTTTATAGAATTAGGAGGGATGGAATCATATGCATGAAGTTAAATGGGGTTATCAGTATTGAAGGTAGGGAAAGCATAAGGTCTAGCATGTCTTCTTCTTCAATATTTTCAACTTCTTTAGCATCTTCCTCTTCTTCCTCTCTAGCAAAATCTACTCATTCTTCAAAGGGAAGATTAGGCTGTGGATACTGATTTACAAGAGGGATCTTAGGCTGAGTGGGTAGATTAATAGGATAGAATGGTCTAGTAGAGGATGACCTAGTGAGGACCATGAATTATAAGGGTATGTTTATAACCAAACAATATTCTAAAAGAAGATTTATTTTAAGGAGTCACTAAATGTTGAGTATCACACCAGTCTATAGCTGGTTTTTTTTAAGACCAGCATTCACCTTGACAAGTTGTCTCAAAGATAATGGGTCCTACCCAGCATGCTAGAACCATTTTCACCAAATATTGTACCCTAAAAGAGGTTGTTTAGTCCTCTTCCATATTTGGTAAATATGGGAACATTTCTAGGTATGAGGGTGTACCTATAGTGGAAGTGAACCTCTAGATTTAAGGGGCTAGCTCCCTGAATGTATTTTGTAATGTTTACCACTTAGACTACTACTTATTTGTGAGGAAAAAGTTATAAAATGTATAAATTGAACCTAATCTAAAGGAGGTGATGCACTAAGAATGTCTCCCACATGACCATCATATTTATACCACATTAAAATAAAAAATATAGACTATTTTGTAAGTCTTAATAGATTATAACATGAGTATTTTCATATAGAGGCAAAATGTGAGCAACTACACAAGGTAAATGACCCATAGGGTAGATTGCACACATGAAGGAAAATTGTATGCTTGAAAAACATTTACACACTAGACTACACTCTATATGACCTGTTAGATTTGGAACTCCCACTTAGACATGAAAGGACAAGGGAAGGGAGGATAGATAATTATCACTCCTCATCACCATACATTGCTTGTAGACTTAGGAAATTATTCATAATTTAGAAACAGACTTGTATTAATGTTCAAAAGCAAATATAACATCAATCTATTAGGCCTTCACCATACATGGTGTGGTTGTTTTTACAATATCTTAGGGGCTATATTTATAGGATAATGACCACAAGAGATAAGGGCCTTGGTGAAAAAAATGGGAATCAATCGATTAAATGCTTTAGTTGTAGTTACAACTACTTCCACAAATTATGCTCCTTTAGGTTATTTGATTAAACCCCATCACTTTTAGTTACTACATAACTATAATATTCCCTCTTTGATCTTACCTAGTGGTTTCAATGGCATAATCAAGCATTCCCACTTGGTTTAGGTATTCATTTTCTTATAACAACTAGATCAATCTATTAGGGCTTTATCCTAATGTTAAACTACTTTAAATTGGTTTGTCATGATGTGCATAGTGGATGGATGTGGTCTTTTTTAGGAATTTTGTCCCAAAGATGAAACCATTTGAGTCTATGTGTCTACTCCAGTATCATCCTTCAAAACATTTAGCTTTGGCTCTAACTGAACCATGCTAGAGCTTGGCTTCATACCTTTTACTTACCTTGCCTTGTCAAAATTGCTTATTGACCTTTATTATGATTGGTCATCAAGACTTGACTCAGATCCTCAATCCCTCAACTCATCTTGAACCATTGGATCTTCTATATATGAACAAGCACAAGCCCTCAAATATGCCTTTGAATTTTTAACCTTGTCCCTATTAGTTCCACCTAGTAAATGTGCATTAATCCATAGGATCTTGTTGTTTATCACTTATGCACTATTGGACCTATTTGTAAGCTTATGAGATTATGAAACCTAGTAGTAACATGATAATCCTTGGGACATTTGAATTTAGACAACTACTTCTCAAGGATTAAACTTGATGTCCATGTGATTATCATTTGACATTTGTGTAAATGTATTTGACAACCCATAGACTGTCAAATTTAAGCTCATGTGGATTTATATAGTGGCTTTATTTGGAACACCTTTTCTAAAGGAATTCATTTACCTTAGCCTTGACTTGAAAAATTCTTGCAGATAAAATATATGGGCATATTCATGTTTTTAAGGTCTCTATCTCAAATGAAATGCTCAAAAGAATTATGCCTTAGTATTTTGCCTTAGGATGGAAGCTCTAAAAGAAAGTTACCTTCTTGAAAATTATCCCAAATAATTTTATAAAAAGAATTATGTCCTCATAATTTCCTTTTAGCCTTTTCAAAATATCCCTCTTTGTCCCTTGAAAAGTGTCTTTTGGGACTTCTGACTTCATCTACCTTTCTACAAAAAGTTATTTCAAAGAAAGTGTGTAGGACACTTTACCAAGAAATCTGACCCTTAACTTAAAAAAAGATATCCTTCAGACTTTTGACAAGGACCCTCTTTCCTAAGAAAAGTGCCCTTCAATAAAATTGAAGAGGACACTTACCTGAGAAAAGTACCCTTCAAGATTTCTGTATTGGACCCTTTGGTGAAGAAAAAACACCCTTTAAAAAAAGTGTGTAAGACACTTTGCTAAAAAATACGCTCAATATTTTTGTAAAGGTCTAATTCATCAATCGATGATCATTCAAAACCTTTGAAAAGTTTCCTTCGAAGAAATGACCCTTCAATGAATTTGTTTAAAACAAAATGTCTGAAATGATTCCTGACACTTGAACAAAAAATATAAAACATAACTCCTAAAAGATTTTCAACACTTAGACAAATAAAGTGGGATAAGACTCCTAAAAGAATAAAGCCTTGTGCATTTATTGTAGGATTTATGTGGAGTACTTCCTTCAAAGTAAATATGGGTTTTATACTTAGTAAAAAGTTGGAAAAGTACAAACGTAGGCCTTTTCTAGATCTGTTCTTACAACTATTGGTACCATGAAAATATTCTAGAATCCCTTCACTTTCAACATTGGGCTTCCTTCAAAACCACCTAATACATTCACCTGCATGAACTCTGATTGGCTTTTCAAATCTTGGTATGTGGGCCAAAATGACCAATATTTCACAGTACTTTACTAACACATCATGCTCAGTATTGGAATTAGTTCATTTTCTTGAACTGTAATTTTCTCACATTTTGAACTTATGATACACCATCATGATTCCTAGTCTTTTACTATATATAACATATACTGGGCTCTAGTTTTGATGCATGTCAATATTTATAAATTATATTGATTATAACAATTAATATTATTATCTGTATCATAATTTATGGCTTACTTACATGTTCTTATGATTGACTATTAGACTGATCATATCTTTAAATATCAATTGTTGATTTTAAGTTTGGTACCATGATCTAATGGTCTTCATTTAAACTAATCAACTTTAAAATGTGTATGTTTGATCGATCTTTGATAGGCTTATGCACTCCATTTGATCCTTGTACACTTCTAGAATTTAACTGTTCAAGTTTAAAATGTATCCATTGATCTTGATCTGAGCTCTTGCATGTCATTAGATATTCATAGTTACTCAAATGTTATCTTTGTATATGGTTAAATGTCAAGAACTTGTCCTCATCTCATTATATCTTCAGTATTTAGAATGAATATGCTCCATTGATCTCCTCAACCTTGCTCAATATTTAACTCACCACTGTGTTGATAAACCTTGAGAACTTTTTCCCATTGATTCTACTTGCTCTATTTGATATCCTTTGCATGATCACTCTCTCACCATCAGACCTTCTAAAAATTTTGATCTTTATCTCTACTTAGCTCTCATGAATGTGACACTTGGAATTAGTGTGTGACTTATGCACATTGCTATCATTTCCTGCTATTAAGACACTTGGCAATCCTAAATTTATCATTGACCTTTTGACTTTAAATCACTTTATAGATTTACTATGCAAGACTTGTGATTGTGACACTTGTCAATAGCGCATTTAGTTAGACGTGCCTTTGAAAAATTGACTTTGTTACATTTCATTATATTTTTAGCATACGATTAATCACTAGCCATTGATCAAGTTGGGATAAATCTTAAGTCGAGGACTTAGGAAATATAATTTTTTATAACATTTGCTTGAGCCAGTAATTACTAGGTCTAAGGGGATGGTTTTACAAGATGACAAGGGATTAAGATATAACTTAATCTATCAGGTCCAGGCTATATCCAGTCAACATCAAAATAGGAAAGCCTATGAACACCATGATTTAAACCTTATGTTTTACTTAGAAACCTTATAATGTCTAATAACAAAGATACTTCAATTCTAGGCTCATCACTCTTCATCTGAACCCATAGACCATATTTCTAAGATGCTCATGAAAAACCCATAATAGATCTATTTAATTCAATTCAAACATCCATAAATGGTCTCTATAAAATCAAGACAATTTTGCACTGTGTAAGTTGTAAAACATGCTCTTCTCTTCATCAATCTTGTCTGATGCTTTTGATATTAATAACATCCATAAAACCCCTTTTGACATCAATGGAAATCATATTGCCAACAATCTACCCCTTTGGCATTGATGGCAAACTAAATACTATGATGTAAAATAAATGCTCTGATCTTCTAATACTATGCTTCTTCTCTGGCATTACTTGCATTGGCTTGAACTGAAGATGTTCATACCAAAACACAACTTGGATGCAAATTGGCTTCTAAAATTTATCCCCCTTAGATAATGGAACATTTTCCAAAAATCAATTTGGACACATGCTCTGCTTTTTCAAACTTTACAAAAATTATTTTGTTCTCTTTCTCCCCCTTTGACATCAATGGCAAAGGGACTCTTTCTCATTGTTTATCCAAAAGTTTCTCCCCATTTATCAAATAAGGAGTTTGTCTAAGAATCTAAAACCATTAACTCATTATAAATTTGTAAAAATATGCATACTTGAGTTACCTTTTCTCCCTTATTCTAAGGATTAATAAGGTTTTGTGTGATTCTCCCCTAGACTCATGCCCTATCACTAAGATCTAGTAATGTGGTGTAGGAGCCAACACTCCCAATTTCTATTTCAGATATTCAAATTGGTCCTTGGGAAGAGGTTTGATGAATATGTCTACAATTTGATCCTTAGTTGTCACATATTCCATTATGACCTCTTGATCTACAACCTTCTCTCTTAAAAAGTGATACTTGATTGATATGTGCTTGGTTCTAGAATGCATCAATAGATTCTTTAATATATTAATAACACTTGAATTGTTACAAAGAATAGATATTGGTGATTTATACTCTACCTTGATGTCTTTGAGCATTTTCTTCATCCATAAGACTTGAGTGCAACATGACACTATTGTAGCATTCTCTGCTTCTACTGTAGAAAGAGTAACCAACTCTTGATTTTTGGTCATCCATGAAATAAGTCTATTTCCAAGGAAGAATTCACCACCACTAGTGCTTCTTATATCATCCACACTTTTTACCCAATAAATTTTTTTATATGATGTCAAAGTGAAATAATCACCTTTGGGATACCATAGTCCATAGTTACTTATGTTCTTGATATATCTAAATATCCTTTTCACTACATTGACATGTGACTCTGTAGGAGCATCTTGAAATATTGTAATCATGCATACTACTTACATGATATCAGGTCTTCATGTAGTTAGGTATAATAAGCTACCTATCATTGATCTATCCATAGTCTAATTTGCATTAAATGACTCATGATCTTTACTCAACTTATATCTAGTTATCATGGGAGTACCAATTGGCTTGTTGTCTTCCATTAAAAACTTCTCGAGCATTTCTTTATCATACTTCATTTGGAATATGAATATACCTTTATCAAATTGTGCTATTTATAGACCAAGGAAGAAAGAAAGTTCTCCAAGCATAAACATCTCAAAATCATTTTCCATTTGATTAGAAAATTCTTTGCACATCCTGTTATTTATACCACCAAAAATGATGCCATCTACATATATAACAATAATTAACATATTCTCACCTTTAGATTTGAAATACAAATTGTTATTTTCACAACCTTTGTTGAATCCTTGTTGTTTCAAGTACTGGTCCAATCTTGAGTATCATGTTCTAGGTGCCTATTTTAGACCATATAGAGATTTCTTTAGTTTGTAAAAAAAATATTCTTCTTTTGATAGCTAAAAACCTTCTGCTTGTTCAATATAAACTTCCTCTTCTAGGTTCCCATTCAAGAAAGTAGACTTGACATCCATTTGGTAAACTTTGAACTTTTTATAAATAGAAAAAGCTATAAATATTCTTATGGATTCCAATATATAAAATGGAGCAAATGTTTCTTCAAAATCTATGCCCTCAACTTGTGCATATCCTTCGCAAACTAATCTTGCCTTATTTCTTATGATAGATCCATCCTCATTGAGATTGTTTCTAAAGAACCACTTTGTACCTATTACTTTTTAATTTGAAGGTCTTGGAACTAATTACCAAGTTTTATTCTTTTCAATTTGGCTCAATTCTTCCATGGATTTTAGCCAATTCTCATCCTTACTAGCTTCAACATATCTCTTAGGCTCAATTTCAGACATTAGAGCAAAACTTACTTGCTCCTTGTTTTGTGCAATTCTTCCCCTTGTCTGAACTCCTTCATTCTTATTGCTAATGATCTGCTCTATAGGATGATCCTTTTGAACAAATCTTGGAGGTACCTTTTCATTCATTTTCTTAGTCTCTTCATTATCTTCTTTTTCTTCAAGATTTGATTCTTCAATATAGATTTTCTTAGCAGGTTCAACATGTTTCAATCCTTATTAAACCTTGACTTTGATGCTCTCTACAATCTTGTGTAGCCTTTTGTTGTAGCATATGTAGGCTTTGTTTTGGATGGAATAACCAAGAAATATTCCTTCATCACATCTTAACTCAAATCTTCCCAGTTTATCCTCTTTTCTCCTGATGTAGCATTTGCTTCCAAACACTCTAAAGTACTTAACAGAGGTAGGCTTTCCATACCATAGTTCATAGGGAGTTTTGTCATTATTTACCCTTATTTGAACTCTAGCCAAGATATATTGTTGTTTAGATTGCTTCTCTCCAGTATCCATCAAGTAAATTAGCCTCTTTTAGCATTATTCTGGCCATCTCCTTGACTATCCTATTCTTTATTTCAACAACTCCATTATGTTGTGGAGTCTTTGTTAGAGAGTAGTTCCTTTTGATTATATGCTTCTCAAAATACTCTATGAACTAATTTGAGGTGAATTCTCTACCTTTATCAGATCTTAATCATTTGATCTTTCATCCAATCTCATTCTCTACCATAGATCTAAAGATCTTGAATCTCTCAAATGCATAAGACTTATCCTTCCAGAACGTTACCCATGTCATTCTTGAGTAATCATTTACAAATAACATGAAGTATATTTCTCCTTTAGATCCTCTTGTCTTAGTAGGACCACAAACATCAGTATGAATTGACCCTAAAGGCTTTATAGTTGCATACTCTTTTTTTTTGAAATCTACCCTTTGTCTACTTTCTTTGTTGATAGTCCTTGCAAGTAGTGTCTGTAGGTTTGGTCATCTTATGCATGTTTATATCACACTTATTTGAGCTCACTTTGACTAAGTTATTAAAATAGACATGACCCATTATTCAATTCCATAACCAACTCTCATCAATCTTTCCTGTAAGGTAGTTATTTCCTTTTACTTCACTAAGATTGTAGATATTGCTTTCAGTTCTTTTCCCTTTTGCAACTAGTCTTATAGATCTCTTTAACTTGCAGACTTTTGCATTAAATGTGACCTTATATCCATTATCACACATTTGGCTGACACTTAGTAGATTATGCTTCAATCCTTCAACATAAAGGACATCATGTGTAAGTAATTTTCACCTATGTTCAAGGTTCCTTTATCTCTAATCTTACTGTAGTGTTATCTCCCAAGCTAATAGATCCTTCCTTACATTTTCTCAATTTGATAAAATTTCTCTTGTCACTAGTTATGTGTTTAGAGTAATCACTATTTATTACCCTCAAATTATGCTCCTTGGCATGGAGTGCAGTTTGAGCAATCATAGATTTATATTTCACTTTCCACACATCCTTGGGATTCTTATTTACCTTCTTTTTCTCCATTTTAGATACTTGTGAACCTTTGTTCACACTAGGAGGCATGCCTTTATTTTTACTTTGTGTTTTTCATCTTACAAAGTTTTTTCTACATTGTTTAGCTATGTGACAAAAATTATTACAATTATAACAGATTACATTTGTATCTAACAAGGGAGAAAATGAATTTCTACTTACAAAATTTGTTCTCATTTTAGGTAAAACTCTAAAATTAATATCCATATGACCAAATTGATTAAAAGTATAAAAATAACCATATGAAGATGAGGAATACCTGGTCATAGCATTTCATTGAATAGTATGAGGAGATCTTTTAAACTCTAGCTTCTTCAAATCTCTCACTTTTGTGTATCTATCTACATTACTTGAATTTGTCTTCTTCTTTTCTTCATGATTTTTTTCTCCTTTATCATTCTTCACATCAGATTTGTTTGAGTTTGTCTTTATATCCTTGTAAGTTTTCTCTTTCTTTTCTCCTAATTTTCCTTTTGCTTTGAAGTTGTCATATAGGTTAGTAGATGTATTGGTTATGGATTTTTTTTCTTTTTCATAACCAAGACTTGATCTCTCTTTTGAAGGATTTTGAGAGTTGATCAATTCATCAAAAATGTTTGATCTTCCTATCAACTTTAGACTTTTGTCTAGTTGTCCTTTAGCTTTCTCAAGCTCTTTTCTCAAAGCCACTATCTCTACTTCTAACTTCATGCACTCATTAGATTTATATTGTATTTCAAGTTTGACTACATATTCTATCATTTTAGCCTCTTCAACTTGTGTCTTTAGGATAACCCCCATCTAATCATATTTCTAAAGACTTTTGGACATTTTCTCAATTTCCTTGTGTCCAAGCTTCTTTTATTTTGAGCTCTCTTTTCTTAGATTGTCAATTTCCCCTAAAGCAAAAATGAGTTCACACTCTATATCTAATTCTCCTTATTATTCTCCATAAAATTATATAACTTATTCTATTTCTTGATTGACATAATCTAATCCTGATTCCATGAATATGACTTTATTTCCCTCGGCCATAAAGGCACAATCATGACTATCATCTGAGCTATCACTATCATCCAATGAGTCACTATCTTATTTTGTGTATAAACCCTTTGTTAGGGATGGTGGTAATCCAAGAACAAACACACATGTTCTAATTCCACCTGTTAGGATCTTGCTCCTCAGAAAGAGCATAGTATGATTACCAAATATAAGCAATTGAATATGCAAAAATAACCAAAAACACAAGTAACTAGAATTCACCAATAGCACAGAATATGAGAGACAATACACTATCTTGTATTAACACTTTACAGAAAAGAATACAACAAAGAGCCGCCACACTCTTCCACCTTACAGAGGTTTGCCACACCTCAAGTGTACAGTAATTCTTCTCACACACACTCTCCTACACAAAAAATGGTCCCAAAAACCAACTCACACACAGAATTGGTGTTCACCTCACCAACCAGTCAGTAATAACCCTGCCAGTACACCAAGCACTCTATAGCACTTCAAGCTGATCTCCCATGAACCTGCAACCTGCAATTCAAAGACCAAACTCACATGTAGATCTCCTATGAGCTTGCAACAACCTATAACTCAATGATCTTACAACCAAAAGGAACTCTTCCTTTCTATCTCATGCATAAACAATACATGCCAATGGGCCTATAAATAGATCCCTAACTTAAAAAATAACTTAGACTCTTAATTTAGACAATTATCCTCGCAGCCCAAGACTCTAATTGGTCTTAACATGCAAACTCTTCGTTCACTTAACTAACTATCCGTGAAATGAGCAGTTCTGGAACACACAGGTGACCGATGCCGATCCCTGCTTACCTGGTTCTGCCGATGTCGGCCGACTTCCTGCCATCGCCAGTGGCCTTCTACACTGGTCACGACCGACGTCAGTCTTGCTACCGACGTCAGTGCTCTTGGAACTCAGCAACCATCTATTCCTTAGTTTGCAAAGGGTTGAAGCTTTTAGCTCCACAACCTAACAATCTCCCACTTGGAGATAAACAACTGCAACCTGTACCTATACCTGTACTCTGTCTAGTTTGTTCCCTTGGCTTTGTATCCCTCCTCAAGATCACTCTTGAAGACAAACCACCACAAATCCTATAGTGCAAAACCTGTCATCCAAATTACCTGCCATATCCGCATCTACAACCATGTAGAAAAAGAACTTGACCCTGCATAGCATGTGCACTTACTGTTGGTCCCACTGAACTGCCCTTCAGTATTACTTTCCCGGATTGAATCCAAACTTGTGACAACTCCCACTGCATGGGAAAACTCAGGTTTAGTACATACCATGCACTCAACCTCATTATGTGAATTAAGACACCTATTCTGTGAACTGTCTAATCATCAGCGTGCTAAGCGGTCTCACACAATCATCCTAAAACAAAGTCAATAAGACCTCCATGTCTCTAGAACACACTCATGCCAAAGAATCTTGCTGCTCCCAGATTCTCCATGACATACACCTGAACTAGCTTTACCTTTAGTTCAACAATACCTGTATATGTAACCTTGCAACAAGCACATCATACATAAAATAGGATAATGTAGCTAATATTATCCAACCTGGTAAAGAGAAACACAATGATCAAACCTCCATTGTCCTGCAGCTAATACAAGATCATATACCCTGATCTTCCATCTCACGTATCCATTTTCGCTCTTCTTCATCCTGAACATCCATTCGTCTCTCAGTGCTTAATTCCAGCTGGCAACTCTACCCAAAACATCTATTTGGTTCTCCTCCAAGGAATCACATCCTCATCCATGCCAAGCTCCCACTGTTTCCTAGATCTACCTGTTCTGCTTCTTTAACAACTTCCTGGTTCTATACCATAAGTGAGCAACAAGTAGTGTAAAGAAGGGAAATGACAAATTTAAGAACTTACTTACACCTTCAGTCCTCCATATGGGCACTTGAGACTCCATGACAGCTGGCTGTCCACCCAAAATCCATCTCAGTGACCGATGCCGGTCACATCTCAGTCTACAGTCGACCGATGTCAATTCCCTGTGACTGCCACCTTGCCGACATCGGTTTCCCTTGGCCGACGTCGGTCCTTATCTGCCCTAAGTCACCAACGTCAGGCTACACATAGCTGACGTCGGTCCCTATCTGGACACCGACGTCGGTTTTCCTGTCGACGTTGGTCTCTATTGTTTTTCTAGTGAGACCTAACTTTTTCCCGTGAGCTCCTTTTGGATCATACCCTTGTCTAAATCACCCTTGCTCTGCTCAGAATTCCTCTGCACCTTGTGTTGAACTCTGTCTGTCACTTTCTCCTTGAAAACCAAGGCTTTCTTGTTCTTGTCAATAACATCGAATTCCTCAAAAAACCTCACCTTCTTCTTCTGCATACAGAAACCATGATCCATGCCTTCCAAATCCGAAAGCATACTCTTTGACTCAAGAACAAGCATCTCCTTCTTATCTATGTGACCAAGCCTATTAAGCCACATCTCCGAATCTACAACTGAAGTAGATAACCCAGAAAGAGAATCAGTAATACAAGTAGATAGATAAAGCGCACCTACTTTCTTACCTCTAACTACAACAAGTGTACCCTTGGTAACCTTCCAAGAGTCCACTGTGAGAGTTACTGTGCAACCCTCATCACCCAAACTTCTAACAGAAATCAAATTCTGCTTCAGAACTGGGACATGCATGACCTCCTTTAACACCCATGTGTCACTTATCTGCAATTTCAGCTTCACTTTTCCTTTGCCAACAATCTAACAAGGCTTACCATCCCCTACACAAATTTCTCCAAAGTCTCCCTGGACATACTCATGAAAAAATTCCCTATGTGGGGATGCATGAAAAGAGGCACCAGAATCTAAAACCCAAGATTCTACTTTATCCAAAGAACATACCAGAGCATCCTGTGCAACGTAATCCACAACATCTACTTCTTCTCCATGTCCTTCATGCTGATCTTCACCTGATCTGTAATCTCTCTATAAGTGCCCTTGCTTTCCACATTTCCAGGAGGTTATTCTACCATACCTGGACTTGGATCTTATGCCTATCTTTGACCTTGATCTCCCACACTCTATCTTCTCTCTTGGCCTTCCTCTGCCTTCAACACTCAAAGCATCGCCTGATGATTCACCTGTGCCTTTCCTGCGTATCTCTTCATTCAAGATCACACTCACAACATCATCCACTTTTAAGACTTTAAAAGGAGACACAGTATTAGAAACTACCATTACCAAACCTTCCCAACTTTCAGGTAATGAATACAAGATTAAGAGAGCTCTAATTTCATCATCAAATACAATATTGACTGAACTTAACTGGTTTACCAAACCATGGAAATCACTAAGATGGCTATGAACAGATCCACCTTCCAACATTTAGAAATTAAATAAACGCTTCATAAGAAATACCTTATTAGAAGCTGAGGGTTTTTCATACAAATTTGCCAAAGATTCCATCAACTCCACCATTGTCTTACACTGTGATAAGCTGGAAATCACAGATGATGCAAGACTCAATCTAATAGATCCC
Source organism: Torreya grandis (assembly GCA_037957365.1). NCBI lineage: Eukaryota > Viridiplantae > Streptophyta > Pinopsida > Cupressales > Taxaceae > Torreya > Torreya grandis. The sequence goes on from JARHVA010001733.1 coordinate 2,334,118, forward strand.
AGAGCCTTCCGATCAAGAACCTCCCATTCTTCATCCTTCATATCCGAGGGTTTGCTAGCAACCCCACCCAACGGTAAGTACAAATCTTTCTGATACAGATAGTCCTCAATCTGCATCCTCCATAATTGCTAGTTCTTGCCATTAAACTTTTCCATTCGTAGCTGACTATTTTTTGCCATTGCTCAACTCCCACTCAAACAAAAACCCTGTGAGTAACCTGTAATTAAAACACACTACCCAGATCTAAACCAATCTGTTAGTATCCTAACCAAAAGCTCTGATACCAATTGTTAGGGGTGGTGGTAATCCAAGAACAAACACACCTATTCTAATTCCACCTGTTAGGATCTTGCTCCTCAGAAAGAGCACATTATGATTACCAAATATAAGCAATTGAATATGTGGAAATAACTAGAAACAAAAGTAACTAGAATTCACCAATATCACAGAATATGAGAGACAATACACTATCTTGTATTAACACTTTACAGAAAAGAATACAACAAAGAGCCGCCACACTCTTCCACCTTACAGAGGTTTGCCACACCTCAAGTGTATAGTAATTCTTTTCACACACACTCTCCTACACAAAAAACGGTCCCAACAACCAACTCACACACAGAATTGGTGTTCACCTCACCAACCAGTCAGTAATAACCCTACCGGTACACCAAGCACTCTATAGCACTTCAAGCTGATCTCCCATGAACCTGTAACCTGCAATTCAAAGACCAAACTCACATGTAGATCTCCTATGAGCTTGCAATAACCTGCAACTCAATGATCTTACAACCAGAAGGAACTCTTCCTTTCTATCTCATGCATAAACAATACATGCCAATGGGTCTATAAATAGATCCCTAACTTAAACAATAACTTAGACTCTTAATTTAGACAATTATCCTCGCAGCCCAAGACTCTAACTGGTCTTAACATGCAAACTCTTCGTTCACTTAACTAACTGTCCGTGAAACGAGCAGTTCTAGAACACACAGGTGACCGATGCCGGTCCCTACTTGCCTGGTTCTGTTGATGTCGGCCAACTTCCTACCGTTGCCGGTGGCCTTCTGCACTGGTCACGACTGACGTCGGTCCTGCTGCCGACGCCGGTGCTCCTGGAACTTAGCAACCATCTGTTCCTCAGTTTGCAAAGGGTTGAAGCTTTTAGCTCCACAACCTAACACCCTTATTATTTTTAAAGAAATTATTATTTAAGTAGTTGTGATGTAGAGGTATGGGGAAGAATATTTAAGACTACCATTATCTGATTCCAATCTTTTACTGATCACCATCACTGGCTCTAACTTGTTCTAGATTATCCTTGATATCCAACTAGTTCTCCTCCTCTTTCACTATACTTGATGGTCTTATTTTTTAGTTTCTGATCCTTGGGATATTTTAGGTTTTATTTATATTATTATAAATATCACATGACCAACATTTTCATTCCATATCTCAAATTTTTCATTAACTTGACAAACTTGATCTTATGCCTTTACTAGTTTCTCATTTGGCAACCACCATTAGCTTTCAAGCCTCAAATATTAGTTTAGGATTAAAGGACTCAATATTTTATTATAGATAGTCTTTAATGACCTCATATAACTTTATTTAGTCCCTTTCAAGGGCTCAATCACTCCATTCCACCCCTTTTGTATCTCAAGGTCACAATGCTTAACAAGGCTTGTAGCCCTTTCCTTAGCCTTTTTCCTTTGTTTTTCCAAATATGTCAATCTCCTTGAGAAATAAAAACACTTTTGAGAATGTTATATGTTATTTAAACCTAAAATGAAGTTAAAAGACCCAAATACTTACCTATTTGACACTTATTTAAGTAATTACCCCTCTTTTAGGCATATTTAGCAATCTTTACTTGTCGTAGTCCTAGAAGTCCCTACAGACCATAATTTTTCACTCCAAACTCACTTGAATGTATTTTGACATACTTAGATGAGTAAAAACTACCAAGTTTGGTATTTTTTTGATGGTGTGAAATCTTTATTTTGGCTAAACCTTAATCTAGGATTTTCTTACTCCTTGCATAGGTTGAGAGCTTGTTAAAATCCATATCTTGTGTTTCCTAATGAATCAAAAGGATAAAATACATTTTATAGTTATTTATTCCTATTGTGAAACTTTTAAAATAATTTTAAAACCTTTAATCCACTCTTTCATGTTCACATTATGTTCAAATATAAAATTTTGGGCTCATTAGATGATTATGTAGGACATAATGGTTATCAAATGCAATATATGAAACTTTGGTTTTCCTTACAAAGTTGTGAGACCTTGAATAGATCTAGATGATCCTCTAAAAACTCTATAATAACTATAATCTCCACTTTTTGGTATATGTTAATGATATCTCATCAACCTTCATGTTTTTAATGTCTCTAAGGATTGTGACAAGCTTAGAGGCTTTGTTCACTCTCCATGAAGTTTTAAGTCTTAATTAAATGATCATTTTATTCAATATCACACTATTAAAACAACTCTTTCTAAGTCTAAATATATTCCCTTTCTTGATAACAAGGTTTAATCCTTAAAGGATTGATTGTGACAAACCACATAACTCTTATGCAATAGGGATATGTGATATCAACATGTAGGTGTTCAATTGTACTAATCCATTCATAGGATCTTTATGGTATATTGTGTTCTCCAACTACCTTATTCCACATTATTTCACATATATTTATTAAAAACTCTTCACTTTATTCCATGACACTCTACAACTAGGGTTGGATTGTGTTTGCTAAGGGTCTACCTACAATAACAAGAGTTACTCCCTTTCAATAGGGTTTTGTCATTTGTACCTAGTAGTGTATTCTTGATATCAAATTATGTAAAAACTGAGTTAAAGAGTCACCATTCTTACCTATCCTTTATTTGTATCTTTGTAACTATAACCTATATACCTTACTCTGTTATGACTATGAATAGAGGTTTCAAACTCATGTTTTGATTTCTTATTTATTAGGAAACCTAGGAATATTTGACACATTCACCAAATTCCTATAATGAGAACTTATTTATTCTTTTCTCTAAACCATATACCAACCATGATTTCTTGTCTATGAACAATAGTCCATTGATTCAAACCTGTAATAAAATACACATATCTGCCTATTCATGGCCACAAGGACCTATCCTTATATAGAATAAGACAAAATAGATCAATATAATTTAGAGGACATAAATATACAAAATTTTCTATCTTTATTCATTCTATAATTTCTTAATTATAACTTACAATCCATGAATGGACTGAATCCTCTTTAATGAGGAGTTGGTGTATACATTTTTAGATTCTTATCCTCTCTCTCTCTCTCTCTCTCTCTCTCTCTCTCTCTCTCTCTCTCTCTCTCTCTCTCTCTCTCTCTCTCTCTCTCTCTCTCTCTCTCTCTCTCTCTCTCTCTCTCTCTCTCTCTCTCTCTCTCTCTCTCTCATATTTTTCCTATTCTCTCCTCTACACCATATCTTTTACAAATCACGTACCAATTCTCTCTTTTTACCAACTCAAACATTGGTTATCTCATTCAGTTACAAAACAACTTCTTTTTCTTGAACCCAACGTATGGGTGAGTGGTTAATTTTGAAAAACATGACTTCCACTTTATGAGTTTAACACATATGACTCATTATCACCTATTACATAAATTTTGGACCATATTGAATGAACATTATTCACCTAAAAACTTATAGACATGTATTTAGCCTTCTTAACCTAGTTGCAACATTTTGAATTTTTAAATTCCTTATTTTGGAGGGAAAATACTTAGAAGCTAGATAGTTCATCTTGAGGACCCCAAATGGAATCAAATACATGAAATGGACCTTGAAAGTTCTCTTGACACACATTCTCACCCAAACTTGACCTATTTTGACTCCTTAGGACCAAAATACAAAATTGATGTCTTCTTGCCTTGATGCTCCTGCATCATACTCCCCAAGAGGGAGAAAAACTTAAACCTCAATTTTTATTTCTTGCCTTATAATTTTTTCTTTGAGGATACTTCACATTGACATGATTGGTATTATTCATTCCTTGTTCCTTCTTACTTTCCAAACTCTTGATTGTCCTCTTCTTAGCTTTATCTAGCCTTCTTGTCCATGCATCTTCTACCTATATGAGGTGTTACAAATGTTTTAGCTCCTTAATTGATAAATTTTACACTTTTTATAAGTCACTTTTAACCTCTTTATACTCATATATAATCAAATGGCACCTATTCTTCTTGCTTATGCTTCTCTCTTGACCTTCTCATTCATTGTTTCCTTTTGATGCTTGTTTGCTTAGTATGGTTTGCTCTTTGTACATGATTTAATATTCTTCCTTAGGATATAATGAATTATTTTGCATGTAAACATATATCCTCTTCTCATATATACTCTCTTTTTATACCTTTTCTTCAAACTTCTTTACATTTTGATGTCTTTTACTATCACCTTTCTCACTATGCAAAAACATCTTATTATTTTCATCCTCATCATAGTAAATTGTTATTTGACAAATATTTGGAATTAAATACTAATTTTAATAAAGTATTAACTCATATTTATCTTGATTAATGGAATATATCAACTTATTTTCTTGTGCACACTCCATTTCCTTGTTTGTTTGCTTACCAATTTGTACATCTTCTTGTACTTCTCTTTGTTGTTCTTTATTTGTCCTTTATTTGATATTTCCTTGTTATAAGTCATTTTATTCCATACCCTTATATGTAATTAACATGTCTTCTATCATCTCCAACTCTTATTTCAACTTTTGTGCATCAATCTCTTCATATTCCTCATAAAACTTTGGTTCACTTTGTTCTTCCTTGTCTTGAACAACTTTTTCTTTGTATTCTCCTTGGACTCCTTCATTTGTGATATTTTTACCAGTATCCTCATGTTGAATATCATGCTTCTCAATCACTCTTTGAGGTGATTCATCCTCATCTTGATTTTCCATATACTCACTCATCAATGCCATTATTTCCATGTACAAGTTATCTTCACTATTAGAGTCAACTTCAAACATATCATCATAAACAACATTTGAAAACATATTTTAAAAACACTTATATTTTATGCACTCATATAGATGTACCTTCATCTCATTGGCTTGATTTTCTTGCATTATCTCTTTGGATTTCTTTGTAGGCTTGTGATCTTCTTAAACCTTAATGTTTTCTTGAAGCACACTTGCAATATGATCTTGTGCTCTTTTCTTTATTTTTACCACCCATTTTCTACCTTGTAACTTCTTGTTCTACCACTTTATTCTCATTCATCACTCTTATGCCTCATGCCTTGATTATCTATCATTCTAACTTGATGTTCCTTGCATTTTGTGCTTTGTTTCTATACTTATGCTTATTTTTGCCTGTACATTTGCCTTGTTTAACCTCTTGTTTGAGGTTCTCCTATTTATTATCATAACCTATTTATTTTATCCACTTAGGCCATAAATATTCATGAAATATTTCTCTCCATGAGGACTATGATCTATCATTCTTTTCTTAAATCTGCATATTATCTTTTCCTTCTTCATATCTACAATTAAAATCAGCATTTAGGCATTCATTTACCTCTAATGGAAAATGTTTCAAGCTTATGTCTTCCTTTATATCTTTATGGGTGACCTTCATGTCTTATTTGCATGATTATTCTCTTGTTTTAGGTGCTATACTTTGGAATGTGTCATATAACTCCTCTTTCTCTTCATCTTCTACATGTGCCATGCTCTCAATCTTAATCATCTTATCTTCTTCAAGAGATTATTTTCCTTTATCATCCTCTTGCCACTTGATGGGTGTCATTTGTGGCCCATTATTCATCAAATTTGAGGCCTCATTCTTAGACTCATCTACCTTGTCTTCATACTTGAAAACACAAACTTGAAAGCAATGCTATCATATAAAATGAGAGACCATATAGTCTCTTTGAATGTCCTTGACATAGACATTGTCCATCTTCTCTTATTTTATTCACCCTCATGTGCTCTTCTTGGAACTTATATATTATTCTTATTCTCTTAAATTATAACCCTCTTCTCAATCTCTCTATTTTTTTCTCACTTGGAAACATCTCTCTTCTCATGCCTCTTTGGGTTTCTCTCCCTTTCTTATTCTCATCTTTCAAGACACCTTTCTTGTGCCTTCTCTTTCTCACAAGTGAATCTATTGGCCACTTCAATCTTCTTCTCACAATATATCTAGTCCATTGGATTTATTTTTCTATTATGAGCTGCATCATGATCTCTATCCTCTCTATACCTTGCCGCAATTCTCTTCTTATATCTTCCACTTATTTTCTATATCCATCTTCTCCATTCTTCTTTTTTTTATAGGCCTATTTAGATATTTATCTTAGAAATTATATCAAAATTACCTCTTAGACCTATTTTTGGAATTTAATCTTCCCTTTTACTCTATTTAAGACCTCTCCTTATCCTTATTGACTCTATTTTTTATTCTTTTATCTTCTCTCTTGGAACTTCAATGCTCTCTTTTTCCTCTACCTTTTCTAGTCTTCTCTTGACTAACTTCTTGTCCTTATTAAAGGAATTTGGGGATTTATCTATCCTATTTATCACCATTATTATCTTTTATTATTACCTTAATATATAATACCTACAACCTTATTCTCCCTTAATACCATGCAAGGTGTCATCTTATGCATACCTTCTAGCACCATGCATTTATCTCAAATCAACAAGTTGTAAAGAAATCAAAATGAAATTTTACCCAAGAATAAATTACCTTGATATCATAATAAAATTATTAAAAGGTATGGGGAATAATATTTAAGACTACCATTATCTAATTTCAATCTTTTACTAATCACCATCATTGGCTCTAACTTGTTCTAGATTGTCTTTGATATCTAACTAGTTCTCCTCTTTTTTCACTGTACTTGATGGTCTTATTCATTAGTTTCTAATAATTTGGATATTTTATGATTATTTATATTTTTATACCTATCATATGACCCAAAATTTCATTCCATATCTCAAAATATTCATTAACTTGACAAACCCTATTTTATGCCTTCGCTAGTTTCTCATTTGGTAACCACCATTAGATTTCAAGATTCAAATTTTGATTTAGGATTAAATGAATAAATATTTGATTATAGATACTATTTAATGAACTAATATCACTTTATTTAGTACATTTAAATGGATCAATCACTCTATTCCACCCCTTTTTTATCTCAAGGTTACAATGCTTAACAAGGATTGTAGCCCTTTCCTTACCCATTTTCCTTTGTTTTGCCAAATATGTCAATATCCTAGAGAACTAAAAACAATTTCTAGTACCATATATGTTATTTAAACATACCATGAAGTTATATGACCTAAATACTTACCTATCTGACACTTTTATAAGTAATTACCCCTCTTTTAGGCCTATTTAGCCCTCTTTACTTGTCTGTCTCAGAAGTCTATACAAACCATACTTTTTCAGTCCAAACTCACTTGAATATATATTTAAATACTTATATTAGTAAAACTAAAAAGTTTGGTATTTTTATTATGGTGAGAACTCTTTATTTTGGCTAAACCCTAATCTAGGATTTCCTAGCTCCCTGTACAGGCTGAGAGCTTGTTAAAATCCATATCTTGTGTTTCCCAATGAATCAAAAGGAAAAAATATCCTTTATAGTTTTTTATTAAAATTTTTAAACTTTTAAAATAATTACAAAACATTTTATTCACTCTTACCTATTCACAATACATTCAAATATAGAATTCTGGGCTCATTAGATGACTATGTAGGACAAAATGGTTATAAAATGCAATGTATGAAACTTTGGTTTTCCTTAAAAAGTTGTGAGACATTGAATAGGTCTATATGATCCTAAAATAACTCTATAATAACTATAATATCTACTTCTTGGTATAATTTAAAGATATCTCATCAACCTTTAGGTTTTTAATGTCTCTAATAGGATTGTGAAAAGTTAGAGGCTCTGTTCACTCTCCTTGAAGTTCTAAGACATAAATATGGTTTAATGAGAATTTTATTCAATAAAACACTATGAAAATAAATATTTATATGTCTAAATGTATTCCCTTTCTTGATAAAAAGGTTTCATCCTTAAAGGATTGACTGTGCCAAACCACATAACTCTTATGCAACAGGGATCTGTGATATCAACATGTAGGTGTTCAATTGTACTAATACATTCACAAGATATTAATGGAATATTGTGTTCTCAAACTAATTTATTCCACATTATTTCACATATATTTATTCAAAACTCTTCACTTTATTCCATGACACTCTACAACCAAGGTTGGACTATGTTTGCTAAAGGTCTACCTACAATAACCAAAGTTAATCCCTTTCAATAGGGTTTTATCATTTCTACCTAGAAATGTATGTTTAATATCAACTTATGAAACAACTAAGTTAAGGAATCACCATTCTTACCTATCATTTACTTGTATCTTTGGAACTATAACATGTATACCTTACTTTGTTATGACTATGAATAGAGGTTGTAAACTCATGCTTGTTTTCTTGTTTACTACGACACTCAGGAATATTTGACACCTTTACCCAACTTCAAATAATGATAACTTATTACTTATTCTATCTAAACCATATACCAACCATTATTTATTGTCTAAGAACAATAGTCCATTGATTCAAACCTATAATACAATACACATATCCAACTATTCATGGCCACAAGGACCTATCATGATACATATCAATAAAAAAAAAATATATATATATATATATATATATATATATATAATCTAGAGGACATAAATACACAAAAAATTTCATCTTTATTCACTATATACTTTCTTGATTACAACTTACAGTCCATGAATGGACTAAATCCTCTTTAATGAGGAGTTGGTGCATATATTTTCAGATTCTTCTCATTCTTGGAGATCTCTCTCTCCTAATTTTCTTATTCTCTCCTCTACACCATCTATTTTCTAATGCACATACCACTTCTCTTTTTTACAACTCAAATGTTGGTTATCTCATTCAGTTACAAAATAATTTTTTTCCTTGAACCCAACGTATGATTGAGTGGTTAATTTTGAAAAGCATGACTTCCACTTTATGAGTTTAATAAATATGACTCATTATCACCCCTTAAATAAGTTTTGGACCCTATTAAACCAACATTGTTCACGTAAACACTTATATACATGTATTTAGCCTTCTTAACCTAGTTGCAACATTTTGAATTTTCAAATTTCTTATTTTGGAGGGAAAATACCTAAAAGCTAGATAGTTCATCTTAAGGACCCCAAATGGACTCAAATACATGAAATTGACCTTGAAAGGTATCTTGACACACACTATCACCCAAACTTGACCTATTTCAACTCCTTAGGACCAAAATACAAAATTAATGTCTTCTTACCTTGATGTTCCTACATCAAGTGGGGTTTCACCTTTTTACTCTCCTCTTTTTGTTTAGAGTTATACTTTTGTTGTAAGGGAATTTAGCCAAAAAATGTCCTACCTTACCATAGTTAAATCATTTAAAGGGTAACTTAACTTTTTACTTTCTAGATCCTCTTTTTAGTCTTTTGACAAAGTTGGCTTCTTCTTCATTAGTCTCCTCAGATCTAGATGAGGATGTTTTTACTTTTACTTTCTTGGCTACTTTGAATGAAAATTATCTCTTGATTTATCTTCTTCTCCCATTATCATCTCATAGGTAGTGAAGGTTTCATGCAACTCATCAATAGTGAGTTTATCCAAATCTCTTGCTTCCTCTATTGCATATATTTTAGAGTCATACCATGATGGCAGAGATATTAGGACCATTTTGATAATGATTTATTCTTTCATCTCTTCTCTAAGGCCTCTAATTGCATTGAATATTTCATCCACTCTAAAGAGAGAGTCTATTATTTTCTCTTCCTCATTAATTTTAAGGATTTCAAACTTACCTTTGTAAGTTTATAGCTTGGCTCGCTTTACCTTGTCATCTCCTTCATAGATGATCTTTATTTTATTCCAAATATCTTATGCATTTTGATAATGCATGACTTTGATAAACTCTAAATTATAAAATCCACCTAGAATAACATTCTTAGCCTTGGTATTTCTCTCATATGCTTTCTTGATAGCCTGATTAGTAGGAGTTGTATATCCATTCACAATAGACATCCATACATCAAACCCTAATGAAGATATATAAGCTTCTATTTTAATGCTCTAAAATGCATAGTTTATTCCATCAAATAGAGGTTCTTTGTTTGAGGAAGAACCTTCTTGACTATCCATTTGTGTTCACCTTCCAAGATCTACCTAAGCTGATTAAGCTTCTTATAAGGAACCAAGGATCTGATACCAATTATTGAAACACAACTATCTAATGAGAGGAGGGGGTGAATCAAGAGATTACTTTAAATTAGTCCTTAAAATAATTTTTATAATATATTAAAAATCATATGCAAATTAAATCAAATATTCAAATATCACACACACACAAATTCACATGATATCATATTTATATGTGAAAAAATTAATATGGGAAAACCATGATGAGGATAGATACTAGAATCTACTACTTTAATCTAGCCTCATAGTCAAAGTCTCACTAGTAAAACCCCATTGGTTACACATTTAAAGGCACAGACCCTAAGGAGACACCAATCCCCTATCTTAAGAACACCAACTCTAAAGAAACACCCATTCCCTAACTAAGCACTAAATTAACTTGTCTAATGGAATCAACTAATTAGATCTACTATGGAGCTATAACTCCAAATTATAATGTTGATTCATAAAATAATCCAATCTCATTTCTCTATTATATGTCTAGTCTGTAACTACTCATACTCTGCACATTCTCTTCCTTTTCTTTGTCACTACCCTTTTATCTCTATGTCTATATTTATCTATATTCAACACACTTCATCTGTCTCTCACTCTACTCCTCTATGTCTATATTTTTTGTTTGACAAAATTCAATATTCTAGCCTCATCTACATGTATCCTAGATGTGATATATATATATATATATATATATATATATAATATATATATATGTAATAGATATAGGGTTTTGTATCTTCTCTATATTCACATTAGTTTGCTAACACATCACGCTTAGTACTAGACTCATTTCATATTTATTGAACTATAAGTTTCCCATGTTTTGAACTCATGCTACACCATCATGATTCCTAGTCTTTTACTATATATGGCCTATACTAGGCTTTAGTTTTGATGCACATGCATATTTACAAATTATATTGATTACAACAATCAATCTCATTATCTATATAATAATTTGTCTTATCTACATGTTCTTTCATGTTCCTATGATTGACCATTAGATTTATCATATCTTTAAAAATTGATCATTGATTTTAAGTTTGGCACCATAATTTATAGTCTTCATTTAAACTACTCAAATTTAAAATGTGTATGTTCTATCAATCTCTGATAGGCTTATGTGCTCTGTTTGATCTATGCATGCTTTTCGAATTTTATTTTTCAAGTTTAAAATACATCCATTGATCTTCCTAATCTGAGCTCCTACATGCCATTAGATGTTTATAGTTACATGAACATTATCTCTATCTATGGTTAAATGTCAAGCACTTATCCCCATCCCATTGCATCCTTAGTATTTAGAATCAATATGATCTATTTATCTCCTCAACCTTGCTCAATCTTTAACCCACCACTTTGATGATAAATCTCAAGCACTTTTTCCCATTGAGTTCACTCACTCTGTTGGATCTCCTTTGCATTATCACTTGCTCATTGTTAGATATTTTGATAAGCTCAATCTTTATCTCTACTTATCTCCCATAAATGTGACACTTGGAATTAACACATGCCTTTTGCACATTATTGTCAGTTCCCACTATTGAGACACTTGGAAATCTTGCATTGCTCATTGATCTATTGACTTTAAACCACTTCGTAGATTTACTGTACAAACTCTATGATTGTGACACTTATTATTAGTACATTTATTCAAAGGTGCCTTTGATAAATTGACTTCACTACACATCATTGGATCTTCAACATATGATTAAGCATTGACCATTGATTGAGTTGGGATAAATCTTAAGTCAAAAACTTAGAAAATATAAAGTTTAAGAACATTTTTTTGAGTTGGTGATTACTAAGTCAAAAGGATTGGTTTTATAATGATGACAAGGGCTTAAGATATAGCTTAAGCTATCAAATCCAAGCTATATCTAGTCAAAATCAAAATAGGAAAGCCTATGAATTCCATGACTTAAACCCTTAGGTTTTAACTGAGAAACCCCATAATGTTTGAGAGCAAAGATACTTTAATTTTAGGATCATCACTCTTCATCTGAACCTATAGACCATATTTATAAGATGATCATCAAAAAACCATAACAAATCTTCTTTCTAATCCACTTCAACATCCATAAATGGTCTTTGTAAAAGCAAAATAGCTTTACAATGTGTAACTTATGAAACATGCTCTTCTCTTCATCAATCCTGCCAGATCCTTTTGACATTAATGACATCCATAGTGTCCCTTTTGATATCAATGACAATCATATTTCCAATAATATCATTTAAATCTTAGCACTTGATTAAGGTTAAGGGTTTTAAATGGTCCTATTAGGAAAACTAGAAAGGGGCATATTTAGATTGGAGTTTACAAGTGTACATGGAGTACACTGATATAGCCAAATACTCATAACCAATGTGAATAATTAGATCCCTAATGGAATTATTTAAGAGTCATTAATCTCAGTTAAGTTCATGGGTTGACCTAACATAGTTATGGTATTCATCACACTATTAAGATATTGTTTCTCTTATGTGCCATTGGAATTTTACCATAGACGCAAGTGGATCCCAGTATTTTTTTTAAATTTGTGGTTATTTTTTGGGAGTGGGTTTTTTATTTACGTGACATGAAATAGTTATATACTCTCATATAGTTACTCATAAATTGATATAACTCTTTGTTCTACTCTTGGAGAGATCTGCTCCTCATAGCTTGTTTTTCTCTCCCAACTTCCTTCCTCTCTAAATATCATATCCATATTGACATACAAAGATACATGGGGTGTGTATTCCACTTACCTAAAATCAACATAATTTACAATATTTTTTCATTATTCATTTTTTTCAATTAAATTCCAAACTATCAATAATGGCTCTCAAGTACATAGTGACATTTTTAGGATAAACAAAAAGTTACCAAAACTATCATAATTTCAAGACCATTTATCCAATTGACATGAAATTTTAAAAAGTAATTTAAGATAAATTTTATATCATCTATAAAAAAAATTAACTCAATTATTAACTCATTATTACTACAGGTAAAGAACCCTCCTTCTAAGTGTCGTAGACTAGACAAATAACATTTTTAGGCTTATGATAATTACAAAAACTATCATAATATTATTGATATTTATCTAATTAAGCTAAAATTTGAAACAGAGATTTTATAATACATTTTATATCACATCTAAATTTTTGAGATCCAAATCTTAGTGTATCCAAATAACCATCTTACCAAGTGTCATAGACTAGAAAAATGACACAAACTGACAAAAATAAATGATACATTACCAAGGCAAATCCAAAATATATTAAATTAAAATTTTTCATGTAGGTTGAAAGTTTAATTTAATATAATATAACAAAATTTAATCATCCAATTATTATTAAAAGTGAAGATCCATCATGTAAAGTGTCACATCCACAACATGAAATAAAATAGTCATTACATTTATGTGGTAACTCCAAATGGCTTGAAATTTGGTACAAATGTTTTAAGTGTCCAGTGATATTAGCTCACTAAAATAAATAATATAATTTTTACCGAAGTTGAAGAACCATTTTTGACAGGTGTTTGTGTTGTAACAATCCACGTAGACTTATAGAATGGATGAAATATCTCTGCACTTTTCACATGATAAAGGAATACTTTTACAACATCATTCTAAGAGGTTAAAAATCTCACACTAATAAGGCCATAACCCAAAAATTAAAAAAAAAATTACACTCTATTTATGTTTGATGAAATATTACACAAATTATTATATGACCTTGTATCAAAATGTTAGGGTGTGTGGAGCTAAAAGCTTCACCAAGGAGCAGACTTTAAATAGGTTCAGGTCTACACAGACACCGACGTCAGTCAGGAGCGACCGACGTCGGTCAGGTGCAGTTGTAGAGGCGCCGACGTTGGCAGTGGGTCGGCCGGCGACGGTCACAGGTGAACAGGTAGGAACTGACGTCGGTTACCTGTGTGTCTAGAAAGCAATTTTTGAGGACAGAAGCGAGTGTTTGCATGATGAGTTTGAGTTGTAGTCTTAAGCTCGTGTCTCTATTATTAGCAATATTATTTTTAGAGCCCTTGTTCAAGTGGCTTAACTGTTTGTTGTAAGAGCATGCTCAAGTTTCCTATTTATATATGTAGGAAAGATCTTCTTAGCTTAGTGTGTGAGTATGAGTAGAACATTGTGAATGTTTGAAGGATAGTACTGAGTGGCATCAATCCAGGTTGTTGGAATTGATTGTACTTGAGAGAGAGAGCTCTTGAGGAATTGAGATCTAGTGAGAGATATTATGTGCATCTGAGAGAGGTGTGGAAGAACGAAGTTTCTTCAATTGTATTCCTTTTGTAAAGAGTTTTAATACAAGTTTTCAGGGTGGTTTCTTGTGTCTCTTGTTCTGTGCTATTTATCATTCTAGTTACTTATCTATCTAATTTATTTCTGTGTTTATTGCTTTCACAAGTGTAATCCATTGTTGGTTGATCCCCAACAAGTGGTATCAGAGCTCAGGTTCACTAACAGGTGGTTCAGATCTGTGTAGTGTGTTTGGATTACAGGTTGCTCACAGGGGTTTTTGCAGGGATTTCTGTTTGAGTGGGAGAAGCAATGGCAGAAGAAAGTAAGTTGAGAATGGAAAATTTTAATGGCAAGAACTATCAACATTGGAGAATGTAGATAGAGGACTATCTGTATCAGAAAGATCTTTACTTACCGTTAGGTGGGATTGCAAAGAAGCCCAAGGACATGGAGGATGAAGAATGGGAAGTTCTTGACAGAAAGGCTTTGGGGTCTATAAGACTGAGTCTTGCATCCACTGTGATATCTAATTTATCACAGGCAAAAACAACGGTAGAGTTAATGACTATGTTAGCAAATTTGTATGAAAAACCCTCCACTTCTAATAAGGTATATCTTATGAAGCAGTTATTTAATTTGCATATGCAAGAAGGTGGATCTGTCTCTAATCACCTGAATGATTTCCATGGTATTGTTAACCAATTAAGTTCAGTCAATATTGTATTTGAAGATGAAATAAAAGCTCTTTTAATATTATGTTCTTTGCTTGAAAGCTGGCATGGCTTGGTAATGGCAGTTTCTAATACTGCATCTGCTTCGAATATTTTGAAAGTAGAGGATGTTGTTAGTGTTATTTTGAATGAGGAAATTTGCAGGAAAATCACAGAAGAGACATCTGGGAACGCTTTAAATCTCGAGAGCAGGGGAAGGCAAAAAGAAAGGAGCAAGAGGAGATCAAGATCTAAATCTAAGGGAAGAGGCAGATCCAAATCCAGAAATGGCAGAAGGCCACAATGCTAGAAGTGTGGAAAGTTGGGGCACATAAGCAGAGATTGCTGGTCAAATCCTAAGGAGGACAATTAGCACGAAGGAAAGGAAGAGGCAAAGGTTGCAGGTATTGCACAAGATGCTCTAATTTTCTCTTTGCATAATAATATAGAATCTTGGGTATTAGATTCTGGTGCATCTTTCCATGCTACCCCTAACAGAGAATATTTCAGTGACTATATCCATGGAGATTTTGGAATAGTGTACTTAGGGGATGATGAGCCTTGTAAGATTATTGGCAAAGGTAAAGTGCAGCTGAAGATGCAGAATGGCAACACATGGGTGTTGAGAGATGTGATGCATGTTCCTAGTTTGAAGAGAAATTTGATTTCTGCAGGTAAGCTAGGTGATGAGGGTTGTACAGTAACTCTCACAGCAGATTCTTGGAAGGTGACCAAGGGTGCACTTGTTATGGCCAGAGGTAAGAGAGAAGGTACTCTCTATTTGTGTAATTGTGTTACTAAAAAATCTCCTTCTGTATTATCTACTTCAGATGTGGATGCTAAATTGTGGCACTCAAGGCTTGGCCACATGAGTGAGAAGGGGATGTCAATTCTTAAGTCTAAAGGTATGCTTTCAGATTTGAAAAGTATGGATCTAGAATTTTATGAGCATTGTGTATTTGGAAAATAGAAAAGGGTTAGTTTTCTCAAGACTGGGTCTACTAAGAAAAGGCATAAGTTGCAGCTTGTTCACACAGACGTGTGGGGACCAGCTCAGGTAGCCTCTATTGGAGGATCACGGTACTATGTTACATTCATAGATGATGCTACAAGGAAGGTATGGATCTACTGTATTAAAAAGAAATCTGATGTTTTTGAGACTTTTAAGATTTGGAAAGTTATGGTTGAGAATGAAATAGGCAGAAGATTGAAGTGCTTGAGATCTGATAATGGCAGTGAGTTTTACAGTCTTAAGTTTAACTGGTATTGTTACACACACAAAATCCGTAGGCAAAGGACGGTTCCAAGGACACCTCAGCAGAATGGTATTGCTGAAAGGATGAACAGAACAATCATGGAGTGTGCAAGATGTATGAGATTGCATGTTGGGTTGCCCTTAGAGTTTTGGGCAGAAGCTGTTGACACCGTAGTGTACCTGATTAACAGAGGACCCTCTACAGCTCTGGATGGTGGAATTTTAGAAGAGGCATGGATAGGTAAAAAGGTAGATCTCTCATATCTCAAAGTTTTTGGTTGTGAAGCCTTTGTGCATGTAGATAAGGAAAATAGAAAGAAGCTTAATGCTAAGTCTATGAGGTGCACATTTATTGGCTATGGCTCAGATGATTTTGGTTTCAAATTTTGGAATCTAGGAACTAACAAGGTAATTAGGAGCCGTGATGTTGTTTTCAATGAAAGAGTGATGTATAGTGATCAGATAAGGAAGCTGGATCAATCTGGGCAGAGCAATGGAGAATTGGACAAAGTTATGGTCCAAAATGAGCTCGCAGGAAAAATAAATAATAACTTACAGGAAAACATAGAGACCGATGTCGGCAGGGTAAGGACTAGCATCGACAGTACAGAAACCGATGTCGGTCATACAGAGACCGACGTCGGCAGATTAGGCACCGACGTCGGCCAGGAAGAACCGGTGTCGGCCAGTAACAGGTCTACAGGTGGCTGAGTTCGGTCACTGTTAGAGAATTTGGGTGGACAGCGTGTTGAAAATGAGTCCAAGACACCCATCAGGAGGTCAGAAAGGGTAAGTAAGCATCCAATTAGATATTCTCCTTCCTTATATTATTTATTGCTAACTGATGGTGGAGAACCAGAGAGTTTTGAAGAAGCATTACAGGTGGAGTCCAGGAGTAAGTGGGAGGATGGCATGGTTGAGGAGATGGAGTCCTTGAGAGAGAACCAAACATGGGATTTGGTTGAATTGCCAGCTGGTAAGAGAACACTGAAGAATAGATGGACCTACAGGTTGAAGGAAGGTGAGGATGGACAGATAAGATATAAGGCCAGACTGGTAGTGAAAGGATTTGCACAAAAGCCAGGTATTGACTTTGGTGAGATTTTTTCTCCTATTGTTAAGATGACTTCTATAAGGGTTGTATTGTCTTTGGTTGCTTTTGAGGATTTGCATCTTGAGCAGCTAGATGTTAAGACAGTGTTTCTTCATGGAGATTTGGATGAGGAAATATACATGGAACAGCCAGAAGGATTTGAGGTCAAGGGTAAGGAGAAGTTAGTGTGCAGGTTAAAGAAAAGTTTGTATGGCCTCAAGCAATCTCCTAGGCAATGGTATTTGAAATTTGATAGGTTTATGTCTGAGCATGGCTACAGTAGGTGTCAATCTGACCATTGTGTATATTTTAAGAGATTTGATAATGGTAGATATATTATTCTGTTGTTGTATGTAGATGATATGTTGGTTATAGGATCACACATGTAGGATATCTCTGAGCTTAAGGTGAAATTAGCTCAAATGTTTGCTATGAAGGATTTGGGAGCAGCTAAGAAAATCCTTGGCATGAGCATTAAGAGAGACAGAAAAAATCACAGGTTGATATTGTCTCAAGAGGATTATGTGGACAAGGTGTTGAAATGGTTCAATATGCAGGATGCTAAATCGGTAAGCACACCTTTGGTTGGACATTTTAAGTTGAGTAAAGAACAATGTCCTAATTCACATGATGAGGTAGAGTACATGAGTAAGGTTCCATATTCTTCCACGGTAGGAAGTTTGATGTATGCAATGGTGTGTACTAGACTGGATATTGCCCAAGTAGTGGGAGTAGTAAGTAAGTATATGGCCAATCCAGGAAAGGAACATTGGAAAGTGGTTCAGTGGATCCTTAGATATCTGAGAGGAACCAGCAGCAGACACTTGTGCTATGGAGGTTCAGATACTTCTCTACATGGTTATGTAGATTTAGATATGGTAGGTGATTTGGATGGCAGGAGGAGCACCACAGGTTATGTTTTTACTGTAGGTGGAATGGCGGTTAGCTGGATATCTAAGTTGCAAAAGGTTGTTGCCTTGTCAACTACAGAAGCAGAGTATATTGCAGCTACAGAAGCTAGCAAGGAGATGATATGGATGACACGGTTCATGGAAGAGCTTGGAAGGGAGCATGGGAGTTGCAGATTGTATAGTGACAGTCAGAGTGCAATCCATTTGGCTAAGAACTCAGCTTTTCACTCAAGAACCAAGCACATATAGCTAAGGTACCACTTCATACAGTAGGTATTGGAAGATGGTGAGTTGAAGCTGGAGAAGATCCATACAGACAAGAATCCTACTGATATGCTAACCAAGTCGGTTATGAAGGAGAAGTTGAATCTTCATTCAACTTCTATTGGTCTTCATGATTGAGTTGAAGATGGAGGAGCTAGAAGATGTTGCTGTACAGGTACTGGTGCAGCTGTTTATCTCCAAGTGGGAGATTGTTAGGGTGTGTGGAGCTAAAAGCTTCACCAAGGAGTAGACTTTAAACAGGTTCAGGTCTACACAGACACCGATGTCAGTCAGGAGTGACCGACGTCAGTCAGGTGCAGTTGCAGAGGCACCGACGTCGGCAGTGGGTCAGCTGGTGACGGTCACAGGCGAATAGGCAGGAATCGACGTTGCTTACCTGTGTGTCCAGAAAGCGATTTCCGAGGATAGAAGCAAGTGTTTGCATGATGAGTTTGAGTTGTAGTCTTAAACTCGCGTCTCTATTATTAGCAATATTATTTTTAGAGCCCTTGTTCAAGTGGCTTAACTGTTTGTTGTAAGAGCATGCTCAAGTTTCCTATTTCTATATGTAGGAAAGATCTTCTTAGCTTAGTGTGTGAGTATGAGTAGAACATTGTGAATGTTTGAAGGACAGTACTGAGTGGCATCAATCCAGGTTGTTGGAATTGATTGTACTTGAGAGAGAGAGCTCTTGAGGAATTGAGATCTAGTGAGAGATCTTTTGTGCATCTGAGAGAGGTGTGGAAGAACAAAGTTTCTTCAATTGTATTCCTTTTGTAAAGAGTTTTAATACAAGTTTTCAGGGTGGTTTCTTGTATCTCTTGTTCTGTGCTATTTATCATTCTAGTTACTTATCTATCTAATTTATTTCCGCGTTTATTGCTTTCACAAGTGTAATCCATTGTTGGTTGATCCCCAACACAAAAAACTATAACATGATCATTGGAATACCATGGATTCACAAAATGAATGAAATCCCTTCTACTTTATTCCAAGATATTTGGTTCCTCAATTTGGGGAAGGTCTTCATTGCTCAATGGGATTATAAATCTTTTGATTCTATCTAGTCTAAATATTATAGAGTATAATCACACCCTTGTGGGAGATTTATTTAGGCTCTCTCACTCCCAACTACAATATTGGAGCAACCTCAGGCTCTGGGTATACTGTAGTGAGGTTGAACATCTGGAGAAGGTCAACTTCCTTTTGGTAGATCACCTAAGCTAATACTTCTACTTGGAAAATGGATAGAAAGGGGGTATAAGATGACTAATAAAACTAAAATGGTGATATAAAAAATTAATTAACACTCACATAATCTTGAAATAAACACTACTTCAACATAAGACAATCCTTACTCACACAATCTCATAAACGGGCTAATTTACAAAAGTATTTCTTAAACTAGGCTCACTAAGCAATACATGAAGCAAAGAGAAGTTTCAAAAATCACACCAAACATCCATTAATGGTATAAAGACCTTAATTTTAGACCTAAAACTAGCTTGAAAACACTTAAGAGGTAAGAAAGAAGGATAGGATAATGGACATGGAAGAACACTTCTTCACAAGGTCATCATACACAAGTTAGAGGAAAGAGATAGGTGAAAAATGATATTTATTTCTTTAAAATATATTTATTACAAATTTTTATAGGGTTTTGCCTTGGTAAAAGTTAATATCTTTAAAAAAATGGGGGAGAAATCGGAGATATAGGAAAAAAGGGGAAGAGATAGAGAGAAGAAGCAAGAACATAGAATTTAATAAATGAGACACAACCACCTTTAATGGAGTCTCAATCACATTTTAATCAATTATAAATAATTTTTTCTCAACAAAATAACCCTCATTAATCCAAATAGCCTTTACGCCCTCTCATTGGCTTAAAAACACACTATACGATAATTTTTTTTGAGGATGATGATGTCATGATCCACTCAAAATGGAAAATTCTCCAAAGAATTTTAAAACTCAATGAATGATCCACATTTATTTCCAATCTCCAAACTTATCTTCTTGAACTTTAACTCCCCCCTCCACTTGCTCTTTTAGAAAATGCTAGGCAAAAATTAGTTGACTTAGCATTTAGTGCTTAACTGACCATGGAGGTTATTTTTTGGAATTTAATTTTTGATATTTTATTCTATTTTCAACTTAAATTTACTCCCCCAACCTGAAATAAACTCCATGAAACTTGTAACTCTCATATACCCCATTGATGGAGGTCTCAAGCTTGAGCCACCTTTAACGAGTTGCCTTGAAACCTGCTCCCAAAGCCATTCGACACCTTGAAGACCACTTATGGACCTGTAGAAGACTTTATGAAATTCATGGCATGCATATGATAAATAAAATTAATATTTTGACAACCTTCAAGACCTAAAAAAATGGTGGAAATCACCAATAAACCTGTAATAATGCACAAAATGTTGAAAAATTAGGTTTTTGACCCTCTAGCTCAACAAAACACCATAAAAACACATGTAAAGAGATACAAGTGCCATATAAATATGATTTAGGTCCCATTAGGCCATTTCCATGCCTTTAGACCATTTATCTCTTTGAAGACACATAAAAATAATCATTTTGAGCTCTTTGGGCCTCTTAGGCACCCAAACATGCCAAATTCATATGTAAAATAGGTTGGTAAGGAGATTGAGGGAATTATACATATTATAGTTTATTTCCAAGTGATGTTAAGAAAAAGATATATCTTTTACTTAATCAAATTACTTTTTTTTTAACCACTTGATCATACATTCAATATATGCAATAAAATTGAAAGTAATAACAATGCCACATGAGAGAGAGAGAGAGAGAGAGAGAGAGAGAGAGAGAGAGAGAGAGAGAGAGAGAGAGAGAGAGAGAGAGAGAGAGAGAGAGAGAGAGAGAGAGAGAGAGAGAGAGAGAGAGAGAGAGAGAGAGAGAGAGAGATCAAATTTTACGTGGAAACCCAAAGTGGGAAAAACCATAGAGAACAATCTCAATTATATAAATGAGAACCAACTCAAGTTTACAAATTTTGCAAGCACCAACTTATAGGAGCACTAACCCCTTTGCTGAGCAACAACATAGCAATGATTCATGAGCACCAACCCACATGAGCACCAACCCATTTGTGTATAAAATACCACTATCTCTCAATGTTGTTTTCTCAACAATTGATAGAAAACTACTATATCTCTTCTCTTTTCTCTTCTTTCATCTGATCTCTTTAGCTAGATAAAATCATTCACTTCCATATATATAAATGGCTTCTCAAGCCTCCTTTTATATCTTTCTAAATGACCTTTGGCATTCACCCTTTGTGACCTTTCAATTCACATAGAAAATGGTGCCAAACTTACATGACCCTTCAAATCCTTTCTTTGTCTTTACCTAGTGACTCTTCAAATTCCTCAAGGTGACTCTCATGGGAAAATGTGTCATTTCCCTCTTTGTTCTTTAGTGCTGACTCTTTATATTCCTCAAGGTGACCCTTCATGGAGAGATGTGTCTTTTTCCTCTTTTGTCTTTAGTGATGACTCTTTGACTTCCTCATGGGACCTATTTTGTCTTTATGCAACAGAAAATATATTTTTAAATATTTAATTAATATTAACACACTTTATCCAAGATATAAACATTAAAAACACTTTTAGACATTAAATGCTAATTTGACATCAATGACAATATTTCCAATAATCTCCCCTTTTGTCTTTGATGGCAACCTAAAACTATCACTAATTTTGAAAACTTATACTACATATGCTAACTTGAAACTAAGACCTATAAATCGAGCCAACTAAAAATATACAGTAACTCCCCCTTACTATAACATCTTATTTCTTGAACCTATTCCTGTACTTCTCCCTATACCTATTTTTTCACCTATTCCATGTAGTTGTTCCCTATAGCTTACACTTATATCCCCCTCAATTGGTATACAAATTAATCTGTTAACTCACCTTATTTTCATGAAACATAGCCAAGACCCAACAACATCCACCATGCTTCAAATTTTCTTAAAAGTGTCTCCTTGAAGCCTAGAAGAGACACCCCACATAAAGGGTCCTAGAAAAAATCTCAAGAGATTCCCACATATCCTTTGTTACTTCCTTAATCTTCTTATGTCTTTATCTTAGAATCTATTTAAGCATGTCTAACTTATTTGACTTACTAACCTCAACATTCATGATGTTTTTCATCTTCTCAACTCTTATAATTATCTTATCTTGACAAGGCTCATGCTCAAATGTAATAAGAGATTCTTCATAGTCCTTCTTATCTGATTCTTTATCCACTATAACAAGTAATTTATTCTCACTCTTAAACTCAACCTAATCAACCTTTACTATCTTAGGTCTCCAAACCTAAATTTGGATCTTCTTATATATTTTAGGGGCTCTGTATCCTTTGACATACCTTGAAGATATCTTTACTCTATTTGGACATAATTTAGCAATATGGCCAACCTTATGACAATAAAGAAAACAACATTTCTTATACCTTCTACTTTAATGCGATTGAGATCTCCCTTTGATTGATTACTTCTCCTCCTACAATATCTTTCCCTATGACCAACATGATGACAAACAAAATAATGGCCATGAAAATAATTTGAAAACCTAAAAGCATTGGGATGCCTAATTGACTTATTCAATTTTCCTTTCAAATTTGCATCCTTCTTACCTTGGACTAATATTTCATGATCTTTCTCAACCTGAATTATGAGCCTCTCATGCTTATCCTTTAAATAACCTAGCTCAGCCTTTAATTGATCACACTCTTCTTCTCTAGATTTCAAACTTGAATATGCAAGCTCTAGCTGATTTTCAAGATCATGAATAAACATCTTATCTTATTTTGCTTGTATAGCCAATTTAGAATCCAAGATACACACTTGTTCTTTAAGATCCTCAACCATAGATTTTAACTCTTGATTATCCTTCTTTAGCTACTTGGCCATCGTGCTTTCCCCAACCTACCTTCAAGCTATTAAACTCTTTCCAAAGGAACCTGATCTGATACCAATTGTTAAGCATGAGATATATCTTTTACTTAAATCAAATTATTTTTTCTTTAACAACTTAATTATACATTCAATATATGCAATAAAACTTAAATCAATAACATACACCACAGAGAGAGAGAGAGAGAGAGAGAGAGAGAGAGAGAGAGAGAGAGAGAGAGAGAGAGAGAGAGAGAGACTAGATTTTATTTGGAAACCCAAAGTGGGGAAAATCATGAAGAACAATCTCAAGTATATAAATGAGCACTAACTCAAGTTTACAAAGTTCGCAAGCACCAACTTATAGGAGTAACAACCCATTTTCTAAGCACCAACACAACAATGATTCATGAGAAACAACCCATAGGATCACCAACCCCTTTGTGTATAAAACACCACTATCTCTCAATGTTGATTTGTTAACAAAGGATAGAACACTACTATATCTCTTATCTTTTCTATTCTTTCCTCTGCGCTTCTTAGATAGATAAAATAATTTACATCCATATATCTAAATGGTTTTTCAAGCATCCTTTTATACATTTATAAATGACCTTTGGCATTCACCCTTTGTGACCTTTCAATTCACATAGAAAATGGCACCAAACTTACATGACCCCTTGAATCCTTTCTTTGTATTTACCTAGTGACTCTTTGAATTCTTCAAGGTGACTCTTTATGGGAAAATGCATCCTCTCCATATTTTGTATTTAGTGATGACTCTTTGGATTCCTCAAGGTGACCCTTCATGAATAAATTCATCTTTTTCCTCTTTTGTCTTTAGTGATGACTCTTTGACTTTCTCATGGGCCCTCTTTTGTCTTTATGCAACCAAAAATATATTCGTTAATATTTAATTAATATTAACACACTTTAGCCAAGATATAAACATTAAAAACACCTTTAGACATTAAATTATAATTTTACATCAATGACAATATTTACAACAAGTGATTATATGCCATTTGATGGACCTATGAGTCCAAAAACCCAAAACTAGTAAAAAAACTCCTTTAGCAACTCAAACAAGCTCACCTTTAAGATGATTGTTCATGAAATGTAGACATATATTCCATAAATTATTTCCATTTATCCCTATTAAATATACCCCTTCAATATACCTTAAAAATTTGCCCTCATGTAGAAGGTATGAGAAAATACATATGTAAAGATAATTGCTTGTAGGGTTTGCAAGCATTCTGGACATGCTTACACTTTTAGAGATTGTTCATAAAAATAAAACCTTAACCAACCTAAATATATAATTAATTTTAATTACATATGTGTACTAAAAATATACTATAATCACTTATCCCAAATCCTCATGGTATGAAAGATATAAGCATTTGAAGAGGGA
The DNA here is from genome assembly GCA_037957365.1 of Torreya grandis. Taxonomy (NCBI): domain Eukaryota; kingdom Viridiplantae; phylum Streptophyta; class Pinopsida; order Cupressales; family Taxaceae; genus Torreya; species Torreya grandis. Next base: position 2,359,264 of record JARHVA010001733.1, read on the forward strand.
CTAAAATTGGGTGTCTTAGGCCTAAAAAACTCAAATTCATCCAAAGGAAATTTTTTACCTTTCCACTAATATTATTTACTTTAAATAGTATTAATTTAACCTGGAACATCTCATAACACCTTTTAAAATGATCAAAACCCAACTTTGCTTTTTATACCTTTTGAGACTGCCTGTGGGGTTTTGAGCGTGCTTATGGAGTTTGCATGAAGTTTAGAGTTTAAACACTCTTTAAAGTTGTTTAATGGGATTAAAATCATCTTTAAATTCTTTTAAAATACTTCCTTGATATTTTAACCCTCAACCACACCTTAAAGATCCAAAACGTTTACCTGTACCAATGGTGACCATTATAAGACATAAAAGGGATTGTGTATAAACATTAGGCACTCCAAATTATCACATGACCTTAAAGATATAAATTAAAGGTATATTATATCATTATTACCAATCCTAAAAAATTTAAAGTTTTTTAGAAGTGTACTTTTTTCTGTAGACCCTTTTTACCAAAATTTACCTTAAGCTACTTGCATGTTTCCTCCATGCCTAAACTTGCCTTTCTTCAAACTTTTGATTTAAATACATAAATTTTATCACTTATATAAGACAATATAGGTTTTAAACATCATATTATACAATTTTAATACCTCTCTAATGCTTAAATTCCTCATTATCACCTAAAATTGATAAAACTTCAACTGGCCTCTAATGGTTGCCTCCTTGCCTGCAAGAGGTTTGTGTAAAAATAGATGGTATTTTCACTATTTTTAGGACATTTATTGTGGAATTTTACTATTTTTTAGGTAATTTATACCATTATTACCAAATTTCATGCTTTGAATTGACCTACAGCTACCTTAAAATGGCCAATTCCTCCAAGATAAGCTCCAATGTTGACCGTGATTAGATAGAGGGTTGACTATACTAAAATAGTGAATCATTACCCTTGTAAAAAAGCATAAAAAATATGTTTAATATATATATCAGGATATAATAAGTATTTCTACCAAATTTCATGATTAGATCATGCATATTTTGGCATGTAGGTCCATTTTACCAAAAGCTAGTGACATGTTGCTTGCTTGGTCAAGTTTCACAACTGAGTTTTCCTCCTCCTTGCCTTGGTTTTTGAATTATCATGATGATTTTGATTTTAAATTTTCATAAAAATTCTCCTTTAATTATTCCACCCTTCAATGTTTTTCCTTCACCTTCATGCAACTCATGTATGACCTCACCTCTTCAAAAAACATGTTTGTGGGTGATCCTTTTAGGGTGGCTGAGTGTGTACAAATGTTTTGGAACAATTTTATTCTTGATTATATCCATGATGGTTTTTGTTAATACCATTTATTTAATAATTTTAATCTATAGATGGTGTTCTAAGGATGTATGCAAAAGGAGAAAGAGATCTTTGGCAAATGGTTCCTTCTATCACACTCCACACATGTAGGAATTGAAAATCACACTTGAAAAAATGAAATCACATTTGCATAAAATTAAAGCATTCTTGCATGAAATTAAAACACACTTTTATAAAATAAATTTCTAAATTAAAAATAAATGATAAACACATAAAATACTTGTAGGTTTACAACAAGCTGTACAAAGGAAATGTTTATAGCAACAAAGAAAAATTAGAATTTACAGCAAAAAGAATAATTATAGAATAAAAAAATAAAATAAAAATACATTAATTCATATTCCTTAGAATGAGTGTTCAACTCATTCATCAGAAGAGGATTTATTCAAAACAAAGGTTTTAGAATGGATTGCTCAGAATAATGGAAGGAAAAAATATATTGATTGATTTTTCCTTCGGGGGTAGAAGGTTGCATTTATAATTCCATGCTCCCAACCAACACCTTATTTGGGATTAACAACCGAGATACTCTATAATATCTCAATCTTCACAAAATATAGAGATATATATTTATTCTAATAATAAAATATATTACAACATAATCTTGATCCCAAACAAATATGGAGAGAGATATTTATTGGAATAAAATTACATAAACATATATTCAAATACAATATATTATAGAAAATCTATACATAGAAATTTATATACAGAAAGAATTCAAATGGAAAGAATTCTTCATGATAAACATAACATTGGAATACTTTTAGAAATACTTTCCAAACAATTATGTACCAATTTTGTTAAAGTCTATAGTAGTTCTATTGAAATCCATAGTGACTTACTAAAATTTGTAGCAAACCTACTAAAATCTATAGTAAGCCTACTTAAATCCATAACTAGCTGATGTAATCCATAGATGGTCTAATGTAATCCATATTTAGTCTATATCTAGTTTGATGTAATATGTATATATTTTATAGCAATTCATTGTAATCTGTAGTTGTTGTAGCAATCTTGTTGTAATTCATAGTTGTTGTAGCGAGCCTATTATAAATCATAGCTACTATAGCAAGACTGCAGGAGTTTATGATATAATTTTTAGATGTTATAGCAAGAATGAAGAAGTCTATAGAAGGTCTATAACTCGACCAAAATGTTGTATCTATTGTATAAGAATCAGACACTACTCCAACATTATTCTTGAATGGTTACTCTTCATACTTTGAATCATTCTTAGCTTAGTATGAACTGTATATGTAGTTATTGACATCTTTTTTCCCAGTAATCATTAGTAATGGCTAAAAAATATATAAGATGGAATTATAAAGACAAAACCATGATATATACTTGTTATTTCATTCTAAATAAACTATAAGTTCAAAAACTATATTTAGATCCACTTCATATGAAAGAAAAAGGATGTTATTTTATGGATATAATGAACCATTTTATGGGCTCATCATCTCCCCCACACCTAATCTCATGCATATCCTCATGCATGCCATTGTTTAAAACATCATGGTATATATGTATAGGTTATACATAGATTTATACTTCAAATGGGCTTCCCAAATTGATTTCATTGGTACAAGTATAATGAAAATTTTCTTTTAAAATCTCAGACAAAAGTGGCTAATGAAAATGGGCATTTAAGGATAGATTCTTGAGTGGAGATTTTTTCCTACTATCCTTAGATTATTTTTTATCTTTTTGACACATGTTCTTTTGTGGAATTCTCATGTTTCTGTTATTCAATTTTTTTCTTTGATTTTTTCTCTTTCTCTCTCTCAATTTTTTTTTAAATGAGGCAAGAGCAGGTTCTTGTATTAAAAATCTCTTGCTATCTACACATTGATTTTGACCACAAAGCAGCTTTTGACATAATTTTTTTTTGGTATCTTTCAAAATAATGTACCATGATCAAGGTCAAACCATTTTTGTATGTTTGGATAAGCTTAATCCTTATATCTTCGAAGTTATTCTCCTCCCCCACACCTAATCTCATGCATGCCAAATGAATGAAGTGGGTTAAGATTACGCAGATCAGATAGAAGGTTGTCTATTTTCACAAAACAAATTTGTTTGCAAGAGTGGATATTCATGTAATAATAAAAATTACAATGAAATTTAAATGGAAAATAGCTATGTAATTCTTACCAATTTATAGCATCTACAACACAAAAATTATTAAATCTTTGGTCTCATGTGATTATATGTAAATCTAAAGTTTTGGTTTGCATGCTAGCCTAACTTGGGATGAAAGTTTGATTATTTTTTAGACTGCCATTTTTTTTTAAACTTCCACATCCATGCAAATTTAACAAAAAACATAAAAAATAGAATAAACATCTAGTATTGAGACTAGATTAATTTCTAAGTATTTCAATTTATATTTTCTTTCAGATGTTATGGCTATAGTTTAGAAAGAATTTTATAGAATTTGGAATAAAATCTAGAAATTATTCAAAGAGAAAATAAAAATTGAAATAGTTAAATCTTGAATATTTTAATTTATATTTTCTATCAGGTGTTATCACTATAGTTTAGAAATAATTTCATAAAATTTGCTATAAGCTCTAGTAGTTATTCAAAGAGAAAATAGAAATAGAAATATTTAGATTGTCTAAATTGTATGTGATAAAAATTTATAAAAAGCAATGATTATGTGAGACTTACCATCAAGTTAAGAATTTTGACTCACATAAAATCTAAAGTTATATATTTATGATGCCAAAGTTGTTGCATGATGTGTTTCCATTTCTGATGTGCTTTGCCTTGCATGTAGATTTTTAACTTGTCTAATCTGACTCACACATAGTTCATCCAAAATAACTTTCTATGCATGGTGATATTGCATACAATATTTTAGGAGGTTATATTTACATATTCCATCCATAAATATTTTCATGAATCTCTCTATCCATTAACTTCACTGATTTGGCGATTGTCCATATGAATCTTTCTAGATCATGACATGAATTAACAAAAAAATGTTGAAACCATTATCATGCATACAGGTTGGTTAGCCATATGAAATCATTCTATATGCAACATTTTTTAAGATAAAATAACCATGAATTTTGTGGAAGAGACAATTCATTTTTAACATATCATACAACTTTTTTTTTCTTTTCAATTTCTTGATCAATCATTGCTGAAAATAAATTGTGTTTACCAGGGAATTCAAATACTCCACATAATTCTGGCTCAGTAGTCTACCTTCAGCAATTACATAGATTATTTTATTTTAGTAGAGATCATCAACATGATTATCTCTACCTAAAATTCCATATCCTTGTATACTTTAGGTATCCTTTCATAAATTTTAGCCATTTCTGAATTTTGTTTACCATCAAAATTTGACGTGCAATCTTATCTTGTTGGAAACTATGTGTTTTTTAACCAAACAAAAAATAGGAAAATATTTTTATTTCAGAAATGTGGTTATGAGATGATTTCAAATAGTTAGAGACCAATTTGGTAGTGGTTTTCCTCTATTTCTTAGCATGTAACTTTTTCAAAATCAACCAAAAATATGTGTGATCCACTATAGGTGATTCTGGATAAGGTGCAACTATATTTATGTAAGTTTTCATGCCACTATATATAGTCAATCTAACTAATTCAAAACATAGATCATTCCTTAAATATGTTGTTAGATAAAGAAGTATCTATTTTAGATTTTGCATTGTGAGAAACTATAAAAACTCATGCAATAGGTTGTTTACTCCATCTTGTTGGTTGTCTCAAATTTTCATTTCCAACCTGCATCAACAATTAGATCTCCCTTCATGATGTTAGCAGCTATTATTTTCTACACAATAATGTTAGTATTGGTTTTTTTTTTTTTTTTTGAATCTAAAATTCTTAATAGCAAAAAAATAAAATTTAATCTACATTGTATAAAATAAATCCTAAAATACCATTAACTAAGTGTCTCCTATCATATAATTTGAAAAGAAACATTCCCTCTCATTAGGAATCTCCTTAGCAGATCTTAAATATGCTAATAACACCGTGGTTCCCTAATAATGGTGCCAAAAATGATGGGTGTCATCAATACCCTTCATTTAATAATGTCAATCCAAGGCTGGTATCTAAAGTTTGTATGCAAAATTAGAAATATATATTTGGTAAATGGTTCCTTCTATCACACTCCACACTTGCAGGAATTGAAAATCACACTTGTAGAAATGAAATCACACTTGCATAAAATTAAAGCACACTTGAATGAAATTAAAACACACTTATACAAAATAAATTACTAAATTAAAAATAAATGACAAAAACATAAAATACCTACATATTTACAATAAGTTGTACAAAGGAGATGTTTATAGCAACAAAGAAAAATAATAATTTACAGTAAAAAGAATAATTCCATAATAAAGAAATAAAATAAAAATACATTGATGCATCTTCCTTGGAATGAGTGGCCAGCTCATTCCTTGAAAGAGGATTTATTTAGAATAAAGGTTTTAGAATGGACTACTCAGAATAATGGAAGGAAAAAGTATATTGATTTATTGATTTTTCCTTTGAGTGTGGAAAACTGCATTTATAATTCTATGCTTCTAACTAACACCTTATTTGGGAGTAACAACTGAGATAATCTATCCTATCTCAATCTCTAAAAATTATGGAGAGAGATATTTATTTTAATAATAAAATATATTATAACATAATCTTGATCCCCACCAAATATGGAGACAGGTGTTTATTGGAATAAAATTACATAAACATATATTCGAATACAGTCTATTATAGAAAATCTATATATATATATATATATATAAAATTCAAATGGAAAGCATTCTTCATGATAGATGAAACATTGGAATACTCTTAGAAATACTTTCCAAACAATTCTATATTAGTTTTTTTTTAAGTTTATAGTAGTTTTGTTGAAGTCTAGTAGTTTTGTTGAAATCCATAACAACTTGCTAAAATTTGTAGTAAACCTACTAAAATCTATAGCAAGCTTGGTGAAATTCATATCTAGCTAATATAATCTATAGCTAGTCTGATGTAATCCATAGCTAGTCTATAACTAATCTAATATAATATGTATCTAGTCTATAGCAAATCCATTAAAATTTATAGTTGTTGTAGCAAGCATGTTATAATCCATATCTACTATAACAAGCCTATTTTAATCCATAGCTATTGTATCAAGCTTGTAAGAGTTTATGATGTATTCTGTAACTACTATAACAAGCCTGAAGGAGTCTGTAGAAGGCCTATAACTTGACTAGAATGCTAGATCCATTGTAGAAGACTCTGACACTACTCCAACATTATTCTTGAATGGTTACTCTTCATACTTTGAATCATTTTTAGCTTAGTATGAACTATATATGCACTCATTGACATCTTTTTCCAAATAATCATTAGTAATAGATAAAAAATAGATAATAACAAATTATAAAGACATAACCATGATATATACTTGTTATTTCATTCTAAATAAACCTTAAGTTTATAAACTACATTTAGATCCACTTCATATGCAAAAAAAAGGATGTTATATTATGTATATAATGAGCCATTTTATGGGCTCATCAATCCACCTCACACCATAATTTGCCCTTATGACCCTTCAATACTTCATGGAACCTTCCACTTGATCATTTTACCCAAATAAAATCCTCATGATTATCTTGATCTTGAAGATATGTCCCTAGCCTCATGGTAGTAGGTGTACCTCTTAAGGGTGAACCCTTTTGGAGTATTTACTCATGATCCTTTGATTTATTTCACATGTGGAGAGTTTGAAAACCAATCCAACATTGGTTTTCTATATGGAACCTCATTCAATCCTTAAGAGATTATTAAATAGAGATTCCATCCTCTTTACCAAGTATAAGCTTGTATGCTTCAAGGTGATGCCTTTGATTTTGGTGTGATTAGGGTATGGAGATGATTTCCTTCATTGATGCTCTATCTTCATCACACTCTTATGTCATCACCAAACCTTCTCAAGGGTCATACCCTTTCTCAATTATATGAGGTTATATGATATCATATTGTATGGATTGCAAGTGAGGTTAGATATAATATAAGTAACTTATATCATACTAGGCTCTTTTTAGTGTCTTATTTCCAAAATGAACTCACCTAAACCTCTCAAGATTGTCTAGTCAGTCCATTTGCTTCCTCAGGCACTTTGCATATTTGGCCTACACCAAACACTAACATGATTTTAGGTGAAACTTTGAGATTAGTGAACCTTTAGGGTTTGCATATGTTAAAATATGTGACTTTTACTTATGTATATTCTCTTGATTTTATGGAAACCTTCTTGGATCAAATGAGACTACTCTCTTGTTTATAAGACATTCATGAAACCCAAGACAATATCTAAGCTCATAAGATTATTCACTTTGAGTGCCAAGATAGATGTAAGTGGACCTTTAAAGGATGAATTTGATATTATCTATGTATTAAAACATTTTCCTTTCCCTCTTTCTGAGCCTATATCATTTTCATTCTTCCTTGGTATACGCTTGAAACATGGAACTAATTTAGAACTCTACCTCTCATACTACTTGACAACTTTGAATATATAACTGTGTTCATTGCCTTGTAATAGGTTTCCTTTAGTTCATTATAACTATGAGGTAGTGCCTATATCCATCATGATTTTCAAACCTTTATTTCATCTATCATCCTCTCAAATCCCTCCTGGACTGGGTATGAAACTCCTTAATGCTACTATGTCATCAATGTGCATACCATTTTGATAGAAAACCTATCCTTTCATAATGAATGTAGGTACCTAATAAATGTGGATGATATGACTATGTAAAAATAATATAAAACACTCCTCTTTATCACATTCATATCTTTATTTTTCCCTTTTGACCATCAAGCTATGAAACTTTTTTGACAATCCTCTCTTGTAGCCCCTTTTTTGGGCCTTTTCACTTTGTACAGTCATGTAGAAGTTCAAAACAAGAAACCAAAACCATTTTAAGACATAATATATCCATTTATACTATTTAAAAAATATTTATTCCATAACTCACCTCTTAAAACACTTTTGTCATCTCCTTAAGGCCTCGGGTTAGGCCTATTAGGCCTGTTTACACCCTATACCCACACAATCTTCAATATATCATATGTAAGGTACTCAAATGGTCCAAAACCTATTTATTAATTTAATATACCCATGAAATTATAAAAATACAAAAAATGGTGAATTTTAAATGGTTAGTTTTTCAAATAGACATGGTTTAGTCTTGAAACCCTAGAAATAGGGGTTTACACAGTCTATGTAACCCGAGAGGGATAAAAAAATATTTTTTAAATATTTCAATGCATTTCAAGGGACTATGAACATTTGTAGAGATCTAATTAAAATTAATCCACCATCTCAAATTACCAAACAAGCTTATAAATACCCTTTTTATCTTTTTTAATCAAGAACTTGAATTGACAATGTAAGCTTCCTGATTGCTCCAAGGTTGTATGCACTAAGAAGGGTCAAAATGATGTATTTAGCTTTATGAAAGGTTTTAAAAACACTTTTAATAATTATTTAACCTTAAAAAAATTATTTATACCTCCTTATTCTTAAAAATAAACCTATCCATTCATTACTCTATCCCTTAGAAAGTCCACTTTATAACTCTCTCCTCATTTATTATCTCTAAATCTTGAACCTAGGTCTCTTGCAAATAAAAACCAATCCCCTTATTGGTTTTTATATTTTCATAACCTCAAGGAAGATCCACTAGATTACTTAGTCTCATAACATAAACAAAACATGTAACTTCATTAAGGCATTGGTGTATTAACTCTTCAAGCTTGAAGGCATGCCTACCTATTACAAAGCTATAGGTGCATTTTGTGTTTCTTGAGCCCTATTTAAAACTCAACATATATCCTTATTTATTTTTTATTGAATATATTCCTTACCTTATTTATCCTTGGTCCAAATAGTCCTCATAATCTTATAATATTCCTTGAACTTTTTAAGTCCAAACTTGCTATAGGTAGTGCCCTAAAGGTAGGCCTATAGGTATCTTCTTTGTGGGTGTAGGTAGGGTTTCTTGGCCTTATATACACTCTTTATTCACATTTTATTTTACTTACATCCCTTCTATTTTATCCAAGAAATTCCTTGATCACACTAGACCCTCAATAAGGTCTTCTCTCACCTTGAATCTTCATTTGCTCAAAACATGCAAATTTACATCCCTAGGGAGTGTCTTCTATCTAAGACAAAATGAATGTCACCTCCCCTATTACCCATTAAAAATTGAACATATGGTGGGATTATACAAGTTATGTATATTCTCTATGAAAATTGTCATCTATCACATGGATAGCCCCTCCAAAAGTAAAAAAACCCAAGGCAAACTGATGGGGAAGCTCTCTGTGTGCAAGGTCTAAAATATGGACTATGTTGTCTTTGAAAACTTCTCTATGTCTTATTTTCACTATGTGAGAGTTTCTTGATAGTATTATGACCATTATGTATGTTTTATAAACCTAATTACCACTCCAACCTTCCACATACTTCCTCACACCGTAATTGGTCAAGACTATAGGTTGTCTGACTATGTTTTTCCTTGTCTTGAAAGAGGTGCCTGTAGGTGGTCTTATATGGTTTAGGCCTTATGATCCTGTCTCACTATTTCCTTAAGTTATATATTTATTTTTTATAACCGTTTATATTATTTCACCTCATTTTTCAAGCTATGTCAACACCCATCACATCATGCTCTATCTCACTATCAACTACAGTTGACTATATTTGCCCTACTAATGGAAAAATAGGGGTCTTGTAGGTGAGTACCCCCATTTTGAAATCTATGACAAATGGTATGTTATCCCTTTGAGGTCCTTGAATCAAATTCTCATGGAAATTTATTCATATTTTTAGGCCTAGTCTCTATAGGTTCACAACATGGGCTTTATGAACACCTATAATTAGGTTGTAGGTGGATATTCTGAGAGTAAGGCACTTGTAGGTGATGTTTGAGTTAATATACTACATTTCAACTCCTATTGATTACCTTTTAACCTCAAATGGTATTATAAACTCAATAGGACCAGTCAATCATGAAAATATGCCTCCATACTACAACTTTGGGTTGTGAAAACACTTGAAATCTCAAAACTTGTATAAATCACTAAATGAACATAGTGAACAAAAATGCAACTTTGAAGTCTTCTAGCATGAAAACCAATTGGGAAAATCTCTCACTTATTTTTTAAAGGTATTATCCTAGGATAGGGATACAAGGTATGATCATTTGGATTGATCAAAACTCTATTAAACATTGCTATATATTAAGTCCAAAAGCAATGAGGGCTCTATTTTGGAGCTTTTAGGGATTTTATCCCTAAAGCTCAGTCTTTCAATCTAAAGATGGTTTCTCAACTCTAAATGCTAGTTTAATGATTAACTAATGGTTGCCAAATTACCTTCAACATCCACAAAATTCATGAGGGTTTTCAACATATATCTACACACCTTAAAAAACACTTCTAGGTCTCTATCAGTGCCACCTGTAGGTGGACATTTTAATGTACAAGCAGTTAGGAGAAGACATTAAAAATGTGCATGATATCTATGTTTTTAACTAGTATTTGAACCTCCATCAACCTTAAAACACACTTTTTATACCATGGGGAACCTCATTCAATTCAAATTCTCCCTTTCAATATGATTGGAATTTGTGAGACAATTGTAGGCATGTATTAAGTTACAGACCAGGCAATAAGGGTAGTAATTATACAATACCCATGATGTATGGATCCTATAACTAGTCTCAATCCTTCTCCAAATACCTCAAATTTATTTTTCTCACCATGAATATCTTAAAAAAAGTTTCAATGTTCCCAATTTAATGTTCACAGCCTCTTTTAGGTGTTGATGTAATTGTAGATAAGACAATAAATGAAGACATGAACTATATGCATAGTGAATGGGAATTAAACAATATTTATACTACCTCCACATTTTAAATTGGAGTTAACAACATTTCAAGGCTTAAAAAAAGATCAACTTTCCTTGTTCCAATGTGACATTCTTCTTTATGGCACCTGTAGATGTGCATTAATGGTGTATGACTACATGGAGGACTGAATTGACTATCATAGTCCATTATTTACCAATTGATTGGAATTTTATTTATTACTCATCATTAAAGAGTGTGTTTTCACACCTCTTATAAATTTTAATCTCATCTCCTTGGATGTTATCAAAACCTTCATACACCTCATTAGCCTTGACTATGTTGGCCTTTTCCTCACTACAAATCCGTTGATATTAGCTTATTGAAACTAATATTTGGGATTATAGGTGATTTAAATGAAATATTAGAAGTTTAAACATCATATCCCTTTTATTTTTCAACCACTATAGGAAAGAGAAACCTTTGTAGTTGATAAACTTGCTTGCATCTCCATTAGAACTCCAACTAACAACTTCATTATTTGGCCTATCAAGGCTTTGATGAACTACTAAGGATTGATGATCAATATCACTTGTGTAATTTAATGTGTAATAATTATGAGGAGGTATATTATCCCTCTAACCTAGGTTTTTCTCTAAAACTGATGAAATGGGCCATTCACAAAGAGAAGCAAAAAATATGTTTTATGCCATAAGTACCTTATTAGAAGGATTTATTTGATTAAAAAATTAATAGGTATTATTTTACCCTAAAATGACTCCCCTAAAACCATTATTTCTCATTGAATTCTAAAGTGAAGAAATAAGGAAAAACCTAGACCTTGTCTAGATGAGTAGGCCATCTAAACATCCTTGAAATATTAACAGCTATTCATAACTATGGGGAGATGAAATAGACCACCAATGCCACAAAGTGTAATTAAATTAGGGTACCTATCAATACCCAAAATATTCTAGCTCAAATCTCTCTCTCCTGACTGTATCGAGTGAAAACCTAAGGCTCTCCTAAAGCTATGCAAGACTGCCAAAAGCAATTTTTCCTTAGCATGAATAACTAGAAGCCTCCCTATGAAATAAAACACTTGGGAAATTTTTTTTATGATATTAATGACCTTTTATTCCTTTTTTAAACCTTCTAAAATTCCTAACCTCTATTAATGGTAGAAAATGTTTTTCATGCCTAGTTTGTAACTAATATGTTTTCCTTATATTTTTTGGTTATTATACTGGAATATAATTTTATAAGAATATGAGGGGATATTATCAACACCATGGATTCATACATATGATATATTATATCCTAAATTAATCAAAATATTCAAAAATATATTCTAGTAAAGCTCTAAAAGGCTAAAAAAATGCATCATTTTGCTCCCAAACTCCTCTCCTCCACTCCAAATGACTTAAAATGGACTTTAACATGTATAAAAGGGTAAAAAAATCATATGGATGTGGGAGGAAGTAAAAACCAATATGACTTCCTAAAAAAGTTACTTTTTCACTTGAAATTTCTATTTGGAGGACCCATAAGTCATCTAATGCACTTTTGGGGGTGTTTTGGGCATAATAGCTTATATAGACATCATATTTTAATGGTTAAAATATATAATAATTTTTTAAAACTTCCTTAATTCTCATAAATTCTTGAACACCATGGAAACCTGTTAGATCCTTCACTTGCAGTTCTAGACTTGTTTCTAGGCCTTTTCCTCAAAATCTCCAAATTCACCTTAAAGCTTGATTAAAGTGTTTCAAAAGATTAAAAATGACATGTGGTAGGGTCATGATATATTTTTTCTCTTTCCACCATTGGATTACCCACTACACAATGAATTTACTCAACTTGTCACACCATACCAAGACCTCTCAGGATATTGCCCTACATCATCAAGTTAGGACCAGAAAGGGACTAGTCATGGGGTAGAAGGTTACTAAAAGGTCCAAGAGAGTGTCCTGATCCATCTAGGAAAAATTTTCATATGTGGGATAATTTTGGCCAACATTTCTAGTGACCTCCTAGGATTGCATGCCTGTTATGTAATAGATTAGTTGCCTTGTCTGATCCATTGGGTATACGGGGTCATAAGTCATTCTTACCAACTGATATGAAAATGATACAAGGCCATCCATTTCTCAAAACATCTTCTTGAATAAATAAGGATAAAAATAAATAAAAACAACATTATTCCCAAGTCACTTAGGGAAGGGAAACACACAACTAAAAAAAGATATGCACAAGGCACTTAGAGGAAAACATGGAAAACTATACAAAATGTATAATATATACAATGGTTGTAAACTCTTCTAATAGTAAGGATTTATATGAATGCAATTGATTGGGATGGGTAATACCTCACCATTGAGCAGAGCAAGCTAAAAATAATTATGTTTTTTACATCCATGGAACATGTAAGGGCCACTCTACAAGATGTCAAACTTGGTATGATTTCCTAGCTTAGCCTTATTTGAATCCCACTTGAGGACTAGATCCCCCTCTTTAAAGTCCCTTGCTATGGATCTCTTGTCAAATAATTTCTTGACTTGAGCTTATTGTGACTCTAGTGTCTCCATTGCAAGGTCTCTCATTTATTCAAGCTCCATGAACTTTTCCATCCTCACACTCATAGGTTCATTCTCGATCAATTCAAGTTGATGGGCTAACTCCAAGATAGGCAACTCAAGAGAGATGGTAAACTTGGATTCTCTCCCATATATAAGGGAAAATGGTGAGTTTCCAATAGAAACATTATGATTCACTTTGTCATCTCAAAAGGCTATCCTTAACTTTGAATACCACACTCTCTTATTCTCTTCCATAATCCTCTTGATGATCCTTATCAAGTTTTTGTTTGTTGACTTTGATAGTCCATTGCCTTGGGGGTAGTAATTTGAGGATGTACTAAGGAATATGCCTAGATGAAGTTCCTATTCACTTGTCCTCATGTCAACAAATGATAAGTCATTATCTAAAATCATTGTTGTTTGTACACCAAACATTATTATTATGCTATCATAGAATTCTAACACTATTGTCTCATTAGCTTATTACAGAGTAATTACCTCTACCCACTTGGTGAATTAATCAATATCATTGAGTACCCATTTATGTCCTCAATTATAAGGTGGATTGATCATTCCTATGAAGTCCAAACCCCACTACATAAAGGGATACTCTACCTGAAATGGGTTGAGAGGAAGGGCTACCAATATTTGCTTGCTTGCAAAGAGAGCACACTTTTGACACTTTCTCACCCATGCATATGCATCCTTGAATATTTTGGGGCAATAATAACCATATCTCATCCCTTTTTTTTTTGTAGTCATTGAAGCAAAATGGCCTCCTACAAGCCCATCATGGAATTGATCCAAGAGCCTAGTCACTTGGTCATCATATATGCATCTTAGAATCACTTTATTGAGGTCTTTTTTGAATAGGATCCCATTAACTAATGCATAAGGTATGGATTTAAGTCTAAAATACCTTCTCTTTACTCTATCCATACCTTGAGGGCACTCACATATTATCAATAACCTTGTCATATCTTGAAGCCAGCTAGTGTGAGGTAGAGGGGCATCTATTTGTGAGTTATCTTATGTCACCATATAACCTATTTCTCTTCATGAAGTTCATAAACCATGTGTTCACATAATCCTTTGTCTCTCACTATCTTAGTGACCTTGATATCCACATCATACTCCATGACCCTTGTAATCCAACCAACCCTCTTTTAATTTAATTCTTTGTTAATAAGGAAGTCTCTCTCTCTAGGATGAGACACCATGAGGTCGATTTTGTTATTAGAGATAATTGGTCTAAAATTTTTAAGGCTTCTTAACACTACAAGGACTTGCATCTCTACAAAATTATACCTTAATTCATACCCTTCAATCCACTAACTAAAAATTAGATGCTCAAGTCCTTCACCATTATTTTTAATCAACATAGTTGATATATTGTCAATGTTGGCAAAGGCATATAATATAAAATCCTTTGAGAAATTAGGATTCATGAGTTTAGGTGCTTGGGAAATGACTTATTTGATAGCCTAAAATATTTCTTTCCCATTTTTTTATAAGTAAACAATTGATTCTTATTTAGCATAGCAGTAATGGGTTTGACCAAGATTGCAAAACCAGGTATAAACCTTCTCACAAAGTTTATCTTCCCAAGGAAACTCTAAAGGCCCTTCTTATGCTTGGGTAAGGATAATGCCAAGATATCACTTATTCTATCAGGATTGATAGCTAGTCCCTATTTTGAGAAAATATTTCCCAAGAGTTTTCCCTCATATAAAACAAAAACACACTTCTTGGGATTCAATTAGATCCCATACTCTTTGCATCTTTCAAATAATAACCTTAGGTGATCCAAGTGTTCACTGGCCTTCTTGGAGAAATTTTTTATGTCATCAAAGAATCATATAATTTAGTAAACCTTGGAAAACCATGTCCATGTCTTTTTGAAAAGTATCCCCAATATTTGATAGGCAAAAAGGCATCTTTTGATAAGGATTTGTGCCCCACTTTGTGGTGAAGGCAATCTTGTATTGGTCTTCTTCTCTTACCAACACCTGATTGTATCCTAAGTACCCATCCAAAAGAGAGAAATGTTATAAAGAAACAAACATTTGAAGGAGTTTCTCCATGGATGGTAAGGGGTAATGATCCTTCAAAAAAACCTTGTTCAAGTCTCTAAAGTTTACACATAACCAGATCTCACCATTCTTCTTTCTCATAGGTACCAAGTTAGCTACCCATGAGGAGCATTTGATGGGAAAAATGATATTAGACTCAATCAATTTATTCAAATATTTCCTCATTAGATATTCAATATTTAGGTTGATAGGCCTTTTATTTTTCCTACTAAGCTTGGCATTGACCTCCAACTCTATGGTGTGTTGGGATAGTTTGGGATCAAAGCCTCTTAGATCACTGTACTCCTAAGCAAAAATGTTTGAATATTCCTTACAAATTTCAATGAAAGCATGCATTTATGCCTCAATGATCACCTTCCCAAGCTTGAAAATATTATTCTAAAGATAAGGATTCTTTCATATTTCTCTTCATTAGTAGACATCATTGCCTTGTATTTCCTCATGTGATCTCCTTCATGTTAAAGACCTTCAGGGGTGACCATACCTTTAGGAAGTTTGTTAAACCTCAGCTGAACAATTTGATCTTCATACTAATATTGAAGTTTACCTTGGTTCATTGAGGAAAACTCTACCTCTTGATGTAATAAATAAGCAATATGATTATCACTATCAAAGACTTGCCAATGAGCCTCATTATCTAGAATTGATGGTCTCACTACCACTTTGATATATGGCTGAACTTTAGACTTATTCAACTCATTTGGGATATCAAATTGAGCCCCTATAGATACCAACCTATCAACATGTTGATTTTTATCTCTTGGCACTACTTAGATGTTGAAGGCTTCAAAGTCTTCAAGTATGTCCCACACTCTATGTTTACAATAATTCATTAAGGGGTTCTTTATGGTGTTTTGGCTTTTGACCTGATGCACTATCAACTCACTATCCCCATATACCTGAAACTACTTGATTCCCCTCTTAATAGCCTAATAAAGGATATGGATAAGTCCCTCATACTTAATTGAATTGCAAGAGAAACTAAATTAAAACTTGTAAGATGAAAAGTACTTGTCATTGGATGGAGATATCAACATTACACTTGCACCTAATCCATGGTTACTCCTTGAGCCATTAAAAAACAATTTCCAAAAACCACTAGTACCCTCTTATGGCCTAATGAGGGATGGCATGAACTCATCTTCTTAATGTAGGTAATAGAATCTCATGTATCTTTCTTAAATACCTCCAAAAGGGTCAAGTAGTTGGTTCTCACTTCATAACTCATCCAAGAACATATCAGGTATCCCCTTAGGATGAGTGTCTGGTTCTTGACCAATCAGGTGGTCATCTTCATCTAGAATGGTAAAATTGATGTTTGGGCTACTTGGCCCAAAATTATAAATGTGAAATTTGGTAATAGGCTCATCTTTGATAGACACCTTAGTCTCATACCTTGTCCTAAAATCCATATAGGACCAATATGCTGCTAGGTAACCCCCAATTTTAGCTGTGAACTCTATAGATAAGAATAAATCAAAATGAGGAGACACCTCTAAAACCATTACATATTGAGCCACTAAAACACTAGGACAAACATTTAAGGTCAATTTTATGTCTTTTATAATACCGATTGGTTTGGTAGAGGATCCATAAAGTTAAAAAACTCCCTTAGATTAGGGCTCATGCTTCAAACCAAGCTAATTTGCTATTGACTTTGGCATCACTTAAGTACTTGCACCACTATCTACCATGAAATTGTTTACTAAGGAGTAACCAATGATTAAATAAAGGTATAAGGGAGGAGGTTTAACCACCTTATTTTATTGTCCTTCAATAGGTCCTTTGGTTACATTGGTGAGAAATATGTTTTCCTTGATTGGTGGTTTCTCAAAAACATTGATATTTGGCAAACCTTCTTGAAGGATATCCACCCAACTAGGCATAAAAAGCATGTCCCAAATATGAATACTAATATTTAACATCTTCATTTGTTCAAAAATATTGATGGGTGAACCACCAACTTTTGCTTGTTCTTTGGAAGTCACAACCATGTTTTGAATTTATGAGATTTGAGGGACAAAGGTGATTATTTAATTTTGATTTTTTTGAGCTATTGGAGCCTTTAGATTAGCAATAAGTTCATTTTGATTTGATAGAAATGGAGTAATATTAGTAAAATCCTTGAATGATTCTTGGTTTCCCTCCATGTTCCTTCTTTTTAACCTTATATTGGTTGTCACTATAATGTTTACTTGGCTAGAACTAGCCTACTGATTGAATACATAGCACTCTTATTACTCATAATTAACCATTGAACTTAGTGTTTGGGATAATGGATTAACTAAATGACCAATTACAAGGCATATTACCCTCACATTCTTGAGCAATGTTGTTCTTAACATGGACCAAAGTATTGGAAGTAATTTTAGCATTCAGATTATAATTGTTTTACCTATCATAGTTAGGATGCCCTTGTCCTTGGCCTTGGAAATTTCCCTTGAAGGTTGGCCTATTTGCTTGATAAGACTGATAAGGATAATATGGGGCTTGATAAGGCCTATTGAACTAATATTGATGCCTCTTCACATTTATTGATTCATTTCCTAAGGATTTAAACATGCTCTTAAGATCTTGGAATTTCTTGTGTTCTTGGGAGTCACTAGATTGACTAGTTGAAGCCTTTTTTTGCTTTGGTGTAGGTATGAAAACAAGTGTTGGCATAGGTGTAATGGTAGTAAGGGGAGGAATATAAATAAGAGGTGGTTGAAACTCAATAAATAAAGGCATTATTGGCCTAGGTTTAATATTTCCATCTTGTACTAGACTATTCTTTGTTGTGATTACCAACTCATAAGCATCTAGTAGTGTGTTTCCTCTTATAGACTAAATCATTACTATAATATCACTATTGAGAGATTTTAGATAGTAAAAGAAAGCATAGTTAGGAGTAGGATTGATAGATATTGGAATCCTATCCCATGTATTTTGAAACTTGGTATTGAAATCCTGCATAACCATATAAGGATCCCTCTTGATTGTAGTTAGTTATTCAACAAGTGACAAGTGGTCACTCTTACCTTCAAATATTTTTAAAAAAGCATCTCTCAACTAATCCCATGATGTGATGGAGTTATAATTAAGTTTTATATACCAGTCTAGGGCCTTACCCTTGAAAGAGATCACCAATAACTTAATAGCCACATTTTATTCATTGATGTCATGAATGTTGTAAAAGTTGGTTATATCTCTGAGGTGCTCAGAAGGGGTTGTAGAATGGTCTCCTATGAATTAAGGGACACTTTTAAGAGCTTATAATAGGATAGGGTCATATTGATTTTATTAAAAATGACTTTTACCATTGAAGGCCATAAAAGGGAAAGCTCTAGGGGCAACCATGGTAGTGAGAGGACCCAACAAAGATCTTCTAAAAGAGGTAAACTTGGAAACTAGTTTAGGCAAAAAATTTCCTTTGTATGGATGAGTATTAGAAAATATTAACCTTCTTATTGAGTTTAAAGGTAATTCAAAAAATTCAAAAGGAATACCTTTAGAAGATAATATTATAATCAGCTTTGACATGAAAGATAGGTACTGCTCTACCACCAAAATGTTGAGTCCTTTTTAGAGTCACCAAATACTGAATGATGAAAGTTATAACCACTAAAAATTAATCAAACCAACATCAAAATTGACCAATATTCTTCAAAAAAGGTCCCAAAAATCATGCCATAAACTATTGTATCATATAATTTCACCTTTGTATGAGAGTTATTTAGGCTTAAACATTAGCATCTATAATATTGGAGCAACCTCAGGTTGTGGGTATCCTATAGTGACGTTGAACCTCTAGAAAAGGCCAGCTTCCTCTTGGTAGATCACCTAAACTAATAGTTATACTTGGAAAATGGATAGAAAGGGGGTATAGGATGACTAAGAACACTAAAAGGGTGATACATTAAATTAATTCACACTCACATAATCTTTAAAAAACACTAATTCATGATAAGACAATCCTTGCGCATATAATCTCATAAACTGGCTCATTTGCATAAGTATTTCTTAAACTAGGCTCACTAAGTAACACATGAAGAAAAGAGGAGTTCCAAAACTCACACCAATAATCCATTAATGGTAGAAAAATCTCAAGTTTAAACCTGAAATTATCTTGAAAACACCTAAAAAGAGGCAAGAAATAAGGACAATGGATATAGAATAAAACTTCTTAGCAAGGACATCATACACAAGTTTGATAAACACAAGTTAGAGGCAAGAGATAGGTGAAAAATGATCTTTATTGCTTCAAAAATTATTTCTTATAAATTTTGATAGGGTTTTACCTTGTCAAATGAGAATATCATATAAAAATGGGGGGAAATGGGAGATATAGGAGAAAAGGGGAAGAGAGAGAGAAGAAACAAGCAAATAAAATTCAATATATGAGACATAACCACCTTCCATAGAGTCTCAACCACATTTTGACAAATTATAAGTAATCCTTTCTCAACAAAACAACCCTCATTAGTCCAAATAGCCTTCAAATGCTCTCATTGGCTTATAAACACACTAAAAGATAAAAACTTTTAAGGATGATGATGTCATGATCCACTCAAAAGGGAAAACTATCCAAAGAATTGTAAAACTCATTGAATGCTCCACTTATCTTCCCAACCTCCAAAGTTATCCTCTTAGACTTCTATGCCCCCCTCCACTTGCTCTTCTAGAAGATGCTAGGCAAAAGTTAGTTGACTTAGTATTTGGTGCTTAACTGACTATGAAGGTTATCTCTTGGAGTTGGATTTTTCATATTTTATTCTATTTTCAACTTATCTTTTCTCCCCCAAATTTTAATAAACTCCATGAAACCTGAAACTCTCATATACCCCATTGATGGAGGTCTCAATGTTGAGCCACCTTCAACCAACTACCCTAAATCCTACTCCCAAGGCCATTTGGCACCATAAAGACCACTTCTGGACCTATATAAGACTTCTTGACATCCATGGCATGCATATTATAAAGAAAATGAATATATAGACAAACTTCAAGACCTAAAATAATGGTGTAAATCACCATTAAACCTATAATAATGCACAAAATGTCAAAAAATTGGGTTTTTGACCCTCTAGCTCAACACGGTACCATAGAAACCATTTTAAAGAGCTTCAAGTCCCATATAAATATTATGTAGGTCTCATTATGACTTTTCCATGGCTTTAAACCATTTATCTTTTTGAAGACCTATAGAAATAAGAATTTTTTAGCCATTTTTAGCCTCCTAGGCACCCAAACATGAAAAAATACTCTATAAAATAGTTTTGTAAATATATTTTATACAAATTATAGGTGATTTACAAGTGATTCTATGCCATTTTATGGACCTATGAGTCCAAAAACCCAAAACTAGTCAAAAAGCTCCTTTGGCAGCTCAAACAAACTCACCTTCAAGATGATTATTCATGAAATTTAGAACTTTATTCCATAACTTATTTCCATGGACACATATTAAATATACCCTTTCAACATCCATATAAATATTTGGCTCCCATGTTTACGGTATGAAAAAATACACATGTAAAGACAATTACCTATAGGGTTTGTAAGCATTCTAGACATGCTTATGCTCTTAGTGATTGTTCATAAAAACCAAGACCTTAAAAAACCTAAATCCATAAATAATTTAAATTAAATATGGGTAATAAAAACACACTAGAATAACTTTTACCAACTCCTTATGGTATGAAAGATACGAGCATCTGAATAGGGGCTAAAGCTGGGTGTCTTAGGCCTAAAAAACTTGAATTCCTCCAAAGGAAAATTTTGACCTTTCCACTAATATTATTTGATTTAAATAATATTAATGTAACCTAAAACATCTCATAACACCTCTTCAAATTATCAAAACCCAACTTTGCTCTTTATGCCTTTTGAGACTACTTATGGGGTTTCAATTTTGCTTGTGGGGTTT
The DNA here is from genome assembly GCA_037957365.1 of Torreya grandis. NCBI lineage: Eukaryota > Viridiplantae > Streptophyta > Pinopsida > Cupressales > Taxaceae > Torreya > Torreya grandis. The sequence continues at coordinate 2,381,118 of JARHVA010001733.1, forward strand.
GCATAAAGTTTAGAGTGTAATAACTCTTTAAAGTTTTTTGATTGGATAAAAATAATATTAAAATTATTTTAAAATACTTCCCTAATAATTTAACCCAAAACCACACCTTAAAATGCCAAAAAGTGTGCATGCACCAATGGTGACCATTATGAGACATAAAGGGGATTGTGTATAAACAACGGGCACTTTCATGGATAGGTATATTAGATAATTATTACCAAATATACCAATTTTCAAGTTTTTTATATGCATACTTTGTCTTGTAGACTCTTTTTACCAAAATTTACCTTGAGTTGCTTGCATGCTTCTTCCAAGCCTAAACTTGTATTTATTCAAAATTTTGCTTTAAAACCATAATTTTTATCATTTATATAGGAAAATATATATTTAAAACATCATATTATACCATTTTAATACCTCCACAAGTCTTAAACTCCTCATTAGCACCCAAAACTATTAAAACTTCAATTAGCCTCTAATGGTTGCCTTCTTAATTATAAGAGGTTTTTGTAAGAAAAATGGGTAATTTCAATATTTTTAGGACATTTAGGATGGAATTATATGATTTATTTACTCATGTATACCATTCTTACCAAAATATATGCTTTTAATCGACTTATAAATACCCTAAAATGGCCAATTCCTCTAAGACAAGATCTAATGTTGATCGTGATTAGACATAGGGTTGACTATACTAAAACAATGAATATTTTCCCTTGTTAAAAACTTTAAAAATATGTTTAATATGTATATTATGTCATAATAATTCTCTCCACCAAATTTCATGATTAGATCATGTATATTTTGGTCTATAGGCCCATTTTTCCAAAAGCTAGTGACATATTGTCTGCTTGGTCAAGTTTCACAACCGAGTTTTATTCCTCCTTACATTGTTTTGTGCCTTATAATTATTAGTTTTATTTTAAATTATCATGAAAATTTTCCTTATTTTAGTTCACCCTTCATTTTTTTATCTTTATGTTCATACAACTCATGTATGACCTCAACTCTTTAGGAAGCTGGTTTGTGGGTGATCTTTTTAGGGTGGCTGAGTGTGTACAAGTGTTTTTGAACACTTTTATTCTTCATTAGATCCACATCACACCATATTTTTCCATTATTACCTATCAATACTTCATGGATCCTTTCACTTGATCATTTAACCCATATAAAATCCTCATAAATATGTTGATCTTGAAGTATGCCCCTAGCCTCATGGCAGTAGGTGTACCTCTTAAGGGTGAACCCTTTTAGATTATTTCCTCATGATCCTTTGAATCATTTCACACTTTGAGATTTTGAAAACCAATCTAACATTTATTTTCCATATAGAGCCTTATTCAATCCTTAAGAGCTTCTTAAACAAGGAGTCCATCCTCTCTTCCAAGTATAAGATTGTATGCTTCAAGGTGATGCCTTTGATGTAGGTGTGATTAGGGTATGAAAATGATTTCCTACACTGATGCTCTATCTTCATCACACTCTTATTTCATCACCAAACCTTCACAAGGGTCATACCCTTTCACAATTATATGGGGGTGTATGATATCATATTATATGGATTGGACCTGAGGTTAGATCTAATGTAAGTAACTTCTATCATATTAGGCACTTGTGAGTGTCTTAGTCCCCCCAGTGAACTCATCTAAACCTCTCAATATTGTCTAGTCAGTCCACTTGATTTTTCAAACCCTTTGCATATTTGGCCTACACCAAGTACTAATATGTTATGTAGGTGAAAATCTAATCTTATTGAACTTATAGGGTTTGCATATGTCAAAATATGTGAATTTTACTTATGTATAGTATCTTGAGGTTATTTAAACCTTCTTGGATCAAAAGAGACTACTCTCTTATTTATAAGACATTCATGAAACCCAAGACAATCTCTAAGCTCCTAGGATTTTTCACCTTGAGTGTTAAGCTAGATGTAGGTGGACATTAAAAGGATGAATTTGACAGTCTCTATGTCCTAAAACATCCTTCTTACCCTCTATCTAAGCCTATGTCATCTTCATCCTTCCTTGTTATATGCTTGAAACATGGAACTTCTTTATAACTTTGCCTCTCATACTACTTGCCAACTTTGAATATATAACTTTATTCCCTACCTTACAGTAGGTGTCTTTTATTTCATTCTAACTATGAGGTAGTGCATGTATATATCATGATGTTCAAACCTTTATGTCATCTATCAACCTCTCAAAGCCCTCCTAGACTAGGTATGAATCTCCTTAATGCTACTATGTCATCAATATGCATACCATTTTGATGGTAAACCTATCATTTCATAATGAATGTAGGTAACTATTTAATGTGGATGATATGACTATGTCAAAACAAGATAATACACTCCTATTTATCACATTCATATCTTGATTTTTCCCTTTTGACCCTCAAGTTATGAAACTTTGTTGATAGTCCTTTCTTGTATCCTTTTTTTTTTGTCCTTTTCACTTTCTACATTTAGGTACAAGTTCAAAACAAGAAACCAAAACCATTGTAATACACTCTCTATCCATTTATACTACTTCAAAAATGTTCATTCCATAACTCAACTCCTAAAACACTTTTTTCATCTCTTTAAGGCCTTAGGTTAGGCATATTAGGCCTATTTGTACCCTATACCCACACAGTCCTTAATATCTCATATGTATGATACTCAAATGGTTCAAAACCTCTTTATTAACTTAATATACTATTTACCTTGTCAAAATCCAAAACATGGTGAATTATTAGTGGTTAGTTTTATAGATAGACATGGTTTAGTCTCAAAACCCTAGAAATAGGGGTTTACACAGTCTGTGTAACCTGAGAGGGATTAAAAAATGTTTTTTAAACATTCCAATAAATTTCAAAGGATTGTGAATTTTTGTATAGGTATTTTTAAAATTCATAAACTATATCTAATTCCCAAACAACCTTCTAATACCCCTATTTTACTTTTCAATCAATAACTTGAATTGACAGTGTAAGTTTCCTGACTGCTATAGGACTGTATACACCAAGAAGGCTCAAAATGATGCATTTATCTTTATGAAAGGTTTCCAAAACATTTTCAAGACTTATTGAACCTTAAAAAATTTATTTAAACCTATTTCCTCTTCAAAAAAACTTCTCCATTCATTTCTTTGCCCCTTAGACAATCCACTTTACAACTCCATCCTCATTGATTATCTCTTAATCTTGAACCTAGGTCTCTTGAAAATCAAAACAAATCCCCTTATTGGTTTTCATATTATCATAACCTCAAGGAATATCCACTAGGTTACTTAGTCTCATAACATAAACAAAACATGGAAATTCATTATAGCATTAGTGTATCAACTCCTCAAGCTTGAAGGCATACTTGCCTATTGCAAGGTTGTAGGTGTATTTTGTGTTTCCTAAGCCTATTTAAACCTTGACATATATCATTATTTATATTTTCATAAATATATTCCTCTCATTATTTATCCTTGGTCCAAATATTCCCCATAATCTTAGAAGAGTCCTTGAACTTGTTAAGTCAAAACTTGCTATAGGTAGTGCCCTGAAGGTAGGCCATTAGGTATCTTTTGTGTGGGTGTAGGTAGGGTCTCTTGGAATTATATACCCTATTTATTCACATTTAAGATGACTTACATCCCTTATCTTTGATCCAATTAATTCCTTGATTGCACTATACCCTTAATAAGGTCTTCTATCACCTTGAATCGTCATTTGCTCAAAACTTGTAGATTTGCATCCTTGGGGAGTACCCTCTATCTAAGATAAAACATAGGGAACTTCCCCTATTTTTACTTATAAATTTAACATATGGTGGGATTATATAAGTGATGTATATGATATATGAAAATTTTCATCTCTTGATCACATGGATAGCCCCTCCAAAACTTATAAAACCTAAGGAAGACTCATGGGGAAGCTCATTGTGTGCAGGGTCTAAATTGTGGACTGTGTGTTGTCTTTGAAAACCTCTCTACATCTTGTTTTCACTATGTGAGAATTTATTGAGACTATTATGACCATGATGGAGATGATACAAACCTACTTACCACTCCAACCTACCACATACTTCCTCACACACCTTGACTGGTGAAGACTCTAAGTTGAATGAGTGTGTTTTTACTTGTCTTGAAGAGGTGCCTGTAGGTGGTATTGTATGGTTTAGGACTTATGCTACTACCTTGTTATGCCATTATTGTCTCTAAGGATATGTATATAATGTATGATAATTTTTATTGATCAAAACCCTATGAAACATTGTTATATATTAACTCTAAAAGCACCGAGGGCTCTATTTTAGAGATTTTAGGGATTTTATCCCTAAAGCTCAGTTCTTCAATCTAAATATGGTTTCTCAACTCTGTGTGCTAGTCTAATGGTTAACTCATGGTTTCCAAATTACCTTCAACATCCAAAAACTTCATGAGATTTTTCAAAATATATCTACACACCTTGAAAATAATTTTAGGTCTTTGTTAGTGCCACCTGTAGGTGGAGTTGCATCCTATTCTCATTTCAATCCTCATTTAATGATACTTGAGTCTGATTTTTTTTTATCCATTAGTTCTAAAACCATTGACCAAAAAATGTTAGATAACCAAAATCTTTCTTACATTTGAAAGGACACTATACCTCTAGTCCTTGAATTTTCCAAAAATTATGAGGCCATCTTATTGAGCATGGTTATTGATGTTAGGTTGTCATTGATGTCAAAGAGAGCATGAGATACTATTACAAGAATGAAAAAAAAGTTGTGTTTGATAGCTTGGAGAGTTTATGACATGTATAGGTCTATAAGGACAAAGAAGAAGTTATGAGGCATCCATAGATGTCTTGGTGAAGTTATAGTGTGTCATTTGATCATTTAAAAAGAGAAACATGCATCTTATAGCATAAGAGAAGCCAAACAATCACTGCACTCATATAGATATGAGTGATCTAGTAAGTTTGTGCTTTTTATGCACGTAATCAAAAAGTCAACATAGGTCAAAGTTTTTCATTAAGATGTTATCTATAGTGTCAGGAAGGTACTCTAGAGATCTAGAGCATTGAAGTGTTTTCTAGTTCAAGATATAAACCTTCAAAGTTTTTCTAGTAGACTGGGATGGATCAGAGACTATCAAGTTTAACTATGTTGAAGTATGAAGTTAAATAATCAATATATATCTAATGGTGATCATTTAATCAAATGATGAATATCTATGATGATCATGAAACCTATCAAATAGAGATCAATGGTGAGCATGTGATCATATAATTATGATCTAATGGAGTGTATTGAGTCAATATGTTAACAGAGTGCTCAGATTACATGCAGAATTTCCAAGTAGTGAAAGTGCATTGATTTAATGGTATAAGGTGCATACAAGGCACGTAGAGCTACCAAGGAGCACAATCATGAAAGTGTGGATCTAAGATCAATGGTTAGCAATGCAAGGTAAAGACTAGGAGACTTCTAAGGAGATCAATGGAGCATAATTGATCTAGTTTCTTGGGGACACAAGATGATGACAAAGTGTTTGATGTTTATTATTTATACAATGACCATTGGAATTTAAATATTCAAATTTGTGAAAGAAAACTAGTGATAGGTTTTTGATCTATATCTTGAGCATATGGTAGAATTTGCTGATGGAGTAAAAATAAAAGTTGAAGAGAACTTCAAGATACATCCATAAAAGTTTATTATAAGGTTTGAATGTTTTTAAAGGTATAAATATGGATCTTCAAAGTTGACTATTTGTTCATTTATGGTGTTACTATGTATAAGACTACTATTTGAGTAAATTGTACTTTAGTAGAAGACTATTTTGGTGGGAGTAATCACCTAAAGATGTTTTAGAGGTCATATGGAGTGGACCCATGTATTTTATAGTGATATTATATTATTAATTTATTAATGAAGTGATAAAAGGAGTAATAGGTCTCCATGAGACGTATAAGGGCTACTAAGGCCTAATTAAAAGGTGTAGTGGTGTGTGACCCATAGATGCTATGACCGACCTATAAGGATGGTATTGAGTTATGTGTTAGCATGATATAACTCTTAAGGGTTAAGGATAGTATTATGGCCAACCTAGAAGTTGATATTCATGAAGACTCTATAAAGAGTGGAGACCAATGCAATGGTTTCTAGACTTTGATGTGAATGTGTTGAGAGAGCAAAAGATAGAGACAAAGGAAAGAGATTAGAGGGAGTGTGATTAGTGGATGGACTAAAGTATAGAGCATATTGAGGATGAGCAAAGAATCCTAGAGTGATCCAAAAGGGGTATTTGGATGTATTTATTGTATGATCAAGTTTGAGTATGTGTGACGAGTTAAAAGAGAGGTGTTATACATTTTTTATCCAATCAAATTGAAATATACAATTAAATTGAAATACAATCAGAGGTCTAGAGTTATTGATTTCATAAGGTGTCATGTGGGTGATCAACATCTAGAATAAGTGGGTGCTTGTTCATACTTAGGGGTGGGTTCTCTTTGTGAAGTGTGTGCTTCACTAAAAGGTCTCATGTGTATGATCATCTTATAGGACAAGTAGTCCATGTGTTTGTAGGCTTGAGAGTGCATTTTATTCCATAAGAGGGTTTCTCACATAGATCTTGTGTTATGTTTATGATATTTTATCATCTTTATTAATCATTTTTATGAACATCTTTTATGCTTTATGAATGATTTTGGTCATTTATTAAGAGTTTTAAAGGATCAAAATTGAAGTTTGAAATATCTTGAATCACTGATTCACCCCCCTCTTAGTGATTGTACCTCCAATGATTGGTATCAGAGCAGGACCTTCATTACAAGTTTAACCACTTCAAATTAATTTAAGGTACAATATGACAAGTCAAAAAATGTAGGGTTTATCTACTAATCAAGCACCATTGTTTAATGGTTCAAATTATGCTTTTTGGACTGCAAGGATGAGGACATACATCATGTCTTTAGGGTTTGATACTTGGTAATCTATCATAGATGGTTATACTACACCAAATACTCTTCTAAATATTATTGCTAATAAGAAGTTGAGTGAGAATAATTCTAAAGCTATGAATGCTATAATTTATGGTTTATCCAAGGCTAAGTTTACCAAAGTGATCATTACAAGATTGCCAAGGAAATTTAGGACAAATTGTAGACTATCTAAGAGACCCAAAGGTAAAATTAGCTAAATTATAAACATATCAAAGGTGACTTGAAGGTATCAAAATGAAGGAAGTAGATACTATGTCATCCTATCTTATAAGGGTTGATGAGGTAGTAAGCATGATCAAAGGCCTTGGAGAGGTGATTGATGAAGCTACTATAGTAACAAAGGTATTAAGGACTCTTACACTCAAGTTTGATTCAAAAGTTTATATTGTATAACAAACTCATGATCTCACTTAGTTGAGTATGGATGAATTGTAGGCATCTTTACTACCTATGAGATGAGAGTTGATGAGGATAGACCTCCTAAGAAAGAAACAACCTTCAAGTTTATTAAGGAGATAAAATTTGAGAAGAACAAGTTAAGACTTAAAGATTTTTATCTTAATGAAGATAAAATTGAAGCCATGATTACAAGAAAATTGAATGTAAGGTTAGGTAAGTATGAAGTAAAACTTCCTTTTAAATATTTTTATGTGGTAAATTTGGTCATTTTGTAACTAGATGTCCAAGTAGAGATAAGTTTGAACAAAAGAATCTTATAAAGAATCTCATGAGGATGAACATAATAAATATGAGGGTCCTAAAAAGTACAAAAAGTTCTTCGATAAGAAAAATGGAAAGAAGGAATCATACAAAGTCAGTAAGAGTCTTTACCATGAAGAAGATAGTAACTCATCTGTAGAAGAAGTAAACACATCTAACATTGATGATTCTTTTCATAATGAGGATAAGGAGACATTATTTATGGATTTTGGTGATGATGAAGGTAAATTTTCTTTAAGAAAATATTTATTTGGTGGAGATAGATCAAAGGAAGAAGATGATAAAGTCACTCTTGAAGATAAATATCTAGATACTATGGAATAAATAAAGATACTACAAAGCAAAAATAGAAAACAAGATTTTTTTAAGGGTGAGTAACAAAGTTGAAGAGCATGATGAGATCACACAAAAAATTGAAACTTAGATTTGTACTCTTAATGAAGAAGTAAAGAGTAAGGATGAAGAGTGTATCATGTATCAATCAAAGATAGAGTCTTTGCAGATGAAACTAAATCAAGATATGATCAAAGATACAACTAATGATTTAGATAATAAGGATGAATTGATGAATGCTATTAAATATTTGAATATTTAGAAGAAAAATAACAAGAATTTGATGTCAAAAATCAAGTACTATGAAGTTTATGTCACAAAGAAATCGAGAGATAAACAAAAAGTGAGCAAGATGGATTACCAAAGTCATGGAATATGACATGGACATAAAATTTACCAAGCTAGTAAGAGGAAAAGGTTTGTGTGAACAACTAGATTTAAATATTAAAACTATTGAACCAACACTTAAAGTATTATATGCCCAAAATGCATCTCAGCCAGCCAACCTACCTACTTTCAATAGTTGGATCCAAGAAATGGCCAATTTCTTGTAGAATAGTGAGTATCTGTATGATCTTCAATAGTCTAAAAAAAGTTATTATAGACTCTATTCCATTCCTTATGTCCTTGTTGATGGAGTACTATTTATAAAGGATATTAATGGAGTTGTGTTAAGATGTATTGAGCATGATCAAGTTCCTAAGGTCCTCCAAGAATTTCATGATGGCACATTAGGAAGGCATTTCTCTATAATGACCATGAACATCAAGATAATTCAAGGAAGCTATTATTGGCCTAGATTATTCAAACATGATTAATAATGGGTGAAGAACTGTGAAAAGTGCACTTACTTCACCAACAAACAAATGTTAGTATCCTTTCTTCTTAGGATTGTTCAAGTAGATCAACCATTTTTCCAATGGGCACTAGACTTTATAGGCATGATCAATCCATCATTGAGTACAGGGCATAAATGGGTCCTCACAGTAACAAGTTACTTTACATGATGGACTAAAGAAATTGTACTAAAAGATGTTATATAGGCATCAATTCTAAATTTTATGGACAACATAATATCAATATTTGGTGTACCAAATACCATTATCTCTGATAATGCTAAAGCTTTCATGGGCATACAAGTTAGTGAATGGGCCATCAAGCACAATGTGTATCTGATCACTTCTTCTAATTATTATGTTTAGGGTAATGGCTTGGCTGAGTCAACCAAAAATATCCTTATCAGGATTATCAAGAGAAAAATAGAAGATAACCAAATATCTTGGCATATAAAGTTGTTTTGGGATAGGATTACCCCTAAGAGAGCCATAGGAAATTCACCTTTCATGTTGGTATATGGAAGAGAGGCTTGAGTCCCACTATCAATTGAGCTACCATATTTAGAGATTAATCACCAATTATACTTGATTGATGATGATAAAATGACAATAATATTAGTTGAGCTCATGGAACTTAAAGAAATCAAGAACCAAGTAATGAAGGTCTTGGAAGCTATTCAGGCCCAAACCAAGAAAACTTTTGATAAAAAGGCGTCTGAAAGGAATTTTGATGAATGAGATATGGTTCTCAAATGAGATGCATATAGGGATAAACTAGGTAAGCATACAAAATTTAATGCAATATGGAGTGGTCCATATATTATTACTCAATGAAAAAGAGCCAATGCATTCCAGTTGTCTAAGCTTGATGGACAAGAATTGTCTATCCCACTGTAGACACTTTAAAACTATGTAATGTGTTTCTAGTCATCAAGCACCCCATGAACCCCTTTAATTACATTGGACCATTTCCTAACTTATCAACCACCAAACATAAGTGAAAATGACTAATCTTATCTATTTTTACTATGTCTCCCTAACTGTTGATGGTCGAGCCTCTACCGTAGATAGTTGACTCTGACAGTCAATGGTTATATAAATCTACCTCAAAGTGCATGATCAAAGGACTCAAATTCAACTTACTATTTGCATGATCAATCCATGCTAGTCCACATGATCAATGCATGTTATACTATCCTTTGAACTATTTGTTATCCTCCTTGATTTCAACACTCTTTTTCTTTATATTAATATATGAAGAGGAATTTAAAAGGGGGTTGAATTCATTTTAGGAGTAAGATATTTTTACTCTTATGTTAATCCAAAAGTTTCTCAGTGAACCAAGAATTAGATTAGAATATTTGGTTGATTTTGCAACTCATTGTCTTGAGCCAAGGTTATGTTATTCTACTTATTGGTTGAATATTTTGTCAATCAGCGTACTAATAAACAAAATAGGTCTGATCAGCCAAAGTAGGAATATTGGTCATCCAAATGTGTAGGTTTACCACATCAAAAGGGGACTAATCTCTCCTCTCATCAAGGAAAGGTTCCCTATAGATATGATATATATATATATATATATATATATATATATATAGAAATTAATACTCAAGGGTAGGACAAACCATCCATGTCTCTTTCTTCAGAGATGATGCATGCAAATCAAAGGAAAAACTCAAGGGAAATGATAGAAAGCACTCCTCTTCTTTCAAAAGTACTATTCAGCAAGCCACAAGAATACTCTTGGTAGTAAAAGCAAAATGTAATCAAGGACGCATTAACCAGTAAATTGAGATGTAGCACAAAGTCTTCACCTGAATTGCCCAAGAGTGAGATATGAAGGACAATGAGGGTAAAAAGTCATCCCAAGGTCCTTTACATAGAAACAAAAATAAAACACACTAAAGGCAATTATGGAGGCACAAAGTCTTTCCATAGTTGACTTCAGGACACCTTCCTGACTACTTTCACTAATTCTGCTTGTTGAATTAAAGGAACAAAAAATATATTAAAGAAAAAGACATAAGAACAATTTCCCCAATAACAAAGATATCACAGCACAAAGTCTAAAAATTCATTTGCTTTCTTATTCCAATAACAAAATATGATCAACAATCTGAGCTCAAAGTCTCAGTAATGCCTTTCAATTTGGGCAGAGTTTTGTTTCTAATTGTCAGAGAGAGATCCATTTACAATAAAAGAGAGTCCCTTATATAGCCTCTTCAAGAAGGACTCAAGAATAGTAACACATCATGTTACATTGAAATTTGTTAAGAAGACAGGCTATAATTTAGGGGCATTTACCCATTTGCTTTTCTCAATGCAGAGAAATGAGTCATGCTATTGAAAGTTTGCATTTTTCAATCTCCACCTGGTGATCTGATCCTTCTTCATCGTTCCCCCTTTTCTGGTTAATTGAATCAGGTCCTTGATTCAATTTGATTCTCTATTCCTTAGTCACTTCCTACTGATCTTGGCCTTAAAGTCTTTTAATGCATTCAATTTGTAGATTTAAACTTACAAGGATCAACAACTATTTCATTGTCACAACTTTGATGTCCACAGGCATGTCACTTTCCTTGGCAATTCCTTTGGCTTTGTTATTTGAGCTTTCTCATAGGGGACCTACCTTTTGGGCCTTAAGAAATGATCCACTTTGGGTTAAGAAGAGCCCCTCACAAGGGTATTTGCCCTTCAGGCGGTCTTTGGATGGCCTTCAGGCTTCTTTATTCTGGCGGGTCACTAAGTCCTTTATTTTGCATCCTCCCGAAGGGAAGGTGACCTTTCAACTTTAGGGGAGTGTCCTTTAAGTTGGTAGCTGAGAGTCCCTTGCAAGGGCACCTAGCCTTTGGGGTCCTTTAGTAGCCTTTTCTTTGGATTCCTTTGGAGCTTTTCTCATGGACATTTCCTGCAGACATTTCCCATGGACAAAAAGTTTGCGGACATTTTTTCATAGACAAAAAGTCTGCAGAATTGTTCCGATCGCTTTGCCTTTTGTCTTTAGAAATTCATTCAGGATTTCCTCCCACAGCTTCTTCCTGAATTCCTTCAGATTTTTTGTTTGAAGGAATTCCTTTGGACAAAAAGTCTGAAGGAATTATGCCTCAGTCTTTTTCCCGAAGGAAATCCCTTGGTCTTTCAGCTACCTTAAACAAAATTTCAAAAGAACTTACCTTTGCGACTTCTTTGAAAATGACCCTTTTGAAGGGTGCTTTTGTCGACCAAGTTCCCTTCACAAGGGCACTTGTCCTTTAGGAGGCTCTTTTGAACTTTTTCATTGAACCACTCCTTTGAACCAATATGATGAACCAAGATTTGAACCAAGCCTTGAACCAAGCTGATGAACCAAAAGCCATTGAAATGTTTGATGAACCAACTGAGTGGACTGAAGCATTGAACCACTCTATTGAACCAAGCTTTGAACCAACTATTGGTTCAATGGTTCAATGGTTCATTCCCTTTGATTTGGCTAAGTCCTTTTGATCCTCATTGAACCAAATGCATTGAACCTATTGAACCTTGAACCCGAGTGGTTCAATGGTTCAATCCTTGAAAACTTATTCTTTTGATTGAACCTAATTATAACCTTTGAACCTGATTGTAAAAGCCTTTGAACCTAGAATATTTTGAACTCTTGATACTGATGTTGAACTTGTTGAACCTGTTGAGCCTGTTAAACCCAAATGGTTCAAGGTTCAACGGTTCAATCCTTGCTTAGAAGCTTACCAATGAACTCTTTTGGTTGAACCTGATCATTGAACCAACTTTGAGATCACCTATGTGCTGAAAGCTTGCTTCTTTCCTACATAGTCTATAGAAATCAACCTATGAAGCCCATTAAACTTGGCCTATAGAGTATGTAGATTTTCTCTTCCTATTGAGTCTGTAGATTCAAGCCTGTAGAGTCTATAGATTTAAGCCTGCAAATTCTATAGATTTTTGAGAAGCTTGAAAAATGAGGAATTTGAATGCCCAAGACAAATTTTGAAAAGGGAAGAGACAATTTTGGTCTATAGGACCAAAATAGCTCAAATGTTGTCCCAAAAATGAGTGATATTTTTGGGGGACAACACTACTAACATTATTACAGGATCCAAACAAGCCTTCAACCCACACCAACATTCTTCAAACTAGCAACACCTAAAATCTAAGTATCTATTTTTTTATCAAGATTTAGTAATTATCTCTATTTGTTTCATTGCTTATGTCATTCCCTTTTATTTCCCTTTCACCCCATTTTCCTATGTTGGAGTTTTACAACTCTAGACATTTCATCTCCTACCCAAAACCACCCACAAACCATTCTCACTCACCTAAACACCCAATCCCTAAAATAGATACTTATGAACATTAATTTATGTCTTACAACCAACATTTAACCCAAACATCACTCTTAGAACCTCTATGTAACCTCCCTAATAGAATTTTCTTCCCAAACCAGATCCAACAGTAACCACTAACAATTTTATCTAACTGCCAATGGCATTTTATAACCGTCGATGGTTAACAATCGTCGATAGTCACCTAACCACTAATGATCATACCCAACCACCGATAGTCATTGTGTGTCATTTTATAATAGCAAGCTAATTTAACCCATCTACTTATACCCAGATCCTAGATTTTGAGTTTCTATTTTATCACATAACTTCAACTTATTTTTTGAATCAATTTTGAGTGATTTAGCATTAGTATTCTATCATTTATTGTTATTTTTAATCAAAATCACTTATTTCTCTTCAATCATTTCTTGTATTTGATTTCAATACCTTATATTATTTCATGCAAGCACCCATTTTTAGTTTATTATAACTTAAGTGTTTTAAAAGTGTGGATTGAAAACATCCAAGGAAGATTGTGCTTCTTAGATCTAACTCACACTAGTTAATTCACCTTATTATCTCACTAATCCACCATTTTATAGATTACTTTCCTATATGTAGGTCATCCTCCCTAGACAAATAGGAGTATCGACAATCATCTAGATTCACATGTGTACAACACATCAAGTTCTACTAACCTTACCCTTCTTTCAAGTTTTAAAACTTTCTTTCTAAAGAAAATAAGTAATATTTTAGTAAAACATTTTGGCATGCTTGGTGGGACCCTTGAGATTTTTATTCGGTTCGTAGTTAAAACAATTTAGTTACATTAGAAAAGAGTCATTCATTTCATTCTTTTATGAAAATTAAACATTCCTTATTTCCTTTCTTCTTTTTCAAAATACAAGTTCTAGTTTATTTTACTTTTTTAGAGAAAAAAAGTAAAAATTGTCATTTTTTCTTTTATTTATGAAAATCAAAAGTACTCATTCTAGGCCTAGTATTTACATCATCATAACACATCTAGTTTAATTTTAAGTATTTCATATTCATTTGAAAAGACACCAAAATTTTCTTATGGTTTAAAATTAACTTTGCATCCATTATTTTCTTGTATTGATTAGCTCACATATCTTAATTTAATCAAGTAAATTAATTATAGACTCACTTCTTATCACACATTCAACCAAAAATCAACACATTAACATAAGGCCCAACTGGGATTTTATCACCAAGCAATCATATTTCCTTAGCTATCCTACTTGGATTTCACCACCAAGGGGGAAAACAAATCAGTATATTGGCTGAGTATAATCTCTAGTAACTTGATATATTTTGGCTAAGCACCCGACACCCTTATTTCTACATTGTGTGAAGTGAGGGGGTAGGCCCCAATATCAAGCCATGTATCAAGCTATAGTATAGATCTTGAGAGCCTTTAACTATCTAAAATGATCCTTATACATCTTCTTCTAGTACCCGCTCTACAATCCCAAGTTGGTCTTCACAACTTCTTTAAAATTGAGGCATAAGCCTAAATAAAGATAAAAGGTACCTTAGGATTTTAACGTACTTTAGTGGATGCATTGTTTTCCTAGAGATCTTTTTATTTTGATTGCTTCTCTTTTGAGTTGTGATATCTCTTCTATCTTCCTTTTCCCCTTCTTTGCATGGTTCTCACTAGATAATAACTAAGAAACCAAGTAAATTAGGATCCACCTCCCAAACACCCATCTTCCTCTACTTATTCATTCATGAAGTGCATCTTAGATATAGAGGGTTCTCCCCATACTTCTAGAAGTCCTAGTATCCCTCAAATGGTTTCCCAAGGTGATACGTATTTTACCACCTTTTTGGATAACAACCCCATATCCCTCCAACACTACCTTAACACAATATCTCACCATACCTCCACTTCATTTCCATCTATTGATGCAACCTATGGTATGCCATCCCATCTTCTGGAAACACCTCTATTTACACCATTTCCACCCAACCCTTAGTCACCCAAGCATTTTCTTATACCCATAATTCTACCAATACCACCATCTAAAACCAACCCATCCAACCAACCAATGCCCAAATGCCTTCCACCCCAACCAATAAATATTTTAGTATAGGGTCAACCCAAACTTTGGGCAACTATACTCCACTTACCATTGGATTACCATCTACTAGTGTTTCCACTCCTCCTCTTTTTATCTCCAACCCCCCAACCTCCACTCTATTGCAAAGCTTGGTGGTTTCCATAACTTCTACCCTTCTACCCATTATTACCAAGGTTAACACCCATCCTCAACCTATCAACTCAACCATAACTCTAACCCAACCCATGTCAATTCCTCAACAAGTACCCATTACACCCAACCCAAGATATATTCCTAACCCACAAGGGTATGTGGATCCACCTTCTACCTAACCTCCTATATCCACTTACCCATACATGACATCCTCTAAACCACCCATGTCCACATACCAATATATGGCAATCTCCCAACCTTCCACCAGTTATCCTTACATTGTACCTAACCAACCCTAACAAAACCTACCCTACAACTATGGGGGTGCACAACCACAAACTGATCTAGTTAAGATGTTAATAGACAAGATAACCAATTTGGAGTCATCCATTTTTGGTGCCCATAACTTGTTATCATATGATTAAATTTGCAATGAACTAATTCATCCATCCATCCCAATCCAACCTTATCCTCCTCAATGGGAAATTTTGAAATTTTATAAATTTTAGAGTAAGGAATATCCTCAACAACATCTTATAGCATTTAGACACTCTTGCTATTTGATTGCTTATGATGATGCTCTCCTTCACACCTTTCCCATGTCCCTATCCAGTCTAGCATTAGATTGGTACAATGTTATTGCCTAGAACTCCCTCTTTTCTTTTTCCTAATTATCTCAAACCTTATTAGATAATTTTTCCATAAATATATCTAAGAAAGTTTCCATCACTGACCTCTACTCCATTTGACAATTTGATAATGAGTCAATTGTTGATTTCATGGCCTGTTGGAGAGGTTTGATAAACCAACTCTCTTTCTTTTTGCCCTAACCTGAAATGATTGAGATTTTCTCTTGAGCTTGTACCAAACATATTTATTCCACTATATAGGTTCATACTTTCAAGACCTTTGATGAGGATTTTACCATGGCACAAAAATTAGAGATTAGAGCCATTGATGAGGGGAAGCTAAAATTGAAAAACAATAATTCTAGTTTCAAATCAAATGAAGCTTCTTCCTCTAAAATCACCAACCACTTCAATACCAACACCAAAACCAAGGTAACCATGGATACATTTGTCCTTAAAACCACCCCTCTTCTGATCATTAATGAACCTAACTCTTCCAATTCTTCCAACCAGAATACCTGAAACTAAAATCGTAATAACTAAAAGTAATATAATCTATTAGGGGAGTCATATGCTTCCATTTTGGAATTTGTTGAAATCAAATATCATACAACTTCCCCCAATAAAACCCCCATATTAATTTGATTCCTCTCATCCTATACCTAGTTGGTATAAGGAGAATTAATTGTGTGCCTTCCATCATGTAATTGGACATAATGTGAGTAGATGTAATACCTTCAAAAGCATTGTCTAAGGGTTATTGACAAGGGGGAACTTGTGCTAGATAATCCCAGTGCACTCCCAAATTAATCACTTGACATATTTAGGCAACCTTTTCCCAACCATACCCCTTCCATGAATAATGAAAACAATAAAGTAGAATCCTCTCACAACTTTGAGGTCCATACTATTAATTTTATTCTTGGTGAACTAATAGTTGAGGAAACTATAGCCCAAACCACTTCTTATTCCCCTCCACTTATTGAGGTATTGGAATCACCTTTTATTCCCTTAGGAACTAAAATAAAGGACGTAACTATTCCCCTTTCTCCACTTATTGAGCTAGTAGAAATACCAACCTCTCCTTTGGAAGACACACCAAAGGAGGCAATAATTTCCACCACATCTTTCTCTTCCATCATAGAGTAATCCACTATTCCTTTGGAAAGCATTCCTAAGGAAGAGGTCACTTTACCTACTCCTCCCATGGAAGAATCTCCTTCTAAAACCTTAGAGCCTTTGATTGAGGAAAAGGACAAGGTAATCGATCCTCTCTCTCAATCCATGGGTTTTTCCTTTGAGACCAATACCAAAGGAACCAAAACCATCTACAAGCTTTTTTCTAAATTGGTTTACAACTTAGAGTGCCTATCCCAACCCAATATGGATCATTTCACATTTTGGCACTATTTTGGGCTCCCCTATCTAACCAAGCAAGATACCTCAACCATACCATTATCAACCCAACCTTCCACTTCCACTAGTGAACCCACCATCATCCAAACCAAACCATTAGAAACCTCTACCTCTCAAACCATAGTTGAACCAACCAAACCAATTCCACCTAAAGTAACTGAAGTACCTTCTACATCCCAACAAATCCCGTCATAAACTTAGGCATGCTCCCTACTTAGAACCTTACTCACCCTCTATTAAAATTGGATTTAAAACCATCTATCCCACTAAATAAATCCCATGTTAAGCCAATGAATAAAGTGGAGCCATTTAGGATCCCAAAAACCACAACTTTGCCACAAATCTCTACTTTGCCTTCCATTTTAGGGCCCCATCCTTCTTACATCCTAGGAACTCATCATTTCATTAAGAAAATAAGTCTCCCAAAGACAAAAAAAACCCAACCTCCTATTTTAGCTACACCTCTACCTATCTTCTCCACACCTTCTACCTCCAAACCATCCACTACCAAGACTTCTATTTCTAAGCCTTCTACATCCAAACCATTAACCCATAATAAATATAATCTAAAGACACCTACCAAGAATATTATGCCACCTAAAAATCCCATTGTGAAGCCTACTTTTAAGAAGTCTTTGAGCCTAAAATTCAAAGCCATAACCCCAACACCCTTGCCATATTTTATTGAGTATTACTCAAACATCCTATAAATATTATTGTAAGTTTCTTGATATAATTTGCCTCCTATAAAAACATTTTACCCCAATAGTCTTAATCCATCTTGGTTTAATGACAATCTGATTTGCTTGTACCATAGAAAACTTAGGCACAATATGGATAACTATAAAGCTCTCCAATTCTTGGTCTAATAACTAAGTGATGAGGATGAATTATTGTCAGAAGAACCTCCCATGAGCTCACTACCACTTTAAAAACCACAAACCACCACCCCAAACTTATCTATTCAAAACACTCTCATCTAAGAGTGAGGAGGAACTAAAGCAATGCTCTATCCCAAATCTATAAAATTAATGTGGTCACACAATCACAATCCCAAGAAAAAGATAAAGGGAAGGAAAAGGTATCCATTCTATGGATATACCCTTATTCCACCACCCAATCACCCAACCAAACCCAAACACCTTCACCCAAACCTAAACCCAAGGTGTCCATCTTGGGTGCCTCCCAATCCAACCATTCTGAATCAATCCAAAGAGTAGTTATAAAGTAACTTCACCAAACACTGATGAAGATGAGTTTATATCAACTAATTAAAACCTTAACCCACAACCACTAGCTGATGATAAAGTCTCTACAGACCATATAGATTCAACCAGAAGATCCATAACCTCTAGCAGCCTTTGTCAGAGCCCTTCAGCTTTCCACCCTTATTACCTTTAAGGATTTAGAATTACCCTAAATTCATCCACAAGATCCATATCCTCCCCTCTTCATTACTATGTACATCAACCAAACCCACATCAAAAATGTTATGATTGCTAGATGAATTAACATCAACATTATCTCCTCCTATGCATATGACCAACTGAAATTGCCAAAGAACATTATTTCAAAAAACTTTAGTGGTGATTTGATCCTTCAATAACATTATGGTAAAAAATCTAATAACTATCATCCTCCACATTCATTTAGGACCTTGTACACTTCATGAGCTCTTCTATGTATTATAAGGTGAGTTTGAGTACAACATTTTGGTTGGACACCCTTGGATACATTTCATGAATTATGTGCCATCTATCAAACATCGATGCATAAAATTTGAGTTTGAGGGTCAAGTAGTTACCATATGAGATGATACAAGTCATTTTACATCATGCAACATTATGTACCAACCAAATGATGTTATCCTTCTTATATCAACCAAAACTTTACCAACCAATGACAAATCCACCTCTTCCATCAACCAAGCCTGGACTAGATCATCCATACCTTCTACCCAAATCCCCATAATGACCCCTTGGAATCAAAATTTCAACATCTCTCACTTGAAGAATATCACCTTTTGACCTTACATGCCTTCCCTACTGCCCAAGATTATGGGAACCTTGACCAAAATCTTAGTTACAATCCCAATATCAAAACCATTATTTCCTTTGGGCCTCTGAATCTCCAAACTAATCTTGTCTATGGGGGACTTGATTAATTGCTTTCTACCACCTCTACCTCCTCTTCACTCGACCATTCACCTTTGATTTCTCTTATCTAGATAAACTAGAGTTCACCAAGACATACCTCCATAGGTGTGCTTAGAAGCAATTTAATCTAAGATGTTATGAGCATGTACCACATGAGCTATTTCCATGTAAGACCCAAAACTTGCATGAGAGATTTTGTCTCATATTAACTCTACCTAAATAACCAACCAATTCACCTCCTATTACCATTATTAATGAGTAATTTCCATCCTCACCAACCCCTTCACCACTGGAATATGAGGCTTTTGATATCATTCCCCCTAAATTTTTTTTTCAACATGATTATCCTTAGACCCTTGGATTATCAAAAGGATGGGGAGATCACAACCATTCCTTTGACTCATCTTGAGATGGTATAAGATGACTCTCCTACCATTAATATTGTTTGATGCTAGGATGATGATTCCCTTCTTGTTTATCTTGGTGCATAATATTCATCTATTCACAAATATCTTCCTCTTGAGACTTAAACCATGTTGAATGAATCCATGATAGATGTCAACTTAGGTACTCAAGATAATCCATGCATTGTCAAAATTAGTCAATCACTAGATTCCTTAGAGCTTCAAGATTTTCCTTCCATCCTGTGAGATGCTATGAATCAACCCTTCCATCACTACCCATAATATCATTACTACCCATGATGCCAAGCTTATCATGTGGAAGCTTCATCATATGCACCCTCACATAGCCCTTCTTGTCAAAGAAGAGCTTCAATGCCTCCTATCCATAAATTTCATCCAACCCATTGACTATCCCCAATGGGTCTCAAATGTTATCCCTATCACCAAAGCAATAGGGGGACTTCGTATTTACGTGGATTTCCATAATCTTAACCTTGCATTCCAAAAGGATGACTTACCTTTGCCAAACATTGATCAAATTGTTAATATTACTATCAGACATGAGATGATATCTCTTATGGAGAATTTCTTGGGCTATAATTAGATCTTGATTACCCTTGAAGACCAACATAAAACTACTTTTATGACCCCATGGGGAACCTTCTATTATAGGGTCATTCCTTTTGGTCTTAAAAATTCAAGTGAAACCTACCATCATGCCATGACTTTATTCACAAAATCATGAAGAATTACGTAGATGACCTTCTTGGGAATATAAATGTCATAAGGATCATTTAGCAATTATCAAGGTTATCTTTTAACATCTCATCCATTACCATATTTGCCTTAACCCCAAGAAATGCATTTTTGGGGTCTTATCAGGAAATCTCCTTGGCTTTATCATCACTCTTCAAGGAATATAAATTGATCCTAAAAAAATCAAAGTGATCCTTGACATGCCTCCTTTGACCCACCTCAAGCAACTTTGTAGTTTATAGGGGAAGCTCCAATCCATTCATCACTTCATCTCTCAGCTCTCTGATAGATGTCAACCTTTCCACCACCTTGTAAAAAAATATATATCTTTTAAGTGGAATAAGGACTATCAAAATGCCTTGGATTCAATTAAAGAGTGCCTTCTTTCTCCACCCATACTCATTCCTCCCAAAAGAGGATCAATATTTTTACCTTTATATTTCTCCACCGATCACTCTTTAGGGGTAATGCTTGCACATTGAGATGAGTAGAATAAAGACCAAGTTGTATACTATATAATTCAAATGATTATAGAGTATAAAATGTAGTACACCCATATTAAGAATATTTACATCACCTTGGTCTTTATGACTTCTGAACTCCACCACTACCTTCTCAAACACAAGACCTATGTCATAACCAGCATGGACCCACTCAGGCATATGCTCTCCAAAACATACCAAAAATAGCATATGGATAAATGGATCATGATTTTAGCTAAGTTTGATCTTTAGTTACTTTAGTAAAATTTAATTAAAGGGCAAGTCATTTCCAACCAATTGGCTAAAGAACCTTTATAAGATAACCATCCTTCTCCTCTTGAGTTTCCCAATGAGTCCATCACAAATATTTCTCAAGATGACATCACATATCATATGACCATGTTCTTCAATCGATCAAAGTGCCAACATGGTGGGGGTGATGGTATCATTATCATCTGCCTTAATGTTGAACCCCTTCATTTATATTTCAATCTTGATTTTGATTTTACCAATAACATGGTTGAGTATGAAGCCCTAGTGATAGGTCTCTAGATTGCTTTAGCCTTGGGAGTAAACATGATTAGTGTTTCTTATGACTCTCAACTTATGGTCAATAAAATTAATGGATCTTATTAATGTAAAAATGGCATCTTGAAAAAGTATAAATAACTAGTTGGTGTAATCTTATCATTATTTGAACAATACCTTATCCAAGCCATTCTATGATCTGTGAATAAGTTTGTTGATACAATGGCTTCTTTTGATTCCCAGATCCCATTTGCACCTTCTAACTCTAAGCTATTCTTTTCTATCCATCATCTTATCAAGCATTTTTATACCAAATCAAACCGTCCTTTTATGTTTAGTGTGGAGGAGACCTAACCCAACCTTTAGTATAATTAGATATTCAACTATCTCAACCTAGGCATCGTTACCTCTAATATTTCTAGGAATGGTCAAAGAATGTTTATTCAGAGTACCAAAAATTATACCATACTAAGGGGGATTATTTACAAGCATGGCTTTAATGGCCTCCTTTTTTGTTGCTTACATAGTCGTGAAATTTCTTATGCTATCAGTGAAATGCATGATGGGATTTTTGAGGGACACTTTAGTGGCCTAGCTATCACTAAATGTATCCTTCACCTTGGATAATATTGGCCCACACTTAACCAAGACTATTATGATTATGTGAAAAAGTGTGTTAAATGTCAACAACATGCCAATTTACATCATGCATCTAGTCATAGCCTCTAAGTATCCAAGGATTTATGGCCCTTATTGTAATGGGGACTAGATCTTATTGGTGAAATTAACCCCCATTATTCACAGTGACATCATTCTATCATTATTACAACCAAATATTTCACCAAATGGGTGGAGGCTATTCCTCTAATTTTAACCAAACCTTAAAATATTATAAATTTTATTAACCATCACATTATCTATCATTTTAATGTCCCTTATAATATAATCACTGATAATGGTAAATATTTTAAAAATTGAAAATTCCAAGGTCTTTGTGATGCATTTGGAATTAAGTTGAGTTTATCCTTGACCTATCATCCACAAGCTAATAGACAGGTTGAAGCTTCTAAAAAAACTCTTAACAACATGCTAACTAAAATGGTTAATGCATCTGATAGGGATTGGCATTTACGCATCCCTTTCAACTTATGGGTATATTGTACTAGCATTTAAACCCCTTCAGGTGCTACCCCTTTCTCTCTCATCTTTGGAGTAGAGGTTATCTTGCCTCTTGAAGTCTAAATTCTCTTTCTTCACATATACTTGTAAAATATCATTTTTTAGGGTGATTATCATCAAGAACACTTATCCCAACTTGAGTTACTTGACAAGTGTCATTTGGTCATGCTTAACCATCTTTATGTCTATCAAGAATGAATCAAGCATGCCTATAACAAAAACCTACGAGAATGAGAATTCAATATTGGAGACCTCATCTTAAAGGAAAATCAGCATGTAACCAATATGGATAAAAGCAAGTGGGGAAATTTTAATTTCAATTGGATTATACTTTATATCATTATACATAAGTATGGATCAGGATCTTACTAGCTATTCTCTCTTGAGGGGATATCAGAACCTGAACCTCTCAATGTTTCCCATTTGTATCCTTTTTTAAAATAAGATCAAACTCACCTTCTATCTAACTTAAGCACGTTTCTTATTTTCTAATATTTTCACCTTCATCCCCTCACTTGGAGGAATACTAATTAAAGCAAAGAATCGTGCAATTTTCCATCACAGTTGTAGCCTTAATCCTAAATATGGATACCATGGCTCTACCCATGGCATGATTCTCATGGATATTTTTCATCCCTAATAGGATGGAATCTCATGGTCATTTTCTCTCAAAGAATATTCTCACCCACTATTTAAACGTTCTTGTACTTTAGTTTTGCCTTTATAAAGGTAAGCCTTTTAGCCTATATAATCAATTCTATGTCATCAATTGCAAAAACATTAATAAACATCTGTCCTATGGGTCATCTCTAGAATTATCATATTGTTCCCTTGAAGGATATCTACCAAAACCAATCAATATTGCTCAATGTAAGGTAAACTACTCCCTTAAAGGACAACTATCACAAAGCCTAAAACAAGTCTCAAAAATCTTAGATCACTCCCTTGAAGGATGGATAAGTAAAAACATTTTTCAAAAGTAAGTAATTTCTTGGAGGATTCTCATATCGATCAACTTCCCTATGACCTCTCAAAGAAATAACAAAAATATCAAAAGACCCATTATTTAAAAACCACAATCAGATTTCATAAGTAGACTTTCCACATCAATCAATCTACACCATATATGACATACTTTTGTTTATACTATCTCTTTGGTAACCTATAGAAGAGGCATGCTAGTCTCACAAGAAGTTTCCTTTAATCATCCATCTCCCTTTTAAACCTTCTATACAACAAGGGACTTTGAGATTACTTGAAATTGTGTGATCAAAAAACTTTTTAACCAACCAATGAATGCTATGTGAAGCATGTGAAGGGATTATGTTCATAATCCAATCTAGATTCCTTTTTATTTTGGTCCTCACCAATGAAAGAGAATTATGTCTCCTTCTTGTTCTCTCAAACCTATTTTTTGATACATTCATTAAGATGATTATCTTTGGATTGTTTTATTTTTATTTTCTATTCTCACATCTAGTTTTATTGTCCAAACTTAATCTATGTGTTTTAGGATTAATTCATCTTCATCTAATCAAATGCAATTCATTAAAAACATTTAAATACCAAACATGTGTTTTATTTTATGATTTGATTTTACCTTATTCGTTTAAGTGTTTTTAATCATAATTTTTTTTAATGAATTAACCATCTCATACATCAAACATCATTTCACCCTTCTAACCAATCACATCAGCTAATCATAACCATTTTTCACATCCATAACCTTTTAATAATTTTTTATAAATGAGTCATCCATATATGTTATCCATCACATGCCTATCTAGATAAGGAACCATAGATTCATTAATATAAAACATCCAAATTTATAACATATAATTAAACACGTATCTACTCATAAGAGAAATGTTAATCACAACATCATGATCATATCATAAACAACATCATCACATTATGAACATCAAATAAATAACCATAACCATAAATAACATCCATAGCCCATAATCACATCAATAAGCTCATAATAATAACTAATCATATATCATAATGATGTCCATTTCTCTCACAAAAATATGTAGATATCTAAAGACTAGTGCCTTATATTTTAGGAGCTCCTTGACTATGGACACATACCTAGCCACAAAGATGGTCCTTGATGGTCTTATAAGTACAGGTGCCTACCCTTATACCTATCTCAATGTATCCCTCTCATGTGTAACTAAGGTTAGATATGCTCATGTTATATCCCTCTCTTGTGTAAGAGTAGCCACATAGCCCTATGTTGTATTTCTCTCTATAGTCACCACTACTAGAGCTACCTGTGCTACAGCTAGTGCCACCTGTGCTTGATATCTCTTCATGATGAATTCTTATCTATCAAGGGAATCCACATCCATATGTTCCCCACCCCCTCTAACATGTTTACATTAGGATCCTATTGTGCACCATCTCCCCTAAACACTACCGCTACATAATGCACCTAAAACCATACAAGGTAATATTGTGTCACCCTTACATCATCAATAGTTATGGCCACAAGTAACTCCTCATAGTCAATCTCTATCTCTTTAGATAGTGGTGGAGGTAGTGGTTCTTTTACATCTTCCCTCTTGTACCTTTGAAATGCACCTAAGATGCCTTGAATAAGCCCAAACTATCTCCTAACCTTGTCAAATGGGATGAGCTCCACCACATTCTTCCATCTCCTATATATCCATCTATAATTATATAATGATAGGGTCTACCTAGCATAACTCACTCATGTTGGGAATCTAGTGTATGGCCTCTAGATAACTTCCCCATCCACTAGTGCCTCCAACCTATATCTATATGAATCCAAGTCTCATGCTACTCTTCTAGGTGGTGTGAGTACACAGTCACCTATCCATCTCATGAATCCCACTCTAAAGTCTACCTGGTCCCATGTCTATCATGGAAATCCACCTGGTTGTAACAACCTAATGTGATCATATGCCTAGAAATGTAGAACAAACCTGATGTTAATTCCATACCTCCTGTGAACTCTATGTATATAGAGCTCCCAATAGATCTAAATTAGTAAAACTAGGTACCATATCAAATATGACTAACACTATGGCCCAATTACCCTATCACCTATCCTTCTAGTCCAATCTTATTTTAAAACCTACCTCAACTATGATAGCCTAGTCTATGCATGATCTATGATATCACACTTAGTCACATTATTTATGCTTGTTCACATTTAAATTCCCAACCAACCAACCTTGTCACCCACCTTATGACCCACATATATGATTATCAAACCTAACCCTAACTCTATTTCACCTCATCGATTCTCAATTTGAGAGGGAATACCTCCTCCCATTCTTAGGGCATCTAACCTTCTACCAACCTATCCATTTTTTATAGCTTTTTGATATAAAATACACGACAAAAAGGGGCAAAATGTAGAAATTTGAAAATTATGTAATGTGTTTCTAGCCATCAAAGCACCCCATGACTCTATTTAATTACCTTGGACCATTTCTTAACTTATCAACTACCAAACATAAGTGAAGATGACTAATCTTAGCCATTTTAACTATGTCTCCCTAACTACCGATGGTTGACCCTTGACAACTGACAGTTGACCCTCGACCATCAATGGTTGACCTTGATAATTGATGATTACATAACTCTTCTTTAGAGTGCATGATCAAAGGACTCAACTAAAACTCAACTTCAACTCACTCTTTTCATGATCAATCCATGATAGTCTTCTTGATCAATGCATGTTACATTGTCCTTTAAACTATTTGTTATCCTTCTTGATTTCAATGATCCTTTTCTTTATATTAAGATATGAAGAGGAAATTAAAAGGGGGTTTAATTCATTTTAGGGTCAAGAGATTCTAACTCTCAAGCGAATCCAAAAGCTTCCTAGTGAGCTAAAAACCAAGTAAAAAGCTTAGGGTGAATTTGTAACTCTTGTCTTGAGCCAAGGTACCATTATTCTACTAACATTACTCCAAGATCCATAACAAGCCTTTAGCCCACACCAATATTCCTCAAACTAGCAACACCTAAAAGCTAAGTGTCTATGTTTTTTTAATCAAGATTCAATAACTATCTCTATTTGTTTCATTTCTTGTGTCATTACCCTTTATTTATGTTTCATCCCATTTTCTTGTGTTAGAGTTTTGCAACTCTAGACATTTCATCTCCTACCCAAAACCACCTACAAACCATCTCACTCACCTAAACACCCAATCCTTGAATTAGATACCTCTAAACATTAATTTCTATCTTAAAACCAACATTCAACCCAAACATCACTCCCAGAACCTCTCTATAACCTTCCCAATAGACTTCTCTTTCCAAACTAGATCCAACAATAATTACCAAAAGTTTATCTAACTCCCGAAAAAAATTTATAATCACTGATGATCACCTAACTACCAATGGTCATACCCAAATGTTGATGGTCACTGTGTGTCATTTTACAACATTAAGTTATTTTGACCCATCTACCCATACCCAAATCCTAGTTTTTGAGTTTTTATTTTATCATAGAACTTTAAATTATTTTATGAATCAAGTTTGAGTGATTTAGAATTAACATTAAATAATTTATTGTTATTTTTTATCAAAATCAATTATTTCCCTTCAAACATTTTTTATATTTGATTTTAGTACTTTCTATTATTTAATTCAAGCACCTATTTTTATTTTATCAAAATTTAAGTGTTTTAAAATTGTGGATTGATAGCCTCTAAGAAAGCTTGTGATTCTTGGATCTAGCTCATGCTAGGCAATCCATCCTACTATCTCACTAATCAACCATTTTCTAGAATTGTTTCTTATCTATAGGTCATCCTCCCTAGATAAAGAGGAGTATTGACAATCATCTAGATTCATGTGTGCACAATAAATTAGGGTTTACTAACCTTACCCTTCTTTCAAATTTTACATATTTCTTTCTAAAGAAAATAAGAAAAATTTTAGTGAAACACCCAGTCACTGGGATATACCTCAAAGCTTGATTTTGAGGTAGAAAATCATTCCAAGAAGATCATATTTTGTATATAGTAGGGTTAGTTGTGTATTTTAATAAGTGCTTATGCACAGGTCAACTCATTAGGAGTTTTTGTTTCCTTAGTTTGTGTTATTTTCCCTCATTTTGTTTGTCTATGTTTTTCCTATTTTGTCATTTCTAGGCAACTTCTAGTCCATTTATTTTCTAGGTTAAAGTTTGTCAAATCCATAATTGACTCCATGCCCAATGTCTAGAAGGTTACTGGATTGAAATTTATTAGCAGGTAATCATCCTATAGAGGTCACCAAAAATGTTGATATTTTTGTCTCAAAAATATCATTACATTTGATACCTTAAGGGATAGCCCATTTATATTTTATAAAATCCCTTGAAACCACCAAAAACCCATCTTTCCCTTTTATTTTGTAGAATCTGGACTCTGGATGCATTTTGCATGCTTAAAAATGTATAAAGTGCTTGTCAAGCTCTAAATCCTAGAAAGTAACTATATTCTAACATGGTGGAATCCATAACTCAATAAGCACTTTGCACATTTGCAAACATGCAAAATACATGATGAGCTCTACATCTTGTAAAGCATCTAAACTGGTAGAATCTAGAACTCAATAAGTACTTTACATGTTTACAAACATGCAAAATGCATGATAGGCTCTAGATCTCACAAAACATAAGTACCCCCCTTCCATGGAATCTGAAACCCAAAGTGCACTTTATACATTTACAAACATGTAAAGTGATCATTAATTTTTTCCTTCTACTGAACCAATCCATTCATTTCCCACAGACTTGGGACCTACTCTAAGCAACTCAAAGTTCTACCACTAGCTGCCATAATTGTATTTATTATAGGGGTTTTCTATATAAATTAAGTGAATTTTAGGATTTGATTATTACTTTTTAAAACTTCAAAGCATGTTATTGAGCTCTGATAATGACCTACACCATTCCATTGACCCTTGAGCCATGTGCCAAGAAAGTACCTACAATTTCATGCCATGACTGCTAAACATCTTTTATGTCATTTTTTCCTATTGCATGGTACTTTCATTATGTTTATTTCTCCAATTATTACTTAAATTTGAATCTTTTTTAAGAGATTTGTATTTCCTATAATTCTTTTCAAATTGAGTTTTCTTTGAGTGAACTAGCTAAGGTTTTCATTCGAGTTATCATTTGAATCAATTAGAGGGTTATGTTGTGTGTTTTCATCTAAGTCATAACCTAGGGTAGGTCTAGGGATTTATAGGGTTTCCTAGGGTTTTTTATGTTTCAAAAATATTTAATTACCCAAAAAAACCTTAGCCAATTCTTAAATGATTTTGAAATCAAAATCTATGTTTTCATCTAGCCAAGTAAAATATTCCCCAACATATAACACTTTTAAAAACTAAAGACTATTCCCTAAATGTACCTCTAAGGTTCATGTGGACATTATATTTTCCTCAAGCACCCCATACCTTCATGGGTTTTAGCAGTGCTCTAAACACCTTTGACCCCCTTGAGCTTCTACATCTTTTCAAAAAGTGGACCTGCCCCGGACACCTATCATCCCCATATAAGTTTACATTACTTGAAACACCTTCCACCTCCATAGAACTTCCACCTAATTCAATCACCTCCTAGTTTCATAAAAATTTAACCTACGCAGAGCACATCCCATCCCCATTAGATGATATAAATACTTTAAAAACCTGTATATGCTACCAACTTTCATATTTGGTTTCTCATAAGTAATAACCTTAGTTTTTATGTCTCCTAAGTAAATGAATTTCAAATATAAAGGCCCCAAAATGACTCCCCATTTGGAGTCTAATGTTTTAGAGATAACATTTATTGATTTAGGTCATATTGATCTAGGATATTTCAAGAATGATTTGGTCTAGAGTATTTATAACTCTGGCCTTCCACAAGCTGCAACCTTCCTACTATCAATTCAGAGCCCCAAATTGGTGCTTGCAATGGCCCAATCCATATTTTACTATTATAGGATATAATTTTTGCATTTTAAATGTATTTAATATAAGATTTAACCTTTGGGATAGAAATAAATTGAATATTTGCCTTTCTTGTCTGAGAAATCTCTATGTATGTTATTTATTTGAGTATTTGTATTTTTTTTCTTATTTCAATCACAAGAGATTCATTTATGGTATTTTTTCCTTCTAAAAATATAGTTTGATTAAAATAAATAACTCTTTTCCCTTTTATGAGAATAACTAAATATTACCTCTGGTTTCTCATTTATATGAGTTTGTGCTAAACCTCTTTCAATATAATTCTCTATTCCATTATGTTCATTAATAAAGTATTAATACCCACTAAGATATTTGGTGAAATAACCATTTCAAGTTTTAGAAAGTTTTATTCTTTCCCTTTTCACTATAAAAATTTTAGTTTAGGAGAAATAGACACTAAAAGAGTGGAATTTCCCTTAGAACTGGTATCCTACCAGTTTCATCAAATTTAGTGAAAGGAAGTCAGCCTTCTCTTAAGGTTAACCTCAAATTGCCATGGTCCCATGGCTTAGAGGTTTTCCCATTGTATCATTAGGTGTTTCATAATGAGATATTCCACATCAAATAATGAGTGTAGGACTTATGTGATAACAAAACTAAATTATCAAAATAGAATCTTTTCTTTTGAGACTTTATTTATGTAGATGTCAAAATAATAGAAGAATCAATTGAACTAGATAATGGTGGCTCTAGAATGGTCAGAGGTAAATATTTACCTGAAGTATCTACAATATCAATATAATAAAAAAGGAATAAAATATATTATTGATTCTTTGTCTTTCCTCTTCATTGAAGATTTGTTGGCTCAATGCTCTTATTGGAGTTTCTTCTTCCTGCAAGCTTCACAGGCTCATAGATTTAGCCTTTTCTAATTTTGATTTCTCATTTGCTTCATATAGGGCTCACTCCTTGCTTACCTTATTTATAATACCATGATTATTTATTTATTTCCTTCATCATCATTATTAATATAGTCTACTAGGGATATTACATGCCCATGTTCCTCTTCCTCTACTTCCTCCTTATCAAGGTATTTTTCTTGAGTAGCAAGACCTAATGATGGACTTTCCTCTAGTTTATTAATTTTAGAGGAGGATGGAAGAGATTTAGAATTACTTTGGTAAGTGACCATGGGGGAATAAGAGGTGAAGAAAATGATGAAGCAAATTAAGGAGTCACAGTAGTAGGGACTACTATTGCAAGTGGTCATGAAAGAATGGAGAGTGGAATAATAGTGATGGAGGGAAGCATGGATGAAGAGGAGATTGTTAAATTAGAAAGTGTCTAGTGAGATTCCCCCTCACTAGTGGTAATGGATGTTGATGGACTTATCTAAGATGATTGAGGAGATGGAGTGGATGGGAGAGATACGAAGGAAGCTTGTAATTTTTTTGGGAAACTCACCTATGTAGGTCTTTTAAGTGGCTCAAGAGGTGCCATAGATAATGTCCTCTATTGCTTATTCTGAGGTAGAGTCCTCTCAACTATATTATTTGTACCCAAAATAGAGGTAGTAGCTAAATGGGTATATTCTAGATGAGGAATAAGGAGACCTTTGAGAATTTCCTTTCTGATTTGTAGGTTTTCCTCCCTTCAACTGTTAGACTCTCATAATAAATTATTTTATTCTCCTATAGGAGAGGGAGATTGGATTTGTTGGATCTTATGGCCACATTGGATGCCACTGATGACTCCAATATTATTATAACTACCTTACCATTTCATTCACCTACTCTTTTTTAATATTAGGGTCATATTGAATGGTTTGGGTAAATATTATGAATATTTGATTATCTTTCATATGGGTCCACACTTCTAATTCATATGATGTATTCAACATCATAATCATACTCTTAGTGACCATATATAATGGTCACTCATTTCTTCTCCTTAAGGTATTAGATAAAGTTCATGAATTTTTATTTAGGGTCCCATTCCCTAAATTAGACCACCTTTAAATTATAATGGGATCTAGTTTTTCCAACCTAGTTGAAGTGTGACCTCACCAAAAATTAGAGTTGTCTAATGCTTACATGGGTTTTATAATAATAATCTTGATAGTTAAGGCCAATATATTCATCTATATTATTATATAGTTGGTGTTCCACCTCTTGTTCTACAAGCTTGTATAGAACATGTTTTGGTAAAAATAGAGGAGATGCCATTGTTTCTATAATTTAGATCATGGTATAGTCTGTATAGTATCAATAATCCCCCATCTTACCTATGCTTCTTTTCAAATTCTCAAGTATTCTAGGCATGTGAGTGTTATGAATGACTTGATAATTTTATGGATAAATTTATTTATATATCCTTATAATCTCATTCTTGTATCTATAGACAAACATAAAATAACATTTTTCATATATTTTATTATCTACATATTATGCTAATGGATGCCACAATTCCCCATGGGATATGTGTATGGTCCCAATTATTTCATCAAAAATATATGACATCATATAAAATTTCTTATCAGTTGGCCTTTTTTCATGTTTATACTTTGGTCCTTAAGTTTGGCATTGATTATCTCTCCTAATGTCATAATTTTATTTGAAGTCAAGATAATGTCCAACAATGGGACCCATTATACATGTACATAGGTGATGCTATAAAAACCATATAACATGTTCAAAAGGGCCATGGATATTTTGATATCAGGCCTAAATTTGATGATATTATTGGAAGAAATAGACCCCTTTATGTTCAGTTTTTGGAATTTCACTAGACATTGTTTTAATTTTCTATCTATAATGTTTTTATTGAGCCATTAATTATCTGAGACTTGATTATAGGTAGCCTCAAACACTAAAATTTTGAGGTATCTCTCATAAGCCCTTCCAAAAATATATGCAATTTCATTTTTCGACTTCTAAGGTGTAAATAATCTCTGTAAAAATTACCATTGAAAAATAAATATTGAAGCAAATTGACACAAGGCATTACCTTTGGTTTAACCACTACTTCATGAAGTCCCATTGTCTTTATTGGAAGCAGGTCATCCATGTATTTCTTCTCCTCTTGAGATAGTCAATCCTATGAGGAGTATGGTGTTACATATTGGACTGCATTCTATAGGGATGAGTAGTATGGGAACTTAAAATCTAGGGAACTCTTGTAAAATATTATGTCAATATACTTAGTGTGTCTAGTAATAGAGTATACAAAAGGAGCCTAGACATGTGGTGATTTTGGAGAAGACATTTCAATGGTATAAACTATGTAATTCCTTTGTAAAACTATATTAAATTTATTCACAAATTCATTAATAAAATTAAGTCTTTTGATCACAAGAGAACTAGAAATTTTAATGTTCACCCATAGATTATTGGTGAAGTGACCTTGATATGTTTAGATTTTGCATATATTGTCCAAATTTTGTGCCTTAAATACATAATTTGTATGACATCAATGAAAATAATGGATTTTGATTTTATTTTAGTTTTAAATTCAAATGTGCCAATCAAATGTGGTAGGTTTGTGTTTTCCATATGAAAAATTTTCATTAACTTTCTATGTCTAGTCACTTCTTCATGACATGTGTCGATTTTCACTTACTAGATTTTGCTTTGTTGTCAAACTCATTTATTCAAATCTTGGCAACACATCTCCTATATCATGACACTTTTTTATTCTCACTTACTTGGATATTTATATTTATGATCTTGTTTTATATACTCCATGGTTACAAGTTAATATAATTAAGCCACGTGAAGTGGACTCGAGACTGTGGTAACTCAAAATCTTAGAACCCAATTTTTTTGAACTTTTAGACTGTGTACATCTTTAGAAAGCTTTAGATTTAAAAAAAATCTATGTGGAATGATCTCATCACTTTAGATACTTAGGGACTCAGAGCTACAAAATCATTAAGCTATTAACTTGATATTTCACCCTTTAAGTTTTAGATTAATGAAATTATCCCAAATGTCAATCTCGTAGAGCTCAAAACCTTGGGGCCATTAGACTATGGGGCCTCATGGCCTTTAGAATTTTTCTTAACCTTTCAAGTTATAGGTTAATTGAATTATTCCAATTATCAATATTTTAGAACTATGAAACCTTAGGACAATTAGATGATTTATTTTATTTTGAAATTCTATGGTTCCAGGTTCATGAGATTACGTCGTGTGGTATGTTCTTCGGGATCTAAAACCTTGAAGACTTAGAATTTTTTTTAAGTGAACTTTTCTCTAGTTGAACATGGTTTTTACACATGGATATCCTATGGTGACCTAGCTATTGATAAAGTATGAAACATTTTCTAAACTATGGTAGGTTTCAAGTAATGTGGTAGTGCCATATGTCAAAATTTCAAAGCTTGAAATCTATAAAACACTTAGAATTTTTATGAAGGATGAAGAGATTTAGGTAACATATTCTTGACATTTGTCCTGATCTTGGATAATAAAGATATGGATCATACGCAAATATTTATAAGTCCTTATTAATATTCTTAAAAACATGCAAGAAATCATAGAAACACTAGGGCAAGACACATTAGTTTTGTTAGTCTAAAAAAAAAAATTATGAAAAACCAAGGTTTAAAATAAATCAAAATGAATGCCCAAGCTTTGATTTTCATAATTTTAGAACTATGTAAAGGTAGACATTGAGGAAAACTTTGGTATTTTACATATTAACACTGATTCCATAGTTATCTAAGGTTTATAGGATCTTAAATGAAAATATTCAAACTATAGTGGGTCACTATTTTATTTCTTAAAATGGGGCATTTGTGTGTTAGGTCACAACAAATGATGACTCAATGGGGAAATACTCTTGAGTATTTGAGAACCTAGAAACTTAGTGATGCATCATAACATAGCTTTAGCTCTAATAAGAAAATAATAAGTAAACTAGTCCTTGAAAAAGACTCCTACTTCTTCATGCAACATACTAACCCTTTAAATTCATTGGATATGTATGTGTGATTTTGTAAAATTTATTTTCTCCTTGTTATGAGAGTTTTATAAAGTCTTGGATAGACATTGTAGGTTTAGTTTTGACTTCAAAATTTTTAACCAAATAGTAAGGGAATCCTAGGCATTTCTCTATTTCTAACTAGGTGTTTATAGACCCTATATAGATACCTATGATTCTACTTGAAGCCTTGATTTACTACTAAACATGCATCTATAGACCTTATAGAGATTACTTGAATCATCCATCTTCTAATAATTTGCATGATTTTTTGTACACAGATAGATGAAGGGTTTGTAATCACCATTGGATAGGTGTATGTATAAGAAAACTTATTTTAATCAATGCATACCTACTAGTGAGCATCTATTTATATGCTTATTATATCTCATCCAAGTTTTAATATGTAATAATGCAATTAATATTTAGAAGTGGAAAGTATTTATTAAATTTATGTGAGTATATTAGAATAAATCCGAAAGGGCTAGTAAACTCATTTATTCCAAGTAGAACATAGTTTAGTCATAACACATACCACAATCCTCGAAGCTTAAATACTTCTAGAATAAATCATTGTGAATATCAATTTTACTTCCTCTTATATTTTCCCCTTGTTTTGGCAAGTATTTTTTTACTCCAACATAAGAAATTACTTATTCAATTCTAAAATTTTAGATGACTAATGTAGAAATCATAACAACTAATCTACACAAAGAAAACTAAAGTAGGAAATTTATTCTATAAACCAAAAAATATACTACACTCCTACATCTACATCTCCACTTACAATCATTTAAAAGAATCTTCAATTGGAATAGCCATGAAATAATGTTTTAAAACATGTCCATTGATTGGAAAAGTGAGATCATTACCTCAGAGGTCATTCAATCAAAAGGCATTGTTACCTAGTATCTCAAATATTTGGTATGTCCCAATCCATAAAAGACTAAAATTATCACGTTGTCCTTTATTCTTGTGTGATTTATCCCATAAGAGTATTAGGTCTAAAATATTAAAAGCCTTAATCTTGGATCTCTTATCAAACCACCTATTAACAATGTCTGAGTGTTTTTTGAAGCTATGCAATGCTTCATTTATTACATCTTCCATCTGAACTATGCCAAATATTTTAGACTAGATTATTCCATCTCCCCTATGTACTCATTCATGAATTAGTATATAGGTATTTTAAGAGTTATGGGAAAAATTGGTTGTTTCCCATATACTAGCAAAAAGGGTAAAGCCTTGAGGGCTTTATTGTGTCTTATTTTATCTACCCATATTGTATAATTCAATAGCATATGCCATTCTCTTAGTTTTCCATGTGATAACTTTTTTTATGGCCTCCATCAGGTTATTGTTGGTAATTTTATAGGTAATTTTATTGTTATAAACTAATTCTGTAAATTCAATAGATTGGAAAGATAGACCATTATCTCAAAATAAATAAATTAGAGTGTCAAACTTGGTTAATATGTTCTCTTTTATAAATTTGATGGAATCCAGTGCTCTATAATTATTTTTAGCTATAGCTTTTATCCACCTGGTATAATAGCCACTGGTTGTTAGGACAAATGTGTGACTTGTTAAAAATGTTAGGTTTATCATTCCAATGAATTCAAGACCCCATTGGGAAAAAGTCACCCTTAAATCACTAGTTATATAGGTATGGAAAAATTCACTTCTCTTTTTCCAAACACCAGACATTCATGGTAAATCTTGACATGTTATGGGCATCCTTGAAAATTCTAGGCTAGTAGTATCCCATCCTCAAGATTTTGTGAGATATTGCATTTCATAAGGGATGTCCACTACCTATCTTATGATCTAGATTATATAATATGTTTGTAGCTAATTATTTGTAAACATACCTCAAGTATATGCCCTCATAGTTATTTTGGTAGAGGACTCCTTTCTTTATCATATAATGAGCTTATTTGAGCCTAAAGGCTTGCCTCTGTTATCTATTTATCTTAGACATACATGAATCATGACCAAATAGTGGATGATTTGAGCATACCATTCACCACCAACTATCTGAGTCTCATTTATTTACTCAATTTCATGAAAAAAAATTAGTCAATATAATCAAAGCATATATCCAATGCAATAAAAATCAATTAATGAAACAAAGTTTGATAGTATTGAAACAAAGACAAAGAAGATGTGTCAATTGTAAGAGATATTATACGTGAATCATTAGAAGAATTATTACAATAATATATATCAAAGTGTATAAAGTATTTATTTTATTTAGGAATCCAAATAATTTTACCCTTAGAGATAGAATATTTAATCATTTTCCAACAATGAAAAGTGTCATGCATGGATTTACCACATGATTTTCATGGATGAAATTTATAACATTTAGATATATGATGCCCATGTTTTCTAAAATACACATAATTTTTAACAATTTTAACCAAGGTATAAGCATTAGAAGAATTGTAATCAAAATAAATTGCATTATAAGTCATTCGATGTGAAGGACAATAAGATGTCAAATTTTCATTTGAATCATTATAGCCAAGACCTTTATAATTTAAATTTTATTGAAGTAAAATAGGTTCAATAATACTAGTTTTAAACTTACCAATACCAATACCACCACCAACATACCCCATAGATTACATTATTTTAAAACCTAGGTTGAGGGAAGAAGTGTTCAAATAAATTTTAGGCATTTGAGAAGGACAATGATTTGCATCAACATTAGAGATATTAACATTAGTAAAATATGTAAATTTAGAAATTAAAATTTCAATAGAAGATTGCATATTTTCCATTTGGATTTTAAAATTATTTTGAAGTGCTAGAATAGAAATGTGTTAGTTAGAAATTGTATTATTTTTACATTTTTTTTCAAATTTTAGAGCACTAATTTCTACATTTTTCAAAAAAAATTGATGTGAAGCATTTTTAAATGCTATAAAAACCATAAATTTAAATGAAATTTTAATCATTTTAAGATGCAAATGATAATAATGCTTTAACATTAACTTTTTTTTAAGGTCTAATCTAAAAGTAACCAGTAGTGGTTACAAAATAAACCTATTAAAAGTTACCAATTAACTTGTAAATATAAGTCCACACCAAACTCCAAACTAAAAAAAAATATTGTAATATATATATATATATATATATATATATATATATATATATATATATAGAATGGACTTATAAATTATTTT
The DNA here is from genome assembly GCA_037957365.1 of Torreya grandis. Taxonomy (NCBI): domain Eukaryota; kingdom Viridiplantae; phylum Streptophyta; class Pinopsida; order Cupressales; family Taxaceae; genus Torreya; species Torreya grandis. Next base: position 2,419,192 of record JARHVA010001733.1, read on the forward strand.
AAATTCAAACAAAGAATTTCTAAACACTCATTATATAATTATGTAATGAAGGGAATTATAACCTTAAATGCAATAACCTTTAGAGTGAAAGGTGCCTTAAAAAACAAAACCTCAAGAAAAGAATAAAGGTTTTTGAGTTTTTGTTTCAAAAAAAATATAAACTTATAACAAAGATTAAACCAAAAAAATTGTATACCTCTTACTTTTTTATCTTTATCTTTTTTTTGTCTTTTATGAAAATGACAAAACTTAAAATAAACAACTTCATAAACTTTTAATCTACTAAACTAAGGATACATGAAAAAGTGAAAAATGTAAAAGCTACATTGAGCCAAATTTAAAAAGTGACAGAATGCTATAAGCATTAAAAATGTTACATTGTTGATAATATAACCAAATTGAGATAGTCATGAATTAAACTATTCCTTTTATCACTCCAAGTGTCACAAGAGAAGAAACAATTTTTTGAAGGTCAAAGTTTTTTTAAAAAACTATTGTGCCACATGCAAGTTTTAAATATTAATATACTTCACACATTTTGTGCCACATGTCAAGATTCTTAGAAAAAACCTTAAAGACACAAATTTACAACTACCAATATAATGGGTATAAAGGCATTACTAGCTGAGTAAGCACCCCAAAAAATAAAAATAAAAGAAAAACATGATTTGAATAATATAGTTATTAATTCAAAAAAAAAATAGAGATAATAATAACATGCTTTCAGTTCAACAAAATGCTAAATTGATATAATTTTTTTTTTTTTTTTGGTTTTAGAAAACCATTAAAGCATTGGAATAAGATAGTAAAATCATGAACCAAAATAAAATAAACACATATCAAGTTAACATTTCAAATTTGAAATAGAATTTTATTTATTAAAGACACCACTTGGCATGTGGATGGCATAGAACCAAAAAAGTGTCCTAGAGACGAAAAGGATCAAAATTGAGTGCAACTTTGATAGTGTAAAACACCACCATCTTGTTATGCCATTACAAAAATTGTCTTTCAAACTAGATGATTAAGAAACTAAGTGTTGGAAGAAAAATTACTAAGAGAGGGTGAATTAGTCTTCAAAATTGTTGTAACTTTACTTTATCATTCATGAACTATCAAAATAATAGACTGAACTAACAACACATTAAGATTCATGAACTTGAAATAAAAACATAACACATAGAACACTTATTTGAGTGGGAAAACCTCAAGACAAAGAAAACCCATTGATGATGAAAATGGACTACAGTCCTATAATACAAGCATAAATATTTAGTGAATCACCAACTTTACTTGGAGCACCAACCCCATCTAGCTAAGCACCAACTCAACTAGGCTTTAGCAAACACCCACTTGCAAGGAATCACCAAACCCATAGATGAATAAACACTAACTAATCCACCTAAAACCCTTGATAAAATTTTAAACACTTTATTTCTCATACAAAAAATCATGATCTCCTTCTTCATCTCTTCACACACTCCTATCTTTCTCAAACTAGTATATAGCCTTCTTTGCTCAATTAGCCCTCTTCTTGACTTGATTAGGTCATATGGCATTGATAATCATATAAAATAACCATGTAATATATTCATGATTATTTATATGCACCATCATAATGGTATACAAGACCCCATTCATCTATTCAAAGTTCTATCTCATTTGCTTCAACTCTCTCAATCTCTAACTAGATAATTAGGCCTATTAGGCCTTATTATTATACTAAGTTCTTACTCATAAACTCCTTGGTAGGATATACGCACTTGAAAAATTATATTTAAAAAAAATATTCCTTATTACATTCCACGAACATGAATAAAAAATTACAATAGTTTGGTCATAGTATATAGGACCAAAACCCCTTTTAGGCCTTAAGGAGACCTAATTCAATTAGGCCTTCATTAGCACACATTACCCTTTGAACACCTTGGAACACTCTAAGACTTATAAAATAATAGTATAATATCATATTACACTTAAATACACCCATAAAAAGATAATATTAAGTCCATGACACCTTTTATCTCCAACCATCACTTGAAGCACGCCATTAGTACAGTTCACAATTAGGCATGTGCATACCCAAAAAGTTTGTCTTAAACAACTAAAGTAAAATCAATATACTTCATTACATAAGGCAAAAGGACTCAAACCCTCTTCTACAAATAGCCCACTCAGAACTGCCAGCTAGCCTCAAAATAAAATCATGGAAACAAAGACCTAAAACACTTGTAAAACCAATTTAAAATACTTTAAATGCATGTATATTATCCTATCAGGTCATTATACAATTATAAAATAGATATTTAATATGGTCAAATGGTAATATTGGTCTTACAGACCAATCTCATAGTCTTATACCTCACTGTGTCATCTAAACTAGATAGGTCAACTTATGATCAAATTTTTCATAATATAAAATGATATACAAACATTATATACAATATGAAAATGTATTAAATATATTTAATAAAATACCCATGCACTTGGATTCATCCCTAATCTATGATAACATATCCCTAATAACCTTCTCACTTTTATCTGGTTTTCTCCATGTTTGCACCATTAGGCCTTTTAATGATAGGTAAACTTGTATGACCAGTTTAAAACATATAAGATATATAATATGCTTATAAAATATCATGTACATTAAATAAAATTCTCAATATTCAACCTTCATCCCTTTGATAACTTTGACTTGGTCAACTCTGACTACTATAATAAATCTTTGAGAAATAAGGCCTTTCCTGTAGGTTCCACTCACTCACTTGACAAAAAAATAACACTTGGATGTGCCTAGGATAGTTTAATACATGATCCAATATAATAAATATCCATACCAATAATTTTTGAGTACTTTAGAATAAGTTATTTCACATCAAGTCACTATTAGGGTTCTTTGAGGGTTTAGACCATCTTCTAGTCTTAATGATCAGTCATAACTATTATCCCCTCATTATATAAAAAATGCTTGTAAATTTTATATATGACCCTTAAAAATCTACCATGAATATATTAGGTTCTCATTAGAAGTTACACCTGCCAATGAACACTTGAAATTTTTTCTTGGGTTGAGAACCCTTCATTTTTTTTACTCAAGAAACCTCAAAACCATGTTTCATTCCTTTTCTTAAAAATTTTGATCTAAAAATTGATCAAGACACTTGGGAAAACATATCAAACCACTAAAATTCTCACATGTTCATTTTTTCCTTAAAAATTGATCTTGATACCCCATCTATTCACTATCTCTCTCTTTACTCTCTAGGTCTTGATTTACAAGTCACATTAGGCCTTGAAACTAACCTACAATCCATTTTCAAACATGACCTCATATACATTACATAAAACATCTTACCATGTTCAACCACTACCATAAATTCTTCATATGCCTTGACAATACCTCATGACACCTTATTAGATTAGTAAGGGTCTATAACTAATCTAGTTACATGCTAGGTCTGTAGCTCCTACCCCTGTAGGCTCATCCTAAGACTCTCATGAGTGATCCAATGCTTGATATACATGATAAAAAAACCTCATAAAAATTCTTATGCATATTTTCATCCATCTCACTAGGCCACTAACCTCATACCTTATCATAAGGTCCCTTCATATAATGACCAATGTCATGACTAGGTTTCTCAAGCTCTTAAAACTTGAAAACTGACCTTGAAACACTTATTGATTCTCTCAAACCTTGATTATATGTATTAAATTATCCTTAAACAATGTAATACCTCTTAATTATGCTATCAAATAATAACATTATTCAATGACCTCATGAACACATTTCTTAAGAACCTTTGACATCAATGACAACATCAATGCCACTAAGAACAATGCTCAACACTAAGCTCAAAGATTAAAAAAATATAAAGGCCAATAATATGAATATGACAACCACAGAATAATACATAAGGCTTTATAAATTTAAATAATAAATCCTTTAATAGTTTCTCTTGCATATCAAAGTTAAGGTTGTATGCTTGTAAATTTGAGTTATAGATTCAATATCCTATAAATAGTAACTTAATCCAAAAATTAAAAAAAATCAAAGGGAGAGAATATATAATAATTCATAATTTTAAAAGGACTCTTACCATCACCTTGATTTTTTTGTCTTCCTTCCAAAATCTTTAAACGGATTCTCTAATGATATTTGACTTGCTTGTTGGATTGCTTGATAATGGGGGATTCAATATAAATGGCTTGATGGATTATTGGATGTAAGGATAGTGTGGATGTAATGGGATTATTAAGGTTTAATAAATCTGGTATATACATGCAATAATGGATTTCAAGTTTTCTAATTAGTTCAACTAAGCTCCATGCTTGGTTATTTATAGGGTGGTGGGAGAGGTGTAAAATTAATTTTAAATTCTAAATTAGAACTCTCTAGTTTAGAGAATTATATAAAGTTAGATAAGGATCTATATTTTAGAAGATTCTATATTTGATTATTAATTAATAGGGATTATTTATGGGTTTATGGAATTTTAAGGCTCTAGTTGTGTAGGAGTAGCTAGGGATAGGTTGGCTAGGGGGTAGGTAGAATATATTTAAATTTTAAATTAGCAAGTGGGGAAAGTATTTAATTAATGAAGTGAGATTAGTGGTTTAATATGATGTTAGAGACATAATGAAGGGATTAATATATAATGGGGGTGTATTAAGGTTATCGTGATGTAGGAAATATATGACAAGGAATGAGGTGTAATTATTTGATTCGGATTATGGTTACAAGATTAATTAAGATAAATATTATGATTAATGTAATAGTTATGGTGAACATATTTAGGTGTATACATTTTTACCCTATTTTAAAGGGTATTGTGAGTTAAAAATTTAGGAGTAATGGTCTTTCAAATAAAAACTATTTTGTAGATGAGTTAGTAAAATTAGGTTGCATGATTACCCCTCAAAGGGACATGCAAGGAGGTATGAGCCAGATGACCACTCAAAAAAAAGCCATGGGGTGGGTATAAAATAAAGATGATGAGGGGTGAGTATGACATAGATGTTAGTTGAGATATGATAAGATGACCCAAGTGTAAATGCAAGGGAATAAGGTTTTAGGTGTAAGATTAGACCCAATGGGGAATACACCTTAGCAATAATGATAGCCTCTTAAGATGATTCCTAGATAAAGAGAAATGTTGAGAAGAGAGGTGAGTAGATTCATAAAATAATCCTTAGACAAATACATATTTATATGAAATAGATAGACTAAATAAATCCATGAGCTATTGACATTTCCCAAGAAAGGACACATGCAAGGGAGAGCTACATGCCAATTAAAAAGATATACGATAAGGGATTTATGATAATTGATAAATTTGATATGATGATTATAGCTCAACATGATTTAATAGATTCAAGTGACCATGGGAAGATGTGATAGGGATTAGTGAGTAGTGGTCAAGTTATCCTTGGGTACCAAAAGGTGGCTAAGTACTACCTACATAGTCTAAAAAGACCTTAGGCTATTGTAGTTCTTACTCATGATTATAGAAAACAAGCAAGGTAATGGAAGGATATACCCATAAAAATAATTAAAATGAATTTTGGATTTAGAATAGTTAGTGGGAACATTATTAGATATGATTATCAAAGAGATAAATGGATAGATAAATCTAGGTTAGGTTTTTAAGTAGATGGGTAGGGTTAATATGGACTAAATGGGGTGAAGGAGGGAAAATAATGGGGTATTTGGGGTAAAATAGAAAAAATGGGGGTAAAATAATTCATTTTACCTCATTAAATTTTATGATTTGAGCTTTGGAGCTAAGGATAATGGATCACATCCCATGAATTTCACACTGTGAAGAGAGAGAGAGTGCATGAGTTTGAGAAACTAGTAGAGGTAAGACTGATGGTGAGTTCCCTATCATTACTTTGTTATTTGAGTCATTAGTTAATTTATTAGGGATTGAAATTAATAATGAAAAATCACAACTATGGGTATTACCCTTAAATTGTAGTTTTATACACGTAACCTATGGGAATGAACTTGCAATTGATGGTCTTACAAAATTGTATGTAGTGAACTATGGCTTTTCAAAACTATAGTAGGTGATCTATGGTATTATAATGCCACATGGAATGATATGTGGTTTTTTAAAACTATAGGTGGTGCTTTATAGTTTTAAAAAATTTCAATAGTCGATATGTGAGTTTGATGAAATTATAAATTAGGGTTAGGGGCTAGAGGTAGTTTTGATGAAAGTTAGTGTTAGACCTTAGTTGGATAAGGGGATGGAAATGAGATAGAGAGGTGGATAATTAAGATAATTATGTGGGTAGGTAAGGTCGATATGGATAGGTATGGATAGGTAGGATTGATAGGTTTCATTGGTTTGATCAGATAGGTATGATTGATATGCTTAATTAGATAAGTAGGATTGATAGTTTTGATCAATTTAATAAGATAGGTATGATAGGGAGGATTGATAGGTTTATAGTGATTAGGGACTAATAAGTTTTTTTGGTGTAAGAGTATTTAGGTGTCTTAGTATATAGATTATGATGGTCACCAATTTTGCATGAGATACATCAACTAATTCTGGTAGATTATAGAGTGATAAAGATGACTAAATTATACTACATTACCATGATGCCATTTATTAGGATAGATCAGGGATTGATCATAGAATTAGTGAAGTGATGGAAATTTGAGACTAGCATATTCCACTTCATTATGGGAGAGATGACCACTACTTTGAAGGACATGTGGCACATCTTTCAGATATCTATGAGGGGAGATATAATCTACTAATGGTCATAAGCATTGAGCATGATTATGCAATAATTATGCAAACATTTATAGGTCAAGGTGTAGGATTCATGGATAGATATAGATAAGGCTTTTAGAGATGGCACTATTGATAGGTTGACACTGGTATTTATGTCTCTTGTGACTTGTATATTATTACCAAATAAGAGTAGTCAATGGTTCTATTTAGGGTTGGGAGATGTAGTCATAGATATGGTACATGATTACTAGGTGTTTTCATGGGGTCATATATTATTAGGCCATTTTTATAAGGAGTTACACATGGGAGCTTATATAGGAGTGACAAGCTTCAGGCTTTTATTATTGCTATAGATCTAGTGTTGGAAGCACACGGCTATCAAGAGTCCACTAGGCACATGAATAGATTGGGAGCTTGATCAATCATTAGTGTTTGGATGGTACATTATTTTGGGGGTGCAGAGAGTGCATGTAGGGGATATGAGGTTCTATAGATAGACTTTGGATAATTTGAGAGAAGACTATATTAATTAGATACCATACAAGCAGGTCCAATGGGGGTGGGAAGAAAATGTTGACTATACCAGATATATGTTGATAAAGTCTTATTTGATAGGACATAAATATTAAATTAATGAGAGATATCATCCTATTAGGGTGTAGAGGTAGTTAAGACTCCAATAGGACATCTCATGAGGAGCATCTATTTGTGAGTAGTTATAGGGAGAGGCCTCAGTGGGGGCAGACATTTAATAGTGATCTAACATGAGTTGATTATGATAACATTATTCTTGTAGTATGGGACTATTATATACTAATATCACATCTTAGGGTCACTCCAACTTATATATGATGGTGGCATTAGAGATAGCCATATAGATTATTGAGACTAGCTCAGGGAGCTAGAAGGAGGGGAGTGGTATAGAGGCTAGTATAGGTGTAGGCATGTTTGAGGAGATGATGGGAGTAGAGGATAAATCCATAGACTAATAGAGATGGTGGGGATGAAATTCATAATAGGGATGATCAGGTAGTGATGGTTAGTGATCAGGAATATTAGGGGGTTGATAATAGTGATTAAGGAGTTGGAAGAGGAGATTAGGGAGTTGGAGGAGGAGATTAGGGAGTGAGGGGAATAAGTATATATGTTGTAGGGCCTTCTCAATCACCTATAAATTTATTAGAATATGAATAGATCGATAGATTAAGTTAGGAGGTGGCCAAGATCATTGTATATCATGATAAATATCACCTATAACTGAAAGATTTACACTATTAGATAGTGTAGAGGGACAGTCAGATGGGATTGGTATTAAATCATATTACATGTTTGTTATGATAGATTAGGATTAAATATCATCTTTATAGGGTTATCTAGGTTAAAATTAGGCTAGGGATGTATAAATAGTGGCTTTACAAAGTCATATTCATGCACAATATGCATAAATAGTGGCCTTTGAGGGGAAAATTATTTAGATTCAAACTAGGTTGGGCCAGAGGGAGGTGAAGCTATAGGTGGCTGAGAGGGTGAAGGATGAGGGAGCCACCCTATTATAGAGATAGGGTTTAGGGGATGTGACTTGATAGATATCCCACTTGACTCAAGAGGCATAATACTACAAGATTCTGATGAGAGTGTGGTGCTAGCAGATTAGTGTGTTCTATCTTACAGGGTCAACACTTCTTTACACTCAATACATTACCCACCAAGGATACCACTAAGACAATTATTATCTAGCTTTGTGATAAATTATGTGTATTTTAGACATGTAAATTGTATTCCTAGCATATGGATGCCAATGAGGCCTACATTGTATATATATTTTGACTAGACTTTATGGACATTTATTTGATTATGACATTTTAATTATGATATATGAAATTGTATTTATAGTTTGGTAATTTTTATATTGGTTAAATTAGATATTGGATGTTTTTTTAGTACATGAGATGATTAGATATGTATGTTATGATTATTGTATGATTATAGATTTTTTAGATGTTTCTATATTAATGATGTGGATAGATTTTGATTTCATGTATATGATTGATGTGGATGACATGGTTTATAAATTAATGTGATGTTATGTTTTTAATTTTCATGATATAATGTGATGTTATAATGGAAAATGTTGTAATTTGTGACATGTGCTAAGATGTAAATAGGTAGTCCTTTAATGAATATAATCATATGTCTCACAGATTTATAATGGGTAAACCCTCCTACACCAAGGAGGTGGATGGGTCAATTAGTAGGTTAGGGTGGTCAAATGGGATAGTTGAATGTTTAGGGGGGATGGATTGTGGGATGTCTTAAAGCCACATAACTATCAGTAATCCAGTTTTAATATTGCACTTGGATTAAAAGTGTACCTACAACATTTATATAGTCAAGGTCACATTGATTCATAGTGCATGGGGGATTTAAGAGGGAATTCTATTAATGACATCCCAAATTTCATAGTGTTTAGTCATTTGTATCCATCCTCATTCCCAAAAAAAGACAAAAAACTAAATATTTACAAAAGACAAAAGTTAAAAAGATAATTTTGACACATTTATCTAATATAAGACAAACTAAAAATATGACAAAAGAGGATTATGACATCTTAACATAGAATATTTACATGACAAATCTATGGACATGACATAATAAAAATATTTAAAATGACTAAATTTATACATTGATAATATAAGTTCATAAATTTTTTTAAAAACACAACTTAAGTAATGTATAAAGTATTTACAAACTTAAAAATAAGTAAAATGAATTTATAAAAAGACAAATAACACAATATTTACATGTGAGTTAACAATGATGATTATTTAAAAAATAGTTTAAAACCCTGAAATGGAAAATAAGGATAATTATGACCTACAAATATTTTATTTGAATATTTACAAGGTGAATTAATGTAGTGAAATATATATAGGAATAATCCAAATATAGTATAGTGATTAGTGTTGATCAAGACTAGATCAAACTAGGTAGATTGTAATCCTAGGAATGAGATAGAATTTTTCAATATTCTATGTTTGTAAAAATGCATTATACATCTTGGAGGAGGAATAATTAATTACCCTTCTTTAATAATGAAGTTAGTGGGTAAATTTGGATGTATATTGTTAGTTTTTGAGTCGCCTTTATTCAATTTTTCATGAACTCTCCTTAAGCAAGAGTCAACTTATTATTTTCCCTTATTGGTCATACCTTTGTTCATTAAATTGACTCTTTATTTCATTTATAAAAAAAAATAAGTTCACCCACCTATCGTTTCCTATGTGTGAAATTTCTAAAAGAATTGAACCTTTGAACTTAAACCTTTCTCAGAGTTCAACAAGTTCAATGAGTTCAATGGTTCAATAGGTTCGATATTTATCAAAAGTGAACTATTTGTCCCTTTGCATATTTTAATTATGACTTTGAACCTTCTAGTTGAACTTGAACCCTTTTTCAGAGTTTAAAAGTTCAACAGTTCAAAAGTTCACCAGTTCAAGAATTCAATACTTGATTTTTTGTAAAGAGTCGTGTTCACTCAGTTCCCTTGTCTAAATTAATAAACTGCTTAAACCTACCACTTGAACCTATCACTTGAACCTACATAGCAAATTTTAATGGTTCAATGTTTCTCAAAATGCACTATTCCTTTGTATTTCAATTATGTCTTTGAACCTTATGGTTGAACTTGAACCCTTTTTTAGAGTTCAAAAGTTCAACAGTTCAATGTCTTAAAGTTTGAAGAGTTCAACGGTTCTAAATTTCAAAGTCTAAAGTTTTTGGAAAGATCATGTGACTATTGGTCAGTCTGTATGGTTCATTTCATATCATTGAACCCCAAAGTTGAACCATATCTTCAAAAGTTCCATGGTTCAATGGTCCAATGGTTCAACGACTATACTCTTATCTCACCCTAAGGATTTCTCTAAGTTAAAATTAGTGGGAGATTTAGAAGAAAATATATTTGAAACTCACTATAAAGTGGAAAATTTTGAATTTTCATGAGGTTACAAATAATCGTTACTCATCAAAATCATGCATAAAATAATCTTGCCATTAATGCATATGTCCAAATGCATGTCTTATCAAGCATATTTAACATGTATTGTTTCAATTTAATTATTCAATATGGTTAATATCTGTATCAAGAGAGAATAATTCAAATTTAGCAAACAAGCATACTGGGCGATACAAAGGATAACAACATAGGTGATATAAGATATTTGATTACTTAAATCTATAGTGATTTTAGATAAATTTAAGGTGAATTTCACTCTTATTGTACACTGTTTCCTTTACTTAGTTGGAAAGAAGGATCATTTTGAATTAATGACATTATTTAAAAATTAAAAACATTCTCTTTTCATTATATTCTCTGACTTGTAACCATGAAATCCACTTGTCTTGATTATGAGCATGGCCTTGGTCTCATATGTTCTCTACCTAAAATTGGGGACACTTCTTTGGTCCAATATGATTTGGAAGATTTTAAGGAAAGGGCTAAAAATCTTGTGATGAATCATATGATGTAGAAAATAGTAGGAAGTGGCCTCTGTTGAAGCTGCAGCCTTTCCCATGGATATACAATGCCCTGAATTAGTCCTTGAATGCATGAATAAATATGAACCTCAAAATAGGTGCATCAAGATTGCAGATGGTAATGTTATACTATATATTAATAGACAAACCCTAATGTCTATGATGAGAATCCCTCCCAAGGAACCATACTCTGAACTTAGTATTAATTCTTCCTATGGTTACTTTTCAATGAAGAAAACAATTTACAAGAGTGTGATTGCTAGGAATTGGCTCTTGAAATTCCAAAAATGAGGTTCAAGACTGCTTAGGCCATTAACAAGAAATCACATGATTCCATAAGTATAAGATATCATGGTATTACTACACAGATTGAAAGGCAATTCTCATTCATATTATTGGGAAGACTAGATGTACTTCTTCATACTGGTCATCCTCCAAGGAGAATAATATTTGGATTAGGTAGAAATTATAGCTGAATAATTGCATCAGGGTTTAAGTAATTGCTTGGGAAATAGAGATTTTTATATGTCTTCATACCTCCTCTATTGTCTGGATTCTATGAGATAATGGGTAGGGTTACTTCATGCACCCTTGGCTGAAGAAAGTAAAATTTATGATTATTACTCATAGTTACAAATGCATAACTGCTATGAGGATTACAGGAGGGTCAATAATGTTTTTATTAGGAAAATGACTTTTGAATTGTCAAATAACATTAATAAGAGGTTATCTGATGAAGCTATGTAGTTAATTAATATCTATGGTAGTTTCTTCATTCAATTTTCTAGGCTCACTTATATTAAAGTTGGGGATTTTAATGGTGAACCCTTGAGGTTACCCAAGTATGTTTTTGACCAATTTATGCTAATAGAAGTCTGTAGGCAATTAGCACATATAGATAAAAAAATTCACAATGAAGAATAAATCTAGTATATCTTTTCCTATTAAACTTGGACATTATTCATGAAAAACAACATCTGATGCTTTGAATTTAGAATTGGATCTTAAGAAATTCAATTTTCAATACTTCACAGCCAGACCACAATTTGATAGCAAAAGTTTTGCTAGACATAACTTGGACCTTGGAACAAGATTTTCACATATTCCTCAATTAGAGGATTATTGGGAGGATTGTTCAAATTAATTTGAAGTCAAAAGAAGACTGTGGTCTAGGTTTTCCCTAGGGTAGATAATTACCCTTAAATTAAACATGGACATTTCTAGAATTGTTGACAATAATGAATAGGTGATTGATCCATAATTTGAGCAAATAAAACAATCAACTATTCTAGAAATTAACTGGGAGAAAAGTGAAGAAGATATAATTGAGGTCAAGACCCTTCTAGTGACAAGGAGAACTAAAAAATGGTTGAGAGATCAAAAATTGGGAGGAGCTCAAAACATAGTCTCCTAGTAATGTACAATAATAATTAAATCTCCATTCCCAATAAGCTCATCTAACCAGCCTGTTGCTATTTATGATGCAAGTACTAAGTCAAAAACTAGAAGGGACCCTATCATCAAAGAATTTGAGAAGGCCCTTGTAACTACCCTGCCTCCTCGTGCCACTAGGTCAAGGACTTAAAGCAAGAAGAAGAATCAAATTTCTAAAAAAGTGATTATGGATTTGAATTCTAAAGAGGATTTAGGAGAAGTCAAAGGTGATAAAGAATATTATTCACAAATGGTAGAAGAAGTTAGTACAAATCAACATACAGTGATTCCTTTTGATTCTACTAAATTGATGATTATTTCAACTATACCTTCTGATCAATCAAATCTTGATAGAGAAGCCTCAGCTTCTACACCTAAATGGCTAGAAAGTTTAATCAGTCATAAAATAAAATTAGTTCCATTTTCTTTATCCTTAGAAGATATGGTGAGCAAGTGTTTAGGGAAAGCTCCTAAATCCAAAAAGTTAAAAAAAACATCTAGTGTAAACATTGACCCAAACACAGGGAACTAGAATGCAAAGATAGCCTAGCCAAGAACCAATGAAGAAATTCAAGATCCTACAGTTCAATATTTAATAGTTGAAAAGGTAGACCTTGGGACTGCATCACATGTCACTGATGTGCATCATCTAGAAGTGTCTACTAAAAGGATAGTCAATAGAACTTGGAAGGATGAAAATGATAAAAGAGATTTAAAATAGACTTTGTGGTCAATGGCAGAGTATATTGACACCATTCATAGTCTAGATCCATAACCAATTTCCCAAATGCCCATGTCTTTTGATCCAAAATCTCCTATCAATCAAAGGATGTTGGATTAGATACATAGAGGCAAAATGAATACTAGAGTATTTGATAGTTGGTTGGATGACATCATCTTGAAAGGTACAAAATACATTCATAAATTGAAGAATGTATATGATCTGACCAAAATCACTGTTGAATATTTGAAGACTCAGAATTATTTGTGGATAAAAGAGGAAGGAAATTGGATGAGCATGACGAATCATATTGATGAAGTGCAAAAATATGGGATAACAAATTTTTTGTCAGAAAAGAACTTTATAGGACTAGATGAAGATATATTATATGCAAGTAAGAAAAATGTTGAATGGAGAAATTTAGTGTCCAGACAAGGATGATTGGAAATCACAAAAATGATCAAATAAATAACTGAATTCATTCAGTCATTATAGCATGATCTATAGAGCATTGATATCAATTACATAAAAGATGATGGAAAACTAGAGAAGGACATCAATGTTGTGATTCAGTCCTTTAGGGAAAAGATTAACTTCATTAAAGAAAGTGACAGCTTATAAACTAAAAAAATCTCTCATATTTCAAAGGTAGAGTCACTTCTTTGTCACTGTATCAACACACTCCTGGAGCACATAGAAAATATGGGAAAATTTTAGAGGGAAGAAAACATCTAGAAAGCAAGGATAAAACATGTCAGCATTCCCAATCTTTCAAAAATTTAGGAGTTCATTACAACATTTCAAGAATGGAAAGATCAACGTGTCTACCCCACCGAATATAGCAAATTTGGAGATCCTAGTCCGTCACTTCAACAATGATTTTACTTACATAGTCTCTTTTATTCAGTTATTTAGTTACTTTTCTATTCAAAACTTGATCTTTATTAAATTTGTGAAAGCTAAATCCCGTATGGGCCAGAGTTACTTTAACTCTAGTTTAGTTTAAAAGATGGATGATTTAAGGCAATGATTTATATTTTTGGTTGTAAAAAGATGGGGACATAGAAAAAGACAGAAAAAGGAGTTAGAAATTTTAGAATTGGACAATTGTTTTTACAAATATATGTGATGTTTGTCTGAAACATTTTTCATCTGTGAATAAAAATGAGAATTAATTTCTAAGTACTTAGATATGTGAGTTTGAGTATTTGAAAGTGGGTTTTCTGTGTGAAATCTTCCTTCATATAGTAATTACTTTTCTATTAGACAATCTATTATGTGTGTTTTATAATTTACTGGTTCAACATATATATGTTTATCAATTTAATTGTTATTGAAAATAGAATCTATGTATTCTGTTACCCATTGCTGTTATAAAATCTCATATTCATAACATAATGATGTATGGATATTAGTCTACCTTTAAACATTTTTTGGTTAAAAGTGTATCTGAATATTTAAATTCATTGAAAATCTTAAAGGGAGTTGTACCTTAATTCAGAGGGGAACTAATCTTGATAGTTCATCCATTTATTATTTAACTTAGTTGTTCTTTAGAGAAGGGCATGAAGTTAAAATAAAATATCTTTATATAAGGACAAATCTGTTAGCCGATAATTTTTTGGTGACTCTGTTGGGGAAAGAAATTGATTTGGTCACCTTAATATGAGGCAATAATGGTGCTTCCTCATGAAAATATAATTCATATTTTACAACCTAATATTAGTTTTCAAGATGAACATGAAGATATAATTAGCCAATTAAATACTATTGCTTGATGTTTTCATTGGAATATTAATGATTATAGATTGGCAAGTAGAATATTAGAAAAAGAAGAAGAATTATCTGATAATATAAGATTGTTGTTACTCAGGCAAAGAAGAAGACAAGTAGAAAATGAAACAAGGAATTAAACCCCCTAAAGTGTGAAAATATTAAGAGCAACATTGAATTTAATAATTATTATATCATAAGCAGGATTTTAGAAGGTACACAAGGTATTTGAGAAGAGAAGGAATTAAAGATTCTACTTTTCAAACATTGCAAAGCCTAAATTTTCCTTATATTTCCACCTGTGTTAGAAAATTTAGAAGTAGACCTCCTAGCCCTCTAAAACCCTCTACATCCTCTGTCTGTCAAGCCTTAACTCTTTCTGGTACTATCTTTCCTTCTGCCATAAGTTTTCTTCCAATGGCCTAACCTTGGGGCACAGCCATAGGACCTTTAAATTTAGGGGCCAACCTAAATCCTTTGCCTAAAAATACAAGGTAAAATTTACCTAAATGTAATGGAGATGGAAGACAATCACCAGAGGAACATCTGAGTGCCTTTGCATTGGCATGTGGTGTGTTAGGCATGCAACATCAAGATATAGCCATAAGGCATTTTGTACAAACTCTAACTAATATTGCAGCACAATGGTTTTATCATCTAACTGATTCCTCAATCACAAGTTGGAATGATATGAAAACTACATTTGAAAATAGGTTCAAAAATGCAAAATATGAGCATTCCCTTCTTGCTTAATTGACTCAACTCAAAAAGGAGATACATGAATCCATGAGGGAATTTATAGCCAAATTCAATAGAATTATGTACAAGATTCCTACTACTAAAATACTGACTGCTGAGAACCAAAAATGTTTCTTTATTAATTCTATGCCTCCTGATATAAGTTTTCATCTCAGAAGAGGTGCAATTGTCAATTTAACAGATGCACAATCATTGGCAGTTGAGTTGGAAGATGATCTTATTATGGTAGGAAAATGGAAGAAAGAAGTCCAAGTACCTAATGCTCATCCTTCATCCTCTATAGATCCTATACTTCAAAGGCTATTCAATGATATGATTTCTCTAAAAAGATAATTACCTAAAGCTATTACTTCATTCCAACAACAATATCAAGATATTGGTAGGAGAAATCAACAAGCAAATATTGGTAAGACATGACCACTTGCATCAACACAACCAAGATTGGCTATTAAAGCTACTCCTAAAATAAATAACATGTGTATTTTTAATTTTACTATTGATCAAGATGGAAATTCTTGCCTTGAGATGCTTATATTTAATCAAATGACTGCTACTCAAGATGTCTTAGGGGAAATTACTGAAGAAGAAAGGAGCTCTGAGAGGCTTGGTGACTCTAAAATACACTTCCTTGAATATGATTTAGATTTAGAAAGAGGAGGTGAAATATTGGTTACTCTTGAAGATCCTTCATGTGTTATGCTCACCAAAAGTCAAAAGAATCTGAGATTTTCTAATACTCAAGAAGTGTCCGTTAAAGGTAAGGAACCTTTTACTAAAATCTCTGATGTTAATCTGAAGACACAAGAAAGCAAATTATTACATAGAAATGATTATGATACTTCTTTTGATATTTTAGAATTTTGTAAGTCTGCAAAAATTCAAATATCTCCTACTGAATACCTTAGGTTGAAACCCAAAGAGCTTGATAAATTGGTCAAATATGTCAAAAATGGTCCTGCACAAGTTGAACTTAAAAGTTAATTAAACATTAATACTAAGTCTCCCATTGCCCAGTTATTTAATTCTCCATCTAAATCACCCACTCATACTTCTATAATGACCCTCAATTCATTTGATGATACTCCTTATATGAGTGATATGAAACCCAACCCATATTATGTTTTTTTGTTCATAAATGGTCATAAACTCAATAATTGTATCATAGACTTAGGTATTTCCAATAATATAATGCCTTCTTCTGTATCCAAAGCCTTAGGCTTAACCCTTACAAAAACATTTGGTAGATGTTACTCCATGGATGGAAAACATATCTCTTTTCTCAGACAAATTAAAGATGCACGAGTTGCTCTTGTAGCCTATCCTGATAAAAAGGTGAAGTTGACTATCTTGGTAGCAAATATCCCCACTAGTTATAGAATGTTGTTGAGTAGGACTTTTTGCAAAGATTTGGGAGGGAAGATTAAATTGGATTGGTTAGAAGATACAATTCTATTGGGAAAGTAGAAATTTAAACTAGAACATGAACCTAAATGCAAGTTTACAGTATATCCTTCTAATGATCATAAGTCTCAAATTTTGTTTGAAGAATGTGAATTTGGCAACTATTTTCTCTCCTATGAAGATTCAAAGGAAGAATCTGTCCCAAAGTCTCTTCATTCAGATGATCTATGGACCATGGAATTTTATGGTAGTTGTGTTGCCGCTAGTTCAGGAGTAGGAGTTGTGTTGATCTCACTTGAAGGTGAAACTTTTCTTTACTCTTTCAAGCTAGAGTTTAAAAATACTAATAATACTGCAGAATATGAATCTTTATTGCTTGGGTTAAATGAAGCTAAAGGAAAGGGTATAAAAATACTCAAGGTAAAAGGAGATGATAAATAAATTGTCAAACAAGTGAGAAGAATTTTCTCAGTTAAAAATGATAGATTAAGACATTACAAAAATAGAGTTTGAGATGAGATAAAATGTTTTGATGCCTTTTATATTGAGGCAATTCCCAGAGACCAAAACACTCAAGTAGATTCTCTAGCAGTATCAGCTTCTCTTCTTCTCCCACACCCTAATTTTGAAAAGGATTCATATAGAATATAACTAATATATCATCCTAATGTCCTAGATAATGTTAAAACTTAGCAAGTTTTTGAGAATAATAAATAGATCAAATTTTTTTTGGAGAATGTTGATATGTTCTTGGGGATTTATTTTGAAGGTTCAAAAATAGAATGTAAAGAATTCACTCATGATCTAGGGATCAATCCAAAAGATGATGTAATTGAATTAAAAAGAAACAAAATCCCTAAAGGACTGGTCTCTCTAGAACATCAATTCACTAGACAAGATGAATATACTAAAGGCAAACTTGCCCAGAGTCCTAACAAAATAGAGGATTATGATAAAATCAACATTGGAAGTGAAATTGACCCAAAATGGATCTCCATTAGTAGGGGTTGTTCACCAGAGGAGAAAAATTAATTAATTAATCTTTTGATTAAGTATAAGGATGTCTTTGCTTGGTCCTATGATGACCTTAAAGATTTTAGATGTGGACAGTTTCAACATCATATCCCTTTAAAGGCAAATGCAATTCCATTTAGGTAGAAGCTGAGAAATTATAACCCAAAAGTTGTTGAAGCTATTTTTAAAGAGATTGACAAGATGCTAAAGGCTAGGATTATTTATCTAATTCATCACTCCACCCAGGTGGCAAACATTGTTCCAGTGCACAAAAAGAATGAAGAAATAAGAATTTATGTTGACTTCAATAATTTGAATCAAGCTACTTTAAAAGATAATTATCCCTTGCCTATGATGGATCACATCTTAAAAACTATTGCTAGGTCAGAAATTATGTCCATTTTAGATGGATTCTTAGGTTATAATTAGATAAGTGTGGCTATAGCTGACCAACATAAAACTGCTTTCACTACACCTCAAGGAACTTTTGCTTATAATTGTATGCCCTTTAGTCTAATTAATGTTGGTGTAACTTTTCAATGGGTGATGGATTCATCCTTTAAAGATTTGAAAGATAGAATTATTGTTATATATCTTAATGATTTGACTATTTTCTCTAGAAAAAGATAAGATCATTTGAAGGATCTGGAGATTGTCTTATAAAGATGCCTGAGTCATGGGATATCTCTTAATCCTAAGAAGTTGGTTTTCTATGTTATAAAAGGGAAATTATTAGGACACCTAGTTTTAAAAGGTGGAATCAAAATTGACCCAAAGAGAGTTAGATCAATACAACAATTAAGTCTTCCTTCTAATAGGATTGGAGTTAAGTCTTTCTTTGGTCAGATTAATTTTCTTAGAAGGTTCATTCCTGATTTTGCTGAGATTACAAAACATATTGTGGGGATGATGAGTGAAAAACAAACATTCAAATGGAATGAAGCTGCTAAGAAAGAATTTGAATATATTAAAGAAGCAATTACACAAACACCTACTTTGATAAATCCTAATTTCCAAAAATATTTTGTTATTTACTATTATGCTTCAGAACATACCATGTCTGGCATCTTGTTACATAAAAATGAAGTAAATGTAGAAGCCCTAATGGCCTTTATGAGTGTTCCTCTTAAGAAACATGAACTTAAATATTTTTTGGCTGAGAAATAAGCTTTTGCTATAATGAAGGCTATTAAACAATTCAAATATTATATACTTCTTTCTCATGCAATTGTATTTGTTCCTAGTTCAGCTGTGAAAAGCATTCTGACTCAACAAGAGGTTGGGATGAACAATAGAGCAACATGGGCTGCTAAAATTCAAGAATATGATCTAGAGATTAAGCCAACCAAATTAGTTAGAGGTCAAAGTTTGTGAAAATTGATAGCTAGAAATAAATAATAAGAAGAACTCCCTACTATCTTATTGGTGAGCTTACAAGATCCCTGGTTACTAAATGTGGCACACTATATTACTTATGGAGACTGTCCCAGTCATTTATCCTTGAAGGAGAAAAGGAATCTAAAGTTAAAATCAAAAAAATATGTGATATGGGGTGATGTCCTGTACAAAAAGGGATTAGATGGAACCAATTTGAGATGTGTAGATAAAGAACAATAATGTAAACTATTGGAATTTTTTCATAATGAATCATGTGGTGGACATTTCTCTTCATCGGTCATAGCTTTCAAAATCCTTAGAAATTGTTATTATTTGCCAGGTATGTTTAAAGATGCATTAAATGGGTAGCTAACTGTGAAAAATGTAAATTGTTCTCAGGAAGACCACAACTTGCAACATTACCTCTAAGACCTATCATTATCAAAGAACCTTTCAAATAGTGGGGATTAGACTTCATTGGTCCTCTTTCACCTCCTTCGAGTGCTAGTCATACACACATTCTAACAACAACTAATTATTTTATGAAATGGGTTGAAGTGATCCCTATGAAGAGAACTACTTCATAAGTGGTATGTGATTTTTTCAAAGAAAATATACTGGTACATTTTGATGTTCCTTAGAAGGTTGTGGTAGATAATGCTACCGGTTTTTATTCAATTGAGCTTACTTTAATCTAATATGAACATAGTATCTCTCTTCTCACTCATCATATTATTACCCTCAAGGAAATGGACAAGCAGAGTCTAGTAATAAAAATTTGATAGCCATCATGAAGAAATTGGTGAGTGATAGCCCCAGATATTGGCATAAGAAACTGTATGAAGCACTTTGGGCTGACAGGGTAACCCCAAAAATATTAATAGGAATGGCACTATTTGATCTAGTTTATGGAATAGGAGCACAACTATCATTACCTTTGGAATTATCTACAGCTAGATTACAAAATGTTATTGAAGATCAGTGCTTTCAAGACTCTTTAGAGAAAAGAGTTATGTATTTTACTAAGATTGAAGAGGAAAGGAATGAACTAGTTGATCGTATTACTACTCATCAAACCAGGGTTAAAAAGATTTTTGACCAGAAAACTAGACCCAAAAAATTCATGGAAGGAGATGAAGTATTGCTATGGGATAGAAGGAGATAACCTAAAGGAGCACATGGTAAATTTGATTCACTTTGGAAAGGACCTTTCAAAATTCATTAGGTACTTGGTCCTAATTCTTTTAAATTTGAATATCTAGATGGAGCTATTTTACCCCTGTCTTATAATGGACAAGATCTCAAGTTATATTGACTATGAAATATGTATCCCATATTTTGTACATAACATTTTATTTTCTTGGTACATTTTGTGTTTTCCTTTCCCATTTTTGGTTTGTCTTTCTCTTTTCTTCCATTTCTATTTCCTGGTCTACTTAACTAGAGTTTCTGAGTTCTCTACATTTTTCCATAAAATATAGTCCCCAGTTAGAGCCAATGTTAGTTTTTGAGTCACCTTTATTCAATTTTTCATAAACTCTCCTTAAGAAAGAGTCCGATTATTATTTTCCATTATTGGTCATACCTTTGTTCATTAAGTTGACTCTTTATATTTATTTTTTTAAAAAATAAGTTCACCCACCTATCATTTCTTGTGTGTGAAATTTCTAAAAGAATTGAACCTTTGAACTTAAACCTTTCTCAGAGTTTAACAAGTTCAATGAGTTAAATGGTTCAATAGGTTCAATATTTATCAAAAGTGAAATGTTTTGTATCTTTGTGTATTTTAATTATGATGTTGAACCTTTCGGTTGAACTTGAACCCTTTTTTGGAGTTCAAAAGTTCAACATTTCAAAAGTTCACCAGTTCAAGAATTCAATACTTGATGTTTTGTAAAGAGTCATGTTTACTCAGTTCCCTTGTCTAAATTAATAAACTGCTTGAACCTACCGCTTGAACCTATTGCTTGAACCTACATAGGAAAGTTCAATGGTTCAATGTTTCTCAAAATGCACTATTCCTTTGTATTTCAATTATGTCTTTGAACCTTATGGTTGAACTTAAACCCTTTTTTGGAGTTCAAAAGTTCAACAGTTCAATGTATTAAAGTTTGAAGAGTTCAACGGTTATAAGTTTCAAAGTCTGAAGTTTCTAGAAAGATCATGTGACTATTGGTCAGTATGTGTGGTTCATTTCATATCATTGAACCTCGAGGTTGAACCATATTTTCAAAATTTCAATGGTTCAATGGTCTAATGGTTCAATGGCTATACTCTTATCTCACCTTCAAGATTTATCTAAGTTAAAATTAGTAGGAGATTTAGAGGAAAATATATCCAAAACTCACTATAAAGAATTTTTTTTTGAATTTTCACAAGGTTACAAATAATCATTACTCATCAAAATCATGCATAAAATATGCTTGCCATTAATGCACATGTTAGAATGCATGTCTTATCAAGCATGTTTAGCATGTATTGTTTCAATTTAATTATTTGATCTGGTTAATATCTAAATCAAGAGAGAACAATTCAAATTTAGAAAACAAGCATACTGGGTGATACAAAGGAGAACAACACAAGTGATATAAGATATTTGATTGCTTGAATCTACAATGATTTTAGATAAATTTAAGGTGAGTTTCACTCTTATTGTAAGCTATTTCCTTTACTTGGTTAGAAATAAGGATCCTTTTAAATTTATAGCATTATTTAAAAATTAAAAACATTCTCTTTTCATTATATTCTCCAACTTGTAGCCATGAAATCTACTTGTCTTGATTATGAGCATGGCCTTGGTCTCATATGTTCTCTACCTAAAATTGGGGACACTTCTCTGGTCTAATATGATTTGGAAGATTTTAAGGGAAAGGGCTATAAATCTTGTGATGAATCTTATGATGCAAAAAATAGTAGAAAGTGGCCTGGTTGAAGTTGTGGCCTTTCCCATGGCTATATAATGCCCTGCATTAATCCTTGAATAGATATGAACCTCAAAATAGGTGCATCAAGACTATCGATAGTAATGTTCTACTACATATCAATAGAAAAACCCTAATGTTTGTGATGAGAATCCCTCCCAAGGAACCATAATCTAACCTTAGCATTACTTCCTCCTATGGTTACTTTTTAATGAATAAAACAATTTACAAGAGCATGATTGTTAGGAATTGGCTCTTGAAATTCCAAAAAGGAGGTTCAAGACTGCCTAGTCCATTAACAAGAAATCATATGATTCTAGAAGTACAAGATATCATGGTATTACTACATAGAATGAAATGCAATGCCCATGCATATTATTGGGAAGATTGGATGTACTTCTTCATGTAGGTCATCCTCTAAGGAGAACAACATTTGGATTGGGAAAAAATTGTAACTAAATGTTTGCATCAGGGTTTAAGTAATTGCTTGGGAAATAGATAATTTTATATGTATTCATACCTGCTCTATTGCCTAGCTTCTATGAGATAATGGGTAGGGTCACTTCATGCACCCTTGGCTAAAGATAGTAAAATTTATGATTATTACTCACAGTTACAAATGCATAACTTCTATGAGGATTACAGGAGGGTCAATGATGTTTTTATTGGGAAAATAACTTTTTAATTATCAAATAACATCAATAAGAGGTTGTTTGATGAGGATATGTAGTTAATTAATATCTATGGTAGTTTATTCATTCAATTTTCAAGGTTCAATTATATGAGAGTTGGGGGTTTTGATGGTGAACCCTTGAGGTTACCCAGGTATGTTTTTGATAGATTTGTGTTAACAGAAGTCTACAAGCAATTAACACATGTAGATAAAAAATTCCCAATGAAGAATAAATTTGGTATATCTTTTCCTATTGAACTTGGATGTTATCCATGAAAAAAAAATCTAATGCTTTGAATTTAGAATTGGATCTTACGAAATTCAATTTTCAATACTTCACAGCTAGACCACAATTTGACAACAAAGGTTTTCCCAGAGATAACTGAGATCTTGGAACAGGATTTTCACATATTCCTCAATTAGAGGATTATTGGGAGGATTGTTCAGATGAATTTGAAGTCAGAAGAATATTTTGGTCTAGGTTTTCGCTAGGGTAGATAATTACCCTTAAATTAAACATGGATGTTTCTGAAATTGTTAACAATAATGAACAGGTGACTGATCCACAATTTCAGCAAATAAAACAATCACCTATTCCAAAAATTGATTGGGAGAAAAGTGAATAATATAGAATTGAGGTCAATACCCATCTAGTGACAAGGAGAACTAAAAAATGGTTGAGAGAGCAAAAACTAGGAGGAGCTCAAAACATTGTCTCCCAACAATGTACAACAATAATTAAATATCCATTCTTAATAAACTCATCTAACCAGCCTATTACTATCTATGATGCATGTACTTCCAAGTCAAATACTTGAAGGGACCCTATCATCAAATAATTTGAGAAGGCCCTTGTAACTACCCTGCCTCCTCGTGCCACTAGGTCAAGGACTCAAAGAAATAAGAAGAATCAAATTTCTAAAAAATTGATTGTGGATTTGAATTCTAAAGAGGATTTAGGAGAAGTCAAAGGGGATAAAGAATCTAATTTGCAAATAGTGGAAGAGGTTAGTACAGATCAATAGATAGTGATTCCTTCTAATTCTATTGAATTAATGATTGTTTCAACTATACCTTTTGATCAACTGAATCTTGATAGAGAAGCCTTAGCTTCTGCACCTAAATGGCTGGAAAGTTCAATCAATCATAAAAGGAAAGTAGTTCCATTTTCTTTACCCTTGGAAGATATGATGAGTAAGTGTTTAGGGAAAGCTCCTAAAGCCAAAAATTTAAAAACAACATCCAGAGTAAATGTTGACCTAAACATAGGGAACTGGAATGTAGAGATAGCTCGACCAAGAACCAATGAAGAAATTCAAGATCCTATAGTTCAAGATTTTATAGTTGAAAAGGTAGACCTTAGGACTACATCATGTGCACTGATGTGCATCATCTAGAAGTGTCTACTAAAAGGATAGTCAATAGAACTTGGAAGGATGAAAAGGATAAAAGAGAGTTAAACTAGACTATGTGGTCAATGTCAGAGTATATTGATGCCATTTATAGTCTAGATCCATAACCAATTTCCAAAATGCCTAGGTCTTTTGACCCAAAATCTCCTATCAATCAAAGGATGTTGGATCAGATACACAGAGGCAAAATGATTACTAGAGTATTTGATAGTTGGTTGGATGGCATCATCTTGAAATGTACAAAATACATTCATAAATTGAAGAATGTATATGATCTGACCACAATCACTATTGAATATTTGAAGACTCAGAAGCTTTGTGGATAAAAGAGGAAGGAAAATGGATGAGTGTGATGAATCAAATTGATGAAGTGAAAAAATATGTGATAACAAAGTTTTTGTCAGAAAAGAACTTGATAGGTCTAGATGAAGATATATTATATGCAAGTAAGAAAAATGTTGAATGGATAAATTCAGTATCCAGACAAGGATGATTGGAAATCATAAAAATGATCAAAGAAATAACTGAATTCATTTAGTCATTACAACATGATCTATAGAGCATTAATATCAATTACATAAAATATGATGAAAAATCAGAGAAGGACATCAATGTTGTGATTCAGTCCTTTAGGGAAAAGATTAACTTCATTAAAGAAAGTGACAACTTATCAACTAAAAAATTCTCTCAAATTTCAAAGATAGAGTCACTTCTTTATCACTGTATCGACACACTCCCAGAGCACACATAAAAGATGGGAAAACTTCAGAGGGAAGAAAACATCTGGAAAGCAAGGATAAAACACATTAGCATTCCCAATCTTTTGAAAATTTAGGAGTTTGTTACAACATTTCAGGAATGGAAATCTCAATGTGTTTACCCCAATAAACATAGAAAATCTAGAGATCCTAGTCCATCACTTCAACAATGATTTTACTTACATAGTCTCTTTTATTCAGTTACTTTTCTATTCAAAACTTGATCTTTATTGAATTTTTAAAAACTAAATCCTGTATGGGTCAGAGTTAATTTAACTCTAGTTTAGTTTAAAAGATGGATGAGTTAAGGCAATTATATATATTTTTGGTTGTAAAAAGATGGGGACATAGAAAAAGATAGAAAAAAGGAGTTATAAATTTTAGAATTGGACCATTGTTTTTACAAATATATGTGATGTTTGTCTGAAATATTTTTAATTTGTGAATGAAAATGAGAATTAATTATTGAGTACTTAGATCTGTGAGTTTGAGTATTTTAAAGTGGGTTTTCTATGTGAAATCTTCCTTCACATAATAATTACTTTTCCATTAGACAATCTATTATGTGTGTTTTATCATTTACTGGTTCAGCATATATATGTTTATCTATTTAATTATTATTATTAAAAATAGAATCTGTGTATTCTATTACCTATTGATGTTATAAATCTCATATTCATAACATAATGATGTATGGATATTAGTCTGCCTTTAAACACTTTCTAGTTAAAAGTGTATCTAAATATTTAAATTCATTGAAAATCTTAGAGGGAGTTGTACCTTAATTCAGATGGGAACTAATATTGATAGTTCATCCATTTGTTTTTTAACTTATTTGTTCTTGAGAGAAGGGTATGGAGTTAAAATAAAATATCTTTATATAAGGACAAATCTGTTAGCCAACATATATGCAGGACAATGAATAGGGGTTAATAAAGTTTAGTGCAATTAAGGCTAATAAGAAGAAGAGTCTTCTAGGAGAATCAATTTTTATTAGGATTGGATGTTAAAATGTAACTTTTATGTTTTGGAGTGGAGTAGACATTCCAAATGACTCTTCAATAGGTGTCCCCTTTGCACTTTCAACATTAATCTACCCCATTGTCAAAACTCATATCTCCTAATTGGTAAAGTATATATCTTATACTCATTGTTGGGACCAGGGTCATAGGGAAGTTGAGTGGATAAGATGGGAAGATGGGAGTGATGAGAGGTGAGGAGGAATGATAGGAAGATAAGTGGTGATCGATAGGAATGCCCCCAAGTATGGGGTCTTATAGATGGAGGATTTTTTTTGGGCCCTCTAGGTATAGAACCATTTTAGATGTATGATATTCATGGGATCATCAAGTTCATCTCCTTATAAAGTGGCCAATTTGTATGCTCCTGACCCAAATTTGGCAATGATAAAATCTGACCCAAGCTAATTTTATTCAAAATTTCCCTTCTTTTTAGCTTAACATTAGTGTTTTTCTTATTTTCTTTAAGGACTAGGTCACCAAATTCAAATACTCTAGACTGGAGTTTCTTACGATATTAAACTTTGATCTTATTTTGATATGCCCTAATATGATCAAGAGAATTTTGATACTTTTCATCCAATAACTCTAGCTCATGTAGCCACTCTTTTCTATATTCATTATCTTTTATCATGATCCATAAAGATATATGTAATGAGGGGAGTTCAAAGTCAACTAGAACGATTACTTCTTCTCTATATACCAAAGAATATGTGGTGGCCTTAGTGGGCATCTGCACACTAGTTATATAGGACCAAAGTTCTAAATAGAATTTTAGATGCCAGTTTCATCCAACATCATTGACAATTTTATTGAGCATTTTGATAAGAATTTTATTTGTTGCTTTGCTTGACCATTTTCCCTTGGGTTAATAAGGTGTAGAAAAATGTTTCTCAATATGGTATCAATTGTAGAGGTCTTTCACCTCTTGATTCTTAAAATATTTTCCATTCGATGATATGATTATGGATGGGATTACAAATTGGCAAAATGATTTTATTCAAAATGAACTTAGATATTTGTAGACCTATGGTGTATATAAGTGGCATTGATTCCACCCATTTATTAAAATACTTTGTGGTGGTGATAATGAACTTGTGCCCATATGATGAGGTAGGATTAATATTTCCAATAATATCTAAACCCCATACTGAAAATGTCCATGGGCTCATTATAGGTTGTAGATTTTGAGTAGGGGCATGTATGAGATTCTTATGTTTTTGGTAGGCTACAAACTTACATACATATTCATAAGCATCATGATCTATTATTGGTCAATATTATCTAGTCTAGAGTAAATTCTTGGCTAGGGCCATTCCACTAACATGGCCTATATAAATACCTTCATGGACCTCCTTAAATTTGAGAATAACCTCTTTTGAGGTCAAGAATCTTAATAGGGCCCATCATAGCCTCCCCAATAGATTGTACTACTGAGGATGGTGTAATGAGATGTGGATTAGATAAAGGTTTTGCATTGATGATGATTGAGGTCTGGTGGAAGGGTATTATCATGGAGGTAGGTATAAATATTATGGTACCATGGTTGACTAGGATCAAGGATTGCACAAATTTAATAATGAGCCAATGTTTGGTATGCAGGCAATAATAAGTGTTCAAATAGAAAATTGCCTCCAAAGACATCCTCTAGGAGATCTATTAAAGACATAATAGTGGTTAGTGTATCTACAACTTTGTTACTTCCTCTTGGCACCTACTCAAAATTTATATACTAAAAGTTTTGATTCAACTAATCAACCATTTACTTATATATAAGTAACTTCTCATCCTTGGTTTGAAACTCTTCATTGACCTACTTAATAATTAATTGAGAATCCCTATAGACTTGAGGATGTTGAATATTCTAATGGATAACAAGTTGTAACCTAAAAATAAATGCCTCATATTCAATGATGTTATTTGTATATGGGAAATGTATGCAAAATGATATAGGGATTAGGTCTCCTTGTGGTGTGACCAAAAGGATTAGTGGTTTTTACCAATGCATGGTAAAATATTCATCTAGCTAGGTGATTCTTTAGTTTTCATTATGGACTCATCAGATAAGGTTGTTATCAATGGTTGTGTGTCCACTATGGGTGATTATTCTAGTTGATCCATGATAATTTTCCCCTTGATAGCCTTTTGATTCTCATACTTGATGTTAAGTTCGCTTAACAACATGATCCATTTGGTCATTCTTCCTATTAGGGATGACTTAGATAACATGTATTTAAGTGGGTAAACTTTTGCTATTAGCTTGACTTGGTTATTTAACATATAATTCCCAAGTTTTTCTAAAGCAAAGACCATAGCCAAGCATGATTTATCTATAGGGGTATGATTGGGTTTGTATGAGATAAGTTTTATTCTTAGATAATATATATCTCTTTCTTTTCCTTTATCATTGTGTTGAGCTAAAAGATCCCCTATATCACATGATGTATCAAAGACATATAAAATCAATGGCCTTCCTAATATAGGTGGTAAAAGTATTAGAGGCTTCAACAAATACTACTTCAAGTTATCAAACACCTTTTGACATTCTAGACTCTAGTCAAAATGAGCTACTTTATTTAAGAGATGAGTGAATGGATGGAACTTATTTTCCAACTAATAAATGAATCAATGAGTGTACTATAATTTTCCTTGAAGTATCCTTAGGTTATTTAGGTTCTTAGGTGGAGGCATTTAAACAATGGATTTTACTTTAGCAAGATCTACCTCAATGCCTTATTGAGAGACTATGAATCATAGGAGTTTACTTGAAGTGACCCTGAACACATATTTTTTAGGGTATAGTCTAAATTTATGTTCTTTAAGCCTCTAAAAAATTCATCTAAGGACTTTTTTATGTTCTTCTCCAAGCTTGGAATTTCCTAAGATGTCATCCATAATCTTCCACAATATTGTGCATCATGCTATGGAATATGACTGTCATGGCCCTTTGGTAGGTTGTTCTAGAATTTTTTAGGCCAAAGGGAATTAATTGATAGTATAATGTACCCCATGGAGTGATTAATTTAGTTTTATTTTCTTTTTAAGTGATTTTGATTTGATTATAACTAGAGAATCCATCCATGAGGGAGAGCATTTCATATCATGTTGTAGATTCCACAATCATGTCAATATTAAGTAAAGTCATATATTGTATATGCCTTATTTATATCTCAAAATTTGTTACAAATCCATATCAATCCTTGTGGTTTGGAAACAAGGATAATATTAGAGATCCACTCATAATAATCAATTGGTAAAATGAATCCTACTTTTAAGAATTAGTGTAATTCTTCCTTGACTAATAATGCTACCTTTGGGTGCATCTTGTAGAGTTTATATTTAATTGGTTTTGGAATTTGGATGCACTACTAAGTGATGTACAACCAAATTAGGATCTAACCTAGGCATGTCAAAATAACTCCATGAAAATACATCGATAAATTCTTAAATAAGCTCAATAAGAATTTGACATTCTTTAAAAGTGAGAATTACCCCTAATTTGAATATTTTATTATTTTCATATGTTACAATATTAATTTATATGACCTCATAAATTAGGGAATGTGACTAATCATGAATATACATTAGGGGTGGTTGTAGCTCTTCTCCTGAAGCAAACTCATCTAGAAGCTCTGCACCTAGCTCCTAATAAATCTCTTGTTCATTAGGATTTAGCTAGATTTATTCTATGTTTGGAGAGGGATCAAATTCATCATATTCTTCCTATTATATTTTATTTAATGACTCTTGTTTATCTCCAAAATAGGTGGAATCATTTAAACTAATAATGAATCCCTTTTTGTGATCCCTTAATGACATGAAATCTTAGGATCTTAGGTATTCAACTATAGCCTCATCATTTTGAAACACATCAAAGGATGGCTCTTTCCTCTAATCCTAGTCTATTAGTTGAGGGTAGTAGAGGGAGATTTTGATGGTGAAAATGGTAGTGTCATAGAATAGGTTTGTGGTAGCCAAGTCTTCATAGAGGCTATAAATGGAACTTGTCTCAACTTCTTCATCAGAAGTAGACTCTTCAACAATCAAAGAAGTATATGTGGAGATAGATTTTAGGTCAATGCCTAATGGTTTTTACCCTAGGCTAATTCATTTTAAATGTTATTTAACACCAATAGGTTCTAGTCATCCTTGTTTATCTCTACCTAATCTTTTACCCTTATAATTTATTTTTGAATCATCCTCTATAGTTGGGGATATTTTTGCTTTTAAAAATATAGGGCCTCATCTTCATGAATGATCCAAGAATCATTAAGTTATTTAAAACATTATTTTTATAACATCCATGTGCTTGTGAAGGCAGTCGACTTGAAATAATAGATGATAGGTTTATCTTGCCTCATAGCTAGGGACCCATAGCTATGTGTGGATAATGGAAGGTCTCTTGCACAAAGAGTTTTATACTCATATTCCCCACACCCCTTAGAAATAATTTTTAGATGAGTGATATATGGTGACTTAGATGAGGTGTTTGATAGACTATCAGGGTGGACATATTTCATAGATTTTGGATTATAAGACTAACTTTGGGTGCTGGGATAATAAAAATTAGGATTTGATTATTCCATTTGATAGCTAAAAAAAGTTTGATTTCCCTAGGATGGTGAACTCCATGCCTCAATATGGGAATTTGAGACATTGGTAGAGGGTGGATGGTAGCACTCTCATCTCATAGATCCAAGGGCATCCCAAAAGAATATTTTAAGGGAGATATACATCCACTACATGGATTAAGGTTTGGTGTATTATGAACCCCACAATTATGAGAAGATATATTATTCTAGTGGATAACATTTCATTATCATCATAAGCCTTAATAATTATTAGAGTAGGCCCTAGTGAAGGTTTTGAATAACCCAGCCTTTTAAGAAACTCAATATTACACAAATTTAGGGTGGATCCTCCATCTATAATAACCCATGGTATTTTATGGTTTACAATGTATATTTCAATGAATAAAGGATAATTTCAGCAAGGGCCTATTGGTGGCATGTCTTGGGCACTAAAAGTGATCTGGTGTGATGGAGATAAATAACCCACCAAGGCTTGAAATTGATTCATATCAATATCCTTAAGAACTTTTAATTCATTCAAGAATTGATTTAGTAACTTCTAATGTAAAAATGAAGTTTTGATAAGTTCATAAATGAGATTTGAGCTAGGGTGTTCTCGAGCTATTGAATAATATCATATGATTTATTAGAAGAATGTGAAACTTTATCAGGGATGGTAAATTTTTGAGATGAGGAGGCAGGTCAATCCTTTGGAGGTACTCTAGGAACTATTATTTTACCATGTCTGGTAGTAACTACATAATCAATAGTGGTCCAATTAATTTTGAGGATAGGGGATGGAAGATTTGTAGACTCTTAGAGGCCTTTGATTTTTATGGTTTTAATGTAGTCATATGGGATGGAATGATAATAATTTTTTTTGAAGGTGAAATCTTGACCCTAATCTCATAGTAGTTTCTTTTATTTCTAGTCATGCTTTGGTAGAGGGTCCTAATAATCTATAATTTTTGATTTTTTATTTTAGATTGACTTGTTTAACTCTCCTCTTCAACTTTTATCTCCCCTATTTCTATCATATCATGTATGAAATGTCTTAATTTCATACATTTTTCAGTATCATGCCCTTTAAATTGATGGTATTGGTAAAAATCATCTTCACAGTACTAATTAGGGCATGGATTATTATCATCTAAGGGTCAAATATTTGGGAGAGTTATCATGTTGGCAACAATTAAATATTCTAGGACCATTTTAATGGGTACACCAAGATTAGTAAGATGATCTTTCCCTATTCTAGGCCTTGGTTTCACTCTTGGCACAATGATATTAGAGATATTTTGATTTTTGGTAGTAGGGGAAGATTAATATACCATTTGTACATGTTTTGAATTAGTAACACCATCCCTTACGACATTCTTGTTCTTAGTGAAGACTTTTGGCTTACCCCAAAAAATATTATCTTAACTTTGAATTTATGTGTTTCAAGTATATAGCTTTATTGTTCCCCTTTCAATAAGTGATTTTTTTATATGGATACCCTTCTCTATAATCTCATAAAAATATTTAGCACATTGTAATTTCAATTGATATTTAAATTCTACATTTATATTATCAATGAAGATCTTAGCCAACTCTTTTTCAAGGATCATACATCAAAATCAGTTGGAATAGCTTCTCCATCATCATAAGAATGATGATAGACTCTCCCCATTCATTTTTAAGTGTTATAAATATCAATAATAAAAAATTCATGTTCTATATTGAATGAAAAATGTCTCACATTTTTTTCATTAGTTATTCAAAAGTAGTAATGGACCCCTTTGGTAGATGCATAAACCATTCAAGAGTGGGTCAAGTGAGAATTTTAGGAAAGATTCAGAGTAGATAATAATCATTTTATGTGACCTCATGGAATACTACATATAACTCTGTAACATGGTCACATGGGTCCCATCTTCCTTTATATTTATCAAATTTTAGAATTTTAAATAATGATAGGAAGGGTATCTTAAAATTCTCATGTCTAATGGGGATGTACAAAAGTATTCATATCTATATCTCATTTCCCAAGTGTGAGGGTCAATATGTTGAATAGTTTCCTTAATCATATTCCACCTTTGGGTAAGTGAGGGATCCATTAATGGATTGGAAGTATGATTTTGGCTTATTTTTGGTCTTAATAGATTAATATTAGTGTTTCTAGTGGTTCTTCTAAGTAATGCAAGTATTTAATTTTTAGAATGGATTTGGGATGCAAGGGAGTTAATTTGTTGGATTAGTTGGTGTAAGCGATCCTCCAAGGTAAATCTCCTATTAGACTCAATGAAATTGATTTTAGGTGGTTTTTCTTCTTCTTCTTCTAGCTCTTGTTCATGGTCCATAAGTTCAAGGTCCCCCTATTCTTGGTTAGTGACATTTGAGTGATGAGGAGTGTTAGGTCTATATGCTGGTTGGATGAGATGTTCTAAAGATTAGGGTTAAATTTTGGGGGTAGTTTTCCTCCATTACAATAGCTTGGGAAAGTATTTTGTCATAATTTTCATATATATACTGATTTAATTGAGATCTAACTTCATCAATATTGAAGAATTCATTAGTGAGCCTCTCATCTCCTCTAGGAGTGTGTATATCGCTTTGAGTTTCTTCATTATCTCTACTTTATTTGCCTAGTGTTCTAAGGACATCATCCTCTTAGTTTGATCCTTGTACCAATATTAGGACTTAGGCATGTGTCTTGATTGTCATGGTGGATGATGTGATGTAAAGTTAGTTAGGTGTGATTTTAAGATGGAAAGAAATGTGATTTTGAGTATTAAACTATGTCTTGAGTTTTAGACTATAGTGGTCAAGATGCGTGTAATGGATGTGATAGGATTTATATTTAGAGATAAAGAAATGTAATCGATCAAGTATTACCAATGTGATAAACCTATAAATTTTTAATCTAATAAGGGGAATAAATTATAAGATGACTAGATGCCTTTTCACACTAACATGTTGATGATTGGATGGGTGCTAGTTATGAATAGGCAAGATGATAAGATGATAGGTGCTAGAAAAGACCTAAAAAAGTTATAAACTTTGGTAATATTTAATCATGTTGGTGTATATTAGGATGGATGAAGTGATTAATGGGATGCTTTTAAGATATTTAAGAAGGGATGGGTAACCACTATAGTTTAGTTTTCAAGATAAAACCTAATAATCAAGATTGTGGTGGTTGAGATGAAGGTGAAAATGATTTAGTTTTAGTCCCAAGATGGAATGTGTCTTAAGTATTTCATATGTGTTATGTGAGATAGGGATAAGAATGACTTGATTCATAAATAATATGGGTATATCAAAACATACACATAAGCACACCAATCACAAGCCCTAATATTAGTAAACCAAAGGGTCTATAACTTGATAACTATACTGTTTGATGGATTTGAAGGTGAGAATGTAGGTTGGTGACCTATTATGTAATATCTCAAACCCTCTTATCCTCATCTAAACTTGATGGTCATTTGGGAGCTAATAATGACTCTGATAATAAGTCACTTGTTATGGTTGATAGGTCCTAATCTAGGTTTACACAAGGTTTCTAGGCTATCCCCAATATATGCAAGGTATGTGGGGACTAAGTATATGTACAGTGTTTTATAATGGTTGGTTCATATAATTAACTCTCCCCTTCATAAAATATAAATATGGGGTTAATATCTTGGCCTAACAATAGTTGTCCCTAATATTTATACTCTACCATAACATAGAGTGTGGTTGAATGCACAATGATGAAATCCATGTCACCAACCTATAATGACTAGGAAAGTGCATGGGGATGAATTCCATGTAACATTGTACCTTATAAAATTAAAAAAATTGGGTAAAAAATAGGCAAACAAAAATTTATTTAGCATATTATTTAATTGTGCAAGATAAAACATAAGCAAATCAATGAGATATATACAATAAATTCAAAATATAAATTCTAGACTAAGCCTTGATATTATAAAGAAACAAGTTAGCAAACTAATTTAGGTCCTCTCACTTAGGTGTCCTACATAAAAACTATTAGTAGTTTCTTAATAAAAATAAAAATCACCTTTTCTCCCTACAAAATTGCTCTTGCACATTGACATAGGGTTAGAATATCAAAACTAATTCTAGAGAGGTAAAACCATAACTTACAGGTCAATAATTTAACTACAAAATCTATGGTTTTATAGATAGTTAAATAATAATAATTGTGTAGTTAGTTAAAATCACCTATGGTTAGTGTAAAATTGCTGCTAGAAATCAATATCATAGATATTGAGAGATAATTTTACAACAAATAGGAAAAGTAATAAATTTAAAAGTAGGTTACAAAATAAGATGCCAAAAAGGATATTGTTCTGTTTAAAATATATTTATAGTAGATACTATATATCATATGTATTAAAAATAATATCTAATTCAAAATCATATATGGATCTTCAAAACTACCTTTGGGAATCAATATTGCTTCTCTTGAGAAATACTTTTGCTTCTAGGTATATATATATATATATATATATATATATATATATATATATATATATATATATATATATATATATATATTATATAAATTATAAATTAAAATAACTATTAAAATTGACTAAGATGGATAATGTTTAAAGATTTAAACTATATAATAATGAAATAGATAGGTTATTAAAGATGAAGAACAACACATATTTTTCAACTATATTCAAAATCACCTATCTAGCTTCAAAATTGTATATGAGAATCAACTATCAAGAAGTAGTTTTGCACAATTTAAAATTTATAGTATATAAAAATATACAAAGATATACTAAGATTACTTAAGATATTGATTAAAACTATAAATATAAATATCTATCACTAGAAATCATAAATCAGAATGATAATAACTATTATCTATCTACTTTCAAAACTATTTTTACAACTATCAAAATCACAACTAGGATTCAAAATTGCTCTTCTAAATAGGCGATATTATAGAGTATAATAAAAATATTATTTTAGAGGTGATAAGTTTGTCTAAGTAGAGTCCCCCTTTTCCTGTAATCAAATCACAACCAAACAAAGACAACAAAATTGTCAAGTAGCAAAATCTAAATTTTTAGTTAGCGACTTAAGCTTAAATCAAAACCAGATATTATAGAAGAAAAAAATCATATGTAAATCAATATCACAACTATGGATAAGTGGTTTTGAGAAATATAATAAACCTACTTATTTAAAGAGTGATAAAAGCTAATTTTTATCCTTAAAAAAAATTAAGGCCAGCTCAGTGTTATGAAAACCAATAATAAGTCAAAATGCCTAATGTTTGACCTTAATACAATATATAGTCAAAACTAAAATTATACTATCAAAACTATAGCTAATTTTCAAAATAGCCTCTGCCAAGAAGTAATTTTGTGAAAGGCCAAAAATTTGATAAAAGGGTCTAGACTAATGGTTAGTTCATATAGTTAATCAAAACCACAATTGGGATCTGCAAAATTACCACTACAAAACCATAATTTACAATGCAATACCGCACTTCATTTAGAATGTGGAAAAAAATATTTTGAAGCCCAATCTTCTTTTAACCAATCCTAGAATATGATTTAACACATCTTACACACACAAAGGTTATTTTAAAGGAAATATCCCATTGTGTTCACCAATGTATGCTTGTAAATTTGAGCTATGGATTCAATATACTATAAATATTAACTTAACTCAAAATTTACAAAAACATCAAAGGGAGAAAATATAGAAGCAATCAAAATTATTAAAAGACTCTTACCATCACCTTATTTCTCTTGTTTTCCCTTCAAGATCTTCAAATGGATTAATTGATAATGGTGGCTTTAAAATAAATGGGTTAATTACTTCTTGGATTCAAGGATAATGTGGATGCAATGGGAGTATGAAGGCTTAAGGGAACTACTATATGCATGCAAGAATGGATTTTAAGTTTTTTAATTAGTTCAAACAAGCTCCATGTTTGGTTATTTATAGGGTGGTGGGAGAGGTTTAAAATGACTTTTAAGTTCATTATAACTCTTCAGTTTAGAGAATTATAGAAAGTTAGAGAAGGTTCTAGATTTTAGAGGCTTCTAGATTTGATTAGTAGTTAATATGGATTAGTTAGGTTTTTATATAGGTTTAAGGCTCTAGTGTGTAGGAGTGTCTAGGGATAGGTTGGTTAGGGGCTTAGGTAGAATATATTTAAATTTTAAATTGGTAAGTGTGGAAGTAGTTAATTAATGAAGTGAGATTAGTGGTTTAATGGGATCTTAGTGGAATAATTAAGGGATTAATATAGCATGGGAGTGTAGTAAGGTTAGCATGATTTAAGAATTATATGATGGGAAATGGGATTTACTTATTTAATTAGGATTATAGATACATGATTAATTAAGATAAAAGTGGGATTTAGGTGTATACAAAGGTAAATAACTAAAAAGCCAGAATGCATTACCTTGAGGATGATTTACACAAAGAAAGAAGAAAAAGAGGAAAAACCTTAGTTTAGGAATACAAAAATGCCATCCAACATAAGTAAAAATCAACATAAATGTGTTATGTATAAAAATTCATATTGAAGAGAAATACAAAAATCCACTCAATAAACCTTATTTATTCACTTGCAACTCAAGTTAGAGGGTAATATTTTAAAAAATATATATGTTAAAAAAGGAGATGGATTTGAAAAAATTGAGAATGTTGTAAAAAAAGGGTATGCATAACTTATGAATCAATAGTAGAAACCATGGGGATCTAATACCATATTATAATATTGTCAAATATCAAATTTAGAATGTTTTTGATAAAGTAAAGTGGAAAACCAGTGGCTAAACCCTTAACAACAAAAAAAGACAAGAAGACAAACAAAAAAAAAATGCCTTTAGAGAGACAATGGCACAGCCGAGAATAACAGACATAAACAAAACACAAGCAACAGAAAGACTAGAGTCAGAGAGGTCTCCCCTTACATAACTATTGATTTGATAAGATCATTAAGTTTCTCATTGTCTACATTGTCAGCATACCTAGTCTTACCCACCACTTCCAGCATAGACATGTTCAAAAAAATTGTATTTTGAAGCCCTTTGGCAAAGACCTTCTCCAGCTTCTGAATGCAGTCCTTCAGGGCCCCAATTTTAGTTTTCCAATCAGTCTCATTCTCAATGCCCTCACTAGCTTCTTCAACATACATTTTCCCCTTATTGTTAGTAGTTCCCATAATGTTAGCACCCTACTCCTTAGTAACCTAAAAATCCCTAGTAGCCTACTTCCCTCCAGTGTCCTCCAAAATTTCTTGGATTTCTAGCTCCTCAGAATCTTCCTCTTGGGTTACTTCTTTCGAAGCACTTTCTGAATAATCAATCAGTCTAGCCTTTGGGGTGGGTTTACCAACAATCCACCTCAAACTTTGCACTCTAGAGGGGAATCCTTCCTTATTAATTTTGGAAGGCTTGTGAGATTTTCCACCTTGGCCCCCCTTGACCCTACCCAAATTCCTATGGGTCCCTTCTGTAGTCTCTTTAATATTTTCTTCCTCTTCATCAACCTTTCTCTTCATACCCTTCTTACTCGAAAAGGATCTGAGGGTATCAATAGGGGTCTTTTTAGGGGTGGAGAAAGAGACATCTTTTATTTTGGTAAGAGCAGGGGAAACCTAGGACTCATCAATAGCATCTTCGAACATCGAGTTGGAAGGAATGTCTCCACTATCAAATCTAATATTCCTAGTTGGCTCGAGGGCCCAGTGAAACTTGTAAAGGTATAAAATTAGCCCCTAGTAAAATTCCCCTCAAGAGTGAAGTAATTCATGAGAATGAATCACACTCCATCCCATGGCTCTAGAAGTTTAGCATGCTTAAACCCTCCTTAATACGGGATGAGTTCTTCTCCCTCACCCAGAAATAGTTTGTGGCTAGCCATATCCATGATTTTGGTTTTCCTTTGAAGTTGTATACCCTACATGGTCAATCCCATGGCCATAAAAATCACCTTTTCAGAGATTTCAAAACTAATTCCACCCACTGTGACCCACCTATTCAACCAAGATCTTGCAAACTGCTCAGACAAATTTTTGTCATAACCATTCATCCTTTCCAAATATGGGCGGATACCCCCTTCTTTACAATAATGCCAAACCAATGGGTTATCTTTAAATTCATAGCAGGAGATAGGTTCAGTTCAAATATAGTCTCCCCCCATTCTATATTTGCAGACCTAGATAGTGGAGTTCCTAAGTTTTGCCTTCAGCTTTGAACTGGTAGCTAACCCTAGCTTTCATTTATGCAGAATGCAAATGTGATAGCTCATTTTATGAAATGCCCTGCCATGATGATGTTGTCTACTTCCATGCTTGAAAATAATTTCCCCTTGATTTTCATGATGAGATCCACACACCTCAACCTCATGATATAATGAATTATGAATGATTACCAAGAAAGTACTAAGGTTATCAAGTTTCAAGATCCCCGATGGCCCTCTCCACGTGGACCACCTCTAAGAGCTATCCTTGTCATCAATGCACCTCATTCTTGACAAGTCATCTCCTCTTGGATGATCTCCCTAATTTTCAAGGGAATATGACCACCTTATCGCCACACCCTCCAACCTAAAAATTGCTGACCAAGGTTTGCACAAGCATCAGTGACCCTGTTGCCTTCTCTGTAGGTATGGGAAATCTCAACTTCTAAAAACTTTTGTAA
This sequence comes from Torreya grandis, assembly GCA_037957365.1. NCBI lineage: Eukaryota > Viridiplantae > Streptophyta > Pinopsida > Cupressales > Taxaceae > Torreya > Torreya grandis. The sequence goes on from JARHVA010001733.1 coordinate 2,458,988, forward strand.
AAAAAAATAGATATCAATAATGATGTCTTTTAGCTTGATTCCCACATTTGATGATTTATTAATGGCATATATGACCATCTTAGAGTCTCCTTGTATATTCAAGTTCCTTATTCCTAGGGATATAGCTAACTTTAATCCCCATAGTAAAGCCATTGCTTCAGCATAGTTGTTACTCTGGCATCCAATTCCACCAGCATAGATAATAGACATCCATCCTTTATTATTCCTTATAATTCCTCCTCCACTAGCTTTACCATCCAACTTGGATGCCCCATCAAAGTTGAGTTTCATCCAATTAGGTTTAGGGGGGATCCATTTAGTATTAAGTCTCTGTAGCCTTTTGGAGTTATTATACCTAGGGATCTAGTTTAAAACCTTCCATTTGGCTATAATTTGGTTTTCCATTTGAGATAGGGGTTTCTCCACAACACAGATATGAGATTTTTTAACACTTTCCATAATGGTCTTAACAAAGGAATTAAACACCTGAGAAGCATTTCTAGTAGTGTCCCTGAAAATTTTGTGATTGCGTTCTTTCCATAAAGTCCAACTCAAACATGGCAGAGCTTGCTTCCATAATTCCATAAGCCAAGGATTTGTGAAGGTTGGGTTCCAACTGAGTATTACTTTTAAGGTTAGAATTGCAGACCCATTCAATGCCAAAGATGTTAAGTATTGTGCCCCATAATTCTCAGGCAAACTCACAATGGATAAAGAGGTGTGAAACTGATTCCTCTTTTGAACCACATAGGAAACATCTGTTAACCAGAGTAAACCTTCTCTTTTGAAGGTTATCCTGAGTAAGAATTTTGTTATGAGCAACAACCCACCAAAACATGTTAATTTTTGGAATAAGTTTATGATTCCAAACCTTTTTCCATACATATTTATTATGAGCTTTAGGAATGAGCAGATGGTAAGTAGATTTGACAGAGAATGATCCATTCTTATCTAGCCACCATTATTGTTCATCCTCCCAGGGGAAGAGAGGGATTCTGATCTCCTGAATGCACTACTGGATCTCCTGAACTCTTAGGAAAAGCTCAAGCCGGTGAACACAACAATCCAAAAGATTTTTCCAGCTCCTCATCCCATTGTTATTTTCCATATAATCACTAACCCTATCTCTAAAAAACTAGGTAGTCAAGTCAGAAATCTCTCCATAGTTTCCTTGTATGATGAGAACCTTGTCCTTTAACCAAATATCATCCCAAAATTTAATATGCTAGCCATTTCCAAGTTTCCATCTAATCCCCTATTTAAGAAGGATTCTACTTTTTAGCATTTTATTCCATATCACAGATCCCTGGGGTAATCCTGTCTATTGAAGAAATTTGGAATCATCAATGCTATGCATGTATTTGGCATAAATTTAGAATGTTAAAAACAACTAAGGAAAGCACATAGAGTAATAATATTACCTTGATAAAATAAACAAACCACAAAAATAGGATAAAATATTTGACAAGTGGGGAAACCATTCAAACAGTGAAAAACCCCACATTAGTATTGAATTATTGTAATAATAATCTTAAATTATAATAGCATGAATAATCTAGGAGAAGAATGGCCTTAGGCCAAGAGATAAATAAGATTGCAAGAACAAGACTAGATCAATAAGAGTGTAGTGACAGAGTAGTACTAAGTTAAGCAAAAGGGGATATAAAATATGTTTATAAAAAGGTAAGATCAAAAATAAGTTAAAAGTGCAAGATATAATATATGTGACATGTGTTACTAATCCTATTAAAAGTGGGGAGGATGTGTGTGTCATGTGTGTGGAGAGGAGTTACATGCAAGTAACTTCAGACCCAACAAGTGAATTAGAAAGGTGAGTGACACCTGAAAAGGCTATAATAAAATGCATTTATAAATACATTAAATACACACATAACTAAGACTTAAAATAATCATATAAAACTATAGGAGGGAACCAAATTAAGGTTAATTATCCAATAGTTTCATTAGTCCACAAAAATAAATTATGAAAAATCAAGGTTTAAAATGAATCAAAATGAATGTCTAAGATTTGATTTTAATAATTTTGGAATTATATAAATGTATACATTGAGGAAAAGATTAACCTTTTGAATATTAAAAAAAATTCCATAGGTCTCTAAGGCTAAAATGACCTTGAATAAAACTATTCAAACTATAGTGGGTCCCTATTCGATTTCATAAAATGGAATGTTTGTGTATTAGGGCACAATAAAAAGTGACTCAATGGGGAAATACTCCTAAGTATTTGAGAACCTAAAATTTTATTAATGCATCATAACATAACTTTATATCTAACAAGAAAAGAATAAGTAAACTAGTCTCTAAAAAATACTCATACTTCCTCATGTAACATACTAACTCTTTACATTCCTTGGATATGTATGTGTGATTTTGTAAAATTTATTTTTACCTTATTATGAGAGTTTTGAAAAGTCTTGGATAGACACTATAGATTTTATTTTGACTTAAAATTTTGTAAACAAATAGTAATGTAATCCTAGGCATTGTTATACTACTATCTAGATGTCTATATCCCTGATATAGATACCTATGATTCCACTTGAAGCCTTGCTCTACTACTATATAGACATACATATCCCCAATAGATATTACTTGAATCATCCATATTCTAATAATTTTCATGATTTTGTTATGAAACAAGAATAGAATAAGGTTTGTGAATCACCATTGGTCAGGTGTATGCATAAGAAAACTTATTTTAATCAATACGTACCTATAAGTGTGCATCCATTTCTATGATTATTATATCTCATCCAAGTTTTAGCATGCAATAGTGAAGTTGATCTTTGGAAGTGGAAAGTCCTTCTAAAATTTGCATGATTATATCAGAGTAAATAAAAAATGGCTAGCAAACTCACTTATTCTAAGAAAAACCTAGTTCATCATAACACATACCTCAATCCTAGAAGCTAAAACACTACCAATATAAATCCTTATGAATATCAATTGTGCTTCCTCTTATATTCTCACCTTGTTCTAGCAAGTATTTTGTTAGTCTGACATAGGAAATTAGTTAGTCTATTCTAAAATTTTAGATGACTAATATTTAAATCAAAATATCTAATCTACACAAATCAAAATGTAGAAAGTAGGAAATATATTCTAGAAATTAAGAAATTTACTCTACTCTTACTTTTACATCTCCACTTACAGTCATTCAGAAACATCTCCAATTAGAATAACCATGAGATAATGTATTGAAAAACATATATTGACTATAAAAATGAGGTCATTACCTTATAATTCATTCAAGGGGAAGGCATTACTACCTAGTATCTTAGATATTTGATATGACCCAATCTATAAAGGAGTAAACTTGTCATGTTACCCATTCTTCTTGTGCATTTTATCCCATAAGATCACTAGGTCTAAAATCCTAAAATCTTTGATCTTGGATATTTTGTCACACCACCTCTTAATAATGTCTTGGTGTTTATTTAATTTATACAATTATTTATTTCTTACATCTTCCATTTGGACTATGTCAATCAGTCTAGATTAGATTATTTTATCTCCCTCGTGTACTCTTAGATGAATTGGTACATTGGGTTTTTAAGAGTTATGGGGGAAACTTGTTGTTGTCTATATACTAGTAGAAAGGGTGAAGATTTGAGGGATTGATTGTGACTTATTATATCTATCTATAGAGCATACTTCAAAAGTATATGTCATTATCTTGGTTTGTCTTGAATTGACTTCTTGATGGTATCCATCGGATTCATGTTGGTAAATTAAGTTACTCCATTATTTTGTGGGTAGTAGTTTGAAGAGAACTTGATGGTAATTTTATTTTTATAATCCCATTATATAGATTTAATAGATTGAAAATTTGGACCATTATCAAAAACTAAATAAATTAGAGTTACAAACCTGGTTAGTATGTTCTCTTATAGAAATTTGATGACATCCAGTGCTCTAGAATTCTCTGTGGCTACAACTTTTATACAACTAGGGCAATAGTCAATAGCTTTTAAGATAAATTTATGCCCTATTAAAGAGTTTGGGTTTATCACCCCAATGAATTTAATACCCCATTGGGAAAAATTCACCCTTAAATCACTAGTTAGAGAGGCATGGAAGCATTCAATTATATTTTTTCAAACACCTAGAATTCATGGCATGTCCTAACATGGTTATGGACATCCTTGAAAATTATAGGTCAATAGTATCCCATCTTCAATATTTTATGAGTTTTTACATTGCCTAATAGATGGCAAGTACTTATATTTTGATGTAGATTATCCAAGATGTTTGTAGCTTCTTATTTTGAAACACACCTCAAGTAGATGCCCTTATAGTTTTTGGGTAGATGACTCCTTTATTCATCATATAACGAGCTAATTTGAGCCTAAGGGATTAACTCTACTCTCTATTTAAATAATGGGGGCATACACATGTGACCAAATAGTAGATGATTTGAGCATACCATTCACCACCATATATCTGAGTCTCATTGATTTGCTCAATATAAATGCATAGATCAGTCTCAATCATGATCTGGATGATTCCTTAGCCTCTCACCATATTGGCTAGTCTAATTTTAAGATCAAATTCCTATAGTTTTTCCATCCACTTACCTCTTATTTTGCCCAATTCATTTTGGTCGAGTGTGAGATTGACAACTAGGTCTAGAATAATGGCATACATCTTATTTCTCAAAATTTAATTCCTAATGTTTTCATAGCTTTGGTTATTGTATACATTTATTTGTCTATTATTGAGTAGTTCAACTATACATCCTTCAGATTAGTTTTCATGAAAGAAGTCATATGTTTGTTGTCACCTACCTTTTGTGAGTACAATTTATATAGTGTGCTATGAGGTAAATGAATAAAGGAAAAAGTCCTTATGGACATATTAGATAATCAAAACTAAGCTTGAACAATGGTAGTTTTGATGTCTTGGAAAGATTTCTTGGATTTTGTTTTCCATTATATCTTGGAATCTTACTTTATCATGATATTTAATGGCTTGATAATCTCTACAAATTTAGAAATGAATTTCCTTACAAAGTTTATCTTACCAAAGAAAGACTTCAACTCCTTATTGTTAAGAACTGTTAGCTTATAAATGGCCTAGATTCATTTTGGATCAATGGAGATCCCATCCTTGGTGATGATATGACCTAATAATTTCCACTCAATAAATTTAAATATGTTATTCTTTATATTGAGTGACACTCCATATCTTCTTTACCTATAAAATATTCTTTATATATGATTTGCATGATCATCTCTATCTTTTGAATACACTATCAAGTATCCATGTAAATGATGATGCATTTGTCTGTGTCCCTAAAATATAAATTCCATATCTCACTATAAGGTTAATTCTGCATTGATTAGTCTAAAAGACATACTTTTGTATGTAAAATTTCCCCACTTGGTGGTGAAGTTAGTCTTCACTCTATTTTGTGATTCTACTAGTGCTTGATTGTAGCCTTAGAATCCATCTAAGAAGGACATCATCTTAGATCCAATAACCATATGAATTACTTCATCCAACAAAGGTAAAGGATAGTTTTCCTTTTCTAATTCCTGATTTATATTTCTACACTCAATGCATAGCTTGATTTCTCAATGCTTATTTGTGATTGGCACCAGGTTGGATACCTAGGTAGAATTCCTAATTGGAAAGATAATTATAGCATCCAATATTTTTTGTACTTCTATATGGATGAGACGTTCCATAATTACATTTATTAGAATCTATCTATAACTTAAGGGATGATGCTCTAGATTTAGTGGGATGGTATGTGTGAAGATATGAGGGTCGAAGACTTTCAAATCTTCATATGTCTAGGTGATAACATCTTTGTATTCTATCAATAGACTCTTCAATTTTTATTTCTCATTCTTAGTGCAACTGAGGGTAATGTTTACATATTGGGAATGTTAGTTAGTTCCCATATTGTCATCAATAATATTAGACTTAGTTTAAGTTTATTTTTCTTTTGATCTTGTGGATCTACATCAAAATATCATTTTGAGTAGACCAAACCTAGATGGATGTGGTTCTCCTTCAATTTTAGGACACTATCTTTTCCAAAATATTCAATATACGTGGGTTCAACATCCTTCTCATATATTAGCTGAGATTTAAATGATCTAGAACTACCCTTGAATTTTATAATCTACTAATCATTTTCAAATACCTAAAAGTTGTCCACATTGTCTAGGATAGAGGGGTAAGGAACCAAATCCACCAATAAATTTTACATCTTAGATTTTTAGAGTGGTGTTAGATTGGTAGTTGAAGTTACTAGTGAATCCATATTTTGGTTTCCTTATCTTGAGATGGATTTAATGTTTAATTATTCAAAATATTTAATTAGGTCCTATGCTCAATGTTTTTACTTATTCAAATATGTGAATTTACATTGATACTTCTATTTGATATGGTTAACACTTGGTTCTGAATCATTGAATATCTATAACTACTTGACATTATGATTCAATGTGAACTATGGACCTAATTAGAGCTTTTTACTTGGTTCACTAATTAGTGTAAGGGAATTAAAACCTATAGGAAATTAGATATTTATTCTTGTCTAGGTTAATTAGGGATATAACAACATTTGAACCTTGTTTTGATCTATCACAATTGAAATAGAGTCTATAACTAAGAAGGACCTTAAAATTCTTACTCATGAGGTTATTTATTGGTAGTGAAAGTGTGCACACATACATAGAAGGATAAAATTTCAATATTTTCATTCTTATCATTATACTCTATGATCAGGTATTTCATCTTCAATTCTTTGTCTTCTTAGACTTGGTTGGCTACTCCTTTCTAAGGAAAATACATGTGTGAAAAATCTATAGCCATGTACCCATTTAGTTTATTTGATCAATCACAACTCAATAGTAATTTTTAGGATTATAGAATGTTAATGACCAGAATGTCTATATACTATTTTAAAATTGGCTTAGATGCATGCTAGATGTGTACATTTATTATTTCTCTAACACAAAAGATGTAAGACTTGTCAAACTATAGGACCACTCTTTTCAACTTATTTGGAGTTAAACCTAGTTTATTACATATATTTATAGGCATCACATTGGATAAGGCACCTAGATCAACAAAAAAATTATGCGTGTTTTTTTCAAACATCAAAACGGTTAATAAGAAAGGTGGTACTTTAGGATTATCTTTATAAAAAACCAAATTTGCATGCATGGATTTTGATTTATCAGTATATGACCTTCCAATTAGGGATTTAAGTAGCAACTCTCTCTATTTGGTGATCTAGGATAGCTCATGAATATTGATTTTAGCCTTGATATTTTCATGTCCTCAAAAATATTATACCCTCTTTTGTTTTATGGTTATGCACTTTGTAACTGATTATTCCCTTTTGGAGGGGCTATATTATTTTTGGCCTTAGGATTTGGAGGAGTCGTAATATTATTTTTTGGATGCATAGTAGTAGTAGGCTGATTATTCCTCTAGAACTATTAGAAATCATAGACCTCATTATTGAGAATGTGTTATAAGGTATGAATGGATTTGTCATTGATGTCATGAAAGTGTGATTGATGTCATTCTTATTTATCTTTGTTTTTATTAAGGTTGAGTTCATGATTCATGTACTTGAGAGATCTAGTGAGAAGACACAAGCTTGGTAGCATGTTCAAGTAAGTCATCTAAGGATTGTAATAAAAATATTGGTAGTGTGTGAGAAATTATTGAGTTTATATGACATGATAATGATGTTTTGAGATTATTACAATATGTTTCAATGTGTGTTCAAGGTCTAAGTATGGCCTATAGATTTTAGGCCTAGCATGCAAAGAGACCTATTGTGGCCTAATGAGGTTTCAAGATTAGTTTCCAAGGTGTAAAATATCATAAAAGAATTTTAAGAGGTGTGAAAGGTTGTATCAAGTGTTTTTACCAAGGCTAAGGTCAAATTTTAAATTATAAAGAATGAAATGTGGTCTTGAGGTTTTCTATGTGTACAAAATGAGGCATAGTAGACCCAAGAAGAAATTTATAATGCTCATTGGCACATGCAACCTATTATCACTTGGATTTGTACCCCTTGAGGATATTCCTTGATATTATCATCCAAGTGGCATAATGGAAACATCTATCTTGTTGTGGGTAACAATTTGTTGAGACGAATATCTAGAAGGGTTAGTTCCCTTGATGCACTCTTTGAAGTACTTTCTTACCTATCAACTTTGGATGAAAAGGGTATAGAAAAAAAACTAAGAAAAATAAAAGGTGATGCACCAATATTTAATTTCCTAATATTGAATTAAATTATACTAATTAGAGATAAACAAAATTCCCTTCACTCAAGACTCACAACTCAAGATGGATTGTCACATCAATATTTCATAAGCTAGGTTCAAGAGGTATTTGAATGATAATGGTTGATTCCTTTGGGTAATATAGTCATAAAACACTTAAAAACACAAATATAATTAAGAGAGAACACTAAAAAATACCTATAACAATTAATCTTCTATATATTAGAGAATAATCAGGGATAACATACTAGAAGAGATCATCTTCTATTAGACAAGACCAAAAAGATTGCATCAACAATAAATTGCACAACATGTAAGTATCCAAAATCACTTGTTTTTTTGGTTAAAGAGATAGTAAATTAAAAAATTGGCTAGGGTTTAACCATCAACCAATGGAGGCTACTAAAAAAATCTAAAAGAGTCAATATTTATAGCTTTTGAGAGAAGAGAAAGATAAGGGAAGTCCAAAGGTCACTTTTACACTTGTAAATATAATAAAATAAGTTAAAATTTCATGATAAATATATATAGGATGAATCATGAAATATCAAGAGGTCAAAATGTCCGTACAAGTCAAGAAACTTATGAAAAGTGGCATGAAACTCCTAGTCTTGGCTCAGAAAACTACATTCATAATTTGAACTTGCTTGAAAATCCCACCATTGACTAGGGATAAGTATGATGTTTGGGATAATATATATTTAATTAAAGCATGCATATACATGAATTGGTTTCATTCTTACTCATCTAAAAACTATGGAAGGAAGCCATCACTGTCTGTAGTCTAAAACACTCCTTTTTTAGTCACCCCTCACACTTGGACTCAAAAATGCCTTTATTTTTACATGAAAATCCATGGGAATGAGTGAATGAAATATTTTAATAATATTCATGTCATTAGAGGAATTATTAATTCTTTAAAAAGGGTCACACTTTAATTTTTCACCCTTCTCACCCTTGTGTCCACTATGCCATTTTTGACTAGCTAAAAGAAGAGCTCTAGTTTGGAAAATTAGGAGTTTTTATTGGAATAAAATGGACATATGGAGTTATTATAAGTCCTAATATTAATCCCAAGATTAATTTCATATTTATATTCTTCTTGTAGCCTATAAAACACATAAAATATTCAAGAGAACCTTGTTTCTCATGGTGTCTATACAATTCTATAAAACTCATCTTAGTAGGAGATATCTTGATGGATTTCTATACATGATCCAATAACTAAAATTTATAAAATATGTCATTAGGAAAACTTTCTAAGCTCATTTTATCCATTAGGTCTTGGCTAAGTGTTTAATAGGGTTTTAGGTAGTTCTAGGTCTTAAGCTTTGTTCATAAAGCTTTGACATTGAACATGCTAATAAATGCCACAAAATTGAATCCAAAGGACCATGATAAATCTTCCAAATTCATTTAGTTCCCATGCATATTCTTATAAAATATATGAGCACTTTAAGACACCCATCGAGCTTGTTTTCCTCTTTTCTTGCATGCTTAGACTGTATCAAGGCTAAAATTAGCTTTATTGTAAGTTTAATTACACTCCAAAATATTAAATAGGTCTAATTTCATCACTTTAACATTTTAAAATCATCTAGATATCCCACCAAGAGTTGAAAATTAAGATGAACCCCAAATTGGTTCTTGGTCCTTTAAAGGCCTAAAGGGTTTAGCATGTATTTTGTAAGTTTGGACTATTTGAGCTGATATTTTATGATTGGGATAAAATTTATTGATTATTCATGCTTCATTAAAACTTTTACGATAACCACACAACCTCCCAAGCACTCCACTTCTTCCTTTTCTCTCATTCACCAACTAAGCCTAGTGAAAGCTTGCCTAGTTTGACTGTGTGCAAGGGGAATTTTAGTCTAGAGAGAGGTCTGAGATTGGTCTAGTACTTATCATAAAATTTCCACATTCCATTCACATAAAAAAATGTTTCCATGAGGTTCCAAAAGATCCATATCAAGTCTTTTACTCATTTTTCCCTCACTAGCTCACTTTGTTAAAACCTAATTTTCCTAGATTGGCTAACCTATGAGACAAAATAGTGAGGTATACCACTCATCCCCATGAAAAATTGAATATTTTTGGAAATATTATAACCCATTATGATCATTTTATACCAATTTTTTTTTCTTTATTTCATGGTTTAGGTGTCTAACCAACTCCAAATGCCCCGAAAAGGCCTCTAAAAAGCCCATTTTCTTACATTTTCCTCAAACCTTCCTAAGAGTGACCTCTCCAAGACAATAAAATGACTCTAGGTTTATATAAAATGTTTAAAATATCTAAATAATGATACTATATCTTTGGATTTATCCACAAACACTCTTTTCCTTGAATTCCACATGTTCATCTATTGGGCCAAGAGGTTTCCTGACTCATGTACGAACTAATAGCTTTGGCCAAGTAAGGAAGAGTGGATGGACATGTAGAATGGATATTTTAGTGTGTATAATAATTCATTCATAAATCATGGACCATATTGAGTTTATTTAAAACTTATCTCTTCACCTAAACACCTTCAAGTCTTCATCTCACCTTCATGTCCAAGACTACAACATGGTGGTTATAAGTGCACACAAGGGTAAAAGAGATCCTTTGGAGGTTTTTTTCATGATTTTTATATTTAATTAAGTTACCATGACTTTTATTGAGATAAAAACATGCTTTTCCAATCACCCAAACTCTCTTGGGCCTCATATGTATTTTTTACTCAAAATTGGGTACCCTACTTTTTACCCCTGTAGGAGCCTATTTTATCACTTGAACCTTGTTCATGATTATTTAAAAATTTAATTAAACTATTAAAATTATCATTAAATCATTTTAAATTCTACCAACAACTCAACTCTGCCAAGCACCTGAATTAGACCTTCTCAACTTGGTGAACTATTGATTGTGCTTTTCATTCAAAAGAAGCACCTGTAGGAGCACTCTCTTTATTAGGTCTATAGAACCACATAAAATATCTTCCTAAGATTTAAGGTTACTTTAATATATTATAGATCATTTATATCATGCTTTTCTTTCTCATATACATTTGAACCTCAAGACTGAGTCTCTCCAAACTTGACTGAGAAGCCTTATTTACTTACCCTGCCTATAGATGTCTATGCTTCTAATTAGCTTATCCATGATGATAAAAGACTCATATTGAAACCAATTTAGGTCACATAATGTCCTTATCCTCTTGAAATTAGTTCAAGTTCCTTACAACCACACCTACACACCAAGCTATCTCACTACCTATTGATTAGGATATTTTACTTTTAAGACCCTGTTATAGGAGTACATTTTTCTCACTTGAGGTTGATCAATATGTTCATGAACTCCATTTTAATTCATTTAGGTCACAAATTCATTCTTGATCATGCATTCCCATTTTTAGAATCCTAAAGCATCAAATAGGCATCAAGATTGAGGTCATCATTCTAACCCTATTGTAGTACATTCCCTACCCTTAAAGACACATGTAGGTAGTCATAGGGGTGCATAGGACCTTGTATTACATTTTTTTGATGAATTGAATTTCATTTAACCTCATATCATTAGTTTAATACCATTATTCACAACCATTTTCTCAAATTTTTTCTCCCTTAAAGTGATAAAAGGTCATTTACTCCTTCAAGCCTATAGATATTACTAAAGTATTTTAGTGTGTTTTAGGGCATGTTTGAGGTCTCAAACAACATGCCTTCCCTCACTTTCTGACCTTCATACTTGGCATGGGTATATTATATGCTAGGTGATATAAGATACACATAATTATATGTCTTAATACCCTATAACACCATGCTTTAAGATACTCATAAAATCTCTTTGGTCTCTATTTTGTCATTTTAGGGAAAACCTCCCTAAACCCAGTCTCTTGTCTTCCAAAATAGTTCCACACTCCTTCTTTCATTTTAAACACGTTTCATGTATTTTAAAAGATTCCTCATCATATAAATATCCTCAAGAAGTGTCTATTTATCTCCATTTATTCATGTAAGCTTTTGGTACCCTTCTCAGTCACCTATAGGTGGTTATTTTGATACACCACAATGAGTTAAAAACTCAACAACATGAAACTCCCCATGCAAGTGAACTTTTTATTCTTCCATTGAGCATGCCAATTATCCTATATAAATTATAAGAGGTTGGAAAACATATTTTACCATTCCATACCTTAGTATGATGTCATCAAGGCTCTATAGGTGGATGTTTTGTTATTTTATGTAGTCAAGACATTGAATTGGGTAAGAACATGTTAAGGAATAGCTTCAAAATCTCTCAAATGCATTTTTAAACCTTCATGTAAGTTATATACTTAAAGGAAACATTTAAACCAGATTTAATAAACCCTTTTCAACATGAAAATCACTTACATATATGTGGAATGGAGCAATCAAGAACATCAAATGACTATTTAAGCATGGTGAACATGCTTGGGACCACATTTATACCTTTTCCAAACATATCAATGGGATATATTAAACTCTTTATTTCTTTTAAAATTGATAAACTATAAATAAAAATCTAGCAATAATATGGAGAAGCCCATACATGTGATTACAACTGAAATTAGGCATGGAGTTGACAATAGAGGAAGATAAGCTTGTAAGCTACCAAAGGCATGAGATGGTAGAAACAAAACATGGAAGGAGGTGGTAAAATGACCTATATACTTGTTTAATACCATTTAAAAACTATATTAGACTCTTACAATAGAAAATCACTCAGCAAACAAGAAGCATTTCAGCTAAAACTGCACATGGTGACACACTCTTGCATCATGGACTAACTTGCTCATCCAAACATTATGAAAGATGAAAATAAGAATGGATAAAATTTTATAATTAATTAAAAATCCTATGGATCCAACATCACTAACTATTTCATATGTATTTGACCAAAATAGAGAAAAGTTTGTAGGGTATATGAAATAGTTACCATAAAAGTATAGTCAACTTTATGAGGATGGTTCATGAAGCACATGCCACCATGATTAAAAATATTTATATTTAAATTAATTTATTTGAGTTTAATATAACCTCCCAAAGTCATTTGACTTGAAACATCTTCATTTGTTTTTACTGAGCAAAAAATTGAAAGTCACTTCTGTGTGTTTGAGAAACCAAGAAAGGTACATAATGGTTTTGGCCTCAAAATGGAATTTATAGAGAAAATAAAACAATGGGATGAGTTTTAATATGATGATGGTACCCCCATTTATCTTCTCCCATGTGGCACACTTCCCCTTGAGTTGTACAAGTGCCATTTTCTCCCCTATTTAGTTGGTTTTTGCAATTTTAGTTTGATAACCTATAATATTCTAATGTAATTGACATCCCTAATATTTATACTAACCTATTTGATGTTTTAAAGTAAAATATGACACCTAAGAACCTTGGAAACTATTCCACTTGCATTTATGAGCCTTAAAAGCACATTTAATGACCCCAAAACACAAATTGACTAATATGACTATTACTAAGGCTAGAATGATCCTAAATTACATCATTAAATATGTAATAAACCCCATAAAAATATAATAGGCCTCATAAAATCATTTAAGACATTTTTTACCTAGGGGTGCCTCAATTTGACCTAAAAGTCAATTTTGGTCAATAAATTGATGACTCATAGGTGTAGTATGCTAGCTATACTAAGGACCAGTAGCCTTATCATATCAAGGGCCAAGGGAGTCAATTAATTATTGAATACAAATAGAAATTAATTTCTTAAAACTACAAAAAAAATAAAGACACCATACCAAATAAACATAAGATAAATCAAGACATAAAATAATCTTAGACATGTGCATAAGCACTTAAGGAACACAAGGAAAACAATAAACTATGTACAAGGAGAGAGGATAAACTTATTAGTAATGTTTTAGATGTATCCCATTTAATAGGTTATGAATCTCCTCTCCATCCAACTTTGAGAGTTGGAAAGCATTGTGTTGTTTGCATTGGGTGATAACAAAAGGGCCACTCCACAAAGTGTCAAACTTTGTGTGTTTTCCAGGCTTAGCCTATCTTCATCCCACTTTAGAACAATGTATCCCTCTTTGAAACTCCTTGGCATGGATTTATTATCAAATTATCTATTTTTTTGATCTTGGTGAGCTCTCATAGTTTTCATAACTTGTTCTCTTATCTCCTCAAGCTCCATCAACTCACACAACCTAACTTTCATACTTTCATTTTCCATCAATTCCAGTTGATAAGTGAGATCCAAGGCTAGTAGCTCTAGTGAAATAGGTATTATATATTCTCTCCCATAAATAAGTGTGTATGGTGAGTTTCCAATGGCTCTTTTTGGGGTGATACTATCAGCCCAAAGAGTTATCTTCAACTTGGAATGCCAAGTCTTTTGGTTCTCTTCCATTATTCTCTTTATGATCCTCGTTAGATTATTATTGGTGGACTTAGCTAGTCCATTACCTTGTGGATAATAGTTTTAGGAATTACTAAGATAGATTCCATGTTTTAAATCCCATTCACTTGTCTTCATCTTAAGGAAAGCCAATGCATTATCTAAAATTATTGTTGAAGGAGCTTCAAACCTTATCACTATGCCCTCATAGAAGTTTATAACTAAAATTTAATTTGATTTATTTATAAATATATCCTCCACCCAAATAGTAAACTAATCTATAGCATTTAACACCCAATTATGGCCAACACTAGAAGGTGGGTTGATTAGGCCTATGAAATCCAAACCCCATTGCATAAAGGGTTGATCAACCTGAATTAGATGAAGACGCAAGGCACCAATATTTTTTTTACCATAAAAGAGAGAACATTTTTGACACTTATTTACCCAAGCATGGGTGTCTTTAAATAAACTAGGCCAAAATTATCCAGACCTCATAATCCTAGCAGTTGTGTTTCTTAGCACAAAGTGAGCATCAGTTGGTTCATCATGAAACTCAAGAAATATTTTTTCAATCTAATCTAATTCAAAACACCTTAATAACACACTTGATAATTCATTCTTAAAAATAAATTCATTAACAAGTACATAAGTAATGGATTGCAATCTAAAGTACCTTCTTCTAGCTCTATTTAGGCCTTGTGGACACTCACTAGTTTGAATAAAATGGATCATATCTTATGTTTAAATCCTCATTGATGAAGATTAAATTATCATAGGGTCATCATGAAGTGCCAAAATAACCTCCTTTTGTTCCTTCAAATATGAATCAAGGTGCTCACATAACCCCTTCCCTTTCACTAGCTTGGTTGTCTTGATTTCTACATCATACTCCATCACTTTTGTGATCCAACTATCCCTTTTTTTTATTCAAGTATCTACTCAAAGGGAAATATTTGGCACTAAGATGAGGTAACAATATGTTAATATTGTTATTATATAACATATGCCTAAACTTATTTATACTTATAACAATTTAAAGTACTTACTTCTCAACATAGATTTATCTTACCTCATAACCCTCCAAACCTTGACTAAAGAAGGCAATATGTTGCTCCAAGTTTTCTTCATTTTATTGAGTAAGAATGGAAGATATTAAATCCTCATTTCCAAAGGTATACAAGTTTAAATAATTTAATAAATTATGACTTGCAAGAGTTGGAGCTTGGGCAATGGATTGTTTAATATCTTGAAAACTTTCCTTCCTTCTTCTAGTCCAAGTTAACACTTCATCCTTCCTTAGCATAGAGGTTAGAGGCTTGAATAATTAAAAAAAATAAAGTATTAACATCATGAAATTAATATTTCCAAAAAAAAATTACAAAAATTTCTTGTGTTTGGGCAAAGCCAATGCCAAGATTGCACTCACCCTTTTAGGATCTATGGATAGGCCCTTCTTGGAGACAATGTGTCCTAAAAGTTTTTCTTCATAGATAGTAAACACACACTTATTTGGGTTAAGAGAGATTAAAAACTATCTAAACCTCTCAAAAATATACCTAAGGTGATTCAGGTGATCCTTTGTATCCTTAGAAAAACCTATGACATCATCAAGATACACCAACACAATGTCATTCATTAGTCCCTGAAAAGCCATATCCATTGCACATTGAAATGTAGATTTAAAATTAGACAATCCAAAAGGAATTTTTCTATAATCATATATAACCCATTTAGTATTAAATTTTATCCTATATTGATCACTTTATTTCACTAAAATCTGATTGTACCTAGGAATCAAGGAGAAAAATCCTTTCACTACCTACCACAACTTGTAAAATTTGCTCCATAGAAGGGAGAGGATAATGGTCCTTAAAGGAAACTCTATTAAAGTCCATAAAATAAACACATAACCTGATTTAATCATTATTATTCCTAAGAGGGACTAATTTTTCCAACCCATATGAATTCTTAATAGGGAAAATGATTTTGGACTCAATCAACTTAGTGAGTTCCTTCTTCATGATAGGCTCAATCTTAGGATTTATTGTCCTTTTTTATTTTCTTGATAGGCTTATCATTCTCATCTATCCCTATGGTATGTTGAGATAATTTTGGATCAAATACCTTTAAATCACTACATTCCCATGTAAAGACACCAAAAAATTCCTTGCATAACTCAATGAAAGCATGTTTCTCTTCACTAGTACATACCTTCCTAAGTGCAAGCAACTTATCCTTGAAGATTTATACTTTTTCATAGTTTTCTTGGTTATTAGACATGCTTACCTTTTCTTTATTCAACTGATCATCATCATTTAAGATACTCTCAAGTGTGACTATGGCTTTAGGAAACTTATTTGACTTCAATTGTACAATCTGCCCTCCATATTACTGTTGTAGTTTGGATTGATTCTTAGAAGAAAACTTAGCCTCCTCTTGTAGAAAAAGTGATATTTTTTCTATCACCATCAAATACTTTTCAATTAGTGACATTATCAGGTATGGAAGGTATTATAATCACCTTGATATATGGTTGGTTCTTATCTTATTTTATCCCTTTTGAAACATCAAACTAAGCTCCAATTGCTACCAACCTATCAACATGTTTTTTGTCTTCTCTTAGGATAGATGTGATGTTAAAATCTTGGAAATTCTCCACAAGATCCCACACTCTATGCTTATATGACTTAATCAAAAAGTTTTTAATCACATTGTGGCTTCTTACTTGATTCATAATCAATTCACTATCACCATACACTTGTAATCTTTTACACATCTTTTCCTAACCCACTCAAGGCCATGGATGAGGGCCTCATATTTTGCCACATTACAAGTACAATAGAATTGAAATTTTAAAGTGGAAAAGTACCTTTCCTTGGAAGGAGAAACCAACATGGCTCCACCACCTATCCTAATCTTACTTCTTGATTCATAAAAGAAAATCTATCATAAAACATCCATGTCTTCACTTGGCTTCATCAAATTTGGCATGAGTCTTCCTCATGAATGCAATACATGTTGGAAATATTGTCATTGATGTCAAAGGTCTAGCATTGGTGATAAAGGCCCCATTAAATTTAATGATGTTTTTAATATTCATATCTTGGATAATGTGTGTTAATATTAATTTAATATTAATGAATATATTTTTGGTTGCATATAAGTCAAAAAAGGGCCCATGGAGAAGTAAAAGAGTCACAGGGTAAAGACAAAAGAGGAATGAGATGAATTTTTTCATGAAGAGTCATCTTGAGGAATTCCAAGAGTCACCATGTGAAGACAAAAGAGGTTATGGCACATTTTTTCATGAAGGACACTTTGAGGAATACAAAATGTCACCAAGATAAAGACAAAAGAGGAAAGGATGAATTCGCTTATGAAGGGTCACCATGTGACTTTTCAAATGCAATTATATGAAGGTTCATACAAATTTGGCACCATTTTCCATAAGGACTTAAGGGTCACAAAGGGTGAAGGCCAAAGGTCATTTGGAAAGCTATAAATAAAGGTTTGAGAAGCCATTTATGATATGCAAGAGAGTGCATGGTTTGTATTTGTTTTATAGGAGAGAAAAGTAGGATATATTTTAGAGTTCTATCATTTTTTGAGTAATTAACATTGAGAGATAGTTGTGTTTTATACACAAGAGGGGTTGGTGCTCTTGTGGGTTGGTGCTCCTATAGGTTGGTGCTCACAAATAGTTTTTGTGTTGGTTCTTGGAAAAAGGGTTGGTGCTCCTATAATTTGGTGCTTGTGAACTTTGTAATTTGAGTTGGTGATCATTCATATACTTGAGTTTTTTTCTATGTTTTTTTCTTACTTTGGGTTTCCACATAAAAAATTGGTGTCTCTCTCTCGCTTGTGTGGTGTATATTATTGTTTCAGTTTTATTTCATATTTTGAATGTGTGATTAAGTGTTTAAAGGAAAGAAATCAGATTAAGTAAAAGATATATAATATACTAATTCCCCCCCCCCTCTCAGTATATTTTGTGCTTAATAGTTGGTATCAAAGTAGGTTGCTTTGGAAAAAGTTTTATAACTTGAAGGTAGATTAGGAAAGCATGATGTCTATATCACATGAAGGTTTTTCTATAAATAAGACACCTTTGTTTGATGCGAGAAATTATGATTTTTGGAGCATAAGGATGAAGACTTATTTTATGGCCCTTAGATTTGACATTTGGAAAGCATTAGTGGAGGAATATGAAGAGCCATAAACACTTGTAATTACTTTAGTGGAAAAGAAGGCTAGTGAAAATAATGCTAATGCTTTAAATGTTATTTTATGTGGTTTATATGAATCAAAGTTTTTTAAAGTTATGCAATGTAAATCTACTCATGAAACTTGGGTAAAACTTGAGAATATTTACAAAGGTGATGGAAAGGTTCAACAAGCTAAGCTTCAAACTTTTAGAAGATAGTTTGAGAGTTTGAAGATGGAAGAGGAAGAAAATATATCAAGTTATCTTTTATGGGTTGATCACATAGTTAATTAGATTAAAGGTCTTAGATAAAAGTTAGAAGAATCAATTGTGGTACAAAACTTTTTGAGATCTCTACCATTGAGATATGATGCAAAAGTTTTAGCAATTGAAGAGATGAAAATTTTATCCAAACTAAAGATGGATGAGCTACATGATATTCTTACGACATATGAGATGCGGACCAAACAAGAGAAACCCTCAAATAGAGAAGCTACTTTCAAGACATCAAAGAAAGAGAAGGATAAGATTCAAGAATCAAGTGACAGTTCTAGCAATGATGAAGATGATAATGGAGCTCTATTCATTCGCAATCTGAAAAAGGGTACAGGTAAATATCAAGGAAAATTACTTTTTAAATGTTTTAATTGTGAAAATATTGGACATTTTATAGCTAAGTTCCCAAATAAGGGTAATGGTGATAATGAAAAAAGAAAGTCTACATACAAGAATAATTTCAAAGGAATATCTAAGAAGAGATTTGAGAATAAGAGTTTGTATTCTAAAGATCCTAGATCAGTAGAAGATAGTGGAGTCAGTGATTGAGAAGAAGAAGAGATTATATCTATAGCCATACATAAAGATGCCTCCATAATAAAAATTATAAATGATCAAGAATAAGATTAGGATGAAGCCAAAGTGAATTTGTGAGGAGAATTCATTTGTGCCTTAGAAGAGTTAAAAGCTCTTGAGAAGAAGAATAGAAGATTAAAGCTCTATATCAAGAAAAATGAAAAAAAGTCAAAAAAATAATTTAAGATCTACAAATATACTTTGAAAAAGCCAAGAAAAATGTCTAACGAAATAGTTGTAAAAAGTACGTGAAGAATGTGAAAGGTATGCTATTGAAATTGCTTCTTTAAAAGTAGATCTTGAGAAAACAAATAAAGAAATCAATGATAGAGTAGCCAATGATTCAAAATTTGAGAATAACACTAATATATTAAATAATATATTATAAAGTCAAAGATCAATGTCAGATAAGTCATGTATCAAATTTGAAAAAGAGAAAGGGGAGGCCACTACTTTCATAAACAAGGTTAACATAGAAAAAGGAAAGAGCTATGTTGAAGCTCTTACAAAAGAGGAAATAAAAATGGAAGTTAAGAATATAGAGGACATCTCTAACAAAGAAGGCTAGAAAGAACAAAACTACAAAAGGTAATTAGGTCAAAAATACATAAACATGTCTTATTTTTATGGTTACTATTTTTATTGTAATGGATATGGTCATAAGAAAATAGAATGTCAAAAAAGGGCTAACAATTTTAGAAATAAGGAAAAGGAAACTCATGCAGATTCAAGCAGAAGCCATAACTCTTTTGTTCTTTTATCAAGATTTAATGAAGAGGCCACAATATGTTATAAGTGAAATAACTTCAGACATAACCTATTATTATAGAAGCATGTTTGAGTCGTCAAAAAGGACCAGAGTTTTAAGGCTCCATTCATCAAGATGAAAGTTTAGATAGGTACATGGTAGAAGAAATAATATAAAAAATATGTGTTGGTACAGACAACTTTGCATGCAATAAATGAATAAAATCCATGATTCATTGATAATTAATGTTTGAGGCACATGACAGGAGACAAAAGCAAGTTCATAACCTTTAAGAAGATCAATGGTGGCATAGTGAAATTTAAACATAATACTACTACCAAAATTACCAAAAAGGTACACTAAGTTTCGATAATGGTAGAACTAAAAATAAAAATGTTTTGTATGTAGAAGGTTTTAAGCATAATATTTTGAGTGTAAGTTAAATGTGTAATCATGGGCACACACTAATTTTTTATGTATAAGGTTCTGAAATTAGGAGAAAAGATTCAAATGTGTTGGTTGCAGATACCTAGAGAATAGGCAATAATTTGTATATGTTAATTGACATCAAAGGTCAAAGATGTTTGATTCAGATTGAATAAATTTGGCTATGGCACAGGAGATTGGGACACATAAATTTTGACAATCTTGTCAACATCAACAAGAAGAAAGTAGTCAAAAATCTTCCAAAGATTACAAAGCCATCTGACATGCTTTATGAACCTTGTCAACATGGGAAGTAGGCTAGAAGGTGGTTCAAATCAAAAGAGTACTTGGCCACTCAGATGTTAGATCTTATTCACATTGATTTTTGTGGACCTATGAGAAATCAAAAGTCCTCAAGGTGATAAATATTTCATGTTGCTTATTGATGATTTTTCGCGTATAACTTGGGTGATATTTTTATATAAAAAATTAGAAGCTTTCAGTCATTTCAAAGAATTTAAAACATCAATGAGAATGAAACTAGTTTGAAGATTAAGTGCCTAAGATCATATCGAAGAGGAGAATTCATGTTAGATCAGTTTATTGAGTTTTGTGAAGACCATGGAATAAAGAGACATTATTCAACAACCAAAACTCCATAGCAAAATGGAGTAGTTGAATATAAAAATAGAATAGTTTAGGAGATGGAAAGAATAATGCTAAATGAATCCAAGATACTAAATAAATATTGGAAAGAGGCATTTGATACAACAGTGCATATTTAGAATAGAGCATTATTGAGATTCAACAATGACAAGACTCTTTATGAACTATGGAAAGACAAACCAACAATAGTTGATTATTTTAGAGTTTTCAGTACCAGATGCTTCATAAAAAGAATCAATTAAAAACTTGGTAAGTTTGAATCTAGAGCAGATGAAGGTATATTTCTTTGTTATTTTTGTAAAAGTAAAGCTTATAAATGTTATAACAAAAGAACCAAGAAAATATTTGAAAGTGTAAGTGTCAGGATAGAATAAGAAGGAGCACAAAAAATTAGTGATGCAATAGACATTATTAAAATTGTTGAAGAGGAAGATTTTGAAGAATCAGATGAAGATGAGAAGAAGGAGAAATAGGACACCAAAACCCCATCCAAATATGTCTAAAGAAATCATTATGAAAGTGACATCATCAAGGACATAAATGAAGGAATTCACACCATAAGAATGATATTAAATGAATTTGAGCAAGTTAATTTCTTTTTGTTATCCAAAATTTAGCCTAGAAATTTTTCAAAAGATAGACATGATAAGAATTGGGTTAAGGCAATGGATAAATAATTAAATCATATAGAAAAGAATGATACTTGGGAATTAGTGCCTAGACCAAAAGATCACAATGTGATAGGAACAAAATGGGTTTACATAAATAAGTTGAATGAAAATAGAAAAGTGAACAAGAATAAAGCAAGATTAGTATGTAAAGGATATGCTTAGATTGAAGGAATAGATTTTGAATAAACTTTTGCACCAGTGGCAAGGCTAGAAGCTATTAGAATATTTCTTTCATATGTAGTGTTTAAAAATTTCAAAGTGTTTTAGATGGATGTCAAATATAACTTCCTAAATGGTAATATAGAAGAAGAGGTCTACATTGAGAAACCTAAGGGATTTATTATCTCAAATATTAATATCCATGTATGTAGATTGAATAAAGCATTGTATGGATTGAAACAAGCTCCCAGATCTTGGTATGCAAGACTTGGTAAGTACCTATATGATCAAGGCTTCAAGAGAGGATTTGATAACAGTAATCTCTACATCAAAATAGAAGGTAAGCATAAATTGATTGTTGTGGTATATGCTGATGATATCATTTTTAGAGGAAACATTGAAATATGACAATTTTTTTTTATAATATGCAAAAAGAATTTGAGATGTATATGCTTGGATAATTATCATTTTTCTTAGGGTTTAAAATATTTCAATTAGATAAAGAAATTTTTATATCTCAAAGTAAATATGCCAAAGAAATGTTAAAAAAAATTGCTTTTGAGGATTGTGCAAGAATTGGCACATCAATGAGTACAGGAAATAAGGTGAGCAAGGATGAAGATTCACCTATTATAGATCAATCTTTGTATAGATCTATGATTGATAGTCTTTTATATTTGATAGCATCAAGGCCAAACATTATGCATGTAATAAATATGGTTGCAAAATATCAGTCCACTCCAAAATATAGTCATGTTTAGTTGGTGAAGAGAATATTTAGATATATCAAGGAGACATTGGATTATGGATTGTGGTATCCCATAGGCAAAGATTTCACTTTAGTTGTTTATGCAAATTCAAATTAGGTAGGTTGCTTGGATGATAGAAAGAGTACAAGTAGAGGATATTTATTTCTCGATGATAGCTTAGTATCATGGCTAAACAAAAATCAAAATTTAGTATCACTTTCTACAACTGAAGCAAAATATATTGTAGCAATATTGTGTTGTACTCAAGTGCTTTAGATGAAGAAAACTTTGGAAGATATCAAGGTAAAATACGATGAACCTATTTCTATTTTTTGTGACAATACAAGTGTTATTAATATTTTTAAGAATCCAATGATGCATTCAAGAAAAAAATATATTCCCATCAAATATCACTTCTTGAGAGAGAAGGTTACAGATTAATAGATTAAGATGGAATATATTAGTACTATAAAGTAGATTGCATATATTTTCACAAAGGCACTACCAAAAGATACATTTGAGTATCTATAGGATAAGTTGGGAGTAATTTCTTTTACTTCTTGCCATTTAGAATCAACATCAGTTGAGGGGGAGCTAAGTGTTAGCTTTAGGAGAAGAATAGAAATAGGTATAGGTATAGGTGCATAAATAAGTGCAGAAAAGGTACAGGGAATAGGTATAAGTTTATATAGTAAGGGGGAGTTACTATATATTTTTTAGATGACAGTATGTGTAGGTTTTAGGATGTGTTAGTTTCAATTTGAGGTTACCATCAATGACAAAGGGGGAGATTGTTGGAACTATTATCATTGATGTTAAAGGTCTAGCATTGGTGATAAAGGCCCCATTACATTTAATGATTTTTTTAATATTCATATCTTAGCTAATGTGTGTTAAATTTATTTAGTATTAATGAATATATTTTTGGTTGCATATAAGTCAAAATAGGGCCCATGGAGAAGTCAAAGAGTCATAGGGTAAGGACAAAAGAGGAATGGGATGCATTTTATCATGAAGAGTCATCTTGAGGAATTCTAAGGGTCACCATGTGAAGACAGAAGAGGGTATGGTGGATTTTTCCCATGAAGGGATACTTTGAGGAATATGAAAAGTCACCAAGATAAAGACAAAATAATAAAGGATGCATTTTCTTATGAAGGTTCACCATGTGACTTTTCAAATGCAAGGATATGAAGGGTCATGCAAGTTTGGTGCCATTTTCTATGAGGATTGAAGGGTCATAGAGGGTGAATGCCAAAGGTCATTTGGAAAGCTATAAATAAAGGCTTGAGAAGTCATATGTGATATGCAAGAGAGTGCATGGTTTTTATTTGTTTTAGAGGAGAGAAAATCAAAAGATATTGTAGAGTTCTATCATTTGTTGCATATGCAACATTGAGAGATAGTTGTGTTTTATACACAAGAGGGGTTGGTGCTCCTATGGGTTGGTTCTCACAAATCTTTGCAAGGGGTTGATGCTCTTGTGGGTTGGTGCTCACAAACAGTTGTTGTTTTGGTGCTCGATAAAGGGGTTGGTGCACCTACAAGTTGGTAATTGTGAACTTTGTAATTTGAGTTAGTGCTCATTCATATACTTGAAATTTGTCTCCATGGTTTTTTTCCCACTTTGAGTTTCCACATAAAAATATGGTCTCTCTCTCTCTCTCTCTCTCTCTCTCTCTCTCTCTCTCTCTCTCTCTCTCTCTCTCTCTCTCTCTCTCTCTCTCTCTCTCTCTCTCTCTCTCTCTCTCTCTCTCTCTCTCTCTCTCACTCTCACTCTCATGTGGTACATATTATTATTTTAGTTTTATTGCATTTCTTAAATGTGTGATTAAGTGGTTAAATAAAAAATTAGATTAAGTAAAAGATATATAATATACTGATTCACCCCCCCCTCTCAGTATATTTCATACTTAACAATACACTCCAAGACCAACTTCCTCTATGAATTTTTAAGGATCATGCTCATAATGTTCATTTCCTCATTCATCTAAATACAAATTAGAAACTCCTTCAAGAAAAGATGTTGGAGATTGATCTATGTGAATTTATTCCTCATTAATAATGGCATAATTGACATTTTCCACTTTAGTCATGTAAGGCTCTAAGTGATTATGGTGGATATAATCTGATTCAAACTTCACTTTAGTACCATAATTTTTCCTAAAAACCATATAGGACCAATTGGCTACCAAGTAACCACCTATCTTACTTGTAAACTATCTTGACAAACAAAGAACAAAGTATGGAGGTAAATCTACCACAACCACATCATGAGGAATGGAAAAAGTAAGACAAGCATGTAAAATCAAATTCAAATCCTTGACTACTCCTAAGTTCTTTGTTGGTGTTCCATCTAATTGTAAAACTCCTTTAACCATTGGCTCATACTTGAGGCCTAGTGTATCCGTTATACACTTGGGCATAAATAAAGTACTAACCCCACTATCTATGATGAAATTGTGAACTAGAAAATCACCAATAATCAAGGATAGGTAAAAAGGAGGAGTCTTATAAATCTTATTCACTTGTTCATCAATGGGATAAATTCTATTTACCAAGACAACATTCTCATTCATAGCTAATCCAACTTGCTTACCAAGTCCTTGCAATTATTTTTAAAGCATGACCTTTTATCTAGGTATTGTTAATGAATCCCATTATTAAATGTTCATGTGTTACTTATTCATTTTATCCACAACATTAATAGAAGGATTGCTCATCTTGAAAGGTTATTTGGAAGCACTAGTACCTTATGGTGTAGCTTGTGGTGGTGGATGTGTAAGAGTAGGCCTTACATTCTGAGACTTATGATTTTCTTGCACATTAGGGGATGAGCTAGACCCACTCACCATTGGAGATGATTTAGGAGTCAAATTAGGTCCTTGATTATCCCCTTGAATTTATTCAATAGCCCTCTTCTTAGACCTAGTGTTAGAGGACACACTAGCATTCACATTGCTTGAATTCCCCAAATGATTGATGGTATAAAACTCTCCCTCCAAATGATTTATGAGCTTAGAATCAGATTGTGTTTTTACAATCTCCATTTCAATTTTCATTACATTTTTTATTGGCATCTCAAAAGTGGGAATTTGAGATGCTTGATTTTCTTGCATTGTCATGTCTTGACTAAGCATTTCATTGGCATATGCAACCTGGCCTTGATGTTGGTCATAGGAGGGATAACATGGTTGTTATTGAAAAAAATTGTTTTTATTGGGAACAAGATATTTGGAAGATGAGGCATTATTAGGATTGTAACTTTGGTAAGGTTTGGCTTGGGTGATTTGACCTTATCCTTGATTATTACCTTGAAAAGTAGGCCTATTTGCTTGTCCAAACTAATTATAGGTCTGATAAGGTCTATAATTTTGAGTTTGTTTCCTTTTGAGGGAAAGAAATTCATTAGTGACACTTTGGAGAAAACTCTTGACTTCATGAATCTCATTTATGAGGGCAATGATAGACCTTTCTTGACTAGGCAAAGGACCCAAGTTAGGTACTGTAACTTGACTAAAAGGCTGCAAATCAAGGAATAATGGCATTAGTGGCCTAGGAGTCATCTTACCTACTTAAAAAAGATAATTATTAGCATTGATGGCTACCTTATATGCAATAGGTAGCATATTCCCACCCATGGATTGAATGATCATGGACACATCACTATTCAATGCTTTTAGATAGTATAAGAAGGCATAGTTTAGAGTAGGTCTCACAAGGGCTGGGATCCTATCCCATGTTTTTTGAAATTTAGTGTTAAAATATTGCATAAATTCTTATGGTTCCATCTTGATAGTGGTCAATTTCTCAACTAGTGATAGATGATCATTCTTCTCTCCAAACCTCTTAGTTAATAGATCTCCTAGTTCATCCCATGAACCAATAGAACTTTCAGGTAGAGTCCCATACCAATCCAAAGCTTTACCATTGAAATATAATGCCAATAACCTAATATCCACTTTATCTTGGGTAATATTATGGATATTTTAGAAGTTTTCTATGTTTCTAATATGTTTAATGGTAGTAATAGGACCTTCTCCACTAAAAGATGGAACACTTTTAAGGGTTGCTCCTAGAATTTGGTTATATTGGGCAATATTTAAAGGAGATGATCCATTGAAGGATACAAAAGGTTAATTCCTAGACATATTGAAATGTAGGCTATGGATATTAAAGGTTTAACTTAGTAATAACTTGGAATTCTTAAACACCAACTCTATTGAATAAGGATGAGTATTCATAAAACTAAACCTTTTGACATAATACAAAGCCAATTGCACAAACTCAAAGGGTATACCTTTAGCATCAGACCTAGAGGTCACCTTTGGCATGGAATTTAGGGACTGATTAGGAACCAAAAAGTTTAAAACTTTAGTATAGTCACCAGGTATTGAATGTAGATGTTCTTGTAGATGCAATTATGTCAAGACCAACACCAATCTTGGACAATCTTCTAGGACTTAGAGTCCCATTGAGCATTCCAAAAACTATTGTCATTTGTATTTTCACCCCTTAAGGATATTCCTAGCTCTCTGCATCCAAGTGGCACAATAGATACATCTCTCTTGCTAAGGGTAATAATTTGTTGAGATGAATCTCTATAAGGACTGGCTCCCTTGATGCACTCTTTGAAATACTTTCTTACCTATCAAATTTGGATGAAAAGGGTATAGATAAACAACTAAGAAAACTAAAAATTGATGCACCAATATTTAATTTCCTCTTAGTGACCTAAATTATACTACTTAGAGCTAAACAAAGTTTCCTTCACTCAAGACTCACAACTCAAGATAAACTCTCACATCAATATTTCATAAGTTAGGTTCAAGAGGTATTTGAATGATTATGATGGTGATGGTTAATTCATTTGGGGAATAAAATCATAAACCATGTATAAAAAACATATACACTTAATACAGAACACTAACAAAGACTTGTAACAACTACTCTTCTGTACATTAGAGAATAATCAAGGATAACATACTAGAAAAGATCATCTTCTATTAGACAAGACCAACAATATTGCATCAAAACTCAATTTTATAGCATTTAATTAGGAAAATTCACTTTTTAATTAATTCAAGAGATATTCAAGTACAAAATTGGCTAGGGTTTCACCATTAATCAATGGAGGTTGCTAAAAAGAGCTAAAAGAGTCAATATTTTAGATTTTGAGAGAAGAACAAGACAAGGGAAGTCCAAAGGTCACTTGTATACTTGTCAATCTAAGAATATATGTTAAAATCTCATGAGAAAGATATATGGTATGAACCATGCAATGTAAGGAGGTCCAAATATCTATACAAGTCATGAAATTTATGAAAAGTGGCATGAAACTCCTAGTCTTGGCTCAAAAAAATGCCTTCATAATTTGAACTTGTTTAAACATCCCACCACTAAATAGGGATATTATGATGATTTGGATAAGAGGTAAGGAATTTAGGCATGTATCTCCATGCATTGGTTGCATTATTTCTCATTTAGAAACTCTTGGAAGGAAGCCATCACTGTCTATAGTCTAAAAAACTCCTTTTTCAATCACCCCTCACACTTGGCCTCAAAAATGACTTTATTTTTAAATGAAAATCCATGTTAATGAGTTAATAACACATTTTAATACCCTATATTGCCTTAGAGGCATTAGAAATGCTTTAAAATGGCTCACACTCAGAGTTCTCACCCTTCTCACCCTTGTGTGTCCACTATGCCATTTTTGAATGGCTAAAATAAGAGCTCTATTTTGGATACTTAAGATTTTTTCCTTGGAATTAAATTTCCATAAGGAGTTATTATAAGTCCTAATCTTCATCCCAAGCTTGATTTCATCTATAGACTTTTTTTGTATCCTACAAAACACATAAAATAGTCAAGAAAACCTTGTTTCTCACATTGTGTATATAATTCCATACAACTAATATTTGTGGGAGATATCCTAATGTATTCCTCTAAATTTTCCAATAACTTTAATTTCTAAAAAATGTCATTAGGATAGCTTTCCAAGCTCATTTTATCCATCAGGTTTAATAGGGTTTTAGGCAGTTCTAGGTCTTAATCTTTATTCATAAAGCTTTGAAATTTAATATTATAATAAATAAAAAAAACTTGAATCTAATGGACCATGATAACTCTTAAAAATTCCTATGGTTCCCATGCATAGTCTTATAAAAGATATGAGCACTTGAAGACACCCATTGAGCTTGTTTTCCTCTTTTTCAGCATGCTTGGAATATGTCAAGGATATAATTATCTTTCCTATGGGTTTAATTTCACTCAAAAATATTAAATATGTATAATTTAATCCATTTAACATGTTAAAATAATCTAGACATCCCACCAAGAGTTGGAAATGAAGATGGACCCCAAATTGGTTTTTGGTCCTTTGAAGGCCCAAAGCGTTTAACATGTATTTTATATGTTTGGACTATCTGACCTGATATTTTATGCTTTGGATGTCATCTCCTACTTATTAATTATTCATTAAAACTTTTATTATCACCACACAACCTCCCAATCACTCCACTTCTTCCTTTTCTCTCATTCACCAACTAAGCCTAGTAAAAGCTTACCTAGTTGGACTCTGTGCAAGGGGAATTTTGGTCTAGAGAGAGGTCTGAGCTTGTTATAGTAATTATAAAAACATTTTTAACTTAAATTCACATAAAAACGTGTTTATATGAGGCTATAAAATCTCCATATCAAGTCTTTTGCTCATTTTTCCCTCACTAGCTCACTTTGCCAAAGCTTGATTTTCCTAGACTAGCTGACCTCTAAGACAAAAAAGTGAGCTATATCCCTCATACCCATGGAAAATTTAATATTTTGGGATATTTTAAAATCCTTTAAGATAATTTTCACCAATTTTTTTTCTTTATTCCATGGTTTATGTGTCCAACCAACTCCAAATTCCCCAAAAAGGCCTCTAAAAAACTTATTTTCCTACATTTTCCTCAAACCTTCCTAAAAGTGACATCTCAAAGACAATAAAATGAATATATGTTACTATAAATTTTTTAAAATATCAAATTAATTCTACTGTAGCTTTGGATTCATCCAAAAAAACTCTTTTCCTTGGATTCCACATGTTCATCTATTGGGCCAAGAGGTTTCTTGACTCATGTACAGACTGAAAGCTTTGGCCAAGTAAGGAAGAGTGGATGGACATGTGTAATGGATATTGGAATGTGTATAATAATTAATTTGTCAATAATGGACCATATTTATTTTATGTAAAACTTATCTCTTCACCTAAACACCTTCAAGTCTTCCTCTCACCTTCATGTCCAAGACTGCAACATGGTGGTTGTAGGTGAACACAAGGGTATAAGAGATCCTTTGGAGGTGTTTTTCATGATTTTTGTATTTAATTAATATAAAATTAATTTTATTGAGATGACCAAATTCTTTTCCAATCACCCAAACTCTGACTTGGGCCTCATATGCACTTCTTAGTTAAAACTAGGTACCCTATTGTACTTTAACTGGGACACCCTACTTTTTACCCCTGTAAGAGCCTATTTTCTCAATTGAACCTTATTAATGATGATTGAATAATTGAATTAAACTATTAAAATTTTCAATAATTCATTTTAAATTCTACCAATAACTCAACTCTACCAAACACCTCAACTAGACCTTGTTTCTCAACTTGGTGAACTGTTGACTGTGTTTTTCATTTGAAAGAAGCACTTATAGGAGAAATATATTTATTAGGTATAAAAAACCACATAAAATATTTTATAAATATTTAAGGTAAATTTAATATCTTATATATCATTTACATCATATTTGTATTTCTCATATACATTTGAACCTCAAGACTGAGTCTCTCCAAACTTGATTGAGAAACCTTGTTTACTTACTTTGCCTGTAGATGTATATTCATCTAATTATATTGTCCATGATGATAAAATAATCCTATTGAAACCAATTGAGTTAAAATAAATTCCTTATCCTCCTAAAATTATTTAAGTTCCTTATAACCACATCTACACACCAAGCTAGCTTACTGCCTGTTGATTGGGACATTCTACTTTTAAGACCCTAGAGTAGGAGTACATTTTTCTCAGTTGAGGTTGATCAATATGTTTGTGAACTACCTTTTCACTCCTTGAGGTCAAAATTGAATTATTTATCCTTAATTACCATTTTTATAATCCTAAATCATCAAATAGGCATCAAGATTGCGATCATCATTCTAACCCTATTGTAAGAGTGCATTCCCTGCCCTTAAGGACACCTATAGGTAGTCATAGGGGTTCATAGGACCTTGTATTACCCTTTTTTGATGACTTAAATTTCATTTGAACTAATATAATTATTTTAAAACCATTATTAATAACCATTTTGTCAATTTTTCTCCCTTAAAGTGATAAAAGGTCATTTATTCCTACAGGCCTATAGATATTACTAAAGTATTTTAGTGCATTTTAGGGCATGTTTAAGGTCTCAAACAACATGTATTCCCTCACTATTTTACCTTTATACTTGGCATGGGTATATTATATTATATGGAATATAAGTTACACCTAATTATATTTATTGATACCATATAACACCATTACTTAGTATACTCAAAAAATCTCTTTGGTCTCTATTTGTCATTTTAGGGAAAACCTCCCTAAACCCAGTCTTTGTCTTCCAACATAGTTCCACACTCCTTTCCTTTTAGACATCTTTCATGGATTTTAAAAGCTTCCTCATCATATCAATATCCTTAATAATTGTCTATTTATCTCCATTTCTTCATGTAGGCTTTTGGTACCCTTCTTAGCCCCCTATTGGTGGATGTTTTGATACACCACAATGAGCTAAAAACTAAACAACATGACACTCCCCATACAAGTGAAATTTTTATTCTTAAATTAATAATTACAATGATCCTATATCAATTCAAATAGTTTTTAAAACATATTTTACCCTTCCATACCTTAGTATCACGTTATCAAGGACCTGTAAGTAGATGTTTGGCTATTTTATGCAGGCAGGACATTGAATTGGGTAAGAACATGTTAGGGAATATATTAAAAACCTCTCAAATGCATTTTTAAACCTTAAATTAAGTGATATAAATAAATTACACCTTTAAACCATATTTAATACACCCTTTTCAACATGAAAATCACTTACATATACGTGGAATGGAGTAATTAGGAGCATCAAATGACTATTTGAGCATGGTGAATATGCTTGGGACCATATTTTCACCTTTTCCAAACATATAAATAAGATATATCAACATAATAATTGTTTATAAAATTGATACACTGTGAATAAAACTTAAATAATAAGATGGAAAAGCCCATACATGTGATTATAACTAAAATTAGGCATGTAGTTGACAATGGAGGAAGACAAGCTTGTAAGCTACCCAAGACATGAGATGGTAGAACTAAAACATGTCAATAGGTTTTCACATGATCTAAATACTTGTGAAATACCATTTCCCATCTATATGAGACTCTTATATGAGAAAAAAAATCAGAAAAAAAGTACTTCAACTGAAACTGTACATAGTGACACCCTCTTGCATCATGGACTTACTCATCCAAACATTACGAAATATGAAAATAATAATAGAAAAAATATGATAAGGAATTAAATATCCTATGTATCTAACATCACCAACTATTTCATATGTATTTGACCAAAATAGAGCAAACCCTATAGGGTGCATGAAATAACTACCAAAAAAGTAGAATTAACTTCATGAGGATGGTTTCATGAAGAACAAGCCACTATTATTAAAAATATTTATATTTAAATTAAGGTATATAAATGTATTATAAACTCCCAAAATTTATTGGATTTAAACATCTTTAGCTTTCTATACTGAGTAAAAACCTGAAAGTCACTTCTGTGTGTCTAAGAAACCAAGAAAGGTGAAAAATAGTTTTGGCATCAAAATGGAATTTTTATATATAAATTTTTTTTGGGATGATGTTAAGAGGATTAAGGGACCCTCAATAGTCTTCTCCCATATGGTACACTTCCCCATGAGTCATACAAGTGCCATTTTCTCCCTTTTTTAGTTGGTTTCTAGAATTTTAGTTAGACAACCTTTAATATTCTGACGTAACTAACATTCTTGATAGTTATACTAACCTCTTGGACATTTTCAATGAATATAAGGCACCTAGGAACCTTTTGAACCATGCCATTTTTATTTATGACCCTTAAAATCACATTTAATGACCCCAAAAGACAAATTGACTAATATGAATATGACTAAGGCTAGAATGACCCTAAATGACATCAGACAATATGTAATACACCCCATGAAAAAATACTAGGCCTCCTAAAATCATTTAAGTTTTTACCTAGAGTTACCCCAATTTGACTTAAAAGTCAAATTTGGTCAACACAACCTTTGCATGATATCCTAATAATTTCATGGGATTTAGGGAAGGTTCCTATCTCAAATTTCATAGCATTGGTTTTGGATTTGAAGGGAATCCTTTATGAATGATTTTTAAGAATGAAAAGTAGTCTAAACCTTCCTAAAACCCTCATAATGACTCGATAGGTAAGATATTGTTGTAAATGGCTCAAAATGGGTTGTACCTAGTTTGATGATTATATTATGTAGAGTACTCTCCCAAGTTTCTCCATGTGGCATTAGTCTGTCAGAAGAGTGTGTAGAAGTTATAAAAAACCCCTTTATTCTCAAATTTTTGATGTATCAAGTAAGGTTGACTAGGTCAAAGCATGAAAATGATTAGAATATTATGTGTGAGAATTTTATTTTATGATAATGTAAGTTTTTGATCATGTTATAAACTTCAAATATTTTAAACTAGTCATGGAATTTGGCCTATTACTAAAAAGGCCTAGTGAGGAAGACATTAAGAAAACTAGGCATAAGTGAGAATGAGATTAGGTATGGGTTTTAGTTGATTAGGGATGGATCCAAATGCATAGGTTTATTTTTTAATACCTATATCACATATCCACCTTGAATAAAATATTTGGAGATGATTATATATAATAAGAAAGTTACTCTCAAAGTGACATGTCTAACACAATGAGGTCTGTGTAGGGTGAAGACATGAGATTGGTATATAATACCAATATTGATATTGAAAATTGTAATATATATATATATATATATATATATATATATATATATATATATATATATAAAATTTAAGGATCCTAAATTATCATAAAAATCCATTTGATGTTCATAAAAGTGTTCACACGAGTGTTTTAAGTCTTGGTTTCCATGACTATGTTTTGGAGCTATAGGCAGTTTTCTGTGTGTAATTGAGAATGATGTTACTAAGTCATTATGAAAATATTTTAAGAATAAAATTCACATGAAATTATTATATATGTATCATAGGTTCATTTTAATGTATTTTTATTCATGATAAATGCCTATGAAGGTGTGAAAAGTCAAAGGTTCTTGACTGGGTTTTGAAGCTTGTGTGTAGTTTTGAGTGAGCATATAGAAATGATCAGTTTGAAGTATTTTTACCGATATGATGAAGTATAATTGAAATTATGATGACCTTTAGGTCATTTAGCTACTATCCATATGATTTTTTTATATGGCTATGTGGAAAAGTTGAGTGTATGATTGAGATGTTCAAAGCACACTTTCTGGCAGTGAGAAGGCCCAATTATGAGTAGACCTAATGGTGTGGTTTGATTGAAATGAGATAAATGGTGTTGGGGACCTGGTTGATATTATAAATGGTCTAATTAAATTGTGTATGAAGTTTTTCATTCCTTTTTGGATGCTCAAGGTGTTCTAAGGTAGTCAAGGTGAAACATGTGTTTTGAGAAGGCCTAATTGCATTAGGTCTCTATTAAGCCTAATGGTGATTTTGGTCCTTATGAGCAGTGATTTTAGAGACAAAAAATAGTCACACCATTATTTTTAGTTTTAAAATACCCCTTGACCACTTTGGAACCCTTTCAAGAACAATCTAATCCTTTGACCCCTAACCAAACCTAAACCGTAGTTAGTTTGACTAAACTCGCTTAACCCAACCTTTTACCTATTTGATCCTTAACCCTCAACCACCGATGGTCAGGTTGAATTTCAATAGTCACCTTGACCACCAATGGTTAGGTTTCACCTCCTTAACCAAGAACAAGAAACTCACCTGCCTTGCTTTTTTAAAAATAACTTGTCCTCATCTATGTGTGAGCCATTACATGAGAGAGTTAAAATTAGGAAGCCCAGTTCATGTCTTGTTGAAACTCTCTTGCCTTTCATATAATAAGAGAAGATAAAAGAGGTGAAATAGATATTAAAAATATGCAATTGTTATCAAGATCTTATGCATCTAGGATTCTCTTTTTTTAGGTCAATCATCATCAACAATCCAATGAACTAGCTACTATGTCAAAGAGTGAACTTGCCATCATAGCTTTGCCAAATCACCAAGTATCATTACCCTATCAAAATCATGCCAAAATACACCAATGAGTCAACCACCTTAAGAATTCACCCAATCCACCTTTTTAAAGATAAGTACTTGGTTTCTAGTATTCCATTACTTTATTTATTTTTTGCATCCACCCTAATACCTACCCAACTCTTGGAATCTCACTTTGAGATCTCATCAATCATCCATTTTATAAACCCATATATATATAGAGTAACCCTCAATATTTATCTCAACCATCTATGTTCTATCCAACCACTAATGGTCACCTTGACTACCGATGATCACCTTGACCACTGACAATCAACCCAACCATCGATGGTCATTATGGTAGTAAAAACTAACAAGCTATTTTCACTTACCTACCCCCAAAAAAACATAATTATCTATGTACCTACCTATTCACAAACCCCTTTCTAATTTTTTGAAGCATACCCCAACCACCTATCACTAGTATTAATTAACTAATTCACTATCCTAATCATTTCTAGTCTATTTCTTAGCAAGAATTCTTGTGTTTAATTTCAATATCTTTTGATTATTGATGAAAGTAATTTCTATTCTATTTTATAAACTTAATTATTTAAAACATGTGGATTGGTATCCCCTAAGGAATCTCTCACTTTTGGGATCTAGCTATCACTAGGCAATCCACTCAACTTTTTATCTAACAAAAAAAATTCCTTTAGTGCGTTCTTATCTACAAGTCATCATCCCAAGCTACAGAGGATTTATTCACAATATTATAATTCAACACATGAAAAATCAAATAGGTTTTTCAATGATACCCATACTTAGTTTCTTCCTTTTACCTTTTGAAATAATAAGTATAAATTTATTGAAACATTTTAGCATGCCTAGTGGAACCCTTGTGTCTTTACTTGGGTTCTTGTTTGATTGCATTCTCTCTCTATTCTATTATTATTAACGAAATCAAAAGTTTCCTTTGGGCTTAAAATTAAGTACATACATCAATTTCTTGGAAGTTTAGTTCACATAGATTAACTCAAAACCAAAATAATCCATCATAGCTTCACTCTTTATTTCACACACTCAACCAAACCACTCTCATCAATTAAACATCAAACATACTTGAGACAAGGCATGAATATGATTTTATCACCTAGTAGTAACCTTACCCTTTCTTGATAATCTCACTTGGAAGTCATTACCAAGGGGAGAACCAACTCAGCTCTCTAGTTGAGTATAAACACTGGATATCAATATATTTTGGTTTTAACACCCTTATCATTATGGTGTGTGAAGTGAGGGGGTAGGCCCCAATACCAAGCCACATATTGATTCTAATATAGATTCTATTTGAGCACCTAAACACAATCTAAAACCAACCTTAGACTTCCTCTCTACTACCCACTCTGTAAACCAATTTTGGCCACACAACTTCTTAAGGCATTAGCCAAAATTGAGATCAATTAAAACTCTAAGGGCTTAACATATCTTCTAGAGTGTAATTTGATTTCTTTGATAATTTTCTTGTATTCTCTTTGTTTTAGTAGTGAGGTTGTTTGTGATTTCTATCTCCCTTATCTCATATGGTTCTCACTCACCAACAATGAAGAGACCTTGTAGAGCAAAACCCATCACCAAGCCAACCCACATCTTCTAGCTTTTTATCCATGAACTACTTTTCTAAAACAGCATACTCTCCTAATCCCTTGGGAAGTCCTACTTTCCCTCAAGAGGTTCCTTAAGGAGATGTGGATTTTTCTTCTTTCCTAGATAACAATCCCATAGCCTTGAAACATTATCTTACAACCATGTCTTATTATATACCAGCTTTGGCCCCACCTGTAGATCCACCTTATGACATACCTCTCCACCTCATAGGGAGTACCTCTATTTCCATTGTTACCACCCATGCATTGACTACCCAAGCTTCATCATCAACCAACAACCCCTTTAATACTACCATAGAAAACCAACCAACCTAAACTACCACTACCCTTATACCTTCCACTCCTACCAACCACTCCTCTACTATAGGAGTGCCTACCTATAACACTACCAACCTTCCTTTATCCATCCCCATTCCATTTACCATTACTATACTTCAAATCCTTGTGGTGTCCATACCCTTTACCTTTCCACTGATCAATATAAGGTTCACCACCCTTCCATCGATCACCAACCCAACTAATGCCCCTATCCAATAAGCACCCCTTGTACCAAACTTTGTCTACATACCTAACCTATAAGGACATGTACCTCTACCCACTACCTAACCACCTACATGTACCTACCCTTATGCATCTTCCACCCAACCATTGGCATCCACTTACCAATACGTGGTAGCCTGCCCACCTTCTACCCACTATCAGTATGTCTCCCAATCACCATGGCACTATGCATCTTTCAACCTTTTAGGTGCACAACCCCAAGCAGACCTAATGAAGATGCTTATATACAAGATGACCAAATTAGAGTCATAAATTTAAGGTGCTCACAACATATTTTCATATGACTAAATATTTAATGAGCCCATCCATCCATCTATACCTATCAAGCCATATCCCCCCTAATGGGAACTTCTCAAGTTCTCTAAGTTTCAAAGTAAGGAGGATCCCCAATAGCACCTTAGGAAATTTAGGTATGTTTATTATCTCATTACCTATGATTATGCCCTTCTTCTCTATGCCTTGCCCATGTCTCTAGTTGATCTAGCATTGGATTGGTATAGTTCCATACCCAGGCATTCCATTTTTTCCTTCACCTAATTGGCTCAAACCTTCTTAGACCACTTTTTGATCAATATATCCAAGAAATTTTCTATCACCAAAATCTACTCTATCTATAAATTTGAGGATGAATCCATTTATAATTTTTTAGCTCATTATAGGAGCCTAATCAACCAACTTTCCTTCTCCCTACCTCAACCTGAATTCATAGAGATATTTGCTTGAGCATGTACTAAGCATATCTCCTCTACGTTGTGTGTCCAAATCTTTTGTACCTTTGATGAATATTTTACCATGGATCATAAGTTAGAGAATAGATCCATTAATGAAGGAAATCTCAAGCTCAAGAATAAGAACTCAACCTACAATAGGCTTCTTCCTCCCATTCAAACAACTGATCTAATACCAATACCAAGAGCAAGGGAACTGCAAATGTAGTTGTCCTTAAGTTTTATCCCCCACCTTTTGTCAACCAACCAAATTCCTCTAGTTCCTTAAATAAAAACATGAGGAACTAAAACTATGGCAACTAGAATCAATTTACTTCATTTGGAGAATCTTATGCTTCCATCTTAGAGAAGTTATTGAAAGCAAACATCATTCAACTTCCTATTATCAAACCTCCTCAATAGTTTTATGCCTCTCATCTTGCCCCTATTTGGTACAATAATAATGATCCATGTGCCTTCCACTAAGTGATAAGACATGACATCAGTAGGTACAACACCTTTAAGAGCCTTGTTCAATCACTCATTGATAAGGGGGATCTTGCATTGGATAAACCCAATGCACCATCAAACCAAGCCCTTGATATATTTAGGCAACCCTTACCAAACCATGCTCCTACCAAGAATGAGAGAAATAACGTTGATTGTTCTCATGATACTCATATAGTTAATATGGTCCTTGATGCAATCATTACCTAACTACCTAGTACCCAATCTTTTAGTCCTCCACCATCTATTGAGATAGTAGACTTACCTTCCCTTCCTTCAAAAACCCAAATCAAAGAAGTGCCATCCTCTCCCCTCCATAGCCTCCATTTCAACTAACATATCATAATAATCAACCATCACCACCATATCTTTATCCTCACTTCTGAACAACCTACTCCTCATTCAAAAGTCATTCCTAAAGAGGAAACCCCCATGTCTACTCCCCCCACAAAATATCCACCTATCTCAACCTTAAATCTTTCGATTGACAAAGAGGATGAGGTTATCATCCCTATGTCTCTACCTAATGATTTATCTTTTAGGTCCACTATTCAGGGAATAAAATTGGCCTACAAACTAATCTCTTAGTTAGTAAAAAAATTGGAATTTATTTCCAAACCTAACATGGATCGAGATACCTTGTGGAAATAATTAGTCATACCTTATATCACCAAAAAAGAACCTCCAACCATACCCTTAATAGACCAACCCACCACTTCTACCATCTAAACTTCTACCCTACCAACCAAACCAATAACAACTTTTACCAATCCAATAATCCCTCGCCATCTATGAAAATTGAACCCTAAGTGACCAAATTACCTTCTCAAACTAGGTTAACCAAATCAACTAAGAACATTGGCACCTTCCCTACACAGAGTCTTAACCACTCATTTGTGAAAGTGGACCTATTCCCTTCAAAATCACCAACCAAGTGCCAAACCAAAGTAACCAAAGAGCTAAAACCACCCAAGGGCCTGAAGACCCAAATTTTACCTCCTTAAACCTTGAATTCTATTTTGGGACCTCACCCTTCTACCTTGAGCAGAGACCCAATCATCTCTATCACAACCCCACCACCTATTTTTGTTACACCTTCATAGTTGATTTATGACACACCTCTCTTTACCGAACAAATAACACCCATACTACCCACCTTACAATATTCTACTTCCAGCTCATTATCCTCCTTGTCTAAACCAAAGCCACTAAACAAGTGTACCTCCTTACCTAAGGCACGTAGCACCAAACCTACTTCCAAGCATCCTTTTGCCTCAACAACTAAATCCAAGACTGCTAAACTTTAACACCATTAGATAAATCCTACTTGACCATTTTCCATAGGTTATTATAATATTCTTGCTTGGCCTTACCACCCATCAGGACCTTTGACCCTCTAGCTTCAAAACACATCTAGTACAATGACCATAAAGTGTGATCTTATCATAGGACACTAGGCCATGACACGGAGAACTACAAATCTCTTTGAACCATTATCCACCAATTTTATGATGAGTATGATCTATTAACATATGAACCTCTTATGGGATCCATACCAATCCAGCCAACAACCATATCTACCTAATGCTTACCTACTTTTCCACTCTCACCTAAGAGTGAAGATGAATCTGACCAATATCCTTCTCTAGCCTATCCTTCTATCCATACCATTAATGTGGTCATGAGATCATAATAGAATGATAAGGGGAAGGATATGGTGTCTATTCCATAGACATATCCATCTTCAATCTCCCAACCAACCCATACCCAACCATCTCGATATTTTACCAAACCCAAGGTGTCTATTTTAAGTGCCTCCCAATCTAACCCCTTAAAATCTATTAGGAGAGTTATCCTCAAGCAACTTCACCAGACCTTGGTGAAGATGATCTTGTATGAGTTAATCTCTACCTCTCCCAATCACCACCAAGTACTAATAGAGGCTTTTTAATCCATGGAGGTCCAACCTAAAGACCCTCAACCTCTATTAGCCTTTGTTGGTGCCCTTCAAATTTCCAACCTTCTTACCTTTAAGGATTCAAAGATACTCTCTATCTATCCTAAGGACCCATATCCACCTCTCTTTATTACTTCTTACATCAACCAAAATTACATCAAATAGGTCATGATTGATGGGGTAGCTAGCATTAACATCATTTCTTCCCATGCCAATAACCAACTCAACTTGTTGGATAATGTCATGTCTGAAACCTTAACCATCATTTGATCATTTAATGATACCATGGCCACTACATTGGGAACCATCATCCTTCATATCTGTATAAGACCCCATACACTCCCCAAACTATTCTATGTAGTGGAAGGTATTTTCTAATACAACATCTTATTGGGATAACCCTATATCCATTCCATGGGTTATGGCCCCTCCACCCATTCACCATTGCATTAATTTTGAGCATGAAGTCCAAGTAATCAACATCTAAGCTAACCCAATTCCTTTTTGGACATACAACATGACCTATTTCCCTAATGATGTCCTCATACCCCCATCTAGCACACCCAAAATAACTAAAACCTAACCTTCACCCACCAAAGTGGATATCATATCCCCTTATACCAATGAGGCATAGACTAGTTCCTCTATCCCTTAAAACCAAATCCCCACCATGGACCCTCTAGAATCAATGTTCCATCGTATTTCATGGGGGGAGTATCACTTTTTATCCCTTGATGCTTTTCTTACTCCTCATGAGTATGGGAAACTCACCAATCAATGGGGATATGACCCTAATGTTAGAACTATCATTCCCTTTGGACCTCCCCATCATTAGACCATTTTGTTTTTGGGGGACTCGACAAAACCCTTAGCTCTTCTACCACCTCTCTTTCACCTAGGCCATTTACTATCGATTTCTCCTACCTAGATAAGCTGAGCTTCACTAAGACATACCTCCAATGATGTGCTTGGAAAGGATTTGGTCTTATCTAATATGAGCAAAACCCACATGAGTTGGTCACCATTGAAACCAAGAAGCCTCATGATAAGCATAGACTTGGTTTCATCCCACCTAATAATAAGCAACCCAGACCACCTACTACCATTATTGTCAAGGAATAAATCCCTTCCTCACCAACCTCTCCACCACCTACATGTGAGGATGATGACATCATCCCACCTAAATATTTTTCATCAACATGATTTACCTATGACCCTTAACTTATTAGGAGGGGGTAACTATGACCATCCCTTTGACTGATTATTAAGATGATAGGATAAGAATCTCCTACCATTAACACTATTTAGTGATAAGATGATGATTCTATTCTCACTTACCTTGGTGACCTAGATTCTTCAATCCAAAAATCCCTTCCTCCCAAGACTTTGACCATGTTGAAAAAATCTACCATGGATATCAACTTGGTCACTCTGAATAACCCTTACATTGTCAAACTTGGCCAATCACTAAATATTGAGTAACTTTGAGACTTCCCTTCTTTCCTCCAAGATCGTATCATAACCTTCACTTGGTCTTATAGTGATACGCCCATAATTGACCCCATTATTTCTACCCATAACATAGTCACTCACCTTGACACTAAGGTTGTCAATCAGAAGCTTCAATACATGTACCCTTACATAGCCCTTCTCATCAAATAAGAGCTTCAACATCTCATATCTATCAGTTTCATTCAACCTTATAGCTACCCCTAATGGGTTTCAAATGTCATACCTATCACTAAATCCATAAGGGGACTATGCATTTGTGTGGAATTTTGTGACCTTAACCTTACTTGGCCCAAAGATGACTTTCATCTATCAAGCATCGATTAGCTTATTGATATTATAGCTGGCCATGAGATGTTATCTCTCATGGATGGGTTCTTAGGTTAAAATTAGATCTTAATTTCTCTTGAAGATCAGCATAATATCACCTTTATCACCACTTGGGGAAACTTTTACTATAAGGTCATGCCCTTTAGGATAACCTACCAACATGACATGACCTTATCCATAATATTGTTGAGGACTATGTGGATAACCTTCTAAAAAAATAAAAAGTTTAAAAAGATCACTTAGCTATTTTTAGGATCATATTTGAATGCCTCATCCATTACCATGTTTGCCTTAACCCTAAGAAGTGCATTTTTAGGTTCTTATTAGGAAAATTTCTTGGCTCTATTTTCTCCCTTCATGGAATCAAAGTTAATCTCTCCAAAATTAAATCCCTCCTTGACATGCTTCCTCCAACTAACCTTAAGCAACTTCGTAGCTTACAAGGGAAAATTCAATCCATTTATCATTTTATCTCCTAGCTTTTAGACTGATGGCAACCATTCCACCACCTTCTATATAAAGATGTGTCTTTCAAGTGGAATAACGACTATCAAAAGGCTTTTGATTTACTCAAAGAGTACATTTTATCTCTACCTATCTTTACCCCTCCCAAGGATGACCAACCTTTCAACCTTTATATCTCTACCACTTACCATTCCCTAAGGGCAATGTTGGCTCATCGAGATGAACAACGTAAAGAACACGCCATATATTACATTATCCACATGTTTGTAGAATATGAGACTTAGTACACCCATACTAAAAAAATTTATTAGCTTTAGTCTTCATGGCCATCAAAATTTACCACTACCTTCTTAACCATAAAACTTATGTCATAACCAACACTAACCCACTCAAGTAGATGCAATCCAAGTCATACTAAAACCAATGTATGACCAAGTGGCTCATGCTCTTATCCAAGTTTGAACTTGATTTCCTTCAGCAAAATTCAATTAAAGGGCAAGTCATTACTGACTAATTTGCTAAGACAACTTTAGTAAACAACTAACCTCCTCCTCTTGAGTTACCTAATGAGTCCATCATGACCCTCTCTTAGGTGGATTTCACCTATCAAGTCATCATGTTCTTTTATGGATCAAAGTGTCAATGTGGTGGGGAAACAGGTATCATCCTTATCCCCTT
Organism: Torreya grandis; assembly: GCA_037957365.1. Lineage (NCBI taxonomy): Eukaryota > Viridiplantae > Streptophyta > Pinopsida > Cupressales > Taxaceae > Torreya > Torreya grandis. Next base: position 2,502,872 of record JARHVA010001733.1, read on the forward strand.
TGATGGTGAGCCTCTTCCTTTGTCATTCAAGCTTGATTTTGAATGTACCAATAATATGGTTGAATATGAAGCCCTAGTGATAAACCTTCAAAGTGCCTTAGTCTTAGGAGTCAAAATGATCAACATCTTTGGTCACTCCCAACTTGTGGTTAATCAAATCAATGAATCTTACTAGTGTAAGAATAATGTTTTGTAGCAGTACAAGAAACTAGTTGATGAAATTTTAGCATCATTTGAATACTATCACATCTAATCAACCCTATGATCTACTAATAAGTTCATTGTTACCATGGCTTCCCTTGCTTCTTAGATACCATCTGTACCCTCAAATTCTAAGTTGTCTATCATTATCCAAAGACTCACATAGCCTTCCTATGTCAAATCAGACTCTCTCACCATTTTCAATGTAGAGGAGACCTAAACTGACCTTTGGTATCAACAAACTTTGACTACCTTAACCTTGGCATATTTCCTTCTGGGATTTCTAGGAATGATCAAAGAATGTTTATCCAAAGTACCTCATAATATACCATTATGGGTGGAATTATTTACAAATGTGGCTTTGAAGGTCTCCTCTTTCATTGCCTATGTAGTCATGAAGCCTCTCATTCTATCAAGGAAATGTAGGATGGTATCTATGGGGGACACTTTAATGGCCTCATTATAGCTAAGTGTATCTTTCACGTTGGTTATTACTAGCCTACCCTTAACCAAGACTATTATTATTAAATAAAAAAGTGTGTTAAATATAAACAACATGATAATTTGCATCATGTACCTAGCCATAGTCTTTAAGTTTCCACTAACTTTTGGCCCTTTTCATAATGGGGTCTAGCCCTCATTGGTGAAATTAATCCCCATTACTTATAGTGACACCATTCTATCATCAACACAACTAAATATTTTACCAAGTGGGTAGAGGTTATTCCTCTAATCTCTACTAAAGAGGAAAATATTGTCAATTTTATCAACCATCATATCATCTATTGCTTTGGTGTTCCTCATAAGATCATCACTAACAATTTTAAATCCTTTAAAAATAATCAATTCTAAGGTCTATGTGACGCATTCAACATTAAGTTAAGATTCTCTTTGCCCTATCACCCTTAATAAAATAGATAGGATGGAACCTCTAATAAAACTCTTAATAACATGCTAACTAAAATGGTTAATGCATTTGGTTGACATTGGCATTTGCACATCCCCTTCACCTTATGAGCATATTTTAATAACACTAGAACTCCTACAGGTGCTACCCCTTTAAATTTGGTGTTTGGATCAAAAGTCATCTTGCCTCTCGAGGTCCAAACCCACTCTCTTCATATATCTTTACAAGATCTCATTTCTAAGGATGATTATCATCAACACTATTTAGCCCAACTTGAGCTACTTGATGAATGCCATTTATCAGCCCTTACCCACATTCATGTCTATCAAGAGCGCATCAAGTGTGCCTATAAAAAACATCTTAAATTGCAAGAATTCAATATCAGAGATCTCATCCTAAAATAAAACCAACATGTCACTAATATGGAAATAAGCAAGTAGGACAAGTTTACTTTGAATTGGTTTAGACCTTATATCATAACCCACAGGTATGGATGTAGAGCTTACATATTATCTTCTCTTAAAGACCACCCAAAACTTGAGCCCCTCAATGATTCACATCTGCATCTATTCTTTTGTTAAGAGGGATCAATCTCACCTTTTGTCTAACTTAATCTCATCCCTTTCTATCTACCTACATTCCGTCTCCCTAGTTTAGGGGAAACTAATTATAACTCAATCATGTGATTATTTATCACCAGCATAACTTTATCTTAAATAATGGGTATCATGGATCTACCTATGACATGGTTCTCATGGTACTTTCCACACCTTCACAAGATGGATTCCCATGGTCATTGTCACCTAAACCTCTTTACACATAATCAACCTTCTTGTGCTCTTAGTTTTTCCTTCATAAAGGTGAGCCCTTAAGCCTATCTAAGAAATTCTATGTCAAGCAAGATCAAAATAATCAAAAAGCAAATTCCACACCAATATCAATCATGGGTCATTCCTAGTACTCATAGACCACTCCCTTAAAGGAAAACTATTGAAAATTTATTTGAAATTACCAAAATATAAGGTAGATTTCTCCCTTGAAGCATAGCTATAAAAAGGCATTGAACAAAACAAATAAACTTAGACCACTCCCTTAAAGGATGGCTAAGTAAAACATTTTGTCAAAAGCATAATAATTTCATGGAAGCTTCCTACATCAATTAGCTTCCCATATATAACAACTAGCAAAGGATCCATTATCAAATTCATAGCAAAAGCAAACTAATTTTGAAAGACACAATCAACTCTTAAATATCATAATAAAGTGGAAGCTGTAATCAACTTTCACAATTAAAATTGTTGCATCAATAAGTCTACATAATTTGGCATATACTTATTTATACTGACTCTTTGGACACCTATAGAAGAGGTATGCTAGTATTGAAAGAAGGTTCCATTTTCACCCATCTCCCCTTTACTCACTATATTTAAGGGATTTTGAGATTACTTGACATTATGTGGTTAATAAACATTTTTAATCAAATAATAAATGCTAATACAAAGTATTCAAAGGGCTTATGTTCATTAAGCCACTCCAATTTTAGTTTTGTTTTAGTCCTTGCTAGTGAAGAAGCATCATGCCCTCTTCTTATAATATAATGACTAGTTGATATTCTCATTATGATGTTTGTCTCTTGATTATATTCTTTGGTCTCCTATCTAGTTTTGTTAATTAGCTTACCTCATGTGTTTTATCTTAAACATTTAACAACAATCATAATCATAATGACAATAATAACACCATAGCATCTATGAGAATTTAAGCAATCAACCATTTTCATACCACATGTCTAAATCTAAAATAATGTAGTATATCCTCATTAAAATTTAGCATGTTATAATCATAACCAAAAATCAAAACCATCTCAAAACTAAGTCTATATCAATGTCTAACATCTATAAGCATAATTCATGATCACATTTAAGCATCACACCATAAGCATTAAACATCAATATCAAACTATGAACCATAAACCATGAACATGAGCATAAATAATGATCATATATATAACTTATGAGTCAAATAACATAATAATGTGTACAATAATATAGACATGTCTCTCTATCCAAATGTAGATCTCAGCACATCAACTCTTAGGCTAAAATTAAAATGATATACAAAATGTCATAATCTAGATATATCTATGCCCCAGGGGCACCACTACCTCCTAAAGCACTGCTAGATCCTGGTGCCTACCCACCTACTATACCTATCAATCCCCCAACTATCCCTATCTATCTAGATATATATGCTTCCCACTACCCTGATGTCACCACACTGGCACCACCTACCAAGATAACCCTATACTCACCCCATCAGGGTGCCTATAGACACTGTGTCAAAATTATGGCCTCATATTACCATAGCTTCTCTATTGTGGCTAGGTATCATGCTATAGGTATGGTTTTTGGTGGTCTTTCCTATACTTATACTGCTCCTCCTCTCTACCTTAAAGATTCCCTCTCCTAGGTCACCAAGCCTAGTGAGGTCCTAGCCTAACCCTTCTCACCTATCACAGTAGTAACCTAACCCTATAGCATAGCAATCTAGCCCTATAATGTGGCCGCCTACCCTTATAATGCTATAACTTGTCCCTAGGCAACAACTAAAGCTACTCTTGCATATCCATCATGGCTAGCCAAATCTATGGCCATCAACCTCACACCTCCATCATCTTTGCTAATGTTTTAGCATTATATATAGGTTGGTATCATGCCATGTACTCATATATTAACCCAACATCATCTATTTTTTCCCTAGCTGGTAGCTCCTTGTAGTCTAGAAACTCAACACAAGATGTGGGTCTGGTAGTAAGATCTCTGAATCCTCTCATACGTACCTGGATAATGGACCTAGAATACCCTATACCAAGCCAAACTACTTCTTCACCCTCTTAAATGGGATCAACTCAACCTACCCATCTCACCTACCAAGTATCCATATATATCTTTAAAGGATAGTGTCTGCTTCCTATAACCTGGACATACTAGAAACTAGACATATGGCCTCCAAGTGATGTCTCCTATCACTAGGGTACCTAGTACATCCCTGAACCACTCCACATCATTTACACCACCTCTTGCATTTGACACAGTAAAATCACCCCTCCATCACATAAAGGTAATGGGTAAATCTATCTATATGAAACCTACCCACAGTAATCCTACCAACCTCAATACCTAAATGTGCTCATAGGCTTAACAATGCAAAACCAAGCCAACACTGATGCCATACATCTTGTGGGCCCTAAACCCCCATAGATCCCTATTTATATGAAGTAGAATAGGAACCCAACTAAATATAGTCTGACCTAGTAATAACTTAACTAGTACCCCCAGTAACAATTATGGAAACCTCCCACTACTCGAGTCAAGAAGTGCAAAGCATGTAATAGAAATCATGAGCATGTTTATGAGTTTCCTCTCACCTAGATACCTCCCATAAAAAGAACTATACTTGAACCCACTAGCATGTCATTTGACCTGATCACTATCATCCCCATATAAAATCTTGATGTGATCATCTTACTCCTCATGCTTTATATGGTAGATTAGATTGCCTCAAGTGGAAGTCATGTGATCTAATGTAGATCCTTGAGAAATATAGTTATCTCCCTGATTAGAAATAAGAAGGTGTTCATAGCAGAATCCCATCTCTCAATAAATACTATGACCATGGATGCATCTTGAGGCACATATTGATAGTGCCTTATGGATCCCAACCTAACCTCCTTTATGTGGGCCTAGTCGACTAGGGTCATACCCTGCTATATCTCTATAAAGATACATGACACTCAGTCATACATCTATATAATTTCCCTAGCCTGCACCAATATAAAAGCATAGCTTAGTCACCTACACTATTATTATGTACTCTACCCTTTAAATACATGACCTATCTTTTTATCCATCCTACCCATCTACCTGATTCTCACTATAGTTTGCCTTCTAAAATGTAAGCTTATATTAGTCAAACAAACATTTACTTTGCCTTATCATATTTTTACCTTAGCTTTTCAAACCTATCTTTTAAACCTTTTTGACTGTCAATGGTCATGGTGACCACCGATGGTCATGGTGACCATCTACCGTCAAACACCCATGTTTTCTAGGGTATTGATCTTTGATGGTTTGAACCTAATCATCAATGGCCACTATGGGTGTTCCAAAGTCAGAATACCTAAACCCTACCTACCCTACAAACTAACAAAATGGAAATATAAACATCCTAATTAGCTAACCTAAATCCTTACCCAACATAAGCTATCTACCCATCCCACCAATTCCTAAATTTACCTACACATTTACCCACATTCCCCAAAATCCCTAACTAGGGCATACCAATTAAAAACCACACAATTAAATCTACCTTGACCTCCCTGACCAATGAAAATGCATAAATTTATGCCTATTTATCAAATTTAAGACACCCCCTACCTTATTTCATGACCACCACCATGGAGTTTTCCATAGGCCTGCTCATCCTCATCCTTGCCCACATGTTCCCTACATCCTGATTGGTCACCTTAGTCTACCAAAGCTAACGGTCCACCATCTAACTTAATAAACACCCTCAGCAAGCACCTTCACCACTAAGCATCAAAAACCCAAAGGTCAAATTCAACCAATCACCAAAGTGTAAATGAGGTAAAAGTGATTCTATTTTCACTTTTAACCACTATTATTTTAGGGTTTTCACCTTATCCATCAATCATTAGGGTGACCATCGATGGCCACCCTTGAGCACCTTGATCATCGATGGTCAGGATACTTACCTTGTTACATTACCCTTAGTAGATACCTCCTTAGCAAAAACCACCCAATTTTTTAACCACCCATAGAGATCACCTTCTCCACCCACCTTGACCACCTCATCATATTATTGTTGGTCTATTTTGGCCTAACTAGCACACATTTTGTGACACTTTTTCCATATTGACACTTTTGAACTTGAACCACCTCATGATTATCTCACTTATGTATTTTTGGGAGAACTTACTAACTCAAATACTTGTGACACTTGACCTATTTGTATTTCCCATGGGAGCACTTCCTACTTTAGATACCCATGGAAACACTCACCTTGTCTAGGAGACTAATAGGTGTACCCAATCACCATGCCTAAATTGTGGTCACATGATACATTGATCACTTGTCTTTCTACTATCAACCTTTATTGTTATCAACTATGGAAACTTAGTCTTTACACGATCTCAACTATCACACCTTTTGTCACACTTTACATGCCTATTTATGCTTTAGTGCCTAACCTATCATTTACCATCATGATTTCCACCTTTTTCCTCACCTTCACCTTCCTTATCAAACTTGCACCTGAATCTATTTCACTTTATTGCCTCTTAGTTTGAGGGGGAACACCTCCTCCCATACTTGAGGCAACCAAAACTTTGATGAACATCAATTTTTGTTTTGTAGTTGGTTGATTCCAATCTTTACAACAAAAAGGGGGAAAATATAGATATTGTAAATCCATAAACCATGATTCCAAGTGTTGAAATACCCCTTGACTACTTTAAGACCCTCTTGGGACAAATCTGACCATCCCACCCCTAAACAAACCTAAACCATAGTTAGTTTAACTAAACTAGCTTAACCTAACCTTTTACCTATTTTGACTCTTGACCCTTGACCACCAATGGTTAGGTTGACCATCGATGGTTACCTTGATCATTGATAGTCAGGTTGCACCTCCTTAACTAAGAACATACAACTCACCCACCTTGATTTTCTAAAAATAACTTGTCTTCATCCATGTGTGAGCCATTGCATGAGCGAGTTAAAATTAGGAAGCCTAGTTCACATCTTGTTTCAACTCTCTTACCTTGCCTATAAGAAGAGAAGAGTAAAGAGGTGACATGTATCTACAAAATCTACAATTGTTATCAAGATCTTTTGCATCTAAGATCCTCTTTTTTAAGGTCAATCATCATCGACAATCTAGAAAACTAGATACTACATCAGAGAGTCAATTTTCCACCATAGCTCTACCAAAGTGCCAAGTACCATTAATCTATTAGAATCATGATAAACTCCACCAATGATTCAACCACCTCAAGCATTCACCTAATCTACCTTATGTAAGATAAGTACTTGGTTTCTAGTATTACATTACTTTATTTATTTTTCTCATCCAGCCCAATACTTACCCAAATCCTAAAATCTCATTTTGATATCTCATTAATCAACCCTTTTATCAACCTAGATCTATACATAATAAATGTTGATATTTGTCTCAACTGTTGATAGTTTGTCCAACCCATGATGGTCATATTGACCATCAACGGTCATCTTAATTGCTGATGGTCAACCCAACCATTAATGATCACTATGGTAGTAAAAACTAGCAAGTTGTTTTCACCTACCTACCCCCAACCAAACTTGATTCTCTATTTCCCTGCCTATTCATAGAACCCCTTCTAATTTTTTGAAGCATACCCCAACCACCTAACACTAGTATTAATTAGCTTTATCACCATCCTAATCATTTTTAGTCTATTTGTTAGAAAGCATTCTTGTGTTCAATTTTAGTCTATTTTGATTATTGATGTAAGTACTTTCTATTATATTTTATAAACTTAATTATTTAAAATGTGTGGATTAAGAACACTTAAGGAAGCTCTCACTTTTGAGATCTAGCTATCACTAGGTAATCCACTCAACTATCTATCTAACAATTTTTTTTTATTTAGTGCTTTATTATCTATAGGTCATCCTCCCAAGTAAAAAAAGAGTTTTTAAAAATATTTTGATTCAATTCATACACAATCAAATAGGTTTTTCAACCATACCTATACTTCGTTTCTTCATTTTCCCTTTCAAAATAATAAACAAAATTTTACTAAAATAGTGACCGACCTATGTAGTGGGTTTTTCACTTGTGAAACATTTTTATTGATCTATTCCAAGAGTGATCCAAGTATTGATAGGTTTGTGTATTACCAAGGTGGGTGAGATCAAGAGTCAAGTATAAAAAAGTCTAATATGCCTAATTTGACTAGTTAGAATATTGAGGATATGAGTGAATGAAATAGAAGTTTGGAATATTGGTAGAAGAATTGAAGACCATTAAATATGTGTGTTGAATATCTCATTAATTTATAACAATGTTTTTATAGATGATGATCAAGGTCATATGACATAATTCTACCAAGAAAAGGTCTAGTTGAGCGAAGAGGCCTAATAGGCTATTTGAAAGAGATATAAGAGTGTGAAGAAAAAAATAAGGGGATCATCATCATTTGAGTGAGAAATAGGTGTCCAAAGGTGATTATAGGTTCTAAGTGGCTGATTTTAAGTTGAGTCATCTAGGGGTTGGTGCCTCCTTTCAAGTTGGTGCTTGCTAAAGACCTAATTGAGTTGGTGCTTGACAAGTAAAGGGTTGGCAATCCTTGTGGGGTTGGTGCCTCACTAAATTTTGATTCATTACTTATAGGACCATATTATAAGATATGTGTTAGTGGTTTTGATCCCCCATTATGGTTTCCAACATAGGTCTTGTGTTCATCTGTTATGTTCCTATTTCATGCTCACATGAATGGTTGATTATACATTTTTATATCTCTAGATTAGTTTGAATGATTAATGAATGGTATATGGAATATAAAGAAAATTTTAAACATTGATTCACCCCCCATATTAGTGGTTTTTCTTCTAATAATTGGTATTAGAGAAAGGTCCCTTGTGCAGACCTAACAGTCTAAGGGAGATCTTTAGAGCATAGTTGGATTTTGATAATGAAAGTATTTATTATGATTGAAATGAGGATCTATTCATAGTCATTGAAACAACTTGTGAATGTTGTTCAAAAGAGAAGAATAATATATAAGAATGTACCCAACTTAGAATGAAAGTAAATACTATAGAGTCACAAATTGAGCAAGATGTAATCAAGATAAAGACATATTAGAAATTTAAGGAGAGTAATAGAAAGATTAAAAATATTTTGGATAGTCAAAGACCCTTTTATGATATGAAATGTCTTGGTTTTAAAAAGAAAAAAATGATCTCAAAGAGAGTCAGTTTCCAAAAGTTAATGATCTATCAAGGAGTCATAAAGCCAGTAGAATAAAGACCTATATAGAAGTGGTCAAGTTTGAAGTCAATCACCAACAATCTAAGAAGGGTTTTATTCCATCAAAGGATATCAAAAGTCGTGGTGTATCATCCAATGATAATAAAAATATAAATAAAGTTAAACAATCAAATTATGTGGATTATTTCATTGGTTATTATTTATCTTGTGGTCAATTTTGATATAGAGCTATTGACTGTAGATGGAAAATTAGAATATTGTGTTATAAATGTAACCAAAGAGGACATATTACAAGAGAGTGTAAGATAAAATATATGAGGAAAACTAGTCATGTTAAGAATACATGTAGTCATGATACTAAAGAATGGAACAAGAAATCAGACCCTATAGGTAAGATGAAAGAGAAGCAAGAATCTAGAGAAGAAAATCTATGATAGCCCAAACTACCTGTCATACTTAGAATGAATATTTGAAGTGGTACATCGACACTGGTTATTCAAGTTATAAGATAGAGATAAGTGCAAATTCATCACTTTGAATAAGAATGCCATAGGTTCAGTGAGGTTTGGAGATATCACATCTTCTAATATAGTTGGCAAAGGTGATTTTAGTTTAGACAATGGGAAGACCAAGACAAAAAAATTTGTTGTATGTAGATGGATTGAAACACAACTTATTGAGTGTAATTCAAATGTGCACCCAAATACATACCTTAGCTTTTAATGACAAAAGATGTGAAATAAGGAGAGAAAAATTAGGGAGGTTGATTTTTAAAGCTAAGAAAACTAAGAAAAATCTATATATATTAAATGAGATCACAAAATAAAAGTGTTTTATGATCAAGTAGATGAAAGTTGGCTATGGCATAGGAGGTTAGGTCATTTAAACTTTGAAAATCTAGTCAATATTAGCTCCAAGGGATCTATGAAGAACATGCCCAAAATTTCCAAACCCACAAATGCTCTTTGCAAGGCATGTCAACATGGTAAGGAGACTAAGAGGAGATTCAAGTGTAAAGAATACTCTACTAATATAATTATAGAACTAATTCATACTGATCTATGTTTTACTATAAGGATTATGCATTCAAGGTGATAGTTACTTCATGTTATTTATGGATGACTTCACAAGAATGACATGGGTAGCATTCTTGAAAGAGAGTCAGAATCTCTAAGTAAGTTCAAAACTTTCAAGGAATTGGATGAACATGAGATGAATGTGAAGATCAAGTGTCTTAGGTTTGATAAAGGATGAGATTTTTGGTCAAATGAGTTTGATGAGGTTTGTGAGGTCAATGGAATAAGAAGACAATTCTCAACTGCTAAAGCACCTCAACAAAATGGGGTGGTTGAAAGAAAGAATATAATAGTTCAAGAAATGGAAAGGACCATGTTGAATGAGTTGAATTTGTTTGATGCCTACTAGAGAAAAGCTTTGGGTACTAAAATTTACATAATAAATAGAGGACATATTAGGATCAATGGTGATAAGGCTCCATGTGAATTATGGAATGGCAAACCTACAAGTATTAACCATTTTAAGGTATTTGGGAGTAAATATTATATCAAGATATATTAGTGGGCCTTATGAAAGTTTGACTCAAGGTCTAATCAAGGTATTTTCTAGGGATATTCATTAATTAGTGATGCCTATTGATGTTACAATAAGAGGTTGCAAAAGATAGTAGAGAGCACAAATGTGAAGGTTGATGAGACAAAGAAATCATAATCTCAGTCAAATAATGATGAAGGATAAATAGAGATAGATGAGTATGAAGAATAAATTGAGGAGAGAAAGGACTCAAAAGTTCCTTCTAGGTAGATTTAAAAGGATCATCTTGAATCTCAAATCACTAGCAACAAGAGTGCAGGTATATAAACAAGAAAAATAATGGTGAGTAATATTAATAAATATGATACTACCTTACTATCAAAATTTAAACATAAAATATATGTAGAATAAATTGAAGATAAGTTTTGGATATATGCCATGAATGAGAATTTAAATAAAATTGAGGAGAGTGAGACGTGGGACTTAGTACCTAAGACTAAAGATAAAAATATCATTGGTACAAAATGGGTGTTTAAAAATAAGTTGAATGAGAATGGAGAAGTCACCAAAAACAAGGCTAGACTAGTATGCAAGGGATGTGCTCAATTAGGAGTGGAATTTGAGGAAACCATTACTCTTGTATCAAGGTTAGAGGTTCTTAGGCTATTTATTTCTTATGTAAGTTTAAAAGGCTTCAAGATATACCAGATGGATGTCAAGTTAGCTTTCCTAAATGGGAACTTGGAGGAAGAAGTGTACATGAAAAAACCTAAGGGTTTCCTATTTAATGATAATAAGTACTATGTTTTTAGGTTGAAGAAGGCCATCTATGGTCTGAAATAAGCCCCTAGATATTTTTATGCTAGACTAGATAAGTATATTTTAGACTAAGGTTTCAAGAGAAGAGTTGCAGATAATAACCTGTATATCAAGACAAAAAATGACCATCAGTTAATAGTGGTAGTCTATGTGTATGATATCATCTTTGGTGGAACTAATGAGAAAATGACCAAGGCCTTTGCAGAGGTGATGAAGTTAGAATTTGAAATGTCTATGCTAGGAGAACTATCCTTCTTTCTTGGACTTCAAATTAGTCAATCTAAAAATGATATGTTCACTTCACATGTCAAGTATATAAAAAAATGTTAAAGAAGATTGGAAGGATGTAAGTGCACCTATGGTTACAAGATGTAAGCTAATCAAGGAGGATGAATCTTCAAAAGTTAATTAGAAAAAATATAGATCAATGATTGGGAGTTTATTGTATACTACTACCTTTAGGCCTGACATCATGTAAGCAGTAGTTCTTATGGGAAGATTTCGAGAAGATCTTAAGGAAATTCATCTACAAGTAGCCAAGATGATACTTAGGAATCTCAAGGGAACTATGAAGTATATATTATGGTACCCAAGGAGTAATAAGTTTGATTTATTAGCCTATATAGATGTAGATTAGGCTGAGAGTCTAGATGATAAAAAGAACACTAGTAGTTGAGCCTTCTTCTTAGGTAAGTGCCTAGTCTCATGGATAAGATAGAAGTAACCATTAGTGTATTTATCTACTTGTGAGGCTAATTAAATTTAAGCAACTTCATGTTATACTCAGGTGTTGTGGATGAGACAAACCTTAAGATACTATAAAGTAGAGTTTGATGGTCCTAGTCCTATTTTGTGTGATAATAATAGTGCCATAAGTGTTTCAAATAATCTTTTCATGCATTAAAATACCATGCCCATTCATATCAAGTATCATTTTTTAATAAAAAAGGTAAGTGAACAAAGTATTAAGCTTGAATTTGTGTCTACTAAGGATCAAATTGCATATATCTTGGCTAAGCCTCTTCCAACGGCTAATTTTAAAGAACTAAGCTATGAATTGGGTGTGATTTTTTATCTTATCATTCAATAATCAAGTCAAGTGCTTAAGGGGAGTTAATAAGGAGGTGTTTTAGCTCCAAGAGTAGGAAATAAGTGCACAAGTTGTGAGGTCAAAGGGGGAGTCATATTAGTTTATCAAGAAGAAGATGTCTGAGGTATGTAATGAGATAGGGGAGTTTGTTGATATGATGTTTCATTCTTATTTATTGATTTTTGTTGTCCGTAGTTAATTTTCATTAATTTCAAATGGGGAGATTGATCTGTATAGGGGAGATGTATCCTAGTAAGAGAAGCTTATTTGAATGATTTCCATCAATGAGTGGTTGTCATTAATGACAAATGGGGAGATTATTAAGAATGTATTCTGAGGTATGCATGGAGTTGTAATTTATTTCATGAAAGTGTCATTAATGTCATTCTAATTTGTATTTGTTATTATTGATGTTGAGTTCATGAGTCATGTACTTGAGAGATCTAGTGAAAAGGTATATAGGATTGGTAGCATGTTTAGGTGAGCATTCTAAGGATTGTAAGAATAAGATTAGTAGTGTGTGAGAAATGAATGAGGTTTTATGACATGAGAATGAGGTGTTGAGATGAGTACAAGAGGATTAAATGTGTGTTCAAGGTCTAAGTATGGCTTACTGGTTTTAGGCATAGCATGCAAAGAGACCTAGTGTGGCCTAATGAGGGGTCAAGATCAGTTTCTAAGGTATCAGAGCTCATAAGAGAGTTATTAGAGCTATGATAAGTTGTATCAAGTGTGTCGACCAAGTATGAGTTCAAAGTCTAAAGGATAAATCATGAAATGTGGTCTTAAGTTTTTTTTTGTGCATAGAATGAGGTATATCAGACCCAAGAAGAATTTTATTATGCTTGTTGGTATGTGCAACCTTTGCATGAGATATTAATAATTTCATGGAAGTTAGGTAAGGTTCCTAGCTTAAATTTCTTATGATTTGTTTTGGATTTGAGGGGAAATCCTTTATAAATGAATTTTAAGAATGGAAGGCAGCTTAAACCCTCATAAAACCTTTATACTGATCTGATAGGGAAGATATTATTGGAAATGGATTAGAATGGATTGGATGACCTAGTCTAATTATTAGATCATGTATATGACTCTCCCAAGTTTTCTAGGTGGCATTGGTTTCTTATAAGAGTGAGTGGAAGCTACAGTAAACCCCTTATCTCTATAATTTTTAATGTAGAAGTCATGGTTAACTAGGTCAAAGCATGAAAATGATTAGAGGATGATGTGTGAGACTTGTTAAAATTTGTTGTTGATGTCGTGTGTTTGTGTACTATCATATTCCTAAGTTCATTGATGTTAAAGTAAGTTTGAGGTCAAGTGTTGGTTCACAAAAAGGTGGCTATGGTCATTGGTATGAGGTTGATTATTTGAGCTTACTAGTGTGGCTTTGAGTGATCTAATAGAGTATATTGTGAAGCATAGTGAGGTATGGTGAAATGAATAAATATATGTATGAGGAGTTTCTTGAGGTAGTGTAAGTTTCATGTCTTTGGTGAATATCTTCAAGAGCTTCATGAGTTCAAAGAGAGAGATTGTCCTCATGTCTTGTGTGTTTAATAAGTCTAGTTCAGTCTTGGGTAGTAACCTATATGGTCTAAGGAGACTTGGTAAAAGGAGAATTATGGGAGATACTATGTACCATATCTTAGATTATTTGAGGTGAGTAATGAGATACATAAAGAGTCTTGAATATCTCAAAGTGGTATGATGCCTAGTAGGTCTATATGATAGACTAGTCCTTGAGTATGAATATGGATTGTAGAGGCATGATGGTGGTTATATGAGTGTGTATGAGCTTACAATTATGAAATGAAATGTTAGTTCATGTGATAAAGGTTTTGATTCAGTCACATGACTCTCAAAGTGAGCCAAAGGGGTAAGTTCTTCTTTAGTGGTCTTCTCATAGACCTAGTCTTAAGACCTTAGGTGGAAGAATGAGGTATCATGATGAGATTTGGAGGCTTGTGAACTTATTTAAGAATTATTGTAGGTTTAACATGTTTTTTAAAGTATTTTTGTGAATTTTTAGGTCTTGAGTTGAAGAAAAAAGCATGAAAAGTGAACTTGAGGTCTCTAGGGTATGCAAAGTAAAGGTTTCCAAGCCCGAGAGGCACTTTTTGATACTTGTCATGTGTGAATATTGAATGGGAATATTATCTATTTGGGAGCTATGGAAAAGGGTCATAATTTTTTTTTCTAATCATTAGGAGTTGGTTTTAGAGGTAGAGCTTTATGAACAAATGTTAAGAATGGAAACTAGTCTAAAACCCTCACAAAAACTTGATATGGAAGATATTGATAAAAATGGATAAAAATCGATTGGATGACATATTTTTATGATTGTATATTATATATTATGCTTCTAGGTATCTCTAGGTGACAATGGTTTGTCAGAAGAGTGAGTGGAAGCTATAAGAAAATGTTTATTTCTTATATATTTTATATAGCAGATAGGGTTGACTGAGTCAAAGTTTAAAAATGGATGGAGGTTGAATATTTTGACTTATAATTTATTACCATGGAGGTTTTTTAGTAGGTTAAATACTTAAAATATACTAAATTGGTCATGTAAGTTGGCCTATCACTAAAAATTCCTAATGAGGAAGATAGTGATAAAACTAGGCAGAAGTGAGAATGGGATTAGGGATGAGTTGTCATGGGTTAGGAATGGATTCAATTGAATAATTTTTTTTAATACCTATAAAATATTTCCATATTTTTTTATATTTTTTATAGATCATTAAAAATATTGAAAACATTGTTCACAAGATGACCTATCTAGTGAAGATGACACAGTGAAGGTGTAAGTTTCATAGATTGGTCTATATATTATATATTTAACATTAGACATATATATATTTGTGTTTTAAGATTTTATAATAATATATAAGTATCATATTAATTCATTATTAATTATTTAATGTGTCTACATAGATTTTGGAATGCATAATCATCATGACTGGTCTATAAGGCAAAATGGCAGTTCTGAGTAAGCAAGTGAGAGTGATGAATTAGAGGATATCTACACTTAGATGAAACATAAAATAAATATGATGTTTTTTATGACAAAAATGACCTATCCATTCTTTTCATAATCTTTTAAAAAAATATATGAAGTTGGATTATGAAAGCCAAAATGGCTTATCTGGCTATGTAAGAATTATGAAAGAGAAGGTTAACAAATTGGTCTACAAGACCAATAGTTGACACTAAAAATTTATATATATGTATATTTTAATATTTTTTAGATGTAAAATAGTAACTATAAATTTGAATAAAAAATATTATAAGTGTCCTTATATTATTTGAAAACAACATTCATCAGGACTATGTTTTCAAGGTCTTTGGTAGTTTTCTATATGTTAATGATATTGATGTTCCTATGTCATTATAACCAGTTTTGAAGTATATCAAGCATGTGGTGATGTTATATAGATGATATAGGATATTACACATGAATATATATTGTTATAAAGTCCCTGTATAGATGTTGGTGGTCAAAGGTTCTTGAATGTGTTTTGGAGCTTTCTGGAATATTAGAGTGAACCTTTTGTAGAGGTGTTTCTAAGTATTTGAAGACTTAGTGATGGATTATAATGAGTTTGATTATGATAATAAGGACATGAAGTTTTAATAAATATTTTTTTTGTTCCTATAATGTGTTTCTATATATTTTATGAGGTTCATCTTTGAAGATAGTGTTTTTGGGGTAATTAGGCCTAATAGGTCTTTAAGGCCTAATAGTGCTTTTAAGGTGTGAGTGAAGGATTTTTGACCTATAAAGAATAGATAATGTTAGTTTATGTTTAAAATTAAGTTTTATAAATTTTTTATTTCATTGGTGATGTAAATTTGGGTCGTAGTGGTTCAATTTGTTCCATGAAGAGGATAGACCTAATGCATTAGGTCTCTAGGTAGGCCTAAAAGATGAAAGAGGTATAAGTCAGTTTGGCCAACCTAATGGTGATATTATTTTGATTTATTATTTTGTGTAACATGTAATATTATTATTTTTTGGGTTTTACCCTAATGTATTAGTTCTTTGGCCGACCAAGAGAGGATGTGAGTAAGTGATGTGTATTTATACAAGGCCTAATTGGGCTAATTGGGTGTGAAGTAGAGAAGAATCCTATGAGCAAAGAAGAGGGAAGATTGTGTAAGTGAAGGAGGTATTATATACTATCATAATAATGGATTTATACTATGATAAACATATAATATATTTTTTTTATGTGGATGATAAGGTTATTTGACCTAATAAGCCTGGTAAGAGGCATATTGAGCAAAGAAGCCTAAATGCTAGTTTGAGAGAGATAGAAGGTTAAAAAGAGATGAATGAGTTTATTGTATTTTGAGAGACTATAAATGTTGAATAAAATATGTGTTCCTAATATATGATAGTGATTATAATTTAGATAAAGAAGATATAAATCTAAAGAAGAGGTCACCATCTGTTGGCTGAACAGTAAGGTGTCTTGAGGTGAACAAGTTGGTCTTGGCTGACTTGGTGCTTTGTCAAGAAGGAGTGAGAGCTTCATTAAAAGATTGATATTTTTAGAATTTTTTTTGAAGTGGATGAGTTGGTATTGAGTCACTTATGGGGTTGGTTCCTCCTTGCAAGTTTATGTTTGCTAAAGGCCTAGTTGAGTTGGTGCTTGACTAGTGAGGGGTTGGTGCTCCTTGTGGGGTTGGTGCCTCACTAAATATTGATCCATTGCTTATAGGAATATATTAAAATATGTTTTTAGTGGTTTATATCCCTAATTAGGGTTTATATCATATCTCTTTTGTTCATATGTTGTATGCTTATGTGAATGTTGTTTATACATTAGTTGATGTATGTGTTTGAATGAATGCTTCATGAATAATAAGTGGAATTAAATGAACGTTTTAAGGGAATTGATTCAACCCCCCCCCCCCCACCCATATAATTATATATAATTCAAAAATTTATTATATATTAGGTCCTTTGGAGAAGGATTGATATCTTGAAGGTGATCCTAGAAGCACAATATGGCTAATCTCGTGAAGGTGAGTTACAATATCAGTATGTTTATCAGCTTGTAGAAGTAGAAATATTGGTGGATTCTTGTTGAGTATTGGAATATTTTTCATGAAAATAAGGTTTTTACATTATTCTTAGTACAAAAATATATAACTTGAAGATAAATAATAATTCTAGTTATTTGCATGATCTAGGTCATGGTTGAGGTTTACATAGAGGACTGCATGATGAAATAATGGGAAGATAGGTTGAAGTAGTTAATGTGTTTTAAAGTGTTATTGAGGTCATTAAAGGAATTTCAAGGTGTTATACATGATTATATAATATGGTATAAGGAATTTTTTTCTTGGTTTAGGTATGCACCTAGACCTAATCCTAGATCCTACTAGGTTTATTGAAGCATGATGGGTAATTGTGGTTAAGAATGATTATTTGAAGGATTAGTGAAAATATCTATTTGGGAAATATGAAGTTAGGCAAGGTAAAATGTTGCTCATATGGATGAAA
The DNA here is from genome assembly GCA_037957365.1 of Torreya grandis. Lineage (NCBI taxonomy): Eukaryota > Viridiplantae > Streptophyta > Pinopsida > Cupressales > Taxaceae > Torreya > Torreya grandis. The sequence goes on from JARHVA010001733.1 coordinate 2,521,007, forward strand.
GTGTAGTGATCATAAAGGATATAATAGAGGTGAAGCATGGAGTTAGGGTGAGTGAACTTAGGTCTCTTGAGTGTAATGTGAGATATTGGCACGACTCTTGTGAATAAAGAGTCAAGGATCAATTATTTGTTGAATATGTGGTAATGATCTGAGGTTAGATGATCTAAAGAGTAAGTTGACATATTTTAAGTGCATTGAAAAATTTTAGTGATTTAAGAATGATAAATGTTATGATTTTTCATAAATATGGCCTTGATTATGTATATTGAGTTGATTCATTGTGTTAATATGAAGAGTATCTTAAAGAGTTCAATGGTCTAGGAGTTTGAATATGACCTTAGGGTCATGTTGCATAGGTTTAATTATTTTGGTAACCTATATTGAGTTTATTGAGGAAAATAAATTATATCAAAAGTCTAATAGAAACTAGCTTATTCTCACAGACCTATTTGACCATGTGTTTCCATAAAGATGCTAGAAGTGATCTAATCCATGATGGCTTGAGAAGTATATATGGACAAATGTGGATTTTGATGGATCTATGAGTGGTCAAGTCCAAGGATTAGTGGAATATGTATGGATGACCTTGTGATAATGTGTATGAAACTTTCTCATTAATGTCAAAGGGGGTGAAAGTTCTTAATGGTCAAAGTTCCTATGGGAGAAAGATCTTGATGAAATTGTTCAGTTTGAGAGAAAATCAGCTTGTTGAGAGTAGTGTATTTTGAGAATGATTAGTTCATTTATGGTTTTCCATCAATTATAAAGTGGGAGATTGTTTAAATTTGTCATTGATGTCATGTGTTTATGTACTATCATATGCCTGAGGTCATTGATGTAAAAGAAATTTTAAATTCAAGTGTTTGTTCACAACAAGGTGGCTATGGTCATTGGTATGAGGTTGATTATTTGATCTTTCTAGTGTGGCTTTGAGTGATCTAATGGAGTGTCTTTTAAAGAATTTTGAGGTATGGTGAAATTAATAAATATAGGTATGTGGAGTTGCTTGAGGCAATGTAAGTTTCTTGTCTTTGGTAAAGATCTTCAGAGCTTCATGAGAGAGAGAGAGAGAGAGAGAGAGAGAGAGAGAGAGAGAGAGAGAGAGAGAGAGAGAGAGAGAGAGAGAGAGAGAGAGAGAGAGAGAGAGAGAGAGAGAGAGAGAGAGAGAGAGAGAGAGAGAGAGAGAGAGAGAGAGAGATTGTCTTCATGTCTTATGTGTTCAAGAAGGCTAGTTCATTATTAGGTAGTGACCTATATGGTTTAAGGATAATTGGTCAAATGACAATGATTTTATATGTTTTTGACCTTATCTCAAATGTTTGGAGGTAATTAGTGATCTACATAAAGTGTCTTGAAGATCTCAAAGTGGTATGGTGCCTAATAGGTTTATATGATAGACTAGTCCTTGAGCATAAATATGGCTTGTAGAGGCATGATGGTGGTGATATGTATGTGTATGATCTTGAAATTATTAAATTAAATGTTATATCATGTGAAAAAGGTGTTGATTTAGTCACATGATTCTCAGAGTGAGCCAAAGTTGTAATCTCCTCTTTAGTGGTGTTCTCATGGACCTAGTCTTAAGACCGTAGGTGTTAGAATGAGGTATCATGATCAGATTTTGAGGCTTGTGAGATTATTTAAGCATGTTTTGAGGTCTGACATGTTTTTTCAAGTATTTTGGTGCATTTTTAGGTCTTGATTTGAATAATAAAACATAAAACATGGACTTGAGGTTTCTAGGGTATGTAAAGTAAAGGTTTCCAATCCTGAGAGATACTTTTTGATGCTTTTTGGCACATGTGACTATTATATTTGAATATTATACCTATGGGAGAGATGTAAAAGGGTTATAAAAATGTTTTCCAAGCATTAGGAGTTGGTTTTTATGGGTAGATATATATGAACAAATGTTAAGAATGGAAATCAGTCTAAAACCCTCTCAAAACCCTCACAAAGACTAAATATGTAAGATATTGATATATATGGATTATAATGGATTATATGACATAGTTTTTATGATTGTTTATTCTAAATTACTCTTCAATGTTTCTCCAGGTGATATTGGTCTATCAAAAAAGTGAGTGGAAACTATAAGAACACCCTTATTTCTCAAAACTTTTGTATAATAGGTAGGCTTGATTGAGTCAAAGTTGAAAAATGGATGAAGGTTGAAGATTGTGACTTATAATTAATTACCATGGTTGTTTATGAGTAGTTTATAGAATTAAAATATACTAAATCAGTCATGGAATTTGGCCTACCACTAAAAAGGCCTAATGAGGAAGACAATGAGAAAACTAGGCATAAGTGAGAATGGGATTAGGGATGAGTTGTCATGGATTAAGAATGGATATAATTTCATGAGGTTGTTTTAAAATACATATAACACTTTTTAACATTGGTTATATGTTTTTTAGATCATTTAAAAATATTGAAAATGTTTTTCATAAGATGACTTATCTTGTGAAGATGAGATAGTGAAGGTGTAAGTTTCAGAGATTGGTCTATCTATTCCATATTTGCCATTAGACCAATATATTATAATAATATATAAGGATCATATTAATGAATTATTACTTATTTAATATGTCTACATAGATTTTTGAATGTATAATCATCATGACTGGTCCACAAGGCAGAATGGCAGTTCTAAGTAAGCAAGTGAGAGTGATGAGTTGGAGTCTTTTTATACTTAGACAAAACATCCAGTTAATATTTTTTTTTTATGACCCAAATAAAATATATTTTAATATAATATATGAGGTTGGATTATGAAATCTAAAATGGCTTATCTAGTTGTGTAAGAACTATGAAGGAGAAGGTTAACAAATTGGTCTACAAGACCAATAGTTGACACTAAAAATGGTGATATATATATTTTAGGATGTTATATAGGTCACATAAGAAATATTAATATGCATAATAAGTCTTGTAAGTGTACTTATAGGATTTGAAAACAATATTCATTAGGACTATGTTTTTAGGATCTTTGGCAATTTTCTATGTGTTAGTGAGATCGATGTTCCTATATCATTATGAAATTTTTTTAAGTGTAAAAATAATGTTTTTATGCTATATATACTATATATTATCTTATACATGCATTTTTAGTGTTGTAATGTGCCTATATATATGTTGGTGGTCAATGGTTCTTGACTATGTTTTGGACCTTTATGGTAGATCAGAGTGAGCCTTTTATAGAGGTGTTTTTGAGTCTTTCAAGCTCAAGTGATGAAGTATAATGAGTTGTATTATGACCAAAATGTAATTATTTTTCAAACATATGTGGTTTTTTACTATAATTTTTTTTTTATATGTTGTATGAGGTTCATCTTTGAAGATAGTGTTTTTGGGGTAATTAGGCCTAATAGGTCTTTAAAGCCTGTAGGTGCTTTCAAGGTCTAAATGAAGGATTTGTGACTTATTGAGAATATATAATGTAATTTGAGGTTCAAAATTAAGTGTTTTAAAGGTTTTAGTTCATTTTTTAGTGTCATTTGTGCCATAGTGGTTCAAGTTTCTCCATGAAGAGGATAGACCTAATGCATTAGGTCTCTAAGTAGGCCTAAAAGAAGAAAGAGGTATAAGTGAGTTTGGACGACATAATGGTTATATTATTTTGATTTATTCTTGTTTTTAATGTGTCTTAAGAAATTTTTTGGGTCTGAACCTAATGGATTATTTCTTTGGCTAACCAAGTGAGGATGTGATCAAGTGATGTGTATTTATACAAGGCTTAATTGGGCTGATTGGGTGTGCAGTAGAGAAGACTCCTATGAGAAAAGAAGAGAGAAGATTTTTTAGCATATTGAGGTATTATATACCATCATAATAAGGGGGGTATAATATTATTAACATATAATATATTTTTTATATTTAGATGACAAGGTTAGTTGACCTAATAAGGCTAGTAAGAGGCATGTTGAGCGAAGAAACCTAGAGGCTATTTTGAGAGGGATAGAATGTTAAGAAGAGATAAATGAGTTGATTGTATTTTGAGAGAATATTAGTTTTTAATAATACATGTGTTATTTTTGTATTATATTGAGTTTAATTTAGATAAAAAAGATAGAGAGATGAAGAAGAAGTCACCATCTGTTGGTTGAGTAACAAGGTGTCTTGAGGTGATCAAGTTAGTATTGGCCGAGTTGGTGATTTTTCAAGGAGTGAGAGATTACTTAAAATATTTATATTTATATAATTTTTTTTTGAATTTTATTATTTATATTCTAGTCACTTATGGGGTTGGTTCCTCCTTTCAAGTTGATGCTTGCTAAAGGCCTATTTGAGTTGGTGCTTGACTAGTGATAGGTTGGTGCTCCTTGTGGGGTTGGTGCCTCACTAAATATTTATCCATTACTTATAAGAATATATTAAAATATTTATTTTAGTTGGTTTTATCCACAATTATTTTTTTACACATATCTATTGTGTTTATATGTTGTATGCTTATGTGAATTCTTGTTTATACATTGGTTGATGTATGTGTTTGAATGAATGCTTCATGAATGATACGTGGAATTAAATGAATGTTTTAAGGGGATTTATTAACCCCAAAGTAGATATAATTCAAAAAATACTTTTATTTTATGATCATGTAATTTTATAATTATGTTAAATACTTTAAATATGCTAAACTGGTCATGGAAGTTGGCTTATTGTTAAAAAGGCCTAGTGAGCAAGATAGTGAGAAAACCAGGTTAAAGTGAGAATGAGATTAGGGATGGGTTTTAATGGATTAGGTATGAATAAAAATATATGAGGTTAATTTTAAATACCTATATAAAATATCCCCCTTGAATATAATATTTGGATATGCCTATATACAAGCAAAAAGTTGCTCTCAAAGTGACTTGTCTAACATAGTGAAGTCTATGTAAGGTGAGGACATGAGATTGGTCTGTAATAATAATATTGATATTTAAACTTATAATATATATATTTAAATATTATATAAGTATTATAAATGATAATATAAATACTTTTTAATTCCATAAAATTTTTCACATAGGTGTTTTACGTATAGGTTTCCATGACTATGTTTTGGAGCAACAGGCAATTTTATGTATGTGAGTAAGAATGATGTTCCTAAGTCATTATACACACATTTAAAGAATATAATGCACATGAATTTTTTATATAAGTATCATTAGTTAATTATAATTCATTTTTATTCATTATAAATTCTTATGAAGGTGTGAAAAGTCAAAGGTTCTTGACTAGGTTTTGAAGCCTGCCTGTAGTTTTGAGTGAGCATAAGAAAATGATCAATTTAAGGTCTTTTTCCCATTATGATGAATTTGAATGGAAATTATGATGAAACTTAGGTCATGGATGTTATATAAATATTATTTATTTATATGGTTATGTGTAAAAGTTTATTGTATTATTGAGATGTTCAAATCATACTTTATGGCAGTGAGAAGGCCTAATTGTGAGTAGACCTAATGGTGTGGTTCAAGGAGTGAAATGAGATAAATGGTATTGGGAACATAAGGTGAGATTATCAAGGGTATAATTTAATTTTTTATGAGTTTTTTCATTCATTTTTTTAGTCTCAAGGTGTTCCAATGTGTTCAAGGTGAAACTTATGATTTAAGAAGGCCAAATGGTGATTTTGGTCATTATGAGTGGTGACCGACCTATGTAGTGGGTGTTTCACTTTTGAAACATGTTTATTGATATATTACAAGGGTGATACAGGTATGTATATGTTTTTTTTTTACCAAGGTGGGTGAGATAAAGATTCAAGTATAAAAATAATTATAATAGGCCTAATTTGACTAGTTAGAATATTGAGGATATGAGAAAATGAAATAAAAGTTTGGAAACCAGGTAGAGGGATTGAATACCATTAGAGAGATGTGTTGAATATGTCATGAAGTTATAATAATGATGTTATAGGTTTTTAAATAATGTCTCCAATGTGACCAAGGATGGTGATGAGGAGTCATGTGTGCTAGAATGATAATAATAAAGTGTATTTCAATGAACCTCAGGTTCGTGCATGGTTCTTCAGTGTTTGACTAAGTAAGCCATTTGATGGATGATATTTTTGGTATGGAGATGTTATAGAGACCCTATGGGGTTTAAATTTTTATAGGTTTGTTAATGATGTCTCCAAGGTGACCAAGGATGGTGATAAGGTGTCATGTGTGTTAGAATGACAATCACAAAGTGTGCTTCAATAAGCCTCAATGTTCTTCCATGGTTATTTAGTGTTTGACTAAGTGAAACATTTTATGGATGATATTTTTGGTATGAACATGTTGTAGAGACATTATAGGGTGTTAATACTACTTATAATGAGTATGGAAGTGAGTGGATCTCATCTGGTAGTTTATTATTTCATCTAAACATTTTGGGTCCAGTGGTAGAAAATCTAACTAGGTAGTTTGATGACATCACTATTGTCATGTGGGAATGAGTCAAGGGGATTTGGTCATATTGTTGTGATCACATCAATACCTAGTTGTTAAATTAAATATCTCAAGTAATACATCAAATTATGGTCAAAGATATGAGGGTGCAAAGTTGGATTCTTAGTCAGAATTCATTGTTTTCCCATGCTTAGCCAAATTTGCAAAGGGTTCAGAAAGAGATGAGTAAGCATGTTGATGAGGTTAGTATTTGCATGCATAGAGGTTTCAATACAAATTATAATATGGGTATATTAATTTTTGTTCTTATATTTTATATGCTAAATTTAAGGTCACATGATGTAGTGAAATAAAAGATATGCATGAGCAAAGTTGGGCTCCCAAGAATTTTGATAGTGTTTTCCCATACTTGGCCAATTTTTCAATATGGCAAGAAGAGCTAAGTGAGAATTTTGATGGTTTTATATCTTTCACATGTGAAGGTTAAAAGATAAACTAATCATATGGGTCTGTTTAGTTTTTATCCTAGTTATTTTTCACTAAAAATCAGATCATGCGATGAAGCACATCAAAAGATATGCCTGTTCAAAGTTGGTCTCCTAGGCAAGTTTTAACATAGTTGGATCTATGATAGAAGATTTTGAGAAGAAATTTTAATGAAATTATATCTCACATTTTTAAGGATTTTTGGATATATTTATCACATGCTTGGATTAGCCTATGTAAGCAGATCATGTGGTCCAAATTAGAGATCATGCATCTAAGCACATAAAAAGTTATTGAGGTTCAAAGTAGGCTCTCCAGGAATATTATAGTTGGTCCCCATACTTAGTTAATTCTACATAAAGTTAAATTTTAGGCCAAATGGAGATCCAAAATATCATAGGAGTTCATATATTGAAGATATATAGTTCACATCAATTCAAAGAGGTCAAAGTGTTCACTAATTAACAAAGCTAAAGATCAAGACCAAAAGAAGATTCAATAATATGTGGGTGATCATACAAATCATGCTCTAATAGTGATTATTGATTGAGATGGTAAGAAGTGTTTAATGTTTAATAAATAAGAAAAGGTAAAGGATAAGGATATAATTGTGAGTGGGTATTTTTACATATTAATTTAATGGTACATGGTGCTTGATAAGGACCTCACTGATCCATAGAGATCATCGAAGCACATTGAGTCAAAGTTTCTAGATTGTATGAGATGAGATCAATTGTTAGATGTTTAACATTTGAATTTGGTGACTATATATTTAAGTTAGGACAAGATTAATGGTGTGTTTTTTATCCAAATATTAGAGGACATGAGATGTGAGCATTGTGTTCAAAGGTTAACTGTGACCATTTGTATTTGAATATTTGAATTTAACACAAGGAAAAACTAGAGCTCTGTATGTTTTTCATATCTTTTGATATAAGTCAAATTTGACCATATAGTAATAAAAAAATTGGTATAAGACTCCAAGTCACATATGTAAATATGGATTTGAATATTTTAAAGTATGTATAGGCATAATTATGAAGGTTTAAAGTTGATTGTATGTTCATGCATGGACTGTAAGTGATCTGAGAAGAGTATTTGAGATTATATGGATGTTGTTTCAATGTTTCATGGTGAATTGGATATTGTGAAGTGTTTTAGACTCCATGAGTATTCTCTATGTGGATTTTTGAGGTTTAACCAGTTGATCTTAAGTATTAAAATTACTTAAAAAGTTGACTATGTTTGTTGAATACACTAGCAGTTTGAGTGATCATATTGGAGGAGTGAGTTGAAGCTGTTTTGAGTAGAATTGATGAGTCCATTAAATATGGAGATGTTTTATAAGTCTAAAAAACTTATGTGAAGGCTTTGATCATCATATTTTTCCCTTGATTAGATTCGAAGAATCAAAATAGATTGCCTATATTTTGACAGTGTATGATCAGTTTGAGTGGTCATCTTGAGTGTGACAGTTTGAGGTATTTTGACCTATGTTGAAGTGTTTAAGGCACATGGGAATGTTTCAGAGATATTGGAGGTTATATTCATATGAATTGTTCATGTGTTTATGTTAGAGACTTGAATTTTTGGTTTAGTAGTTTGAGACTGTGTCTTCCGTGTTTGAAGACTTGAAGAGAGAGGTGGCCTAATTGGTAGGTTCTAGTGTGGATTTGGTGTTCTAAGTGGTATGAACCCATGTGGGAGTGAGAAAGGGATCATGTTGAATGGACCTATGTTTTTGGAAGTGGTCCTAAGTTTATATTTTTCTCGTTGAAGTAATAAATGGGTGAATAGGTCTCTATGAGACCTATAAGAGCTACAAGGACCTTATTAAAAGGTGTAGCTACTTAGGGGTGACCCATAGATGTTATGTCCAACCTTTATGGATTATAATGAGCCATGTATTAATGTGAGATAATCCTTAAGAATTAATGCAAGTCTAATGGCTAGCCAAGAAGTTGTTTATCATGAAGGCTCTATATATTGTGAAACCAAAGGAGATGTTTTCTAGGCTTGTATGAGAGTAGTGTGCATTGAAGCAAAGAAGAGAGGAGGCTGAGTGTGAAAATTGGATGGGTTGATAAGTAGAGTGGATTGAGGACTATTTTTATGACTTGTAGGTCATGTTTATGATGGAAAAATAGTTCTCTTTTAGGTTGAGCATAAGTGAAGAGGTCTAAGAGTGATCCAAAAGGATGTTTTGGATGTCTTGAGAATGAGAAAAGTATTTCTAGTGTATGTGAGAGCTTGGTGGATATTTTGAGAGACTAATCATAGTGTGTACAATGTGTATAACCATATATTTAGGTTTTTAATGTGGTGATAAAGTTTCTATTGAGTATTGAAGAGTGGGGTTAGTTGGGATATGTAATGTGTCCTAATTGATCTTTGTGTGTTATTTTAAGTATGTAATTTTATTTGTCCAAGAAAGAGTGTTGTGTGATCCAAAAGCTCGATTTAGATACATTGAGAGATTGACAATTAGAGTTCCATCATCATGTGTTGAAGACATTGATTCAAAGGTGGAGTTGTTCAAGGTAGTTGGCTAGGTGATTAGTTTCTTATGGGGTTTGTTCCTCCTTGTAAGGTGAAACTTGCTAAAAGTCAAGTTGTTGTGGGTGATCAGCTAGACAGGTGTAGAAGCTCCTTATCAGATTATAATCTCACTAAAACTAGGAATGGTAATTCTTTGATCATTTGTAGATGGTCTAAATTGGTTCTTTTTATTATAGGATAGTAGTCTAATTGTAGGTTCTAGTGGGTTTTATTCTCGAAGAGGGTTTCCCATGTATGTCATGTGTTATGTGCTTGATCTTCCATTTACTTTCTTATTCATTGTTATGAATGATGTGTATGACTCATGAATGTATGTATTGACTGGTTAAGATTTTTTAAGGATTGGAATCAAAGTTATAATATCTGGGCTCACTAACTCAATCCCCCCCCCCCCCCACACACACCATAATTGGTATCATAGTGGGTCCTTTGGAGGAAGATTAATAGCTTGACGGATTTTATAAGTATGTACAAAGATGTCTAAACATTTGAAGAAAGAGAATCAATAGTGGAAGGCTATGATCAAGGCACTTGAAGAGTAGATATGTATTTTTTAAAAAGATGCCAAATAAGATGAGAATGTTATCAATGATCTCAAGGTTCAGCTAGTAGATGCCAACACATTTTTGAGTTCAAAAGAGAATAACATAATGCATGGTGAATAAATTTTTCATGACAATAGAGAAGATGACATGGAAGAAGAAGAAGATCTGGAAGCTGAGCTCATGAGTGCACTTGGTGAACTAAAGGAATAGAAGAAGAGGAATCATAAGATGAGAAATATGATCAAATTTATTGAAGCACATGTTAGTTCTCTTGAGGGAGGTTTATTTAGTTTGTCCAAGAAAGAAGAAGAAAAGCATCAAGAATAGATCAAGCCTATTGAATTACAAGATTTTAGATTAAAATACATGGCCAACAAAGCCAAAGAGGATGAAGAGAAGATCAATATTCTTGAGGATCAATTAAGGACTACAAATGCAAATTTGAAAGCAAGAGAAGATGAATACACTTTACTAAATATTGAGATGGATTCATTGAATACTAAGCATGATCAATTTGTTGTCAAGATAAACAAGGCTGAGAAAGACTAAGAAAAGTCAAATCAAGAAAAGAAGGAAGCAAGCACCAAGATAAATGAAATAAGACCAGTTAGATAGTCCAATGCAATAAGGTATTTGAGTTATTTTCATGGCCATTGTCATTTTTTCTATCAATATGGTCATAGGGAAAGAGATTACAGAAAGATGAGCTATAAATATGAGTTCACATGGAGCCTTAGAAGAAAGATCAATTGGACATGAAAAAGTCATAACTCAGATCAATCAAGAGGTATGTTGAATAATATTGTTTGCTACAGTTGTAATAAATTAGGACATATTACCAGATTCTATAAAAATAGTTTGAATAAGAATTATGATCCTAAAGGTCAATCAATGGTGTTGAGACCAAAGACTTTAAAGGATAATCATGATCTAGGTGGACTACCTAATACTAGAAAAAATGAATAAAATATGAAAAAGACACAAGAATGATAAGAGAATTTATCTTCTATCTAGATAGAAAAAGAAGATCACATAATCATCAAGCAAAAGGTATAAATGATCTTGTTTGTTTTAGTTATCATAGATTTGGTTACATTACTAGATATTGCAATAATTGGTTCAATGAGTTCCCAAATCAAGGTGTATGGAGTTCTTAGTGTGTAAGGAAGAGGTCACAAATGGGTATGGAAACCTAAGCCTATTAGGAAAGATCAAACCAAGACCAAAGATGGTTTGTTTGCCATGATAAACATGAAGGGAAGACAAGAGTTTATGTTGTCTACTTTTGATGACAAATCTAAAGAAAAGAATGATGTCAAGCATCCTTTCAAAGTCAAGAAAGACTTCAATTCAGAAAAGGATATGGAGATATTAGAGTCTCTAGAGTTTTGGGACTTTTAGTCTCACTATGTCAAAAGGGTGTCTTCCTCTAAGCTTTAGAGAGACGCTTTACAAAAAGAAGCATGGTAGATGTTGGTTAGGTCATGTTTGTTATTATAGGACAAGAAAGCCATGAGAAGATGTGTTAGCTTACTATGAAGGACTTTGTTCATTGTAATACCTATGTGTTAAAATGCTCTTTGGTTGATCCATTTACTCTTAGTTTTTGAAGAACTAGCCCAAAGGATGAAAGGTAATGACTTGAGGGTTTGATGTATATAAACCTAAGGTGTGTGTTCATGATGATAATGACTCATTTTTGGTATATGGAGCTAAGTGGACATTAGGTGGATAATATGAAATGTTTTCATTAGTTGGTGACATGATTTTAATGCATGGTTGAGCCTAGTTTAGTGTTCTTTGTCATGAAATAATGTTGGCAGTGTGTGCAAGGTCTAAGAGTAGGGAATGAAATTTTTCTAGGTGACTAATTAAGGATGATGAGGTGTCAATATTTTATATTTATTAGTATGGTATGTTTATCTCATTCATGTGTGTTCAGGGTTCTTGGTCCTAAAGGTAAGAACTTGTCAATTTCTATTGCTCAAATTGATTAATCAAATGTTGAAAGACTATAAGACAAGGTTGATATGGAATATGAGGATAATGCATTATCATATCTTTGATATCATGAATAAGGTATCTAAATTTTTTAGATGATAAGTTGTGTATGTCATAGAGTTAGGGGGAGCTAACTCAGTTAGTTTGAATGGCTTGAGGAGTTATGCATAATGTGAGGGGTAGCATATGTGAGATGCTTCAATCATGTTGAAGACATTGTGTTGTCTACTTCAGATGAGAAATCAAGAAGGTTGTGATGATGACTTGATCAAAACAAGTCAAATGATTTGATAATGTATTTGAATCCTCATGTATAAACAAAGGGGGAGCTTTGTAATTGGTTAGGTCTTAAGATCATATAACTATGTAGCTGAATATGAGAGAGAAGGTATGGAGGCAATTGTATTGATTCATCATTGTTGAAAATGGTATGAAGATGTTCAAATAAAAGGTTCTTAAGCTCAAGTGACTTAGGGGGAGTCTCTATTAATGTTTTCAAGGTAAATTCATGTAGTTTTTGATTGTTCATGAATATTTTGTCTTCATATAAGCTTTGTATGATCAGAAGAATGTAGTCATGGAGCATGTTTGAGAAGCTCAAGGTGAGAATAGGTTTGCTCAATGTTAAGAGGAGTTTGTATCATCTATAAAAGATGGCATATTACTATTTTTTGGTCCTTTATGTCTTTTTAGGTCTATGAGATTACAAGTTTATCCCACTTTATCATTGTGTCAAAGGGGGAGAAAGAACCTGAAGAGAGAGATAGAGTATGAGCATAAGCTTTGTATTGGTGTTTAACATCAGTGATAAAGGGATGCATTATTGTAATTTTTTCAATGATGTATACAAGGTGACCAAAGATTGTGATAGGTGTCATGTGTGCTAGAATGACAATGAAAAAGTGTGATTTAATGAGCCTCAGTGTTCCTACATGGTTATTCAATATTTGACTTTGTAATAAAATTGATGGATGATATTGTTGGTATGGACATGTTATAGAGACCCTATGGGGTGTTAATTATTAGAGGTTTATAAGTGATGTCTCCAAGGTGACCAAGGATGGTGATGAGGTGTCATGTGTGCTAGAATGATTATGACAAAGTGTGATTCAATGAGCCTTAGTGTTCTTACATGGTTCTTCAGTGTTTGATTGAGGCATTTGATGGATGATATTATTGGTATGGACATGTTATAGAGACCCTATGGGGTGTCAATAGTTCTTAAAATGAGTATGTAAGTGAGTGGATCTCATCTAGTAGTTCACTATTTCATCTAGATATTTTGGGTCTAGTGGTATAAAATCTGAGTAGGCAGTTTGATAACATCACCATTTCCATGTGGGAATGAGTCAAGGGGATTCGGTTATGTGGTTATGATCACATTAGTCCCTAGTTATTATGTTCTAGATCTCAAGTCATGCATCAAAGCATGATCAAAGATATGAGGGTGAAAATTTGGATTCTCAGTTCGAATTTAGTATTTTCCCATAGCCAAATTTACAAAGGGTTTAGAAAGAGCCGAGTAAGTATGTCGATGAGGTCAAAATTCACATACATGGAGGTGTCAGGATAAAATGATAATATGGGTTTGTTAATTTTTGTGCCTATTTCTTATGTGCCAAATTTTAGGTCATGTGATGTAGTGAAAAAAAAGATATGCATGAGAAAATTTGGGCTCTTAAGCATTTTGACAGTGTTTTCCCATACATAGCCAATTTTTCAATATGGCAAAAAGAGCCGAGTGAGAATTTTGATGCTGTTATATCTTGCACATGTGAAGGTTTAAAAAATAACTAATCATATGGGTTTGTTAAGTTTTGATCCTATTTTATTTTTTATAAAATTTAGATCATGCAATAAGTGCATCAAAAGATATGCTTGTTCAAAGTTGGCCTCCCATGTAGGTTTTGACATATTTGGCTCTATGACAAAAGATTTTGAGAAGGCAGTTTAATGGTGTTATATTTCTCATGTGCAAGGGTTAAAAGAGTTTTTTTTCACATGGTTGGATTCTCCTATGTAAGGATATTATGAGGTCCAAATTTGAGATCATGCATCTAAGTGTAGAAGAAGTTATTGAGGTTCAAAGTAGGCTTTCTAGGCATATTGCAGTTGGTCCCCATAGTCAATTATGCATAAAGTTAAAGCTTAGGACCAAATGGATATCCAATGGATCACAAGAGTTCATATAGTTCATATCTATATTTCACATCAATTTAAAGAGGTCAAAGTGTTCACTGGTTAATAGAGTAAAAGATTAGGAGCAAATGAAGTTCCAATGATATGTGAGCAATTATATAGATCATGATCTAATGGTGCATATTGATAGAGATGGTAAAAAGTGTTTGAGGTTTAATGAATAATAAAAGTTATAGTATAAGGATATAATGGTGATCAGGTGTTAGTACATATTTATTGAATGGTGTGTGATGCTTGATAAGGACCTGACTGATCTACAAAGATTGATGGAGCATGTTTTGTCAAAGTTCCTAGATTGCACAATATGAGGTCAACTATAAAATTTTTAACATTTGGATTTATATGAATTTAAGTTCAAAAAAGATAAAATTTACATGATTGATTAAAATTTGAGATGACATGAGATGCAATAATTGTGTTCGAAGGTTAATCGTGACTGTTTGTATTTGAATATTTGAATTTAACACAAGGAAAAACTAGAGCTTTGTATTTTGTCCATATATTTTGATATAAGTAAAATTCAACTATGGAGTAAAAATGAAAGTGGTATAGGACTCAAACATACATATATAAATATGGATTTGAAGATTTGAAAGTATGTATAGACATAGTTATGAAGGTTCAAATTTGAATGTGTGTTCGTGCATGCACTGTAAGTGACCCAAGAAGAGTATTCAAGCTTATATGGATGTTGTTCCAATGTTTCATGGTGAATTGGATATTGGGGAGTATTTTAGAATCCATGAATATTATCTATGTGTATTTTAGAGGTTTGACCAATCAATCTTGAGTATGAACATTACTTAAGTGTTTATTGAATACACTAGTAGTTTGAGTGATCATGTTAGAGGAGTGAGTTGAAGGTGTTCTGAGCAGAATTGATGAGTCCATTGAATATGGAAATGTTTTATAATTATAAAAAACTTATGTGAAGGATTTGATCATCATATTTTCCCCCTAATTAGATGTGGAGAATCAAAATATATTGACTATATTTTAACAGTGTATGACCAATTTGAGTGGTCATCTTGAGTGTGACAATTTGAGGTATTTTGACCTATGTTGAAGTGTTTAAGGCACATGGAGATGTTGTAGAGATATTAGAGGTTATATTAATATGAATTATTCATGTGTTTATGTTAGATACTTGAATTTTTAATTTATTAGTTTGAGACTATGTTTTTAGTATTTGAAGACCTGAAGAGAGAGGTGGCCTAATTGGTAGGTTCTAGTGTGGAGTTGGTGTTCTAGGTGACATGGACCCATGTGGGAGTAAGAAAGGGAACATGTGGAATGGACCTATGTTTTTGTAAGTGGTCCTGAGTTTCTATTTTTATCATTAAAGTTCTAAATGGGTGAATAGGTCTCCACGAGACCTATAAGAACTACAAGGACCTTATTAAAAGGTGTAGATACTTAGGGGTAACCCATAAATGCTATGGATAACCTTTGTGTATTGTATTAAGCCATGTATTGATGTGAGAGAATCATTAAGGTTTAAGGTAAGTCTAATGGCTGACCAAGAAGTTGTTTATCATAAAGGCTCTATATATTATGAAACTAAAGGAGATGGTTTCTAGGCTTTTATGAGAGTAGTATGCATTAAAGAAAAGAAGAGAGGAGTTTGAGTGTTCCCAATGGATGGGTTGATAAGTAAAGCATATTGAGGACTATGTGTATGAACTTTAGGTCATGTTTCTAATGGTAGAATAGTACTCTTGTAGGTTGAGTATGAGAAAAGAGGTCTAAGAGTGATCCAAAAGGATGTTTTAGATGTCTTGAGAATGAGCAAAGGATTGCTGGTATCTGTGAGAGCTTAGTGGCTAGTTTGAGAGACTGATCAGAGTGTGGATAGTGTGTATGACCATTTGGTCAAGTTTTTAATGTGGTGATAGAGTTTTTATTAAGGTTTTAAGAGTGAGGTTAGTTAGGATATGTAATGTGTCCTAATTGATCTTTGTGTGTTGGTTTAAGTATGTAATGTTCTTTGGCCAATAGGGAGTGTTGTGTGATCCAAAAGATAGATTTGGATACATTAAGAGATTGATAATAAAATTTCTAAAACTAGGTGTTAAAGACATTAGTTCATAGGTGGATTTGTTTAAGGTAGCTAATTGGGTGGTTAGTTTCATAGGGGTTTGTTCCTCCTTACAAGATGAAACTTGCTAAAATTTTAGATGTTATGGGTGCTCAGCTAGACATGTGTAGAAGATCCTTGTGGGATGTAATCTCACTAAAACTAGGAATGGTATTTCTTTGATCATTTATAAATGGTATAAATTAGCTCTTGTTATTATAGGATATTAGTCTAATTATAGGTTCCAGTGGGTTTTATTCCCCAAGAGTGTTTCTCATGTATGTCATGTGCTATGTGCTTGATCTTGCATTGTCTTTCTTGTCCATTGTTATGAATGATGTGTATGCCTCATGAATGTATATATTGACTAATTAAGAGTTTGGAAGGATTGGAATGAAAATTTTAATATATAGGCTCACCAATTTATCCCCCCTCTTAGTTATTATACCTATAACAAGTGTTTATATAGATGATGAGCAAGGTCATATGACCTAATTTTACTAAGAAAAGGGCTAGTTGAGCAAAGAGGCCTAATAGGCTGTTTGAAAGAGATAAAATAGTATGAAGAACAAAAGAAGAGGATCATCATCAATTGAGTGATTAATAGGTGTCCAAAGGTGATCAAAGGTTCTAGGTGGTTGAGTTAGTGTTGAGTCACCTAGGGGGTTGGTGCCTCCTTGCAAGTTGGTGCTTGCTAAATACCTAGTTGAGTTGTGCTTAACTAGTGAGGGATTGGTGATCTTTTTGGGTTTAGTGCCTCACTAAATTTTTATTCATTACTTATAGGACTATATTCTAAACTATGTGTTAGTGGGTTTTATCCCTCATGAGGGTTTCCCTCATAGATCTTGTGTTCATGTGTTATGTTCCTACTTCATGCTCATATGAATGGTCGATTATGCATTTATATATATCTAGATTAGTTTTAATGATTAATGAATAATATATGGAATTGAAAGAAAATTTTAAACACTAATTCACCCCATCAGTGGTTGTGCTTCTAACACTCATCAATATTATCCTTTGGTTCATTCTTATATTATACTAGGAATGGGAATTCATAGGTCTCAGTACCATTGTTTTATTGGGATGTCCTAGAGTATTAGAGGAATATGAATCTATTGTATTTGTAAAACCTTATTATATATCCATTTCCTTCTTAAATATATTGAAGGTAATGTATAATTCTATGAAGTCTAGCTCACCATGTTGTGTTGTGTTATGGATTAGACACCAATTAGAAAGGGTTTCTTCCATGATATTTATCTTTGGCATCCTATTAGGTGGTTAATTTTTGGATTGTTTTCAAGCTTGTTGTACATATGAAATATGAATATTTGGTGGGTATTATGTCCACCAATGATTCCCATGTGCTTTTTCATGTTCAAAAATTCATTTCTTAATGTCTACACCATAAGTTAGATAACTTCTAGTTCTATTTTTATGGAGTCAAAATCAATACCCTACGTAGGAGAAATATTGAATGGTATTAAGGATTGAATCTAGTTTTGTGGGTTATATGTAAGCACTAAATTATTTAGGAAGCTAAAGTTTTGGTTGGGTGGAGCATGGGTTAAAGGCAAGTGGGTGTATACATGTTCTAGTTTTGGAACATTGTATTCTGATTTACATTTGGAATTGGGTTGAAGGAAAGAAAAATAGGACAAATATTGAGTAGGTCTTAGGCTTGTGACTAAGGGTTCAATTATTTATCAAATGCTTTAGTGTAATCCAAAGGTAATGTACCAAAATTGGTAGATCTATAGATAAAAATAATAGTCATAGGGTCTAGAGTGTTCTTATACATTTCGAAGGCCAATGCCTTAGTAAGTTGATAAGCAGCTTCAAGTCTATTGTACATCTTCTAGAATATAACATTAAAGGCTCAAATTGGTTCCTTTGGTTCTCTTTTCATGCTTACAAAGTGTTGGTAGACAACACTTGCATTGGTGACTTGTCCAAACTATGCCAAAAAGGTTTTTTGGCATTCATCCTAGGATGTAATTGAACCTACTAGCACATTAATAAACTGGTCATCTGTGACATATTCTAATATAAATGGAAAGAGTCTATATGCCTGTCCTCATGGACTATATTCAATATTCCTAAAATAGTTTTAAAATCCTTTATGTGATCATTGGTAGTCCTACCTCCTAAGAGAGAAAAGGAAGGAAGATACTTCTCAAGTTTTTTGGGTAAATCATGCATGTCTCTAATGATGTTGATAATAGAACTAGTTATCCAAGTTTGGGCCATTGGTCATAAAGGAAGATGGGGTCGTCTAATTGGAGAGTATGATTGAGCTCAAGGTTTTCTTAAGACACATTTAACTGACCTAATGATTATATGTATTTGAAAAGGTGGGTATATCAAGTTAGTGTCTAAGGTGGACCTTTATTAATCTTATAAGCATATCCAGTGCAACTCAAGTGATTATTTTCAAATAAATAGAGGTAGAGGTTCAAGCCCTCCTTCTAACACCAATTTAATTCATGTTGATTGGGTTTTATGCAAACTATGGAAACTTACAAGGTATCCTCTAATGTTTTAGGATTAGTGAAAGAATATTCACTCCAAGGCATGAGTTGTAGGGTATTGGGTTTTATAAACAATCTATTGGTGGAATATCTATGAGAAGAGAAATTGTTTATTATAGATAATTTAGCTATAGATGTGAATCTAGATATACTTGATATAGGTGGAAATATGATAGACCTAACCTAAGGTGGGCTTGACTAAAATAAACTAAAAAAGAGGGAAAGGTATGGAAAAAAAGAAGGCTTATGGACCAAACAAGATGAAATCTTTCTAAGCTAGCTCTTGAATTAGGGGTTAGACAAGCAATCAAAAACTAGTGTCTACTACAAGATATTATAATCACACTAACAATCAAACATGGCTAAGATTATAAGAAAATAGGAATTATTTAAAATTTAGCATATATAATTAAAGCTTATTACTGATGTTATATTGAAATTGCATATATATAAAGGAAGATTAAGATTATTGTTAGGTAAATATTTTGTCACCAACTAACTGATAGGAAAAAAAGGTTGTTTCAACCACAACATAAGGAGATTGATAGGCTAAAATTTCAATGGTTCATTCTCTTTCTTTGAATCCTTTGAAGTTTCAAACTCTCTGGATTCTTTTCTTTTCTATTGAAATCATTGAACCTTTGAACTTTGAACCTTCCAAGGTTCAAGGTTCAACGGTTTAACCTTTATTTCTTAGCTCTTCAAATCCTTTATTCTCTAAGTTTCTCAAAATTTATTGAACTCATTGAACCTTTGAACTTTGAACTCTTTTGGTTCAAGGTTCAATGGTTCAACGGTTTAATCTTTCTTCTTCGAAGTCTTCTTTTGTTTAAGTCTTTTATTCTTATTGAACTTATCAAACCTTTGAACTCGTTGAACCATTTTGGTTCAAGGTTCAAAAATTCAATAGTTCAACCTTCATTATTCAAAGCCTTCTTTTCTTTAAGTCCACTAAACTTATTGAACTTTTAAACATGCTGAAGTCTTCGAACTCGGTGAACTCTTCGAAGTGGTTGAACTTCTTTAAAATCATTGAGCGCTTAACTCTTTTTGAACCTTTGAACTCATTGAACCTTTGAACCTTTGAAGTGGGGTTAAATGGTTCAATGGTTCATTCCATTTGTTTGAAGCCTACCAATGGACCTTTTGGTTGAACCTCGACGCTGAACCAACCTTGAAAATGCCTAAGTGTTGGAACTTCTTTTAAAAAAAGCCTACCTATTGAACCTGTGAGTTATTTAGTTGAGAAGACTCAAATAATTGAAGAATTTGAATACTCGAAACATTTTTGAAAAAGGAAAGGAAGAATTTTGGCCTGCAAAACCAAAATAGTTGATATGTTGTCCCAGAAACAAGTGACAAATTTTGGGAACAATAGCTGGCTCCAGTTGGGGAACTTCCATCGATTGTAAAAACAACCAAAGGGAGTAGAATCTAGAATATCCAATGCCTTTAAGTATGCCATTGGGCTATAGAGTCATGCTACCCAAAAAATAAAGGCACCAAAAAGAAACAAAAATGAAAAACACAAAACCAGCTGAAGACTATACAAAAATAATTCTTGTGTAAAAATGATCTTATCTGATACTTCAAGAATTGACGTGCTTTAGATGCTACCCATTGTGAGGCAGAGAAAAGGGTGTGTCATCTTGATACTTCAGAAAGAAACTATTTTCACCATTGAGCTGATGAATATCGAATGGCCTCTCCATAGGGAATCAAATTTCCCATGCATTCCCTTTGGTACTCTTCTCTTGTCCCATAATAGAACTTGATCTTCAATCTAGAAATCATGGGTTTTTGCTTTCTAGTTGAAGAGATTCTTCACCAAACTTTGATGTGAAACAATTTGGTCCACCACCATAGTTTTCTACTCATCTAGCTTAGTTAAGCACATAATCCTCTTGTTGATGGAGCTTTCATATGTCTGATCTTCGACCACCTTTGCCAATTTCAATGCTGGTAATTCTAGGGTGATTGGTATCTCTGCATTGAGACCATACATAAGTTGGAAAGGTGACATACCTATTACCCTCTTAGGCATTATTATGTCTGCCCATAAAGCATCAAATAATGTTTTATTCTAGGTTCATTGGTTGTCATCTACCATCTTTTTGATGATGGTCACCAGGTTCTTGTTGCTCAATTCTGCTTGGCCATTCCCTTATGGAAAATAATCAGAGGAGTGGGAGAGGGTAATCCCATAATAAAAATAGAATTGAGTAATCTCATGAGAAGAGAAATAGGTTGTATTGTCTATCATAATCTTGGTTGGGACCCCAAACCTGTAAATGATGTTTTTCTTGAGTTAATTGCATACTACTTTTGAAGTAACATGCTTGGCTAAAATAGCTTCCACCTATTTGGTGATGTAATATGTGGTTGTGAGGACATAATCATGTCCAACACTTGAAGACAAGTTCAAAACACTAATAAAATTGATTCATCATTACTGAAATGACTCTTCTATTACCACTGGCTTAAGAGGCAAAGTAGCTAACTTGGGTCTTCTAATGAACTATTGGCACATTTCACATCTTCGTACCCATTTGTATGCATCTTGAAATAAAGTAGGCTAGTAATACCTAGCTTGGAGAATCTTATGGGTAGTTATAGGTGCATAAAAATGTCCTCCACAAGCCAAATTGTGGAAGGATTCCATAAGTTGGTTCTACTGCACTTTATCTATGCAACAAAGGAATACCCCATCAAGGTTCTTCTTATACAGCCCGTTGTCCCATAGGACAAAGTTGGCAGCTTTCAACTTGATAGTCCTCTTTCCTTTATGAGATAGGTGAGCAAAACACCCACAAGTAAGGAAATGAGAAATGTTTGAATACCACTCATTCGTGGTGGTGATAAAGAGGACTGTTGGCATGTCTTCAATTTTTGCTTCTTCATACCATGTTTTTTTTGGTCTATTATCAGCAATCAATTGGTAGAGACCCCTTCCCTGCACAAGCTTTATTAGTTTGATAACAAGATCAAACTCCTAGATTTTAGCAATCCAATTACCCATTTTGGTTCCAAACTCTTGCTGAGTTAATATGGATTTGACTGTGGTATCAAGAACTAGGGCAATAGTGTGTAAATTCAGGATGTAAAAATGGAAGTGCTTTACTGCCTTTACCAATGCATAAGCATGCTTCTCTAGATTTGAATATTTTATTTCATGAGCTTTGAGAGGATATCTCATGAAGGATACAGGAGATTCCACACCTTATTTATTCTATTGAACTAGAATTACTAAAAGTGTGTGCTTGGAAGCATAACTGTACATTATAAAATCTTTGGTATAATCTAAACAAACCAAAATTAGGGCATGGGTGATAGTTGTCTTGATGTCTCAAAATGCCAATTTGCCTTCTTCATTCCAACTAAAAGTGGCCTTTCCCTTCATCATGTCTACAATGTGGTGAGTCTTCTCAATGAACTTAGGAATGAACCTTCGTAAAAAATTCACCTTTCCAAAGAAAGAGTGAACTACAGTCTTACTTGTGGGTAGAGTAAGCTCGTGGATGGATTTGACTCTTTCTAAGTCAATATTTATGCCTTCTCGAGATATAATGTGTCTGAGAAGTTTCTCTTTAGTTAACCCAAAAATAGACTTCTTGGGATTTAGTGAGATGCCATTCTATCGACATCATTCCAACACTTGTTGCAGATGGTGCACATGATCAAGGTGATGCTTAGAAAAGATAGTTAAATCATCAAGGTACACTACAATGAACTTATCCATTTCATCTTTGAAATCAAGGTCCATATCTCTCTAAAAAGTGGTGCCAACATTTATCAAGCCAAATGGCATTCTTTGATACGCAAAGGTGCCCCAAGGTATGGTGAAGGCAGTCTTATATTGGTCTGCATCACCAACTTCCACTTGATTATACCTTGAGAAGCCATCCATCATTGATAACATCTCTGAACCAGTCACCATCTGAAGGACTTGATCCATGATGGGCAGAGGGTAATTATCCTTTAGGAAGGATTTATTCAAATTCCTAAAATCCATGCAGAGGCAAATTTGACCATTCTTTTTTCTCACAAGAACTATGTTTGCAATCCATGTAGAATTATGGATTGGGAAAATTATCCTAGTGTTCAATATTTTCTATATTTTAGATAGAATAATACCTGATATCTTTGGATTATACTACTAGGATTTCTACTTGTAAGGCACTGAATCACTCTTGAGAGGAATTTCATGGTGAATTTATTCAGGCCTAAGTGACTTTAGATCATCATATGAGTATGCCAAAACATCCATGTAATGGTGAAACAGGTCAGTAAATTTGATTTTCTCCTCTAGAGTGTAGCACTTCTCAATGTTCATCATCTTGGGATTTTCCTTGGTACCCAAATTTATCTGAGCAAACTCTTGGCAGGAGATTGAATTCATTTGTTGCTATTTGATGAACCTATCGTGCTTGTCAAATAGTTTCTCAAGGGAAACTAGTCCTTTTGGGATTTTATTCCCCTTGAGCTATAGGAATTCTTTACCTACATCTAAACTTATTTTAGAGGTTGATTCAAGTTTTTGAGGCTCACTGCCTTCAAAGTGAAGTTGTTCAAAGTTGTCTCTTTATTCTAAAAAGGCAATAATTTGGTTGTCACCATTGAACACTTTCTAATGATTGGCATTGTTAAGCACACTTGATCGAAAGATCAATTTGATAGTGTACCTATCTCCCTTAAAATCTAGGTGAGGAACCAAAAGAGTTGCAGAAATAGCTAATGCATCAACTTGGTCATTGAATTCCCTAGGTACTGCAGAGATACTGAAAGCATCAAAGCTTTCAATTTGATCCCAAACTAGATTATGGTAATGACACAATCTCTCATTTTTTATTTGATACAAGTTCTTGACTTGGTAAACCACCAGCTCAACATCTCTTTTAGTGTGAAGGAGTTTAACGCCCCTATCTTGAGTGGCCTTTAATTTGAGCAACAATGATTCATATTCAATAGTATTATCGGTGTTGCTAAACTAAAATTTATAACAATAGGGGAAAATATCTCCTTGAAGAGATATCAACACAATCATGGATCCTGAGTTAGTAGAAGAATAGCTACCATCAAATTTGAGAATCCACACATTATCAAAAATTGACCTTTCCTTAGATTTTTCTTCATTTGGAGTGGAGGATTCTTCTACACTTTCCCTAGTTCTACCAATCCTTCTGTTGTTCTATCTGAACCAATTTTTAGATGGTCATTTTCAAAAGTTTCATCAGCTAAGACAAGAACATCCTCTATAGTCAAGAAGTAATTACCCACACTTGAAGACTCAATTAGAATTTGAGCTTTAGGTGCAGATGTTTGAGTGACAACATATTTTGCTTCCTTCTCTGGGAGCAATCTCTACATGATGCCTTTGACCGAGATCCTTGCTTCAGACAGGTCCATGCTCAAATCACCACCAACATCCTTGTAGAAATTTTTCCCAAGAAGAATGCCGTAAGAGGCTAGGATGTTGGACACCAGGACTGTCATCTTGATTCTCTTATCTAAGAATGCCATAAATGCAAATTAGGCATCCTTGATTTGTCCTAGTAGTGGCACTTGTTTGTTCTCCATGGAGAAACATCTCCCAAATGTCTTGGTCAATGTGAGACTAAGGGATTCATCTAATTTGGCAGGCATGACATTGTCAGATGCACCTGAGTCTATGATATAATTGTTTAGCTAGTGTCTATTTATCAGTAGGGAGACATAAAATGGTTTTGTCTTCTTGGGATCAACAAGATGAGTAATGACAAGGTTATTCAAGGTGGATGTGGGAGTCACCTTTGGAACAACTAGTTCTTTAGGGACAATTTTATTCTTTACACACTAAACCAACTTATCCAACTGCTCAAGGTTGGATTGCAGGAATTCAAATTTAGACATTTGAATTTTGGTTTTCTTGACATGGTCGATTATGTCAAATGTCTGAAATGAATTAGGAATGGGGGAAGGTAGTTCATCCTTCTAGTTTTTAGGAGGGGGTACTAGTCTATGAATTTGAAGTTAAAGATGAAGGAATGTTTGGAGTACTTACTTTTTTACTGCTCATTAGGTCCTTTGATTGAAAAGGCAGAGTGGTTCCCCGTTTAGAAATTGAAATTGCTAGTTGAGAATGCTCCTCTATTTTTTTCTTATCAGCTTGATGGGCTGACTGGTTCTAAGACCAGGTGAATATAACATATGATCCATTAACTACTTCACCTTTACTTCTAGGTTCATCCTGGTAATTCAGGAAACTAATGTTGGAGTCGCCATCTAATTCTTATTCTCCCTTTGTGAAGAGATTAGCATCATCTTTAGGGTTCAACTTAGGCTAGAATGAGAAATCAAATTATGTTTCAAGATATCCAACTATTGAATTGGTTGGAGGTGCTTTAATGGCAACTTTCCCCTGTAAGGGAGGAAGATAATTTAGCTACCCTTTATTCTTAGTAGTGTTGCCTTGGTATGACTGATTGGTGAATGTCCTCCTTGGTATATCTTAGTATGAAGGAGGAGCAGACATCCCTTGTGCCATTTGCTTCCTGAGAGCTAGCAACTCATTTGTCAGCTTCTGCACCATGGGATCAATGGTGCCTATAGATGGATATTCAGAAGATGAAGAAGATTTGCCTTTGTTATGATCTCTTCTTATGTTCCCTGCCAAGATGAGATCATCTTCCACCTTAGTAGCCAAATCTTGTGCTGTAGCAAGGTCTATGTGGCCAGCACATCTTAATAAGAAACTCACTTCAAGAAGTTGAGAGTTGATGAAAAAACATTTGAGATTCTCCGCTATTGGCTGAGTAATTATAGGAATCCTATTCCTCAACTTGTTGAACTTGGCTATGAAGTCCCTCATAGGTTCATGAGGCTATTTATTCATTTGTGTGAGCTAAGATAATAGGGCATGTGCATCTTCTATAGGCTTTAATTTGGCTTCAAATTTGGATTTGAGGGTGTTTCAATTAGTTACAATTTGGGCCTATAGATGATAGAACTAGTCTGCAGTAATGCCTTGCAATGTTTCCACAAATAGCTTGCCTACTACGTCCTCATACTCCACACCTATCACACCACAGGATATACTAGAGGCTGTAATATCTTCATCAAGATGAACTCTCCCATCACCAAATAACTTGGGGAAATTATTCCTTGAACTACGTGGTAGCTCATGTAGATGTGGAGTTAAATTGAGTGGACCAAAAGAATTACCCTAGGGGCCTTGAAATACCATTATTTGACTACTGAAGGGAGGAATAACAAATGTTTGAGGGGTATGTATTGAAATAGATCTATTAATAGTAAAAATGGATGCTTTGCCTAGTAATCAAGACCTGAATTTTGTAGGTGTAAAACTCCTAGTTCGTTGAAGGCAAGATAGTGAAGGAAACAAATAAAAATTACTTTGATTTACCAACTTGAATATAGGGTCAACAATACCTTTGGATCTATAGCTTCTCATATACCATGGATCTACCAGAGTGTAAAATTGAAATGGATAAGGATATGGACTGCTTCAATTTGAAGCTTGAGGCTTTAAACTGCACAAAATGATCCCCAACAGAGTCACCAAAAAAGGTTGGGTAAATATTTTGTCACTAGCTAACTGATGGGAAAAATAAGTTGTTTTAACCATAACATAAGGAGATTGATTGGTCAAATGTGTAGGTATGCCACATCAAAAGGGGACAAATCTCTCCTCTCATCAAGGGGAGGTTCCCTATAACTATGAGGTACTATATACTATATATATAAGCAGAAAATAACACTCAGGGTAGGATAACACCATCCATCTCTCTTTTTTTAGAGATGATGTTCACAAACAAAAGAGAAATCTTGGTGAAATGATAGAAGGCACTTCTCTTCTTTTAAAAGTGGTCTACAACAAACAACATGAATTCTTTATGGTAGTGATAAGTAAATGTAATAGGGCACAATAACCAGTAGAATGAGGTGTAGCACAAAGTCTCTATCTCAACTACCAAAGAGTGAAATATGAAGGAAAATGGGGTCACAAATTCATCCCAAGATCCTTTACATAGAAACATAAAAACAAACACGCTAAAGACAATTGTGGTAGCATAAAGTCTCTCCATAGTCAGCTTTAGGACACCTTCTTGATTACTTCTAGTAGTTCTGCTTGTTAAATTAAATGGAAAAGAATGATTCTAAGAAATAAACATAAGAATAATTTCCTAAATAACATAATCTATTTCAGCACAAAGTCTAAAAGGTCACTTGTTTTCTCATTCAAATAAAGAAATACGATTAACAATCTGAGCTTAAAGTCTCAGGAAATGCCTTTCAATTTGGGCAGAGTTTTGCTTTTGATAACAAAAAGATCTCTTTTTGCATAAAATAAGAGATTAAAATATATAGTAGCCAAGAAAGACTTGACACTTTATTTCATGGAATGGACCATGCTGCATTTAATACCTTGAATGCATTTTCAATTCTGTCAAGGGGCCATGCTGGAACAGGGCATCAGCCTTAACTTTGGTGTACAGTTTCATCTCAAATGTATTCTCCTCAACATGGGTCTTTTGTTCTATTTCCAGATATGTACATAGATGTCCACTCACTTTTATTCAAAGGGAGAAAAATAGGCCATGCCTTTGAATGTTTATGTGCTCAGATGTCTATTTGGTGGACTATTCCACCTACTAGAATAACTCCCTTGAAGATATTTTAGTATCTCCTATAGCTTTCCCTCTTTTCTATTGCAATTTGAGCTCTCAGGCTATCTTCTTACCTTCAGCAGGCTCTTTCAACTTCTTCTTCAGCTGATCATTGAGTTTGTTCTCAGGTCCATGCCACATTTAAAAATTAATGGATATTTCATTACCCTAAATTTGACATTTGCAAGACATCACTGGTCACTAGTCACTTAAACCAATTTGAACCTTGAACCTTTGAACCTTTGGAGTGCATTGGTTCAATGGTTTAATGGTTTGGGTGGTCTGATCAGCTCCTTGGTTCAATCACTTCTTTGGTTCAATTGCTTCCTTTCCTCTTTAGTTAAACCATCTCTTTGAACTTGTCTCTATAATCTTCCACTTCATTCCTTCACTTGAATATTCCTTGAACCTTTGAGCTTCTTGAACTGGTTGAACTCTTTGAACCATTTGAACCTATGAACCATTTCGGTTCAAAGTTTAACGGTTCAATAGTTCATCCTCTTTCTTTAAATCCTTTTATTCTCCAAGTCTTTTGAACTTTATTAAACCTTTGAACCTTGAACCATTTCAGTTTAAAGTTCAATGGTTCATTCTCTTTCTTTGAATCCTTTGAAGTTTTGAACTCTCTGGATTCTTTTCTTTTCTATTGAACTCGTTGAACCTTTGAACTTTGAACCTTTCAAGGTTCAAGGTTCAACAGTTTAACCTTTTTTTCTTAGCTCTTTGAATCCTTTATTCTCTAAGTCTCTCAAAATTTATTGAACTCGTTGAACCTTTGAACTTGGAACTCTTTTGGTTCAAAGTTTAATGGTTTAATGGTTCAATCTTTCTTCTTCGAAGTATTCTTTTGTTTAAGTCTTTTGTTCTTATTGAACTCATCAAACCTTTGAACTTGTTGAACCATTTTAGTTCAAGGTTAAATAGTTCAATAGTTCAACCTTCACTCTTCGAAGCCCTCTTTTATTTAAGTCTACCAAACTTATTGAACTTTTGAACTTACTGAAGTCCTCAAACTCATTGAACTCTTCAAAGTGGTTGAACTTCTTTGAACTCGTTGAGCACTTAACTCTTTTTGAACCTTTTAACTCATTAAACCTTTGAACCTTTGAATTAGGGTTCAATGTTTCAATGGTTCATTCCATTTGTTTGAAGCCTACTAATGGACCTTTTGGTTGAACCTCGGCATTGAACTAGCCTTGAAAATGCCTAAGTGTTGGAACTTCTTTCTGAGAAAGCCTGCCTATTGAACCTATGAGTTCTTTAGCTGAAAAGACTCAAATAATTGAAGAATTTGAATACTTAGAACATTTTTGAAAAAGGAAATTAATAATTTTGGCTTGCATGACCAAAATAGTTGATATGTTGTCCCAAAAACAAGTGACAGATTTTGGGAACAATAATTATTACATAAAAGACATTAAAATTAGTAGTAGCACAATATGAATAAATATATTTAAAATAAAAATCATGCACAACCAAATGAATAATATAACAAAATGACCTAACTTATTACACAATTTATAGGTTTGGAAAAGAATCATATTTTCACATCAACACTAATTGTAGAATAATCCCAATAAATTTATATTAATATTAATAGGCAAAATTATCCTCCCTTTGGGATAGGGAGGATACAAATATATAGGCTTGAGGATGGGTTGCCTCATCCTCCAATAAAATTATACATTTACATCACCAAAAAATATAACTGTGTCAAAATAATACAAAGCATGCATGTAAAAGAGTGTTTACATAAAATAGAATCCTTTAACTAAATTCTCTCTCTCTCTCTCTCTCTCTCTCTCTCTCTCTCTCTCTCTCTCTCTCTCTCTCTCTCTCTCTCTCTCTCTCTCTCTCTCTCTCTCTCTCTCTCTCTCTCTCTGTGTGTGTGTGTGTGTGTGTGTGTGTGTGTGTGTGTGTGTGTGTGTGTGTGTGTGCGTGCGTGCGTGTGTGCGTGCACACATGCCAAATAAATTAATAACCATAAATTATAAATTAATTAAAACATGTAAATAAATATTCATATTTAGAGTGGCTCTGATGTGGCACTGCTAGTAGAGGAAGACAATTGAGTGACAGTTGTAGAAATAAAAGTAGTCACTTTGGGGAATCAAAACTAGCTATGTTATCATATGCATGAATAAATATCTACAAAATTGGGGACCATGTGTCAATGTGGACATAATTTTAGTTTCATGTGCACTTGGTGTTTATCTCAACATTTCCTCTATAGCTCTGAGTTTTTCAAATAATGCATATGCTACCTCAAACTCCTTATTAATAATATTAAAATTGAGCAAGGCAGGATTGAATATTTTGATGGATTTGGCCATCAAAATTATGTGTTCTACCTTCAAAATCTTGAATTCAACTCTAAGGCTTCAACATTTGTCATTTTTTATTTAGTAAAATTGATAAAATCTAGTATTTCATCATTAGTTTTATATATTGTTCCTTCAACTTCCTCCTTAAAGCTATTTATAGGTGCTTTAAGGAATGTCTCAAAATTAGGCATGCTGAATAATTATTTAGTAGAGGTTATCACATCGATGAACCTCATGTCTTTCAAAATGAATAAGGTCTCACTTTCATGGATTCCAAAATATCCCATCAAATCCCTCATTTGTGTATGACAACTTAGGTCACAATACCTTTTTGTAATTATGTAGTTAAGGGCCCATGCAACCTCTTGATTGGACATCAAGTTTAGATGATTGAATGCACTACTTATTGAAAATTAAACCAAAAAGGTAAGCCTTTCTCATATTATTTCAAAGGGTACCAAAGTTTAATCACCTTTATTATATCAGATTAGATTTCTACCCTAGAGGCATGAATGCTGATCAAAATATTCTACAATTTGGTGGTTACACTCTATATACTATCTACAATTTCTTAAGGAGCATAAATAATCATTATCTAAAATAATTTATGTTATTCTTCCTCCTTGATCTTTTAGGATTCCCTCATTACTTATCTATTTGAATCCATAAAAGAATGTAAATCCTTTGTATACTTTGTTAAGTTAGTTGGATTCTTTTTGGACTTTTTGGCCAAGGGAAACAAGTTTTCTCTATGTTCTAACTCAATTTATTACCTTGTATCTATGTTAAATTCCTTCCTCTTCCTCATCATATAAATGGTACCACTCTAATTATAAAAATGAGTGGATATTGTAGGTATTTCAATGATGACCAAATTCTCTCTCTCATCTCTTCAGTCTTACATCTCTTTAACCCATTGGGGAACAATAAGTTCCCCTTCTTCTGATTAACTTAGATATTTAGAGGTATAGAGTGGAGTGATTGTAGGAAGGGGAGATATTAATGGAGGTGATAATGAAGTATTTACTTGAATTTTCAATTATAATTGTGGATTAAAAAACTTTACTATGATGAGGCCTGCCTTTGTGGGGTGACTTCAACCACATATTTGGTTAAGCCTAGAGTTCTCATAACTATCACGGTGGTTGACAGTATAAGTGTGGACTACAACAATGGTAAATTTAATTTAGATACATATATAGGGGGAAATGGTGTCCATTTAAGATCAAAAATGGAATTTGAAACTAAATTCTCAAAATAGACTCTTTTATTTCTATTCTTTATTTTTGTAGATGTTTAAAGAATAGAAGAATCAATTGAACTAGACAATGGTGGCCATGGAATGGCTGAAAGTAAATCTGTAGTTGAAGTATATAAATTAATAATAGAATAATCAAGGGAAAAAACTACCTTATTGATTATTTGTCTTTCATATTCAATTATGATTTATTGGCTCAATGCTCAAGTTAGATTTTATTTTTCTTGAAGGCTTCCTAGTCTCATAGATTTAGCCTTTTCTAATTCTGCTTCCTCATCTACTTCATCTAAGGATCTCTCCTCACTTGACCTTGTTTTTGGTCCCATAATTATTTCTATATTTCCTTCCTTCTCATTATTAGAATACTCCAGTAGGTATATTACATGCCCATGTTCCTCTTCCTCTGCTTCCTCCTCATTAAGGGATTCTTAGGGAGTAGCAAGACCTAATGATGACCTTACCTCTAGTTGTTGAATTTTGGAGGATGTTGTAAGAACTTTGGAATTAATTTGGTAAGAGACTATGGAGGGAATAAAATGTGAAGGCATTGATGAAAAAAATAAAATATCCACATTAGTAAGGACTAATACTTTAGGTGGTGGTGAAGGGATGGAGAGTGGAACGATAGTGGTGGAGGGAAGGGTGGATGAACATGATATTAGTAAAGTAAGAAGTGTCTAGGGAGATGCCCCATCACTAGTAATAATGGATAGGGATATACTTACCTAATATTATTGAGAGGATGGAGGAGTCGATGGGAGAGATGAGAATGAAGCTTGTATAAAATATAAGAGACTCACCTATATAGGTGTTGTAAGTAAAGGGAGAGGTGCTATGGAGAAACTGCTCTTTTTCTTGTCTTAAAGAGGTGTAGTCCTCACAAATGTAGTATTTGTGACTAAAATGGTGGTATCAACTAGATGGGAAGAGGCTATATGAGGACTCGAGAGACCTCTAATAATTTCCTTTTTGATTTAGAGGTTTTCCTCCCTTCGATTGTTGGACTCTCCTTATAATAAATTAGTGTATTCTCTTGTAGGAGAGGGTGGTTGGTCTTGTCTTGATAGATATTGTGGGTGTGTTAGGTGCCACTCATGAATCCAAGACTATTTTACATGCCTTACCATTTGATTTACCTACTCTTTGGTAATATCATGGTCATAATGAAAATCATAGATAAATATCATATACATTTTATTGTCCTTCATATGGGTCCACACTTTTGAGTCATTTGATGCATTAAGAAAAATACCATCATGATCATAGTATTAGTGACCATATGTAATGGTAACCCATTTATTCTCCTTAACTTAAGGGATTGAATATAGTTCATGACTTTTCCTTTAGGGTCCCATCCCCTAAATTGGGAAACCATTAAATTGTAATTGGATTTAATTTTCCCAGCATGGTTAAAGTGTGCCCTCACCATAAATTGGAGTTACACAATGCTTAGAGGGGTTTTATAATAATATACATGATGTTTAGGGATAATTTATTGATCTATATTATTGTATATTTGGTGTGCCACCTCTTACTCTACAAGCTTATCTATAATGTGGTGTTGTAAAAATAGATGAGTGCCCTTGTTCCTATATTTCACATTATAGTATATTGTGGATAGTGCCAGTAATCCCCCATCTAAACCTATATTTATTTTTTAGTTTCTTAGATATTATGAGCATATGAATGTCATGAATGACTTGATAAAATTGAGGATATATTTATTAACAAATATTTATAATCTCATTCTTGTATTTGTAGACAAAAATGAAAGAATAGTCTTCACATATTTTGTTATCTACATATTTTGTTGATGGATGCCACAATTCCCCATGGGATCTTTGGACTTTACCAAGGATTTCATCCAATAGATATGACATCATATAAAATTTACCATCAACTAGACTTTGTTCATGTTTATACATTTGGGCCTCTAGTCTAACTCTAATTATATCTCCTAAGGCCATAATTTTATCTAAATTTATGAGAATGCCCAACAATGGGACCCATTCTACCTTTACATAGGTGATGCTTACAAAACATATAATTTTTCTAAAAGGTCCATTGACATTATGATATTTATCCTAAATTTGATGATATTTTTAGAATAAATGGCCCCATTTGGGTTTAGTCTATGGCCTTTCACTAGATATTATTTTAATTTTCCATCTATAGTGTTATGATCGAGCAATACATTGGTCAAGACTTGATTATAAACAACCTTAGGGGCTAGGAGCCTGAGGCATATCTCAAATGAACTTATATAAATGTATGTAATTACATTTTTTAATTTTTTTTAGGTGTAAATAGTATCTATAAAAATTACCATTGAAAAATATATCTGGAATCAAATCGACACAAAGTATTACCTGTAGTTTAGCTGTCACTTGATGAAGTCCATGGTCTTGATTAGAATCAAGTCATCCACATATTGTTTCTCCTCTTGAGATAGTAAATCCTATGAGGAGTATGGTACTATAGATTTGAATAAATTATAAATACATGAGTAGTATGATAAATTAAAATCTAGTGGCACTCTTATCAAATATTGTGTCGATATACTCAATGTGTCTAGTAATGAAGTAAACAGAAGGAGCCTAGACACATGGTATTTTTAGATAAGTCATTTAAATGATCTAAATTATGTGATTCCTTTATAAAACTATATAAAATCTCTTCATAAATTCACTTAGAAAATTGGGGCATTTGGTCATTAGAGAGCTCAAACCTTTAATGTTCACTCATTGATTAATGACAAGGTGACCTTCCTTTGCTTAGATTTTGCATATATTTTCCAAAATTTGTGCCTTGAATGCATAATTCATGTGATATCATTATGAATAATGGATTTTGATTTTATTACCATTTAAAATTCAAATATACCAATTAAATTTGGTTTGTTTGTATTTTTCATATGGTAAATTTTATTTAAATTCTTATATCCAGTCATTTCTTCCTAAAATGTGTTAATTTATCACTTATCAAATTATGATTTGATGAAAAACTCATTGATTTGTACATTGGCCACATATCTATTGAATCATGACACTTTTTTACTTCTCACTTACCTGGGTCTTTAGATTTATGATCCTATTTGATATGCTCCATGGCTGCAAGTTAATGGAATTAAGCCATGTCGAGTGGTCTCAAGATTGTGGGAACTTGAAAACTTAGAATCTTAGCTATTTACTTTTAGAATATGTAAATATTGGTAAGGATATAGGATAAAAGAAAATTTTCCACATGGCATGATCTCAATACTATGAAAACTCAGGGCCTTGGAGCCATAAAACCATTAAGCTATTAACTTAATATTTCACCTTTAAATTTCTAAGTTAATGAAATTGTGTAAACTTATAGTGGGTCCCTATTTGATTTTATAAAATGGGTTGTGTGTGTGTGTGTTAGAGCACAACACCCACTTAATGAAGTAATTATTGGAATTAATAACATGTGTATGCCCCACACTTGAATGTAGGTTAAATTTACCAATGAAATATAGACCACACTATTGGAAAGTGTTGATTAATATTTTGACAAAATCTAACAATTAGGTGAAGGGGTTGTTAATCATTGCCTCTCTTGAAAGGAAGAAGTTCCTATGGATGAAAATGCTTCCCCAATGTCTATAATTACCAAGTCTTGATATATTAGTCTTCACTAAGTTGGCTAATATGGACCATTCCTTTTAGTGGCCTATTTAAACCATTATTTTGTTGTTTTCCTACTTACAATTGAGGGATAACCATAAGTGAAATAGTGTTCATATATACAAGAGTAACATGGTGTGTTTGGTTATGAGCATAATTAATAGGTGCCTAGTTATTTATAAATGATGGGGAGCCTATTGGTTACTAGTAGAATCCACATAATCTATAGTGTTAAGCATGACCATCATATTGTTAAATATAATAGAAATAAGTTATTGATTATTTTCCTAGGTAAAAACATGATTTGAAGGAACATAAGGTAGACTACTAGGCTCATAGGTGTTGGATTATAAAATAGATTCAAGTTTGCATACAAGGCACCTAGGATTGGATTCACCAATGGGGTATTATGTTGAAGAGTCTATTTGATCATCAAGATCTAGTTATAAGTACCCATTTGGCCCAATGAAGGTAAAATACCCAATACATATCCTTAGGACACCATCTATTATTCAATATTGACATATTAATTATATTCCAATGATAGATATAAGAGTGGTGTTGGGGTCCTCCTAAGGAACATAGAGGTCATTGAGTCTAGAGTTCTCAACTATTTCTGAATACACCCACTTTTATTTGTGTGTAAGTGTATTTCAATATTTAGTATAACTTATGGAAACATGTATTAAAGACACTCATTAGTTTATTTGGATCCCTTTAGGCATCCACAAAATGGTGATATAAGACAATCATATCAATAGGAAACCTAAAGTGGTTAAAAACACATTTTCTAAGTTGTTTTAGGAAGTGACATATCTATTTGGCAACCCAAGGTACCAAGCATAAGTAACCTCTCCCAAGGATTAAGGAAATAGGTGGAAATACACATCCTCATTTTGAATTTACATTCATATCAAGGCATCTTTGAACACCTACATATGCTCCTCAGATATTTGAATCACATTGGGTGTGTACATTAGGTAGAACTTGTTAGGATTATTTGAAAAGTCATGATCATGCCATGGAATGTTTATAGGGCACCCTAATTCTCTAATCTATGATTGATTATATGAAATTAATTTGTGTTGGGAAAGCATGAATTGGCTCACACAAGGAGTAGTCACTATTGTTGGTAAATTACCAGCTAACTTGATAAGTTTAAATTTACCTTTTCCTTTGTTAGCTTTTCATTTAGGTATCTTATGGTCAGTAATTTCTAAGAAAAAGTTATTTCAAAAATATTTGGATTAGGTGCTTATCTTTATACCTTTTAACATAAGAGGTAATTTAGATTAATGGAATCAAAGTTTTCTAACAATGTCTCAGTCTAAAGATTGGCAAAGAACATAATTCATGGTTTATGGCCCTCCTTTTAGCACCATAACAATGGAACAAAGTAAACATGGATAAAATATTTTATATGACTTAAAAAAAACTAAGGATAACATCATGATATTTTAATTACTCTATATTTACAATCAAAATGGTATGTTATTAAAATATTTGGTTGCTCCTAAAGGGAGGGAAACTAGTAGGATAATTGATGCTCACATTGTAATCCTATAAAGAGAAGACTGAAACTCCTTTTCTTCTAACAAATAAATTTTTTGGTGAAAACTTACATGATTTTTTGGTTGATTTAGGTGCATATAACAACATGATGCCTTATGCCACTTGCCAATAGTTGGGTTTAACCCTTAAAAAGTTAAACAAAAAAGTTGTTCCATTGGACAAATCAGATAATAAAATTTTTGACAAGTTAAACCACATCTATATGTAGTTGGCCTCTAATCCTAGGGTGCAATAATTTATTCATATTCTGATAGTGGATATACCTAAGGCTAATGGTATGATACTAAGTAGAGATTAGTTTAGGACATTGACTAGTTACATGGATACATAATTTTCTCATATGTGGCTCCCATAGAGAGGCATACCCAATCAGATCATGATTGAATGTGAGCCAACTATGACTCACATGATCACAGAGTATAATAAGATAAATGATATATTCTTTAAAGAGTCTAATATCAAATTCTACATACTTGAGAAAGAGGATGAAGCCTATAAATATTTTTTATTTAACATGTTGACCGTGTAAGAAGGTTTAGAAATTGAGGAGTTGGATTAGATACATAAGAATGATTTCTTCTATGAACCTAAAATAACTACATTTCCTAGTGCTACCATCATGCATCAAGAGGTGAAACTAGCTTATCTGAATGTAAGACAAGGCTACCAATAGTCATTATTAGTATTAGGTATGGCTATGTCAAAAATCATGCATTTAAAGGAGAGTCATATGAATGAAAATTAGAAGTTTGATAACCTAACTAATGAGGAGGTTATCATTTTGAACAACTCTGCTCCTACCTCTTTCACTAAATATTTGACCAAGAAGGATTTTTCAACTTAGAAACAAGACCCGTGCTTATTCAACATTGAGAAATCTAGTGAATAAATCAATGTTACAATAGAACCAACTTATCATAGCTCCACATACTCAATAAAAAATCACTTATGGACCCTAAAATTTAATTATTCTAAGTTTAAGAATAGATGTGGTTCTGGTGTTGAACTCATCAATCCTCAATTGAAGTCATATTTAACTACATTTCACATATAATTTATTTGCACAAATAATGTAGATGAATATGAGGTACTACTTCATGATCTCTTATTTTCACTAAGAAAGAAAGTGAAGAATCTTAGAGTGCTCGGTGACTCAAATCTGGTGGTCAAATAGACAAGGAGATAATATGATTGTAATGACAAGAATTTATCTTAGTACCATATTCAAGTGTTGAACTTGATAGCAGACTTTAATGCATTCAATATTCAAACACTGCTTCATAAGAAAAATTATATAACATATGCATTGGCAATAGTTATGAGTACCCTAAAACCAATGGATGACTCTAGATTGAGAATATTATCAGTAGAGATGGTCTTTACTCCTTCAGTCCCAAAAAATATTACCAATTTCTAAGACTTTGAACTAGATGAAGATGGGATAGTGAATTTTAAGACAAATAGTATACCTAAGGGCATGGTCTCATTATAATGGGTGTTCAACATGGATTACGAGGGAGAGAAATAAAATTATCCCATGCCAAGGGAATATGACATCATCATTACATTTTAATCAAATCAAATGAATCAAATAACATGCTTCTAGGCATGATATATACTAAAAGAGAAAAGAAAGACATTGTTTAAGCCTTGAAAGATTTCAAAGATGTTATTGTGTGGAGATATGAGAACTTTAAAAGTGTTTGCTATTGGGTGAATATTTTATTACTGATAAAATGGTAGCAAAATGGCTATTTAAACCACAGTGTGATGAGATAAAATCTCTCCTCAAGACAAGGGGAGGATCCC
Organism: Torreya grandis; assembly: GCA_037957365.1. Lineage (NCBI taxonomy): Eukaryota > Viridiplantae > Streptophyta > Pinopsida > Cupressales > Taxaceae > Torreya > Torreya grandis. The sequence continues at coordinate 2,559,073 of JARHVA010001733.1, forward strand.
TTTTATTATCAACTAACACAACACTTAATTATCTATACTTATTTACAATAATTTTATCATAGTGGGTGTTGTCATATCATCCAATTCTCTTTTTTCAGAATTGATGTTTAATCATAAACTTTCTTTCATTCTTTGTGATATACTTTGAAAATCTAAGATCACTTGACGAACCAATATAACTGGTATTCAAATTTGCTAGCCAAAAGATTAAAAAAATAATACCAACATAGTAAACCTAAAAGATAGAATAAAGTGCAGCCCAAAGTCTTCACCTTATTTCTAAGAAAGATTAAAAATATCAAAGAAAAATAACTGGCAGCTTAAAGTCTCCTTGGTAATTCATTTTCAATGTGATCATAAACCCAGTAACTAAAAAGTAACTCAAAGACTCCAAAATCAGCTTCCTGGCACCTTCTGTCTTATAGAAATTTTATACCACAATTCAATAAACTCATAAGAAAGTGTAATGGAAAATACATAAGAACATTTCCAACACACCACAATTTTATCTCAACACAAATGTTGAAATATCACTTGATTTTTTTATATTGAATGGAATTCAAGATTTACAATATGAACACAAAGTTTCAAAATTATTTCTTAATTCAACAACATTTCCCCTCTACAACAATTGGTGATCCTTTTTACAAAGAGCATCTTACTATTTATAGAGAGGATCTATAAAAAAAAATAGAAAATACATAAATACATTGACTTATTCATTGATAGCATCTAATTTGACTTAAGACTTTGCAGTTTTCCTATGTGCAAAATATACCAAACAAAATTACACATAGAAAATTAAAAAAACAAACTAAGTATCCTTAGACATAGGAATTTATTCCTTTTTATTTTTCTCTAAAACTCCCCATATTTCTTCAAGATAGCTTGGACTTCATTGTTATCTAGGCCGGATGTACTCTTGGAGACAACAAGTACCCTTGTGATAGAATCTTCTAAGCTAGCTGGCAAATCCTTACTCTTTTCCATGATTATTTATAGTTTATTCAAGATGAATTGAAATTCAATTAATTTTTTGATGGAATCCAATGTGAAAGTACCAATTTTAGTCTTTGTTTGGAGCCAAGATGCAAATTCTTGAATAATAGTCTCCACAAGAAGAGTTTCCTTAGAATCATTTTTAACTTGACAAGGGAGTTTTCCAATTCTTTCTAAAAGATCTAACATCTTATTATCACACATATCTTTAGCTTATTCAAGATATTTAACTAGATTATTGAGAACTTTTTTATTCTTCATAGCTTCCCTATATTCAATGAACATTTTCCTATTTGGAATGACCTTCTGCTCAACCAAAAGCTCTAGCTTAAATTTGTGAAGTTGAATCCATGTATCAATATCATTTTTAGTCAACTCCAAATATTGAGTGAGTGCTTTAATTTTTTACTAAATTTATATTTTCATTTCACTCAAGTTCTTAAAAAATCCAATGGTAAAATTCAACATTTGAGTATCTTATGTTGTTAATCTCTCAATCCAAGCATTGACTACATGACCTTGAGATCCAATTTTTTATACAAGTTGAATAGCTTTTTCATTATTTTCATGCACAACAGGATCAATGGACTCAGAAGGTTGGGTGATTTTTAGTAAAGAAAAAGTTAGTTGTTCCACTTGTATTTTGAGTTGATCTTTAACCTTCTTGTCTTTATCATATCTCTCGATCAAAAAAGCCATTGTTGCTCATAAATCTTCCTTTGCACCTTCATGAGTTTGTTTCTCAAGATCTATCCATCCTACTACATATTTAGATGCTTGAATATCTTCAATGTTTCTATCTTTAGGAGGCACTACAACTTCATCATACTTATGCCCAAATTTAAAAATTACCCTTGACATAGTTTTGGCCTTCTTTGTCATTTTGGGATTTATTGGGACAAGTTGACTAAGATCAAAATCATTAGGTGAAACAACCTATTTCTTCCTCTTAGGTATTTGAGAAATTATCCATGAAAGAAGAGAAGATGAGTCTTCTTGAGCACAAGAAACCAAGGATTATGATGTTTGAGGAGGAACAATGGTTTCTGAAGTAAGTGGAATAGTAGAGGTATCTGATAGTAGAGTTGACACTAATGGGATAGTGGTTATTACTAGTGGGGTTTGAGTTTGTATGAATGTTACTTTCAAGTCTGATGATATTTTGGACACTGGGGTGATAGGAGCTTGAGTTATCATTTTAGAAGAAGATATGGACATGAATTTGTTTATATCTTGTTGAGTGAACTATAGATTGGTCAGGGATCCCAATGATTTTTTAGGACTAGGTAAATTAGATAAAGAATCAAAAACTTGATCTAGAGTGCATTGGGAAGGGACTTGAAAGAGTGTGGCACTAAGAGGAGAAGGTAAAGCTGAAAGATTAGCTTTAGGAAGGAACATTAACAATTCGTACATATGTATTAATGGAAGTAGCTACAAAGAATGTCACCAAAAAAATTGTTGATTAAGGGGTTTTGACTACAGAAACTTTTGATTGTGTGGATTCAAGTTGTAGAGACTACTGAACTAGAGGTTAAATAATTGTTGATTGAGGTGGTGCCTTACTCACATCTAGTTTCTCTTGTGTCTCTATTTGAACACTCTTCTCAACACTAGCTTCTTTGTCTTTCTTCTTTCCTTTACTCACGAATACAAATCTTGGTTTTTGAGTGGATGTGGAGGCCTCTTATTTATTCTTCATCCTCAATTCCTCACATTTCCTTGTAGTGTCTTCATCATATTCTTCTTCTGACCCTATCTTGAAATATGTTAATTTAATGTATTTAGATTCCACAAAAGCATTAGTTCTTATAAGGATGGGTTAAAATCTCTTTCTGATAGATGTGCATTATTTATAGACCATTAGATTGAAGGAATAGGAGTAAAAGTAACTTGATTTTCTTCATATGAAGGATCCAATATATTTTCATCATCAGAGAGATCAGCTAGAATGTTAGCTATTATAGGTCTTTAATTTGATTAGTAGTAAGATGCCTATAATCAAGTTTCCTTACATCTTATTTAGTTCTACATTCTACCCAGATATCTTCAATCTTGTGCACATTGACATAATTACCTTTTAGCTTTTCTTTCATCATTCTATAATCAAAATATTTTCTACTCTTGTACCTTTTAAGGGTGATCTATTGCATTTTAGTTTCCATTATCTTAGCCTTGGGAGTAGTTGAAATGGTGTACCAACCAATTCTTATAGGAAACTTGAATCCTCTTTTATGTGCATTTGATTGCTTCTTGTATACGGTTATCATTTTTCTACACATCTCCATTAAAATCAATTCATCACCTGGGTACTTAGGTAGCATATAAGGTTGTTCTTTAAATCCACCTACCTTGATGTAGGTGAAAGTTGAGAATTGAAGGAAAATTCAACCAATCCTATTCACTATTGCCCATGCCTAATATCAAACATTTTTCTTCTCCAATTCCTATCTAAAAATATAAATGAATTAGTAGAAGAAAGCATCATTAACTCTTTTGAAATGTTTAATCCCTTCTTTGAGGGTTAACTATGGATAATACTTGAAAATAGTAACTTTCTTCCTTTTGCCAACACTGGTCAGTCCTAAAAAAGTCCTCATGTGGGTTGTGGCATATACCAGATAAGAAGTCATGTAGAACTTGAGAGAAGAACTTACTTCAGAAAGTTGGTGGCATGTGACATCACTAATCTGACTTCCCCAATAAATTCTCTGCTTATTTTTATTAATGATAAAAATGTAGTGATACATCCATTCTTGAAATATATTTGATGTGGGAAGACCTTTGACCCTACTTAGGAGAGTGATTAAATCTCCTATTTACTCCATAAATTCACTTCGGTAAAAACTTTTTGGCCATCTTGTAATTGAATGCCTTGGTGTCTTTAGCTAATTTGCATTAATGTGCCTCTTGCATTTCTTGGGATTCCTATTTTAATATTCTTGGGCTATTACCACACTTATATATAAGAATTCATCAATGTCTAAAAGATGAAAAACTTTATCAAAATATTTGGCATCTAGTCAAATTACCACTTTTCCACTGACATCCTTGATTGACCTAGTTTATTTTATCAAAGTGAGTAGAAATTGTTAAGATAAACTCCAGATCTTAAGTTGACATAGGAAATGCAGCTGCTAGGTGTATCTCATTGTTAAGAATAGGTTGTATATGTGGAGTAATAGGATCTCTACCTAACCTTTGTAATAACTCAGCCATGTCAACGTGACCAATCTCTGTATCTCCAATTTGATCTACATTAGAATCTACTGTAGATGCTAGAAATACACCTTGAAATTTATACTTCATTATTCTCTTAGCTAGGGAATCTTCTAACATTAATTAAGTATCTATAAAAAAAATTGATTCTCTAGAGTTAGCATTTTTCATCATTTTTTGGAAAAGGTGTAGTACCGAGAAAAATCTACACAATTCTAGAAGCTTAGATGTAGTTTAGAGAAAATTCTCTAAACTACACAAGGTGATAGTTTTGGTTTAGTTTGGAGAAAATTATCTAAACTAAACCAAAATGGGTATAACATGCACTTCAAAGAATTTTCTTTGGAGTGCACTAGACTTTGTGCACTCCGTGGAAAATTCTCTGAAGTGCACCAAAAGGTGTGCAATGTGCACTTTGGAGAAAATTCTCTGAAGTGCACCAAATGGCATGCACTTTAGAGAAAATTCTCAAAAGTGCACTAGATGATGAAGTGTGAACTTTGGATAAAATTCTCTGAAGTGTACTTGATGGTGAAATATGCACATGAAAAACATGCCCCTTGGTGTATTTCAGAGAATTTTCTCCAAAATGCACTAAGAGAGTTAGGGTTTTAAAATTTTGGTAAACGGCCTAGGAAGAGAGAGAAAGTAATAAAATTTAACAAAAAAAGGAAAACAAAGACTTATCAGAGATGCTATGAAAACAACAATAAGATGAACAATCCTTATGCATGAAAGTGATCAAAACAACAAATTTGAGGGCAATGAAGTAAAAGGCAATTGAGCTGAAGAATGGTGATTGAAGGTGCACTTGTGTTTGAAAATAGTGAAGATAAATGGTAAAAATAAATTTACATGGGTTAAAATATATATAATAGGGTAATTAATGAAAATTAATTACCAATGCAGTGGTGGGGCCAGGTACAAAGTCAAGGAAATTTTTTGACTTTGCACATGCAATGAAGGAAAATTTCTTCAACTCTACACCTTGAGGTGTAGTCCAGAGAAAATTTTTTGGTTTACACAAATTAGACTTGGTGTAGTTCAGAGAAAATTATCTAAACTGCATAGGATAAAAACTTCCTTCAAAAACTAACTTTTTAAGGAAAAATAACCGTAAGGAAGTAGTGATTAGCCTTATTTTGTGAGCTTAGAGCTCATGGGCTATGAAATGAACAAGTTCTGTAGGGGTTATCCCATTAATTGAGCCTATTAAATTTAAGGATAACATTTACCACATTCATTCTCATGCACACCATCCCTCTAAATGTAGGAGTCAAATTGTAGATGAAATTTTGAGAAAATAGATTTGATTGTGCTATGACATCAAAACATCAAAATGTTAATCCACTAATTAAGATCTAGAACCATTAGGATAAAATAAAAATAGATGAATGAATATTCTAAGCAACAATCTAATCCTAAAGCTAATTGTTCCAAACCAAGATTAAACAATAAAAAGACTAAAGTATTTGGAGTGGGATTGCTTACCTTAGACTTAGATTTGGCAGCATGATGTTGATAGCTTGATTCATGCATTTAGATGATATCATAGATTAGTTGATCATGAATTTAGCATGTATATTTAAGTTTGTTTATTCTTGCTAGTTAGCTTGGCCATAGAGGAGTGGCTTGTATAAATAATTCAACGCGGTGGGGGGAGGGGGCGCGAGGGAATAACAATGGCTAAAATTTAAAATTGAGCCATGAGGATAAAGGGTGGAAGAATTTCAAATAAATTAAAAATTCCTTGGAAGCCTCTATAATGGAGGCTTCTAGAGAGGAAGGGCCAAGTTTAGAGGAGGTTTTAGGATTAAGAATTCTAGAATATTCCTAGGGATTAATTAGGATTAGTGAGGGATTAAAATAGGGCTTAGGTGGATTATTAGGGACTATGGGTGTAGGAGATCCTAGGAGTATGCTAGTGTAGGTAGATAGGTGGGTTATGGGAATTTAAAATTTCCAAATAATGGATAAGTGGGATTAGGATAAGACTAATAAATGATTAAGGGAATTAATAGATTGGTGTGGTTAATATAAGGTTGGTGAATGAAGAATAATGAATGGGTAAAGGACTATTTAAAATAATTTGGACTTATACCCATTAAAGTGGAGTGATGATAATTTTCTCCAAAAATAATTTTTTTATGTTCCAAATAAATTGGACTATTTCAAACCATTTGCACATAGATCATTTTGAATGAATTGGACTAGTTTGAATAATTTAGACTTATACCCATTAAAGTGGAGTGGAGAAAATTTTCTCCAAAAAATAAATTTCCTATATTCCAAATAAATTGGAGTGTTTAAAACCATTTGGGCATATATCATTTCAAATAAATTGGGCTATTTTAAATAAAATAGACTTATATTGACTAAAGTGGAGTGAAGATAATTTTTCCCAAAAATAAATGTGTTTTATTCAAAATAAATTGGACTATTTCAAAGCATTTGGGCATAGGTCATTTTGAATAAATAGGGCTATTTTGAATAATTTAGACTTATACCTATAAAATGGAGTGAATAATATTTTCTCCAAAAATAAATTTTGTTTATTCCAACTAAATTAGACTATTTCAAACCATTTGAGCATAGATAATTTTGATTAAATTGGGCTATTTTAGATAATTTGAAATTAGACCCACTAAAGTGGAGTGGAGAATATTTTATCCATAAATATTTTTTCTATATTCCAAATAAATTGAATTACTTCAAACCATTTGAGAGCAGATCATTTTGAATAGATTAGTCTATTTCAAACTCGTGGTACCCTTTTGGGCCTTCATACCAATCATTAATCCTTTGAAGTAGCTTATATTTTTAGGATACGTGGCACCATTTGACTAGCCAAATTATGGATGAAAACAAATTAAGCAATCTAGTTAATCTACATAATAAAATATCTTGACAATTGTTTGTTATTCATTAGGAAGATCTTCATGAGCAAGTGTCAACATACTAATTCAATAATTTCAAGGAGTCTCCAACTATAAATCAAATTGCACTTAACTTAACCAAATCAAATTAATTCTAAATTAGAATCAAATATTCTAAAATTAATTGAAATATATTTGATATAATTTAGAATTGATTTGTAAGATATTTATGATAATGTTTATTACTATAATTATAGTTTATAATTAATAAATACACTTGAAAGAATTAGGTGAAGTTACATCTTTCTAAACATTGGTTCACAACTGTTGGTTGGATTTTTCACTTTATCCCAAGAATGTGATGATTGACATCATTTTGATTCTCCAATCATTTTCATCTTTCCAAATTCCATTTCTAGTATATCTACTTGACGTAACATAACTCATTTTCAATTTTTGATTTGTAACATAATTCTGAGAATTACAATCAATGACCAACGTGTTGGTAATTGAAAAATCATCTCCGAAGGTCCCTCTAAAAATAACTTCATCCAAATTTTTATGTTTATATTGAATAGATTAGAATATATTTCCCCCCCCCCCCCCAAATAAACATGAAATTTGAACTTGTGTAAACCATGGTTTGAATGAGTATCCTCAAATGATTATCCTCTATCATTGACTAAATACCAATGTGAGAAAAAGACTATAGTGCCACATTAAAAATTTCTTTGGAATGATCTTGAATGTAGTATAACATATTTTATATTTTATAATATTATTTTTTTCTTGTATCATGAATTTGCATATCTTTTGTTTTGTGTACAACAAATAATATTAAGTCATCCAACCCCAAAATCAATAGTTTTTTAGACGTCAGTTTTAGCTCCTCCTTTGAAATGTCTATAAGTTGTTAAAAAATAAATGAATCATTTATTAACAATATTATATTATAAGAAATATAACATGAAATTTTTTTAATAAAATGTTCTACATGTTACTAGATTGATTGTTGATGCAATTTTGATTTGCATTTTTTATTATAACATAAAAACATAATGCATTTCATTTGATTCATTTTTTTTGCATTTCTTTAATTCTTATAAAGATTCATATAAACACATATAAAAATAAATACATGCTCAGGCACATTGTAACTATAATACTCATTATACACAAATGTACCATATCTATTGCTAGTTTTGTAACATACATATGCATATAAAAGTTCATATTGAATCCTTATAACTTGACCATGACTTTATCATATTCTAAAATAGTGCCTTTTTGCCATAAATCATTTCTTATAGATGTTTATAAGAATTTAACATTGATCAACCAACATATATATTCTTACAGTAATGAAAGTATTAGTTGTTCTTATGCATACCAATACATATTTATATGTATATGCAGCCCATCACAACAAACAAAATACTAGATTGACTCTTCTAAGCTATAGTTTACTATCACTAAATTCAAATGAATATACACCTTAATAGTTGAGCCCCCTTTATATACTTCCAATAAGACACATCAAATTATAAACTATTTAAATAAATAGCAATATAATTGTTTCTATCATAATATAATTTATTATTTTTTTATTGATAAAGAACACAGGGATACTATGTATCAAAATTTATTGTATTGAAGACATAGTATATCACATATTATGTTATTTTAAACTAGGTAAATTATACATGTAAACAACATTATAATGGGTAAATTAAACATGTAAATGACATTTTAATGGGTAAATACAATCACATTCAAGTCTACACAATAATAAAATGAACCCATACTTCCAAATTTCAAGCTGATGCAAGTCTATATTTTATTGTCTTCTACAATCTCCTGTCCATAAAAAAAATTCAATTGTAATGTGTTTAAATAAATAAAAATAATTAATATATTAGAAAAACTTGTATTAAATTGTATAATTATACATTTATTGAAAGAGGTTTTCACCTTCTTTTTTTTTTTTTCCTTTTTTGTAGTTTGTATGGGTCCACTCTTTCATTAAAACTTTGGTTCTTTATTCCCTACAAGGTATTATATAATGTAGTAACTAAAAATTATTGTCATCAATTGATTTGATATTTATTTTTAAAAAATGTGTCTTGTTGTAGAGTCTTACCTTGTGTTATTTTTATGCAGGCACCAACCGGTAGAGCTGTGTCATGGGTGGTTGTGTTGGAGACATAAAGTTTTAGAGATGCATTGTGAACTATTTTAATTGAGACATAAATGGATGAAGAAATATTATGTTAGTATTATGAATCATTGATAAATAAAAAATTATATAATTTAAAAAATATGCATGATCTTATGTTACCTTCTTCAACTTGTAATGTGTCATGTTCATTGATATGATCTTCTTTTATTATTATTTATTCACTTGCATGCAATGCCATTAGTGATACACAATGAAAGATTTCTAAGCTGTTAGGTTTGAAAAATAAATCATATACACCAAAAGATTATCAAGACGTTATATTTTAAAAATGAAGCATGATTATAAAATAAATTAAAAATGTTATGCACCTGGTACTGATTGAATTGATTGTTCTTGTATTGGTTGCTCTGAATTTGTCAAATAATTTTGAAATTAAACATTAAAATTTATTTTTTCTTTAGTTTCTATAATTCAAGATAAATTTCTTCACAATTTTATATAATCATGCACCAATCCAGCTCCTGTATATACCCCTAGCATGTCACATACATCTGAATCATTAAAATTAGAGATAAGTTTCTCCCAAAATATGTTATCTAGTTCATTTTTTAATGGCCTTCCTATTTTGAGAAAAATAATCATTTGAAATGTTGGTACATCTTTGTAGATGTCAAAACCTTCCTCTAATCTACTTTGTTGTGAATGGAGGCTGAAACTTTGTAGCTAAAAATGAGTGGGATCCTAAAAAAAATTGATACCTATAATATGTTTCCAATTGAATTTATAACTAGCTAGACCCCATAGCATGACATCCATATCTTGCATGTAATGGAAATAACCAACACATAGATTCTTGAGAGAGGTTTGAATGGTAGAATAATGTTCTAGTTTGTGGATGATGAATACATTGAAGGCCTCAATAATAAAATTTTTAGTCAATACTTGAAGAAATAGGCAAAGATGTTCTTCCTTAAAAACTTTTGTGAGATTCAAAAGATCAATAATTATCAAATCAGTGTTTAGACCAAGAATGAAAATTTTACTAAAATCTTATAAAATAGATGGCCAAAGACAAGGGGGCCCATAATGGTAGCTAAATCTTTATGTATCTATCTTGGGAAACTGCACTCCATCATTATGTAGATTTCAATATGCTTAATGAATCTTGAGATAATGTTTCTCAGTCTTTTTTAGTTTTTGAAATACCTTCATTTAGGACACACAAATCATCAAACCTTTTCACAAAAAATTGATAATGCTCCATTAACTCTTCAGGTGTGATTGTTTGGTTTGGTAGTAGTGTCATATCATGGTTGTTGAAACAATCTACATTTTTGGATAATATGTTTCTTTCTAGCTTCACCTTTTTGCACCAATTATCCATGTTGTTGTACCCAGAGGTTTTCAAGAAGGAAATAGACAATTTTTCTAATAAATCTACTAGTTCTATTTTTTGTTTATCTAAAAGCCCTTGAATATTTATAAGCATTGTTGTACCAATTAGATTTAGCTTTTGTCTATCTGAACTAGGTAAAGTACCACTTACAAACAAATCAAATACCTTATCAAAATAATCCTAAATAGGCTATTCCATGAAAAGAAGACATTTTATCTCCTGCAATTGTTGTGCTGAACAATTCATTTATGTGAACAAGTGTCTATCTTGTTCATGTATTTCTTTCATCTTTTTCTTCCTTGTTTCAAGATTCTTCAAACCTCTCAATTTGATAAGGTCATGTGTAGATCAAAATATTTCTACAAATGAAGCCTTATAAATTGTTTTGTTGGCTTCATTATATTGGTTACATAGTTCATGCACAATATGGAATAGAGTACAAGTTTTCATAAATCTTGCCCTTCTAACAAAACATTTATTTCTCAACGATTGTGATTTGTATTCCTTATCTGAAATAATACTTTGTTGTGTTATAATTATGTGTTAACCATTTATAATTTTGAGCATTATGGTTTTTTTCTCCATCATATATTCTAGGACATTCTTTAATTCAATAATATATTCAGGGTTGCTTGGATCAAAAGGAATTAATAAAGCATCCTTCATTGGAACTTCATTATGTTTTAAAAATGAATGAATTATATCACTCAACTCTCTTTTATTTAAATTTTTTATTTTGACATTAGTGTCCCTCTATTTATAGAGCCTTACAGGAATGTTCAAGTCATAATTGCTATAGAAAATATACCATGTAGAGAATTCACTGTGTGTCTCATCAGAAGTTTGTGTCAACAAAAGTGTTCCAACCTTTTGTTTAATGTTATTTTTCTCCACTAGTGTGAGTACATGTATGGCCTCTTTCAAATCTGTATACAAATATGTTACCCTTGCTTGTCTTGTTTTCTTCAATGTTTTTTCTATCATGACTGTAGGGTATCTTAAATACATTTTTATGTGGTGGGAAGTAGAAGAAGTTATTTCCCCTTATTCATGTTTTTATTTCAACATATGTTGTATTATAATGACCAAATTATCTTTGTATATTGACCCAGACATTTAAATGTTGTCATAGTTATTCAAATGAAACCCAAATGTTTCACAAGAAGGGGAAAAATTAATTTTTATCAACTTCATTTTACTGGATGTAAATTTATTGAAATTAGTCATAGCTTGATAGAGAATTCCCTCTTTTCCATTCTATACTTCTAGTTGGAATTTAAGGGAATCTTCAAGTTCATCCTTATCACATGAAAGTTTTATTTTAATTAGAGAAGATTCTTTAATCGATGTAGTGTTAAACAAGTATATATTTGCATGCATGTTTGGTGGAATAAACAATTCAAAATACCAATCATCAAGAGGAATTTTGTCACCACCATAAAATAGAAGATGTTGATGTGGATTTAATTTTATTTTTAGTATTTTAAATGGTACTCTATCCAAATTCTCTTGGTGAGGCCTTCTTTTGCCTTTTATCCAAATTCTCTTCAAGTGAGGCCTTCTTCTACCTTTTAAGTGTGGGAATTCCTTTTTTACCTGAGGACATTAGGCAAAGCAATTGAAATGATTTAAATATTGATATTTTGTAAAATTAAATTTGCATATTGCATTGATTCATGAATTTGTTTTGTGTTTGAGTAGTGATTAAATGTATATCAAAAAATGTTAATTCTAAACTACAATACAAAATACACATTAAATCTTCATAATATATACATTAACTCAAACTTAAACTAATAAGGTATGACCAAACCAAATAAATTATGTGCACCAGCCAATATAATTTGATGGGCAAAGGAATCCACAAACATTTGTTTTAAAGGATAAAAATGAGGGGAAGTATGTTTCTAATATGTGTCGAAATGCCCATCAATAGGTACCTTCAAGGTATATCCTAGGAGATACATTTTAATCATGCACAAGAGTGAATTTTTATTATAGCACATCTCATAGGAGATATCTTCAAGTTAACCATTATGTTATTACAAGTGTACTTTAAGGCCCTTGAAGGAATCTCCTAGTGGACACCTCAAAAGCACTTTCCTTCACCTTGACTATATCTCCCAGTATAAATTTCCTTCACCCTGAAAGCACTACTATTTGATAACTTGAAGGGCATTCTAATACTTGGGAGAGTGTGAATTTAGGTCTTCCTATGCATATTCTCTTTCCACCTCAATCTAGTTTAAAAATTTTCCCTATTACATTAATAGTTTTAGATTTGAATAATTACCTTGTTGTACCTCTAAAATTTTCCTTTACCTTGATGGTATTTTTAATATCTTCAAGGTATCTGTTAGGATATACCTTCAAGTTACCCATGAAGTTATTATAAGGCCTTCAAAGGAATTTTACTATTGGATACCTAGAGATTGAACTTACCCAATGTTATTGAGTTTTGTAATATCTTCAAGGTATCTCCTAGGAGATACCTTCAAGTTAACCATGAAGGAATCTTCTATGGGATATTATTAATGCCTAAAACTCTCATTCTCAATGAATTTTTTTAATGGAAATCTTTACAAATTTGGGATGAAATTGTGATCTGTGAAGAAACCTTCAATATTCCCAGAAGCTTAGAAGAAGCACTATGGTGATGTGTTTCTCTCTCTAAACTACTTCTAGAATTCTTGTTAGAAATGGGACCCACTTCCCTTAGCCAATGGCATGAATTTAATTTAAATAATTACCTTATTTCCTAAGGAGCACCATGATGAAACATGTCATCAGTGGAATGGACCAAGACTTAACCCAAAAATGAAGAAGGGGAACTCAAGAAAGAGGAGGTCGATACACAACCCATTGAACTTCATCGAGCATGTTGACGATGAAAAGGATAACTAGCCTAGAAATTTAAAACATGTATTATGATCCATAAATATATATAAAGGATTCAATGAGATACCTTTCAAATAGGCACAAGAGTGGATTTCTTCTTCAAGGTATATTCTAAGAGCAACCTTTGGCTTAGATCTCTAAGTTTTTCTATATCAAACTTTCTGAGACTGCTTGACTATGTTTGACTGTGTGTGTGTAACACCTACTCACAAAAAAAATGGTTCTAAAAACACTTTTCCATGGATAATCCATCTTCAAATTTAAATATTGAGACCATAGGGACTTTTTTTTTGCTCAACCCTTCCCCTTATTTTGGAAGCTTCCTAAAGTGAAACTTTTTGAAGGAGATAATTTCAAGTCACCTATTAAGATACCTTCATGTTACCCTCAAGGAGATAATTTTTACTCACCCATTAAGGTATTTAAAGGATCTTGAAGGAGTCTCATAGTAAAATACCTTGAGGTGGAACTTACCCATCATTATTTTGGTATAAAAAGGATTTGATGAGTAAATAGGTGTTTTAATTAAAGAAGGTAGTTAACAATACATTGATTGTTGTGTCTAAGGTCTTCTCTATCTTATATATGGGTAAAGGTGTCTTAATTCCATGATTCAATGTGAAATCATCAAAATTTTAGACGTCATAATATTCAATGAGTACTCTTCAAGCTTTTTGAAAGTTCCCTTCAGGTTTTTTGAAAGTACCCTAATGGCATTTTTGGAAAGACCCTTCAACCTTTTGTCACTTTGCCCTTTTGAAATGACCCTTTGGAATTTTGTTGTCAAAATTTTTATCCAACTTAAAAAGCCTAAGTTAATTCCCCATAGTAATCTTGCCAATGCAATTTTATCGAAATAATGACCCCAAGGGTACATACCATTCGAGATTTATGAAACTTATCATTTGAGAGTTTTAGAAAAGGATAATTGCCCTACAAAATTGCCTTTCAACCTTTTTGAAATGTGGCCCTTTACCCTCTATGATTACCCTTCAACATTTTTGGAATGACCCTTTACCCTCAAGACTTACCCTTTGTGAATTTTGTCTTAAGCCCTTACCCCAATGAGAAGTGCCCTTTAGACCTTCTAAAAGTACCCTTCAAGATTTTTGAAAGTACCCTTTAGGATTTTTGAAAGTACCCTTCAGGGTTTTTGAAATTACCTTTCAATATTTTTGAAAGTACCCTTCAAATTTTCTAAAAGTACCCTTCAGCCTTTTTAGAATGGCCCTTTGCCCTCCAGACTTACCCTTCAACACTTTAGTCCTAGGCCTTTCTCTGATGAGAAGTACCCTTTGGACCTTTTGAAAGTGTCCTTCAGCATTTTTTTTCAAACCAAGTGACATAGATTAATATTTTATAAAATGTCACTTGGTTTAAGATTTTATATATTCTTGAGCCCTAAATTTAATATTTCTTATTGTCTATAAGAATCAATATTGCTCACTGCCAAGTGACATTTTCTAATTTGGAGATCATCCACACTTGTTTTGGTTGTATATTATTCCTGACTCTCATCTGGAGTAATGGATATGTTTTTATATGATCATGGTTTTACCCCTTCTAATGTTTCTATGAATTGTTGCTTGTGTTTCTAAATTACAAGTTAAATGGAATTTTATTTGGAAATGAGCAAGCTTAGGATTTTTTTCATTTTAAATTATTCCCAACTCTCATTTGGATTAATGGCCATGTTTTTAGATGACATGGTTTTATCCCTTCCAATGTTGTTATAAATTGTTGCTTGTGTTGCCTAAAGTCCATTTTATGGATTTATTCTTCAAGGAACAAGTGTAATTTTCATTTACATGGAAGACACCACTATGTTATATTTTGAAGGCCCCTATAATACCTTCAATGTATCTCATAAGAGATAACTTTCAAACATTCACAAGAGTGGATTTACCCTTCAAGGTATCTCCTAGGAGATACATTTCAAACAAGGATAAGAGTGGATTTATCCTTCAAGGAACAAGTGCAATTTGCCTTTACATGGAAGGCACTACTGGGTGATATTTTGAAGACCCCTGTAATAATTTCAAGATCAAACATACACAAGATTGGATTTCCCTTTGAAGGTATCTCCTAGTAGATACCTTTCAAATAGGCACAAGAGTAGATTTATCCTTTAAAGAATAAGTATAATTTTCCTTTACATGGAAAGCACTACTAGTACTTATATAAACAAGTGGTCAACAAGTGGAATATCTCATTTTGGTACAACTAGGTGATATTTTGAAGGCCCTTGTAATACCTTCAAGATATCTCCTAGGAGATACCTTTTAAACATGTAAAAGATTATATTTCCCCTTAAATGTATCTCCTAAGATATACCTTTCAAACAAGCACAAGAGTGGATTTTTCCTTCAAGGAACAAGTGAAATTTTACTTTATATGGAAGGCACTACTAGGTGATATTTTGAAGGACCCTATAATACCTTTAATGTATCTCCTAGGATATACCTTTCAAATGTGCATAAGAGTGGATTTCCCCTTCAAGGTATCTCTTATGAGATACATTTCAAATAGGCACAAGAGTGGATTTTTCCTTCAAGGAATAAGTGTAATTTTACTTTACATGAAAGGTAGCAACTTTATAGGTGTGGGACTGAATTGTAGTCTATAAAGTAACCTTTGGGATTTTAGAAGCTGACTCTTCATTTAAGTTTGAAGAAAGGAAAAAAAAAGTGAAGCAAATTTAAAATAAGATGATGCATTGAGAGATTTGAAACATTGATCTATAATTTCATAAAATAGATAGATCCTTAAGAACTATGGACCATGAAGGAGCATAAATCATGAGCTATAGTCTATTATTCAAGCAAAGACCCAAACTATAGAAGTAGAAGAAAAGAAATAATAGAAAGAGATAATTCTATACTCCAAATAACATAAAACATCACATCCTCTTCATTTTAGATGGAGAAAAAAATATAAAGGGCCACAAAAAGCACATACAAAGAATCTAATCATATTTTTGAGATGCACTTGTTAAGGTTTTAAAATAGAAAAGTGCTAACTGATAATATTCTAGTCTATTATGATGGCTAAAAATAAAGAATACCAAATATGATAACTAACAAAAAATAATAACTAGCCCCTCTAAAAGGGAAGATCCCAGAATATATAGGCAAGGTGGTGCCCTAGGGAAATGTCACTTGGAGATTCTACCACTCGTGCTCATGATGTTGTCATTGTAATTGAAAGAGGGTCTTGAGCTCATGAGTGTAGTTAGCCTCTGGATCCAAAATATGTCACAACTACATTATTATATTATGGCCACTATGTTTAGGATAAGTGAGGTGGTGCCACGTGTATACTTCCAAACCTATCCTAATTATGCTATGTTTAATGGCCTTGATACCCCTTAGAATCATTAGATTATGCTTTAAGATGGGATTAAAGTGTTTAAAATTTTTTGCTTGAAAGGAGAGACCCATATTATCATCCAATAGTTCTCCTTTAAGTTCTAGAAAACTAACACCACTTTTAAACAAGCACAAATATGATACACATCAAGATAGTGCTTCTCTAAAGGGGCTAAAGACTTCTTTGGTGAGATTGAGCATAAGGGTGCCATGTGTTAGAAGTGGAAAAAGTATGGTACTTAGGAAAAAATTTAAAAAGGGCCCATAAGTAAGGAAGGGACCAAAAGGGGAACAAGTGAAAGGTGTTGATGAACTACTAGTTATTGAGCCAGCTTGAAGCCAAAGATGAGCTACTCCAAAACTGACAAACATGGATTTATGATCCACAGTTCTTGGTGACTCATAAGGGCATCCACTTGTGGATGGGAGAACCCAAAACTTTAGTACTCAGACCAATGGAAGAAAAATTCCAAAAATGGGAGGAAGGTGCACATACCTACAATTTTTGAAGGGCCACCTGTAAGGACACCCATTCTTCTAGCTAGGTATCCTTTTTTAGAGCCTCAAAGGCATTATCTAAATCTATTATCTCCTTGAAGGAGATGTTATCCAAGCCTTTGACCACCACCAGCATCTAGAACTCTAGCAAGGTGATTGGGTGCAAAATTTTCTCCACTTTTAAGACATTAGGTACTTGACTAAGAGCCATGAAGATGGTCTGGTCATTTTTTTTTTGCTTAAGTAGTGCATTGATGTGGTCCTCAAGGAGGACACTGTTATCTACCAAGAAAGGGGAGGTAAGTCCCAACAAGACTAACTACTTAATGCATCCCCACTTATCTTGAACCACATGTTCTAAGGTATTAAGGAATGACTTAAACTTCTTGGTTGCCTTGTTATATCCAAGAAACTCATTGACCTTGGCTATTTCCTACCTCTGGTTGGTCACCTCTACTACTTGTAGTGTCTCATGAGAAGCATTATAGAGTTTTTGGATAAGGCTCTCTAACTCTAGGACTTTGGGGGAGATGAAGGTGATCACCTAATCAATAGATGTAATCACCTAAGAGGCTATATTCTGGACATCTATAATAAAATTTAGTGTTGTCTTCAGGTTTGATGTTTTGACCTTGATCCTTTCCCAATAGGATTTGTATAGTTGTTACACCATAAAGGACTTTTAAGGCCTATTGATGGGTGACAAGGTCATTCATCAGCTTATTGATTTATTTGTCCTTGACCAAGGATTTCTATTTCAATTTTTTCTATAATTATTGATAAGACCAATAAAAATCAAAGAGCTCCTAGCAGACTCAAGCCAGTTCAATGTCCTTTTCTTGTAGCTCATTTTTAGCATCCACTCATAGGTTAACTTTTATTTGGAAGATCTAATTAGAGATTTAGCTCTTTAGGTCAAACCTTAATTTATTGAGATCCACATATTTTTACTTAACCTCAACATGGAGGTGTTCAACTGTAACTTTCACTCTTGTAAGATCCAACTTGGTTTTTTCATGTTGTCAAGTCACCTTGAGGTAGTCCATGGTAATGGACTTTTATGTCTCTTCTATCATCTCAACTCTATTAGTGGGCCTATCCTGGCTTAGGTTGAGGCTAATATCTTGAATAACATAGTACCCTAGCTATATCTATCCTTAGGGCTTGACTACTTGGGGGATCAGATGAATAACCATGAGGGATTGTTATGTAGGGTCATGAAATGACCACATATGAGTTTGAGCATAGGCCTTAACCTATTTTCCTCTCTTTATTTCCATTCAAGCCTCTTGAGCTACTCTTCTTATGTTCGCTTACTAATGGTACTAATTTGGCCATGGAATGCTTTCCCCATAAAGGGGATTCCCTATGGTAGTGTGAATGGAATAGTTACTTACTACTATGAAGCATTGGGCATCATTTTTCCAAATAAGTTGGATGTAGGGGAAGGTGGAAGGGGATAATAGTGTGAGCCTATAGATTAGGTGGAATGGAATGTGCACCATGATGGAGGATGATGTCGAAGTTAAAGGTGGTGGGGTGAGAAAAAATCATGTAGGAGGAGATTAGGACCACAAAGGAAAGTGATGCAATCTCAATGGAGGATTGGGTGGAAGAAGATGAGAGAGCAACCAAGGTGGTGTTTAGAGATTATCACAACCTGAGGTGAGATGGTGGATGGAACTATGGAGGTGATGAGATAATGGAGGTGGAAAGGTGTGGACCTAAAAAGCATATTTTATTTCGCATGGGCTCAGGTGGAGGGTTGGATTTGGTTACCTCAAGTTACTTATACTAGTATGAACCAGTCATGAGATGCCCAAAGGGAGATTATTATTGTTTTGGAGATATGGAGTGTGAGTACATGGGAGATGGCCATGAGGAAGGCTCTTGAACCTCTAAGACCTTAGCCTCTTTCTACAATGGAATGAATCTTACTAAAAACCCAAGATTATCTTCCTCTTCTTCTTCTTCTCCTTCTCCTCCTATCATTATTTTATGGGAGGATTATTTCTCTACTAATCCCTCCTAATGATGTTCATCCCAAATCTTATCAAATATTCCATCTTTTTCTTCCTTATCAAGCCTAGCATAGGGTAGGTTGATCTCATACTTGTATTTTATAAAGGTGGCCTTTTTCTCTTTTCTCCATCTTAACTTGGTGAGATTCCTCTTCATAAACTTTGATAATTTCTTGGTTGGGTTGTAATCTTGGACCTTCTCATAGAAGGACTCCCATGGTTTGATGGTGTCCAGTGAGATATGAGCTATTCTACATAATTTTGGATAAATTATTCCATGGGTGACTTTCTTTTCTCTAGGTAAGGCTGGGCTTGATGCTTGGGGGTGTTGGTGGTCTTCAAGTTTTATACATATCCAATTAGATCATAATTCCATATTTCATCTATTAGGTATAGGCCAAGCTCTGCTAGCTTGGCTATGAGTAAGCATTCTTGGTGCATTTTGTATATTTTGATACCTCCTCTTTTGAAGGGGAAACATACATGCCTTTCTTCTTCTTCCCTACCCTATAGATGGAATCCACCATATCGAGTTGATGAGCATACTCTAAGGATAGATTTTGGTCTATCAACATCCATAAGAGTTGAAAGGGTTCTCCCTAGAAATTATGTACTTCAAAGAATGAGAAGTGGGCTCCCTAGAACCAATCAACCAAGACCTTGCTTTCAGTGAGCCATGCTAGATGTACTTTAGTCATTCTAAATATAAGGGGCTCCATACTAATGTTGATGAGAACTAGATCCATAAAAATCTCTAGAAACTCATAGTAGTCCCTAGTGATAGATAAGACATGGGTCCATACTATGACCAAGTTCACCATGTTAGGGAAGATGTATATTTTAGAGGACTTAAGATTGAGGTATTTGGAGAAAAATTGGGAATGTTGGAATAAAATGAGATGTAGAAGGAAGGATGCTTACCGAAAGGTACCCACTATTGAAATTTTTTCTAGCTCATCTCTTATGGAGGTAGTGATGGATTTAATAAAATCTAACCTAAAAGGTTGTCTCTTCTGCATTGAGGTTATGAGGAAGTGTGCCCCTAGCTAAAAGTATTCGACATTGGAATTGGATTCCACTCCAAATATGAATGCCAACATGGATAGATTATCTCTCAGGTGCTACATGGGAAAGCTCTTGAGGGAAATGGTCATAAGAGGCATCTTCATGATTTTATTTTTGAGGAGAAAGCCAAAGAAGTCTCTATTTTCTTAGACCTAGGAATCCCAAACAATTAGAAGGTTGTCTATGATATAGATCTTGGCCTCCTAGTTACTGGTGATATAGAACATCTCCTTGATGTTATCTACACCAATGTTTACCCTTAAATGGGAATTTCTATTAATTGTGATAGAATGGGCATCATATATTTGCATGTAGAGGGTGATGATCTATAAGCAGGGATGAACATAAGGCACCATGAAATGTGCTAGTGTGCATTCACATAACCTATAACTAAATGAGTCATAGTCATTTGTGTTGGACCTTGTGATAATTTGGGTGTAAGTGCCCTCTCTCAAACTCTTGGGGTTCTTGGCCAACTTTAGGTTGAAGAGATTGTCTACAAAGTTGATGACCAATGTTTGGTCCCTCCAGTTCCCCTTAGATGATTTTTGGTGTTGGGCACCTTTTCTTTTATTGGATCAAGGGTAAAAGCATTGAATTTTATTATTACATGTTTGAAGGAAAGGTCACCCCCACTAATTGACCCATAGGTTATTTATCTAATGGGATGTTAGTCACTTCTTGATGAAGATATAAAATCTTCTATTGGTGAGGAATTTTCTCCAAAATTACTCTTAATTTCTGTTGAAGGTTTAAATTAATGGCTTTCTACTTTGCTACTTACAACTATAGAGTCGACCCTTCCTAATTTTCTTGATTCACTCAATGTTCTTGATGCTCTTAATGTGTCTAATGGTTGGCTTGGATGAGGTGAGTGTATTCATACATCGATGCTACTAGGCAAGCCCATGATGAGAACTTTTAAAATCAAGCACCCCCATAAATGATAAGGGTGTTGTACATGCTTGAAGGGACACTTGTGAGATATTTTTGGTGATCATTATGGGGAGTTGTATAAAAAATGGGTCAATTTTAATTAATGGCAAGTAAGGTAGGTATATAACTATCTTTCAAAGAATATTTTTTAAAGATTTGAGAGGAATAGGGAGGGGATGCATAGTGACTAGAAGAGTCACTTGCATCAATTTAACTTATTTGAAAAGAAAAAAAACAAAGGGAAGGAAAATGAAGCAAGGGGAAATAAAAAAAAGAAAAAAGAAACACACAACAAAAATGGAAACTAACTAATTATGTACAAGGGGGAAGATGGGTAAGTTAGTTGAAATACTTCAAGTCGATCCTATTGATGGAGATCTCTAATGCATTTCCATCTTTATCTTATAATTCATAAGCATTACCCTACCTATCACTAATGATGTGAAATGTTTCTCTCCAAAGAGAATCAAACTTCACATGATGTCTTGGCTTTGTGGCTCACTAATCATATTTAAGAACTAAATCTCTAGGTTTAAATTTTGGGTCTGACAACTTCCTATCTGACCATCACTTAACTTCTTATTTTTGAATGAGATTATCATCACTTGTTTTTTCCCTCACCTCCTATATTTTGATTAATTCATCAAGTCAAAACTTTATTGTTCCATTTTATTCAATTTCAATAGCCTTCAAGTGTTATTATGTGGCCATTTTTGACGATACTAGCATAATTATTCCCTTCTCATATACAAGCTCATACAAGGAAGTCTTAATAGCCTATTTAGGGGTGATGTGATCTACCCATAGGTCCATATTCATGTGTAAGTACCACTCCTACTTGTCATTGTACATTCTTTTGATCAGTTTGATCAAATTTTTGTTGGTAGACTCTGCGAACCCATTCCCTTGTGGGTAATAATTGAATGAAGCCTTCATGATTTTTAATTTTCACTAATCTTCACCCTTAAATGGGTTTTTCCAATAATTACACCAGTGCTGATGAATATTTATAATTATCCATCAATAATTCTTCCTCAAAACCACTCTCTATCTTATTGAAGGCAATGGATTAACAATCCATAGTCATACATTCTCATAATTCTTGGCTCGACTCCATCTGTTCTTTATTATCTCTACAATTTATTAATTATATAAAAATATCAATGCATCTAAGTGTTTGTCTAAATTAGGAGAGGGGTATTTATACCCTAATTCCCCTAGGTTAGTTCATAATAATTGTCTTACAATGGGTATTTATACTCTAAAATTAATGACAAGAGAGTGAGTCAATAACTGTCTTCTAAGGAATGATTTTAAAACTTAGGAGGGATAGGGTGAGGGCATGTGGCCACTAGAGGTGTACTTGTTCTAATTACATTTATTGGATAGGAAAAATCAAAGAAGATACCTTTCAAACATGCACAAGAGTGGATTCCCCCTTCAAGGTATCTCCTAAGAGATACATTTCAAATAGGGATAAGAGTGGATTTCTCCTTTAAATAATAATTGCAATTTTTATTTACATGGAAGGCACTAGTGGGTGATATTTTGAAGGTACTTTAATACATTCAAATTATCTCCTAGGAGATACCTTTAAAATAAGTACAAGAGTGGATTTATCCTTCAAGGAACAAGTGGAATTTTCCTTTACATAGAAGGCACTACTAGGTGATTTGAAGGCCTTTGTAATACCTTCAAGGTATCTCTTATGAGATATATTTCAAAAATATACAAGATTTTATTTCCCCTTCAAGGTATCTCCTAGGAGATACCTTTCAAATATGCACAAGAGTGGATTTATCCTTAAATGAATAAGTGGAATTTTACTTTCAATAGAAGGCACTACTAAGTGATATTTTGAAATCCTTTGTAATAACTTCAATTTATCTCTTAGGATATACCTTTAAAACATGCAAAAGAGTGGATTTACCATTCAACGTATCTCCTAGGAGATACATTTCAAATAGGGACAAAAGTGGATTTTTCCTTCAAGGAACAAGTGTAATTTTCCTTTAAATGGAAGGCACTACTGGGTGATATTTTGAAGGCCCTTATAATACCTTCAAGGTATCTCCAAATAAATACCTTTAAAATATGCACAAGAGTGGATTTTCACTTCAAGGTATCTCATAGGAGATACCTTTCAAATAGGCACAAGAGTGGATTTTTCCTTCAAGGATCAAGTGGAATTTTCCTTTACATGGAAGGCACTACTGGGTGATATTTTGAAGGCCTTTGTAATACCTTCAAGTAATCTCATATGAGATACCTTTCAAACATGCAAAAGAGTGGATTTCCCCCTCAAGGTATCTCCTATGAGATACCTTTCAAACAGGCACAAGAGTGGATTTTTCCTTCAAGGAATAAGTAGAATTTTCCTTTACATGGAAGGCACTATTGGGTGATATTTTTAAGGCCTTTTTAATACCTTCAAGTTATCTCTTAGGATATACCTTTTAAAAATTCACAAGATTGAATTTATGCTTCAAGGTATCTCCTAGGAAATACATTTCAAATAGGCATAAGAGTGGATTTCTCCTTCAAGGAATAAGTGGAATTTTCCTTTACATGGAAGGTAATAATGAGTAATATTTTGAAGGCCTTTATAATACCTTTGATGTATCTCTTAAGAGATACCTTTAAAATATGCACAAGATTGGATTTACCCTTTAAGGTATCTCTAGGAGATACCTTTAAAATAGACACAAGAGTAAATTTTTCCTTCAAGGAATAAGTGGAATTTCCTTTACATAGAAGGCACTACTAAGTGATATTTTGAAAGCCCATATAATACCTTCAATATATCTTACAAGAGATACCTTTCAAACATGAATAAGAGTGGATTTCCCCTTCAAGTTATCTCCTAAGAGATACATTTCAAATAGGGACAAGAGTGGATTTCTCCTTCAAGGAACAAGTAGAATTTTTCTTTACATAGAAGGCACTACTGGGTGATATTTTGAAGGCCTTTGTAATACCTTCAAGGTATATCTTAGAAGATACATTTAAAAAATTCATAAGAGTGGATTTTTCCTTCAAGGTATTTCCTAGGAGATACCTTTCAAACAAGCACAAGAGTGGATTTTTCCTTTAAAGAACAAGTAGAATTTTCCTCTACACAAAAGGCACTACTGGGTGATAATTTGAAGGCCTTTGTAATACCTTCAAGGTATCTCTTAGGAGATACCTTTCAAACATGCACAAGAGTGGATTTTCCCTTCAAGGTATCTCATAGGAGAAACATTTCAAACATGCACAAGAGTGAATTTATTCTTCAAAGAACAAGTGGAATTTTCCTTTACATGGAAGGCACTACAGGGTGATATTTTGAAGGCCTTTGTAATACCTTCAAGGTATCTCCTAAGAGATATATTTCAAACATGCACAAGAGTCAATTTTTCCTTTAAGAAATAAGTATAATTTCCTCTACACAAAAGGCACTACTAGGTGATATTTTTAAGGCCCCTATAATACCTTCAATGTATCTTGTAGGAGATACATTTCAAAAATTCACAAGAGTGGATTTCCCCTTCAAGGTATCTCCTATGAGATACATTTCAAATAGGGATGAGAGTGGATTTATCCTTCAAGGAAAAAGTGAAATTTTCCTTTACATAGAAGGATCTACTAGGTGATATTTCTAAGGCCCGTCCTTATAATACCTTCAAGGTATATCCTAGGAAATAACTTTCAAATATGCACAAGAGTGGATTTACACTTCAATATATCTCATAATAAATACCTTTTAAACAAGCACAAAAGTGGATTTCTCCATTAAGGAACAAGTGGAATTTTCCTTTACATGAAAGGCACTCCTGGGTGATATTTTAAAGGCCCTTGTAATACTTCAAGGTATCTCCTAGGAGATACCTTTCAAACATGCACAAAAGTAGATTTCCCATTCAAGGTATCTCTTAAGAGATACCTTTCAAATAGGCATAAGAGTGGATTCCCAATTCAAGGTATTAGAATAAAAGAAACCACATAAGAGCTCGCTACAAATTGAGGGTCACCAAGTGGTGATAAATAGATGATTCATCATGCAAAGTTGCATTTTGAGAATCTATGAGGTAATCAAAAGGTGCCATGTGCCTGTATTTTGATCCAACTAGACAACTTAGTCATATTTAGGTCACATGAGTACTTATTTGTATTTGAGGTGGGAGTCAAGTGTTGAAAGGTGGAAATATTTATCTTTAAAGATAAAAATGATGGTAAATCAAATACAAATTAAAGATAAATTAAATTCTAGAGTAATTAATTACTAAAATCAATAGTTTGAAGTTTGACAAGCTTTTTTGTTAATACGGCACTAACTAGGATCACCATTAACATTACACTAATCAAGCTTGCCAAAAAGGTATTTTGTGAATTCATCCCACATTAAGAAAATATATGATCTCATCAATCAAAATTTTAAATCCATGGTTGAAGTAGGAACATTTGGAACCACCAAGTCAGAATAGGTCCTATTTCTCTATTCATATGGGACAAACATAGTCTTTCAAGACACCAATTTCAATACCATTGCATTGGAAATGGACGATAAAAAATACAATGATGTATTCTACCACATGGATAGGTTTCCTTCCCAGACATCTATCTTCTAAGGGATAACTCCAAATCAACCATTGCCTCCATCAATAGATCCCCCAAGTAGTTCTTCAAACAAGACCATGTAATTGGCTAAAAATACATACAAACAACACCATATATATAAGGTTATATATATACATACATACATACATACATACATATATATATATATATATATATATATATATATATATATATATCTAAACAAATTATGAATTGACTATAGTTTTCCTCCAAAGTCTAAAGGTTTAGCTTTGAATATTAGTGAATTAGCTCTAAAGACTAGAAGCTATGCTCTAAAGACTGATAATTATGCTCCTAAGATGAAAAATCATGAATGGGAAGAATCCACCTCCATTATTGAGAATCAAAACAATGCCATTAGACTAATAATGTCATAATCCATGATTTGATGTGATGGCATTTTATGATGATGTTTACAAATGATATTCTGAAACAAGATTGATGTAACTATGTTTTCAATAAAGGGTTTTTCAAAAAAAATTGGTATGATGCATAATTAATTGTGATCATTGCTCCCAATACTACCAATAATGAACTTTATGACACATCATTACTACTTGACTAGTTAAATCACCTTCCCATTATATCTCACATGCTCTGAAGAGATAACCCTAACTACCACCATCATTCCTGTCATAATCATATCATATAACCTGCTTTGCTATTCATTTTTACATTGTCACTACCAATAATTATTGTATCATATTTATAACCTTTTGATTCCTCTATTACCTATGTAAATTTGAGATTTGTGTTTTTACAATATAGTTAGATTTATAATTAAATAGTGCTTACTTTGAAGATGGATGGGAAAAATAAAAAAAAGTGAACCAAAATCTTGTTAATCATAACTGCAAGATAAAGCAACTAGAGATGTATTTGAAACAACAAGTTGGTTGAATTTATTAAAAATGTTTCAAGGATTCCATGAATAAAATTTTCAAGAATTCTATGAGAATTTTTATGAAGATGATGTTATTATCAAAGGGAAGAACACTCTATTAAATTCCTCTATAATTAGTTCTCTATCTAGGATTCCTGAGGATGGAGTAGTTGACATTGAAAAGATCACATTTTTTGACCTAATTTATTTATTTGTTGAAGGAAATTATCCACACCCAAAACTAGAAAAATCCCCCCAAGGAGTGGCCAAGGGAATTCTTAGAGAAAGTCTTCCTCAAACTTAACAAAATTTTATTTTTTGGATAATGAAATAATCACTTGTGATGGTCAGTTTATAGTAGTGGGTGGAGATGCTATGAGAATCCTTCTTCACTTGAGGAAAGGATTTGTTCAATAAGAATATAATATTGATCTTCTCTCTTTCATTTATAATTCTCTATTTAATGTTTCTCAAAAGATAAGATGAGGTGTTGGGTCTACTTACCATCATGGGCTGGTTACACTCATTTATCACCATTATTTTCTTAGTAAACCCAAGGGTGAAAAGGCTTGGTCCTCTTTCCTATAAAATTTTTCTCTAGTTCCTACCAAAAAGACACCATGCCCTACCTCTCCTCCCACTACAATCTATATTGAAGAATCCACATTTAAAATTTTAGATCAACCATCTCCACCAATATTGGTTCTAAAGATACTACACTAGAGATCAAAGCAACAAATGGGATTTTATTCAAACACCCCTCATCCTCCAAATAAACATTGATGCATTCATTTACTTACCTTGTAGCAAGAATAAGAAGATGTCTAGCCCATAGAATAAGTTGTATTTGTAGAGAGAACCCTAGAATAATTTGTACCTCAAGAAGTAGAGTATCATGTGCCCTCTATTGTTGATAAGGGTATTGCACCCTTGATTGAAGAAGATCCATCTTCTCCACATTATATCAATGAAAAAAAAATTAGCATGCATCATGCCATGAAGAAATAATCAAACTATAACAAACCAAGTTAGTTGTTCTCCATTCAACTTTGAAAGATAAGGACTTGATGTTTCTAGTTTGAAACAAAGGTGGGAATAATCTGTTACTAGAGTTAGTGAACAAGAAATAATTCTTCAAGGAATATAAGCTAAATAGACTAGGGTCTATAATGTAAGGTTTTCATAGACCCAAGAATTGATTAATTTTTAGAATTCTCTTACTATCAAGGACACTCAAATTATTGATTTGTAGAATTCTCTTGCTATCAAGGACACTTAGATTACTGATTTTCAAAATGCCAATGTTGATAAGCATAATTTTATTAATAATCTAAGAGAAAGTATTTATGATAGAAATACAATTATTGCCTGACATACTAATATAATAATAGAGCTCACCAGTCATAAATCTGAGTTACAAGCCTCTATTTAGGCTATGCAAATAAAAACATGAGAGATTGTAGTTCAGATAGAGGGTCCAACAAAAGTTGTTCCCTCTTTCCCTATTCCATTACATGAAATAATCTCTGCTTGGAATATCACCTAGAAAAAAATTCAAAAATTAAAGGATGAAAATGCCAAACTTAAGGAGGAATCACAAAATCAATTGGTAGAATCCCAACTTCAATTGTAGAAATTACAAGCTTCTATCTAGAACATTTGTGTTTTTTTTTTGAGAAACGATTAGCATGTAGGAAACCTTCATCAATTTATGTTCTTTTCTTACATGAGAAGTTTTATAAATGGTAGATTCAGTTAATTTCCTTTTGTTTTTCACATATTATTGAATATGATCATCTATTTATGGACATTTTTCTAAAGAGCACTGAAGAAAGATAAGATGCCATTTATGAGTTATATTCTTTCAATTTGTTGTTAGGATATCAATCTAGTTTTTTAATAAATTTATTTGTTGGAGAGACACAATTGGATGCCTTTCTCTCCACTCTAAAGAACCAAATGGAATGACAAAATGCCAATAATATATTTTTAGAATTACAAAGCACCACTAGGTTATATATGAGACCACAATTTCCAAAAGTAAAGAAACTTATTTCTTCCTTTCAACCATTGTATCATATGCATATAAATAACAAGTATCATGAAATATTGAGATCTAATATTGTTAATTTTAAATATTTTATAAACCACCATTTTTCCAATTGTTTTAATGTAATTATTTCTAGGTGGGAGACATTATCTATTGATTTTAAGTGTAGGGAAGTCTTTAGCCCTACCAATATTAAATGGAGTCTAAGAAGAGTCAAAGTAGTTTGCTAGATAATCACTCAGTGCTTAGAGGAAATAGGTTTAGATGTTTGCATTGAGATGAGTTTTAGGCCTCCTATCATTATGTGTCCTCTATCTCTATATGAGTGTTGGAATTCTCAATCAAATTTGTATTTGAAGCCTGGGTGCATACAGTTTTCAAATAACTTGGATTCTTGACAAGGGGCCACCATGACTAGAGCCATCATTTTAAAGCTTATGATCTGAGTTAGAGGTTTGAATTAATAAATTTGGATTAAGGATTAGTCATCCCACTTCTTTATGAAAGGACTTGAAAAAATTAAAGTGTGGGGGAGAAATGATGAACATTTCATATAGCTCATCATAGTTATATAAACTATCCATAAAGTGTTGTGTTTGGATATATAGTGTATTGCATTTAATAGTTAAATTCTGATCTAAGTAAGATATGAATGCAATTTGTTCATTATTTGTCCATAATTTATTTTTGATTTTTTACCTTGTTATTATGTCTAATTTAGATGAATAACACAATTTTGAGTATAGCAACACATCCCATGGATGAGG
This sequence comes from Torreya grandis, assembly GCA_037957365.1. Lineage (NCBI taxonomy): Eukaryota > Viridiplantae > Streptophyta > Pinopsida > Cupressales > Taxaceae > Torreya > Torreya grandis. The sequence goes on from JARHVA010001733.1 coordinate 2,588,848, forward strand.
TAATTTTGAGTAGAGGAATAGATCCTAAGGATGGGGTAATTTTAAGAAGGCAACACATAGTTTTTACAACTCTTTCAGCTACAACTTTTAGGATTTGGTAAGCAAGCTCTAATGATTGAATGATCTAAAGACACTATGAAAATTTCTTTGAATATGCTCTGGGTGTGCTCTAAATACATACATAGGATGCTCTGAAGAAGTCTATGAATGCTCTGAAGATATGTAAAGGGTGATCAAAAAACTTGTACCAGATGCTCTGAAGATATCTAGATGTGCTCCAAAGACTACAAAAATTATGTGTAATACATACTGCTGAGAGAAATTAGGAGCATTTTACTACAAAAAATTTGTTTTAAAAAAAGAAAAAAATTGATTAGATGCAAATGATAGCTGGAAACTAAAAAAAAGGAGCATCCATACAAATCTCTAGCCCCTATTACTTCCCACCCCTCCAAAACTTCTCCCTAAATAATAGCTACTCCTATATAATAGGTGTGGATATTTTATAAGAAGTTTTTTAATATATAATGATGCATGGGACCTTCCACCCAAGAATATTAAAGCACAAGAGAAATGCTCACCACCCTAAATAATAATGTTAGGTGTTATTCAATCATTCATTCATTAAATTTTATGATGTGCCATGAGGGAAAAGTTCACCACCCAAAAAAATGACTTTTCAACTTAGTCTAAAATGGAAATAATTCAAATCAAATAATAATAACTTGGAATAGGCCAAAAATGAATTTTCAACTTAGTCTAAAATAGAAATAATTCATAGTATCCCAAACAGAGCCAACATATGACTGATGTAATGAGATAGAGATGATGGAACCATTGAAACCCTCTCGCATCATAACACTTTTTTTCTATGATTTTTTTCTTACAGTTAATAAAAAAGTCTACTTTCCCCTTACATTCATCATTTGGGTCCCTGTTGAATACGAGTAAATGCTAAAAAATCCTAATCTCTACCATTTCATGATTTTCTTATAGTTAATAAAAATGTCTACTTTCCCCTCACATACACCATTTGGGTCCTATTGAATACAAGTGCTAAACAATACTAATCTTTGCCATTTCATTATCTTCCAATTTATTATTTGCTTACAGTTAATAAAAAATGTTTGCTTTCCCCTCACATTCACCATTTGGGTCCTTATTGAATACAAGTAAGCCCTAAACAATTCTATACTTTTCCATTTCATTGTTTGCTTAAAATTAATAAAAAAATGTTTGATTTCCCCTCACATTCACCATTTGGGTCCCTATTGAATATAGTTAAGCGATAAATAATCCTAATCTCCACCATTTCATTATCTCAGCCATTTCATTATTTGTTTATAGTTAATAAAAAATATATGTTTTTCCCTCACATTCACCATTTGGGTCCCTATTGAATAAAATTAAGCACTAAAAAATCCTAATCTCCACCATTTCATTATCTCATTCATTTCATAACAAAAATCTAGGTATATCCAAATCTCAATGATTCCATAACTTAAAGAAATAAACAATGAATAAAAGGTTCATGTCAAGCCAAGCAAATCATACATTTTAGATATAATAAAATAATACATTATATAGATTAAATACATGATAATAAGCACCTAAAATAATGATAGTAAAAAATGGGTCAATGCTTTTACCACTACTGCCACAACTGTAGAAATGATAGTGAAAATGGGGTTAACGCTTCCACCACTAATGCCATAGTTAACCTAACAATCAATAAAAAAATGTTTTTTGGCCTTCAAAAGGGAGAGAGAAAAACTGAGAGAAAATAATAGAAAGTGAAAAATATAAACTTCACCCCAATTTCAAAGCACATGAGAATTTTTAATTCTATACTAATTTAAAAGTTTATATAAATAATTGTAACATATAAAATTATTTTTAAAAAATATTTATATATTTAAACATTTAAATAGTGTACATTATTTAATAAAAATATTTAAATATTTAAACATAAATAATAATCTCAGATAGTTTTTCAATACAAAAATATTTACAAATTTTTATTATTTATTATAATTATTCTAATTAAAAAAATTTATTCATATTTATTCATTAAATTACATGATTAAATTGTCTAACAGAGATTTGAATCCTTAATTTTTAGCCTCCATAGAATACCTTTGAGATAATTTCATTCACCAATTCAAATACTTGTGAGAGCGAGTCACCTTTCTTGAATTAACAAACTAATATTTGGAGATGAATTCGACCCCAAAATGGTAATTAAAATGAGTGACGTAAAATCGTACCTAGTAACTTAAAAACCTAGACTTGGGAAATGATTTTGTGAGGTTATCTAAATTGTGGTTATGTGAGGTCATAAGCAGTCTAAACTATACAAATCTATAAACATTAGCTTTTCATTCATAACAAAAAGTCATGTGATATCTCAATGTAGAGTCAGGGTTAAACATTTTGGCCAACAACATATTGAGTACTTCAACTTTGAATCCTAATTACATCCATGCAAAATAAATAAAATTTAAATAAGAAATTTAGTCAACGAAGCAAATTTACTCCTCTTGAAAAAAAAATTCAATATAAATATCACAAAAACTTCATTTATGAAGATTATATAAATTATATTACTGATGGAGCACAAGATTTAGTTATATCTCTTGGGAAACTTTTCAAGGGAATTTTGACCATTAATTGGTACATCCTAAAATGAATACATCTTAAAATTTATCTCTTTATTTAACATCACTAATATTATTATTAGTCAACAAGTCTAATTTTGCTTATCTAATTTATCCCCTTTCATCCTGCTAATTTATCACCTTTTTGTAATTATGTATCTAATGTTCCCCTTCATTATTTTCCATCTACTAACCTTATCCATCACTACCAATCAATTAATTAATATCCTAAATCCCCAGTATCTTATCCTAATCTCTAATTATCTATTATTATTGAATTTTGAATTCCCATGGCCTACCTACCCACCTATACTATCCTATTCCTAGGTTCTCTACACCCCTAGTCCCTAATCACCCACCTAATCCTGATCTAATCCCCTACCTAATCCTAATTAGTCCCTACAAAGATTCTAAAATTCTCTAATTCTAGAATCCTCTAACTCTAGAGGCTTCCAAGAATATTCCCCAACCCATATGTAATAAATATAGATTCCCCTTGATTGAAACCAAAGGAGTTGTAATTTTGACATAGAGACAATGTGCTAATGATTTATAAATAATATAAGGCTCTTGCATAATATTACTGGAGTTTCATCCACATTTTTTGAAGATGTAACATAATAAAATTGTCTAATAAGGATTTGACTCCTTAATTTTAAGTCCTTCCCCCCAAAAATACCTTTGAGATAATTTAATTCACCAATTCAAATACTTGTGAGGGTGAAATGCCTTTCTTGAACTTACAAACTAATATTTGGAGATGAATTCGACCCCAAAATGGTAATTAAAATAAGTGACATAAAATCATACCTAGTAACTCAAAGACCTCTTGGGAAAGGATTTTGTGTGCTTATCTAAATTAATAATGGTTATGTGAGGGCATAACTAGTAGTCTACCTTAGAAAACTTACTATATATAGTATTTATATATATAGACTTTCCATTTATAGATTCTATATAAATATATATTTGTATAATTTAGGGAATTTCATTCCAATAAAATAGAAATAAGCTCATCACAACAAATTACACTTGATGGGTTTCCTACCATGGGTTTTGGATCACATCCAAGGGATCATCAGAATTAGAAAATGTTCAATAATCCGCTACAAGACCATAGTACAATAAAAATGATAGAAATTTAAATATGGAAATGGAAGTAAAATTATCATCATGGGAACCAATGGTAATGATTTAGAAATAAATATTAAGCTCTTCAATGCATAATAAGTGGAGTTTCATCCACATTTTTATGAAGATGTAACATTATTAATTATTAAGAAAAATTGAAGTGGTGGTGGTATAATAATAGGCATACACATTGGAATAGATGGTGTCTTTTGAAAATAAATATCCACTTCAATTTTTTATCGTATTTATAAATCTTAAATTCTTCTTGATCGCTTTTAAATTTTTTATCACCATTATAACGAAATCAATTTATCCATTGCAATCACCAAGACAAAACCTGATCACCCACAACTATGATCCTTATCTAACAAATACAAATGGCCCATAATCAAAACCAAGGGAGTTACAATTTTAATGTAGAGATAATGTGCTAATGATTTAAAAATAATATAAGGATCTTGCATAATATTATTAGAGTTTCATCCACATTTTCTTAAGATGTAACATAAGCAAATTGTCTAATAGGGATTTGACTCCTTAATTTTTAGCCCCCTCCCAAGAATATCTTTGAGATACTTTTATTCACCAATTCATATACCTGTGAGGGTGAGTCACCTTTCTTGAACTTACAAACTAATATTTGGAGACAAATTCAACCCCAAAATGGTAATTTAATTGACACAAAATCATACCTAATAACTTAAAGACCTCTTAGGAAAGGATTTTGTGTGCTTATCTAAATTAATAATGATTATATAAGGGCATAAATAGTAGTATACCTCAAAACACTTACTATATATAGACTTTCTATTTATACATTGTATCTAAATGTAGATTTGTATAATTTAGGGAATTTCATTCCAATAAAATAACAACAAGCTAGTCACAAAAAAATACACTTAATGGGTTTCCTACCATGGGTTTTGGATCACATCTAAGGGATCATCAAAATTAGAAAATGTTCAATAATCCACTACAAGACCATAGTAAAATGAAAATTATAGAATTTCAAATATGGAAATAGAAGTAAAATTATCATCATGGAAGTTACTTCAGAACCAATGGTAATGATTTAGAAATAATTATTAGGCTCTTAAACACATAATAAGTGGAGTTTCATCCATATTTTTTTGAAGATGTAACATTATTAATTATTAGGAAAAACTGAATTGGCGTTGGTATAATAGTAGGTGTTGTCACTTGAACTTGCACCCCTTGAGGAGATGATAATTCTCTCCTTGTTCAAGTGGCATAATGGAACTACCTCAAGGCTATGGGTGGCCTAAATTTGAGGTGGATCTCTAAATTAGGCTAGTTCCCTTGATGTAACACCATAGATCAAACCTACTACTAAATTTTTGGGGGTGAAAAGGGAGAAGGATAACTTTAAAAAATCTAATATAGGGGAGTTGATACATCAAGGGAATTACCTCTAATCTATAGATCCACCTCAAATTTGGGTCACCCACAACCCTTAAGTGGTTCCATTGTTCCACTTGAATGAGGAGAGACTTGTCATCTCCTTAAGGGGTGCAAGTTCAAGTGATAACAACTTTTGGCATACCTAGTAGGACTGAATAGTCCATTCCTTGAGGATTTTTGGTGTTCTCCTCACGATATCAACCTTTGGAGGTAATTCCACTAAGCCCCAATGGTGACTCCAATCATAAATCTACTAGTTAAGTAGTCTAGGTACTCTAATTAAAGTTGTTTTCTTATTCCATACACTTCTCATGAATGATTCATGGATTATTTTGATGTTGACTTTGTCTTAACACAAGTTGGTGAGACATATACATATTTTCCCATTACCTCTCAATATGAATAAGTCCTTATCTAATCTTCTCATGATCCCTATCAATCCTATATTACCTATAATCAGCCCTATCAATCTTGTGCTTCACCTAGTCCACCTAGTTCCTCTCCAAGTCAGTCCATTGCAAGTTTCAAGAAGACTCTCATTGGCTACAAAGACTATATGTTAGATCTTGATACTAGAAATTGTTGTGGTCAAGTCATCCCTAGTGTTTATATCAAGAGTATGAAGGATGCTTTAGAGCTAGTCAAGAGAGAGTGGATGCCCATTGAGAGAGATAATTGGCAAGGCCTTATGGGTGAAATGCTTGATGTTTATGGTCCAATTTTCCACTTAGAAGAGAGGTTGAGAGCTCATGAACTAGTTCAGTCTTAAAATCTCCAATAAACCACATAAAATCCTTCAATTGTGTCAACTATACCTATTCAAAATTCCAATCCAATCATGTTTCAAAATTCCCCAAGTCTTTCATGCATTCCCCAAAGTTTTCCTTCTTGGAGATCCATCCAAAGGAATAGGGATACCACTATTTGAGAAGATTTTGAGAGAAGAAGGTTAATGTTGGAGGCTCATCTTGACAAGGATATTGAGTTGGTAAACCAATATCTGAGGCAATCCATCATGGTAGCATAAAATGAGAGTTCTAAGTGTGACATTCCTTCATTTGCATCTCATCCTCATGAAGAATATTCTAAGTATAGTTTCCCAAAATGGAAGGAAGTAGTGGAATCTTTTGGAAAGAAATAAAAAGGATGTCTAAGTGGAGAAGTTGGAAGTGAAGAGAAGACTAAACCTACTCAACTCCCTCCCACCCTTCCTCCAATTGATCCATTCTTCCCTTCTTCTATCACCTTCTATCCCAAAGGGCATATAGCATGGGGATCTAATGTGGATCAGTTGAATGAAGAGAGATCAGATTCTAATTGTGAGAAACACATTACTCCTTGGAAGCCTTCTTGGGCTAAAGCTCCTGGTTTCAAGATTCCTAGTATTGGCATCATTAAAAGGGAGAATGAGATGGAAATTTTAGATTAGCTTGAAGATGAAGAAGAGTTGACTTCTTGTGAGGAAACAACAGATTGTGATGATGAATTAGAATACCTTTCTTGTGTTGAAGAGGAGGTATTAGAATATTTTATTTAGGAACCGAAAGAAGGAGAGAGCAAAGAGGTTGAAATAAGGGAAATACAAGTTGAAGTCCTTCAAGCGATCTGAAGTGCTAAAGAGGAAGTATTCTATTATTTTGAGTCTGATATATATGATGACTATGGAGATGTTAGAGATGAGCAAGATGAGGTTTCTAATGAAGTAATTATGTTTCCTAAGGTTGAATAAATAAAACTTAAAGAGGTAAATCTACCATTGCATCAAGAATAAGACATGGGGAAGACCTATATGCAGATGTTTAAGGAATATGAGGATTGTGAGAAGATAAGGCTCCTAAGAAAATAATCCTAAGATGTTGAGAAGAAAATATGTGTTGAGAGGTATCACCATCAAGAAACTCCAAACCATGATGGAGAAATCTATAATGATTATGAATATTTTGAAGATGACTTGAATACTGATCCTACAATCACATGTGAAGCTACTCCTACAAATATCAACAAGGAGTTTGAACAAGAAACATTACTAGACTTCTATAACACAACACTTCTTGAAGGTTTTGAAGAAGTAGTAATAAAAGAGAAAAGCAATGAGACCTTTTAAGAAGACATGGACATTCAAGGATTTGTTCCATTCATGGAGATGTAAATTTGCCATGATGAGATAAAGGAGCAGTATTATGAGATACCTTTCCAAGGTCAAGAAGATTTCATATACCTTGGAGACTTGTTTGATATGACTCCATTAAAGGAAATCCCAAGCCAAGGAGTAAGAAAGGAGCATGAGTCATATAGTACTACATCTAAAAGGAAGCATGCTTGGCACCTTCATTCATCTCATGAAGAAGGAGATTCTAGATACTTTCCTTTTGATCTAGGAAGGGAGGTATGTTTGGTTATATGTACATAATTAGTTTATTTTGTACTATGTCTTATGTTCCCTAAGTGCTTAGTAGCACAAGTGTGCCTTTGCTTTGTGTGTTTTCTTGGTCTTGGTGTGTGTTGTCTTTATTTTGTGTGTTTTGAGGTCAATCATCTATATTTTTAGTCAGTTTAAGGTCTTATTTCATTATTTTAGAGTACATTTGACTCCCTTTTCCCAATGGATGGGATAAGGCTACTAGTCCTTGACATAGGCAAGCATGTTACCCCTAGGAATTACTAAGAGTGTTGACCAAATTTGAATTTTAGTCAAATTGGGTCAACCCATATATATTAAAAAAATTTAAAAGGTTCTTATTTGTCTAAAAGGGTCTCATGTGTGTCTAAATACCTTACCTATCCTTGCTCTAGCCTTGGTCTAAGCCTATCTTCCTTGTACTTATCTAGTCAACCAAAGTCAACTCTAATCAAACATGGTAAAAGGCTCAAATTATTTTTAAAGTGTCCTAATATGATTATTTAAGTGTTTTAAAGTGTTCATAAGTCATAAAATTGTCTTTTTCTATGTTTTATATGAAAAAATGCCTTTTAGTCATATTTTTGGCTTATTAAATGACGTGTATGAATTTTCAAAAGAATAATATTTGTAAAAAGTTTTATTATAAGGTGGAAGAGGTCAAATTATGTCATTAAGCAGTCAAATGGAAGTCAATAAGTAGTTTTGTGTATGAAAATATGGAAAATTCCTCAAAATTAGCCCCTTAATGGCACTTGTATGGACTTGAGAAGTCCACCTTCAGCTTAAAACATGGGAATATTGTATCTTCATCTAATTTATGTATTTAACATGCTTGGTTTTTAGATAAAATCTAAAAAAAATTATTTTTTTATTTTTATTTCTTCTTTCTTGCCTTTGCAAGCCAAGGAGAGTCAAATTTGGATGCATAGTACAGTTCATACATGTAGATTTGGGAGGAGTGATATTGGGAGTTTAGAGGGGAATTATTCTACTTAAAATTAATGGAAATAAGTATAAATTTCATGTATCCTCCTTTATGAACCATTTCTAAGAAGCCAGGCAGATTTTTATGCTTATTCATCCATGAGGGGTCCTTTTTTGAGCTAGTTTTAGAATCTTCTATTTAGTTTTGATAGTTTGTTTATTTTTAAGTGTTTATCAAGGAATATCCATAGGTTTTCCATGGTTCTTTTTTTTATTTCTCAATAATTCAATAAGCCTCTTCTATTCTTGTTTGTACTTACAAACTAGTTCTTTCACACCTACAGTTGTCTCAAGTGTCTTCAGGAGAGAGAAAATATGTTTTGATGTTATTACAAGATGTTATTTGATAATGGTCATATATTTGAGTATTTATAATGCATTTTAGTGATTTAAAATTCTTTACCTTACATATTCTTGCTCTTTCCATGCCTCTACCTGCATAACACAGTCAAAGCAGTCATCTACAGGCCCCTGATGACATCATGGTGATGTATGAAGAGGTGAAAAGGTATCCAAAATATCTTATAATTTCCAAATATGTATTGAAATATGTGAGGGAATAATACAAGGTCCATATGCATTTATAGAATCCCATTGTTCATGTTTAATTCATTGTTGGTGTGTCAAATATCCACCTATAGCTAATTCAACAGGGGTCAAAGAGCTATTTTGAAGCACTTAGAAATTAATGGAGATTATATTAAGAAACATAATAGTTTATAAGGGATCCTAGTATTAATTTGAGGTTATAAGATGACCAAAACAAGGTGAAGATTCCTTTTCAAAGTCAAGACTATGTTTAAGACCATTTTCCCCAAAATGGTAAAATAGTGCACCGGCACTTTTGTGAAACCCAATTAAAGGTGAGGAGTTTAGATTTGAGAAAATTTAGTGCATTAATTTATTATATTAAACCATATGTAATGACATTTCAAATTTATACAGGCAAATGATAAGGGGAGAATGGTTATTTAGGGTCTCAAAGTGGCCTATAAACACACTGAATTTAATTAATAACATCTACAGGACTGAGATTCCAACAAATTATTTACCCAATGCCACAATACCAAGGAATTTATACATTATTAAATGAATTTTATGATGAACAAATAATGTTTATAAAATAGAGATACCATTAGATGGAAGTATAAGTTGTGTTTGACTCATCAAGCATACCCTTATTTCGTACAGGTTACTCGAAGGGCCTACATATGGATAGATAGTGAGCTTTTGTTGTCTTGATGGTGTTTTAAGGGTATTAAATGTGTGAAATAAGTCAAATTTATATATTTTTACCTTATGAAATTTATTTATAATTCATACACACCATAAAAAATATCTCAAGGAGCCACTTCCATCTACATGTAGGAATATACAAGTTCATCTCAGTCATAGGATAGTAGGTACCAAATTATGGTCAAAAGTGTATGTGATAACCAAATGGGAGGTTTTAATGATGCATAAATATAATTATAATTTAATGTGATGTTATTTATCCCATAGTACTCTTCCAAAGGAGTAAAAAATCCTACAAAAGGGTCTAAACAAGAAAACACAGTCATTTTCAAGGTAAGTCCTAGTTTGGAAAGAAGGAAGTGTTTAGAGCATGAGAAATGCAAGATAATGAAACAAAGGAGTATAAATTAAGGAAAGATTTACCTTAAGGATACTTATTAGGTTAATTAAATTACACTTTAGGTATATCCATTCTAAATATCCACCTACAAGGGTCTGTTAAGTAGCCTACAGTCTGACTTTTTTAAACCTAGTCTTAGAAATTCAAGAGCATGGAGGTTATTTGAGAGGTTAGGGTGATATATGGAGATTTTATACACTATATTTGATTATAAAAACCTAAAAATAATTTCCAAAATAAATATATGCCATAGAAAATCCTTAAAAAGATGCAAACACAATCAGTCTTATAAAACCCTACAGACAGAGCTAATTGGCAAGGTCTATTTGAGAAATTGAGGACGTAAGAGGGAATATAATTGAATTTAGGTGATAAAAATTGGTTAAAATAATAATTTTTAGTTTTAAAATCCCATATAGTAACTAACTTTTATTATCAAATAGGACAACATACCTCTGTTATATCTTAGAGGTATAACACTTTTTCTTTGCATAAACTAGCAGTTTTGAGGAAAAGAGATGAAATGGTGGACCAGAACAATAAAATACCATCCAATATGATTATTTATGGTTTAATATTACTATTAAAACATTTAAAACCAATATATAATCTCTGAGGTCAAACAAGGTACTCCATACAACAAGGTTTGTAGGCATGGTAGTTAGACAAGGTATAAGCTTAATCCCAAATGAGAGATCATTTCCAATTCAAACTTTAGAAAGCATTATAAGTATTTAGAGAAAATTAATATGAGTTAAAATAATTTTTATATTCCATATTAGAGGTATGTAATGTCAACAAGGATGTTTTAACTAAAAAGTTTGCAACTAAGCCTAGTAGGGCTAATCTAGGCCTAGTACCTAGAGAGGAGTCCTATCACTTTTAGGGCTAGATGACACCTAAAATTTGTTGAAATATGTTTATAAGATGTTTATAGAGGTTTTTTAACCATAATTTTGTATATTAATCCATCAATAATCCATTCTTGGACTTGAAGATACTTATACCCTACAGAATGTACAAAAAAGGGCACGAATGGCTAACTTGGAATGCTTGGAACTTCCATGAATATTTGAATGGAACCTCAAGGTTTTAAAAGGTGTTAGGGAGGTCCCTAAGAATCCCTTGGTGTAATTATTTTAATAATTCAACATGGTATATTCATGAACAAATTCCAAGACCTAAAACCTCTCTAAAACCCTCACAAACCCCAACTCAAACCCGATTGGAAAGATGAGACAAATGGAGTATCCAAAATGGGAATAAAGGCTAGGGAGATGATTGGAATTATATAGGACTCTCCAAGGCCCTATTACATGTGACTAAGGTGTACCTTATTTATACATATGGTGTACAACATGGATTTTCTTAAAATATTTGTGTGTTTTGTAGGTATGGAAAAACTTCAAAGGATGCAACCACCTTTAGGAGAAAGATTAGGACTTGTTATAAGTCCCCATGTACATATATTGAGATATATAATCTCCTAATTTTTCTTACCATCGACTTCATCTTAGCCATTCATAGTGAACAAGTAATAAACACTTAGTGAAAATGGTGAAACTTCAATTGGGAAGCCTTTTAAGGCTTGATTCATGAATTTGAGGACTTATACAGTCTTGAAAGGTGTAATTCCTCATTGTGCATGGATCAAATTTCAAAATTAGAAATATTTTGAATGCCAAGTGTGAGAGGTGCATGATAATGAGTCATTTGTAATTTTTGGAGATGATTAATCATGGATAGAAGAATGTGGATTATTACAGACCATTCTAATACATTTAGGGACTTTTCAGTAACCCCTCCCTCTTAGATCAATCATCAAACCTAACCCTATTCAGTGATGAGGTAGTTTTGTGAAGGTAAATCATGAGGGTAGTTTCATGTGTAATAAAAAGAACATCTACACCACATATGGATAAGTTTGATGATTTGGGAGACATTTGTCCATATTTTACTTGTAGGACCTATCTCATGCCTAATTTTATGAATATTATAACTCCTTATCCTTACCTTACAAGTGTCTTAGTAACTCTTGAGTTTCCCCTTCTCTCTCTCCTCTCATAATTGCTATATATTCTAGCATTTTTGGCTATTATAGGGATCTCTCCACCTGAGTATGATGAAGCCCTACTCAATTTTTTTGTTAAACTAATAAAGAATGTTATTTTACCTCATTAATTATATCATCAAGTGCATGTTATGGTTGTTGGTCTTGTGCAATTTTATTTTTCTTACTTGACATGTTATCCTTATTAGTGCCTCGTGTAGTTTGAAAGATCTCTTTTATAGGTCAACAAGAAGTGTCTGATGTGGATTGTAGGTGTAGTGAGTAGCTTATTCATTAGTATTTATAGAAGGATTATTGTTTAATTCCTCCTAACCTAGGGTCTCTTCAAGATCCCATGCTTTAAATATTGATGTAAAAGAGGAGTGTTTAATTGGATGAAGTGTATGTGTAGGCTTCTCTTTAGTTCCAAGTGCATTGTAAGTGGTGTGAGTAGACCATCTATTTAGTGTATCACCTCCCATAGATTATCTTTGTTTTTAGTTATCCTTCTCCCTTTTTACCCCACAAAAGTTAGGAGTAGGTTTGATCTATAGTAGTACATCAAGGGAACTAGCCCTAATCTAGAGATCCACATCAAATTTGGGCCAACTACAACCCTGAGGTGGTTCTGTTGTGCCACTTGAATAATGAGAGACTTGTCATCTCCTCAAGGGGTGTACATTCAAGTGACAATAGTAGGCAAACACATTATAATAGATGGTGTCTTTTGAATATATATTTCCACTTCAAATTTTTATCATATTTCTAAACCCAAAATTCTTCTTAGTTGCTAATAATTTTTTTAGCACCATTGTAACGAAAGAAATTTATCCATTGCAATCACCAATACAAAACCTGATGACCCACAACTATGCTCTTTATCTAGTGAATATAGATGCCCCTTGATCAAAATCAAAGGATTTGTAATTTTGATGTAGAGATAATGTGATAATGATTTAGAAATAATATAATGTTCTTGTATAATATTAGTGTAGTTTCATCCACATTTTTTGAAGATGTAACATAAACAAATTGTCTAATAAGGATTTGACAATTAATTTTTATCCCCTAGCCCAAGAATACCTTTGAGATATTTAATTCACCAATTCAAATACCTGTGAGGGTGAGTCACCTTTCTTTAACTTACAAACTAATATTTGAAGACAAATTCGACCCCCAAAATGGTAATTAAAATAAGTGACCCAAAATCATACCTAGTAACTCAAATATCTCTTGGGAAATGATTTTGTGTGCTTATCTAAATTAATAATGGTTATGTGAGGGCATAACTAGCAGTCTACCTTAGAACACTTATTATATATAGTTTTTATATATAGAATTTCCATTTATAGATTCTATCTAAATGTAGATTTGTATACTTTAGGAATTTCATTTCAATAAAATAGCAACAAGCTTGTTGCAACAACTTACACTTGATAGGTTTCCTATCATGGGTTTTGGATCACATCCAGGGGATCATCAGAATTATAAAATGTTCAATAATCCACTACAATACCATAGTACAATGAACATTATAGAGGTTTAAATATGGAAATAGAATTAAAATTATCATCATGAAAGTTACTTTCGAACTGATGGTAATGATTTAGAAATAATTATTAGGATCTTCAATGCATATTAAGTAGAGTTTCATCCACATTTTTTTGAAGATGTAACATTATTAATTATTAGGAGAAACTAAAGTGGTGGTGGTATAATAATAGGCATACACATTGGAATAGATAGTGTCTTTCAAACATATATGTCCACTTCAAATTTTTTATCATATTTCTAAACCCAAAATTCTTCTTGGTCACTTCTAATTTTTTAGTGCCATTGTAATAAAAGTAATTTATCCACTGTAATCACCAAGACAAAAACTAATCACCCAAAATTGTGCTCCTTATTTGGGAGATATAAATTCCCCCTAATCAAAACTAAGAGAGTTACAATTTTGATGTAAAGATAATGTGATAATGATTTAGAAATAATATAAGGCTCTTTCATAATATTAATGGAGTTTACTCCACATTTTTTGAAGATGTAACATAAGTAAATTTTCTAATAGGGATTTGAATCTTTAATTTTTATCCCCCCTCCCAAGAATACCTTTGAGATAATTTAATTCACCAATTCAAATACCTACGAGGCCGAGTCACCTTTATTGAACTTACAAACTAATATTTGGACATAGATTCAACCCCAACATGGTAATTAAAATAAGTGACACAAAACCATACCTAGTAACTCAAAGACCTCTTGGGAAAGGAGTTTGTGTGATTATCTAAATTAATAATGGTTATGTGAAGACATAACTAGTAGTCTACCTCAGAACACTTACTATATAAAGTATTTATATATATAGACTTTCCATTTATAGATTGCATCTAAATGTAGATTTGTATAATTTAGGGAATTTCATTATAATAAAATAGAAACAAGCTCATCACAATAAATTACACTCGATGGATTTCCTACCATGTATTTTGGATCACATTCATGGGATCATTAGAATTAGAAAATGTTTAATAATCCACTACAAGACCATAGAATAATGAAAATTATAGAAGTTAAAATATGGAAATAGAAATAGAATTATCATTTTGGAAGTTACTTTGGAACCAATGGTAATGATTTAGAAATAATTATTAGGCCCTTTAATGCATAATAAGTGGAGTTTCATCCACATTTTTTTAAAGATGTAACATTATTAATTATTAGGAGAAATTGAAGTGGTGGTGGTCTAATAGTAGGCACACACTATAGAATAGATGGAGTCTTTTAAACATATGTGTCCACTTCAAATTTTTATTGTATTTCTAAACATGAAATTCTTCTTGATGACTTATAATTTTTTTA
Source organism: Torreya grandis (assembly GCA_037957365.1). Classification (NCBI taxonomy): domain Eukaryota; kingdom Viridiplantae; phylum Streptophyta; class Pinopsida; order Cupressales; family Taxaceae; genus Torreya; species Torreya grandis. The sequence goes on from JARHVA010001733.1 coordinate 2,603,988, forward strand.
GCACCATTGTAACAAAAGCAATTTATCCATTACAATCACCAAGAAAAAATATGATCACCCATAACTATGCTCCTTATCCAATGAATACATATGCCCCATGATCAAAACCAAGGGAGTTACAATTTTGATGTAGAGATAATGCACTAATAATTTAGAAATAATATAAGGATCTTGCATAATATTACTAGAATTTCATTCACATTTTTTGAAGATGTAACATAAGCAAATTGTCTAATAGGGATTTGAATCCTTAATTTTTAGTCCCCCTCCCAATAATACCTTTGAGATAATTTAATTCACCTATTCAAATGACTATGAGGGTGAGTCACCTTTCTTAAACTTACAAACTAATATTTGGACACAAATTTGACCCCAAAATGGTAATTAAAATAAGTGACACAAAATCATACCTAGTAACTCAAAGACCTCTTGGGAAAGGATTTTGTGTGCTTATCTAAATTAATAATGGTTATGTGAGGGCATAAATATTAGTCTACCTTATAACACTTACTATATATAGTATTTTTATATATAGACTTTCCATTTATAGATTGTATCTAAATGTAGATTTGTATAATTTAGGGAATTTCATTCCAATAAAATAGTAACAGACTAGTCACAAAAAAATACACTTAATGGGTTTCCTATCATGGGTTTTAGATCACATCTAAGGGATCATTAGAATTAGAAAATGTTAAATAATCTGCTATAAGACAATAGAACAATGAAAATTATAAAAGTTCAAATATGGAAATAAAAGTAAAATTATCATCATGGAAGTTACTTTAGAACTGATGGTAATGATTTAGAAATAATTATTAGGCTCTTTAATGCATAATAAGTGAAGTTTCATCCATATTTTTTTGAATATGTAACATTATTAATTATTAGGAAAAACTGAAGTGGTGTTGGTATAATAGTAGGTGTTGTCACTTGAACTTGCACCCCTTAAGGAGATGATAAGTCTCTCCTCATTCAAGTGGCACACCTTAAGGCTATGGGTGAACCAAATTTGAAGTGGGTCTCTAGATTAGGCTAGTTCCTTTGATGTACCACTATAGGTCAAACCTACTACTAACTTTTTAGGGGTGAAATATGGAAATAGAAGTAAAATTATCATCATGGAAGTTACTTTGGAACCAATGGTAATGATTTAGAAATAATTATTAGGCTCTTCAATGCATAATAAGTTGATTTTCATCCATATTTTTTTGAATATGTAATATTATTAATTATTAGGAAAAACTGAAGTGGTAGTGGTTTAATAGTAGGTATACATAGTGGAATATATGGTGTCTTTAAAACATATATGTCCACTTCAAATTTTTATCATATTGCTAAACCCAAAATTCTTCTTGGTCGCTTCTAATTTTTTTAGCACCATTGTAACAAAAGTAATTTATCCATTGCAATCACCAAGACAAAACATGATCACCCACAATTGTGCTCCTTATCCAACAAATACAGATGCCCCCTGATCAAAACCAAGGGAGTTGTAATTTTGACGTAGAGATAATGTGCTAATGATTTAGAAATAATATAAGGCTCTTGCATAATATTAGTGGAGTTTCATCCACATTTTTGATGATGTAGCATAAGCAAATTGTCTAATATGGATTTGAATCCTTAATTTTTATCCCCCCTAGAATACCTTTGAGATAATTTAATTCACCAATTCAAATACATGTGAGGGTGAGTCACCTTTCTTGAATTTACAAACTAATATTTAAAGATAAATTTGACCCTAAAATGGTAATTAAAATAAGTGACACAAAATCAAACCTAGTAACTTAAATAAGACTTAGGAAAGGATTTTATGTGCTTATCTAAATTAATAATGGTTATATGAAGGCATAACTAGTAGTATACCTCAGAACACTTACTACACACACACACACACACACACACACACACACTTTCCATTTATAGATTATATCTAAGTGTAGATTTTTATAATTTAGGGAATTTCATTCCAATAAAATAACAATAGAATCATCCCAACAAATTACACTTGATGGGTTTCCTACCATGGGTTTTGGATCGCATCTAAGGGATCATCAAAATTAGAAAATGTTCAATAATCTGCTACAAGACTAGAGTACAATGAAAATTATATAGGTTTAAATATGGAAATAGAAGTAAAATTATCATCATGGAAGTTACTTTGGAACCAATGGTAATGATTTAGAAATAATTATTAGGATCTTCAATGCATAATAAATAGAGTTTCATCCATATTTTTTTGAAGATGTAACATTATTAATTATTAAGAGAAACTAAAGTGGTGGTGGTATAATAGTAGGCATACACATTGAAATAGATGGTGTCTTTCAAACATATATGTCCACTTCAAATTTTTATCATATTTTTAAATCAGAAATTCTTCTTGGTCGCTTTTAATTTTTTTAGCACCATTGTAAAAAAAGTAATTTCTCGATTATAATCACCAAGATAAAAACTAAACACCCACAACTGTGGTACTCCTTATCTAATGAATATAGATGCCCTTTGATTGAAAATAATTAATACATTACAATTTTGACATAGTAATTGTGCTAAGGCTATCTCTTTACACAAAGAATGCAAGCCATTGTAGACTAAAGCATTGCATGGTGATTCATTTCTCGACAAGTTTTTGCCCACAATTATTTTTATGATAAACTTATTTTGACATCAATGTCATGGGTTTCGAGTAACTAGTAGGTTTAATTATTGATTTACACTCTTTCGTTTCACATAACCCCTCTTAGCCCCCCCCGCCCCCGCCCCCCCACAAATCATATTAGTTATTAAATAAATATAATTGACATATTATAATAAATATATCATAATATTTTTATATATTAAACTAATTAATTATATATTAATATTATATAAATTATATATTTTGTAAAATATATTTAAATATTAATCAATATTATTATGTCATATAATATATATGTTAATATAGGTTATAAATCAATATTATATATTATATATTTAAGTATAATATATTTTAATACATTCTATATATTGTTAATAGTACAAAAATAATAAAATTAAATGAATTTTATGCATTTAACATAGTGTATAATGTCATGTAACGTGAAAATGGGCTTTAACATTACAGGGTCAAAAATGCAATCATCGGTATAGATTTAAAACTCTATGGTGCTTCACCATGTGCAGAACAGATTACTTTAAAGAGAAAATCTATCAAACATTAATAATATTTGGTAGGCAATGGGCATCAAATTAAAATAATCACATATCATCAAGGTTAAATCATGTATCCCTTCTCCATCATAAAAGGTGCATTTTTATTAAGGGAAGTAAATGATCCATGCATCATTATCAATTGGATATGAAGTGATTTGAAAATTATCATTTATACGGCCAAATCACATCAATTTAAAATCAATTAAATTTAAATAGAAAACTGTAAGCCAATCAACTTTACTCTTGATAAAATATTTCAATACAAGAATCACAAAAACTTCATTTATCAAGATAATTTATAGAAATTATAATATATCTATATATTGTTAATGTTATGAAAATGTTACATTTTTAACAAAATTAAATGAATTTTTATGCCTTTAATGTATTTTATAATGCCACGTAACATCAAAAAATGGGTATATATGATCACATGTATGGATTTAAAACTCTGCAGTGTTTCACCATGTGCACAACAGATGAGGTAGATTAATTTGAAGAGCAAATATATAAAACATTATTATGTTTGGGAGTAATTAAATTAAAAGTTTCAATCACACATCATGAATTTGAAATCATATCACAAGCATTAAATTTGATGTTGCATATGACACTTGGCATGGGACAGTTGGTAGTAAAGCAAATGGACAATCAGTTAATTTCAAGTAATGCAAATTACTAATTTTTAGTAACCCTTTAAACTTGGTTATAAAAAGTCTCTGAACTATTAGATTACATACAAATTATATAAAAAAATTGAGTCTATTCTACTTTATAAAATGAGCATCAAATTTTAGTTAACCATCAAGTCTTTTGATCTACAATTTAAATTAGTGATACATAATTCTTTTGTTGAATAGATTCAAATTAAGATAAAGTACCTATGAATATATATCTTAGTGAGTTTATTTATATACTCAAATCCTTTGGTTTATTTCTCTAGTTTATAAGACCAAAATGATAATTTTCTTACTAACTTCAATTTTGAATTTTGATTGTGAGAGGTGTTTTTGGTGTTTCTGACTGCAGGTGTTGTAAAGTGAGTTAGAGATGTGTTCATTATTTTTTGTATACAAGACTAGTTGGCATTTTTGACTCATGTATACTGAAACCTTGTTGTCAATTTTTTTGTAATGTATAGTTACTAAGATGCATGTATTCGATGCACCTATTTACAAAATTAGGAATACAAATAAATGATAACCAGTCATTGTAATAGACTAGGAGTAGTGATAATTAACAAAAAAAATCATTTTGAAACCTTAGTAGGTGTACCTCACAGATTTGATTGGATTCTTTGTATGTGCCCTTGTGGCCTTCTATATTCTATTCTCCATTTATGAGGATGTGATATTCTATGTTATTTAGATTGAAAATTTATCTATATATGTTATTTCTTTTCTTTTGCTTATATAGGTTTGGTCTTTCATCGCATAATAGATTGTAGTTCATGCTTTATGCACCTTTATGGTCTGTGATGCTTCAAGATCTAATCTATTTTATGTAATTATAGGTTAATGTTTTAAATATCTCAATGCATTGACTTAAATTAGATTTAGTTTCCATGTTATTTATTTTCCTTTCTTCTATCCCTTTTCACCCCCAAAATTGAATGAAGAGCTAGCTTATAAAATCTTGGAGGTTTCTTTACAGACCACATTCAATCCCACATCTGTAAATATTCCCATAAAGGATATTTAACCTAAAGTGAGCTAAAGTTTTTATAATATAATGTTATAAACTCCTTATTTCATATAATATGAATCCATTATTTCTAACTTTAGTTTTTTATCCAATCATATTTATTTATTTATTTTCAAATAACTTTTTTTTTAGTAAAATATTCATAATTTTTCTAAGCAACATATATTGCACAAATTTGTAAAGAATGGAGGAATGCAAGTTAGGTAAAATAATCCTATAATTTCTCAATAGCACACCTTAAAAAATAATCAACAATCCCTAGCATGGGACCTATACCTTAGTGTAGGTGAATTTGATTAAATGGTAACATGTGAAATTGATAGATGGGAATCTTAATATAGAGAGAGATGTAATTCATACAGTATGATAATGACAAATTATTAGCAGTTAGTTTGAGAGATAAAAAATAAAAAAATAAAAAAATTCTCATTATTCAGTAATCCAAAAATCGATGTGCCACTTATAATATAATTCAAACTTTTTCCAATCTACTACTACCACCATTCATTGATGATAAATAATTTTTAGGACTAATGGTGGATGATTATGATGTCCCAAATTTTAAAAATAATGAATTTCCTTCATATTTTATGAGGAAAATTTAATGCAAGTTTAATATTATGAATGAAATTCTTTATTAATTTTATTATTAAGAGTTTTAGGGCCAATAAAAAGGCTTTCAATAGGATAGGTTGGGTACATATCATGTGCCTAATCAACATATGATAATATATATCAAATAACCACTTTATCTTGAGATAATCCCCTCTACATTGAAGGATGTTGTAGAGATTGATAGTTTACATGCACTTATTAACACCCTCATGTAATATATGAGCCAATTTTTCCATACTAATGCTTATGAGAGTGGACATGGAGATGGTCCATCTAACACTACTACTCAACCACACTAATGTAGATCCTATAGTGATTTATTCACTAGAACTTAAATTATATAAGGAGAAGGATTTGATGTAAACCAATTATGGTGGTGTTTCTAATTGTATTTGATGTAAACCAATTATGGTGCTCTATGCTCTATGCAATGTAATAGATGGTGTCTTTGGAACATATATGTCCACTTCAATTTTTTATCCAATTTCTAAACCCAAAATCCTCTTGGTGCCATTGTAACAAAATCAATTTATCCATTGTAATCACCAAGACAAACTATGATCAACCATAGTTGAGCTCATTATTCAACAAATATAGATGCACCCTGATTGAAACTAAGGGAGTTACATTTTTAATGTAGAGATTACATACTAAGATGCTCTCTCTTTACATGTATAATTCAAGCAATCATAGACTATATCATTACATGGTGATTCAAATCTCAATTGGTTTGCACCCACAAATATCTTTAAAGATGAACTTAACTAATATTTTGACATTGTCAAGGGTTTGGAATTATTAGGTTTAACTATAAATTATAATTTTACACTCTTTCATTTTACATAACCCATCTCACCATTTCATATATACATACAATATATGTCATGATATGTGTGTGTGTTGTAGACACCTAAATCTGCCCACTGATGACCTCTAATCAAGATTTTGACTAATTTCAACCAAAATGCACAATTTGGTCTAAAAAAATTAAAGAACATTAAATGAGTTGAAATTGACATATTCAAGTGCCAATTTTGGCTAAGGTATCACTAAATGGGGTAATGCAATTTATGAGCTAGCTAACTTTGATCAAATCATTCCAAGTCAAAATGCTAATTTTACACCTAGGTGCTATGGATTGCTATTTTCTATCAAATTTATTGTATGAGATATGTGTCTTTATTATTTGGTATTGGAAACATGCTAAATGGGATAATTGATCTAATGCATCTAACATTGACTTCTAATTCTAATCTAGTCAAATTTTGGACCAATAATGAGACATTCTAATCAACTTGAGTAATTTGTGCACAAAGTACTTAATCATGCTTAAGAGACAATTAATCCAAATCAAGGCCTAATTAATAATTCCATGGAAACTTGTTGAAAACTTGTTTTTATAAATTAATATTTAATATCTACATCATCAGGTGACCTCATTTCTTGGGAAGACATCCCTAGGCCATAAATGTCATAAATCAAGATTATGGGTCTCCTATGCCCCTGTATTACCTCCCATATCTCATTAATATCCCTTATTACAAAGTCATGATGAGGATAATTATGTATTTTAATTACATAATTCAATTAATCCATGACCACACATCTCAATCTTGAGATAGACGGTCATGGTTAATTTTGGTCATTCTTGAAAATCTATAAATAGAGAGGCCATGAACATCATTTTAAAGCTTAATTTGTGTAAAGTTATCATGTCAAACTAATTCCAAGGGATCTCACATGCCATAGTTATGATGCCAAAATATTGAGCCGAGCCAAGCCAAAGCCATAAGGTGCTAAGGAGAAGAGGAAATATCCAAGCCTCCTTTGATGAAGACCTCATGAGCACAAGCCGAATAAGCCAATACAACAAGCATTTGGAGCATCTAAGGAAGGTGAAGGATTCTTTTTTTCTTTAATTTTTAGTTGTAATTTACATTTTTTTTGTTATTAAGCTCACCCTGGTAACTAGGCCTAGAGATGTATGCTAATTAGTGTGTTTTTATCACTTTGTTTGCATTTTTAGACTAACACAATACTAATCACCTCTCTTAAGTCAAATTACTAGTTCACATAATGGAATGCTCAATAGGATCACACCCCAAAAATTTGATCACATAACACCTACAAGTAACATACTAACCACTTTCATGAAGGGTCTTAGAGTGTGGAAGCAAAAAAGGTCAAGATTTGAGAAAAAAGCTTATTTTTTGGAGCTCACAGTTGTGTTCTCAAGACTATGTAATTCAGATCCCAAATCAGCCCTACTTGAACTAACTCACCTTGGCCTAGATCCCAACTTAGCCTAACTTTACTTAACTCACCCCAACTTGGATCCCAACTCAGCCTAACTTGACCCAACTCGCTTGACTCAGATCCCAGCTTAACCCAGATCCCAACTCACCCTGACTCAGATCCTAACTTGGCTTGAATTAACCCAAATCACCCTAAATAAAATCCCAACTTGACCTAGATCCTAACTCAACCTGACTTGACCCAACTCATCCTGACCTGGATCTTAACTTGACCTAACTTAACCCAACTCACCTTGACTCGGATCCCAACTCAACCTGACTTGATCCAACTTACCCCAACTTAGATCCTAGCTCAATCTGACTTGACCTAACTCACCCCAACTTGGATCCCAAGTAAACTTGACTTGACCCAACTCACCTTGATCCAGATCCCAACTTGACTATGTCAACTTGAGAGTTCATTTTCCTAAGTTAATTATTTCATCTTTAAAAATGCTTCAAAGCTAAACCACTTGCTAACATTTTTCTTATAGGACCAACTTGGAAAATTGCTAAAATATGTTTAAAAAATATTTTATATGCTTTAAAATTAACTAGGAACATTATTTCAGTGCTTAATATAACATTTAGGTGCTTAAGTAAGTTTTTATTATTAGTTTTCAAAGTTTACAATTTTAAGACCAAGGGGTCAAATGAACACCAAATCTTTCATTTGGGTATAAAATTGAACACACTTGTCAATTTTATTTTCATTATTTCAATTAGCACTTTGTTTTCACAAAATACAAGGATGTTGTGTGTATGCTCTTCCATTTATCCCCTTTAGGGAACCCTTAGAATCAAAAGTGCTTTCCTTATTTAAAAATTTCCTAGTCTAAGGTATAGAAAGAATGTCATATAAAACACTCCCCAAAAAGTCACAAGAGTATTGGGTGACCTTGAAAAAAACCCTAAAGTCTTTCTATTTTATGATTTATTTATTTCATGTAAACTTGGCTTGTGAGGGGGATGCCATTACCTTTTGTGAGTTCTTTAGTGAAGCTTTGACCTGGGGTTTCACCTCCCAGCATTGACTTCATTTGGCTCCATATTAGAGTTACACATGGGACATAGTGGCACTTTGGGCATCAAACTACACTGAGCAATATTATGATGTAGTGGTTGAAAAAAGGACTATACTTTTTTGCAACAAGCCAAGTGATACAGACCTAAAATACATGCTTTTCTTTTTCATTGTTTGACATGAAAGTCATTGTGCAATTTATTCCCTAAAATGCTTAGAAACTTGTATATCTTAGACAAATCCCCAGTTGCTATGGAAGTATTATTGGTGCAAGGTGTACCTCAAGGTTCATGTCATAATACTATCATTTGAGAGAAGGGGGTTTAAAACCCCTACTATATAATATGCATTTACTTTTAGATGAACACTTACAATCCTCTCAAATTATGTATATTGATGGATTCCAACAATACCAAACAACCTTGTCAATTTAGGATCCAAGAGTGATTAATTAGTTGGTTTTGTCCTAGATTTAAGTCTTGTTTGGAGTCAAAACTTGGTGTAAACAAATGATTCAAACCAAACACATGGTCCTCATTTTCCTTTGAACAAAGAGTCATTATGTTTCCCAAGTGAAATCATCAATTTGCCTTGTTCAAAGTTCATCAAAACTTGGAGTCATATCATCAAATTTGGCATAGTTATGCTACCCAATTGAGTCTAGACCTTTGCCAAAGTTGTTTAAGTCCTTCATTTATAATCTAAATTAAAATTGAACCTTTATAAGTTCATAGAGTTGATGTGTTAAGTGGGTTAACCATTTTCACTAAACTTGAGGGAACTTAGGTTATATTTCCAATTTGGGTTGAAGGTCATTTAAGACTCATGATTGTTATCACCACTTGATAGACTTAAGTCATTTCATGCTAAACACTTGAAATTTGAGTATATGCACCACAACATTTTGAGTCAAGAAAGGTAGTGTTATGATATCAAATTTTTGAGAAATTATCTTTGCCTTAGAGAGTTTTTGAAACAAGCATTTTGTCACATCTTTTGGGTAGTCTAGCACTGTTACACTACCCAAAACATTTTAGATATTATTTCATAGGCCCTCTTTCATAGAGTTCAAATTTGTTCCTAAATTTTCAAACCAATCTTAGTATACTTTTTATGAACCTTTGTCTAGCACAGTTCACTGTTCACTTTTATCTAGATTATTTGTCAAAAGAACCAAGTTTTATACCATTATTTGTGAGAAAATAAATTATCTCTAAAGTGCCTTTTGTTTCATATATTATACCTATTTGATCAATTCCATGTCCAAGAATCAAATTCCTAATGTTTGTTAGAAGTGTTTCAAAACTGTTAGATTAAAAATTTCATCTATTTTCAAAGTCTAGATTTTGATGTTGTTTGGCCAAGAGTCCTAGTGCATACCTTGTTTGAGCCTAGATTTTGATGCCACATTTGGCCAAAAGTACTAGCAACTTTTAATTTCCTAGATTAGACTGATTTGAAACACTTTAACCTTAGCATTTGACATTTCAATTTTTTATTCATTTACTTAATATTTTTTTGTAAGAAATGTAACGTTAAACACTTAATGTTAGCTTATGTTATCACAAATCTTTGCATAAACCTTTTGATCCTTTTGAAAAATCTAGATCAAGTTTGAACATCATATTTTTAGACATTATTCTTTTAGAGTTTATATAAATCTCTTCCCTTTCTATCACAAAGCATTGAATATGGATCCAACCATGTATTCCTACACTTGTGGTGGACTCATGTACAATCCAAAGACTAGTAATGTGGTTGTGTAGGAAGAAATGGTACAAAAACCCTATGCGGATAATATCACTTATGATATGGATCTTTATCCCTCTTATAATACTCAATTAGGGGAACAAATCCAAGATCCATTGGCTAACTATTTGGTTAATACACCACTTTATTTAGAACTAGATCAAGAAAAAACCACAAAATACCTATCTACAATACTCATAGTTGATGAACCAGTTCCTCAAAAATCATGCTCTACTAATAAACCTTCCACATATGATCCATTTTTATTTGAGCATCATTTTTTGGAGAACAAAGATGAGATTTTGGTTTGAGCAATAGAGGTAGGGTCCAAGTTTCTAGCAGACTTCCCTCATGAGAGTTTACCAAGCCTAGTAAGAATACCCCACAATATAATTTATGATCAATAGGCTTCTTCTAGGAATCCTTTATCTCTTGTCCAAACAACATATCAAGACCTTGATATGCCTAATAAATGCAAAAACCTCATGAAATACCACTTTAACTAAATGTAAATAGCATATCAAACCTACTTGAATCTAGCACACAATTTTAATCATATGACCATGGTGAGCAAACCTCTTATTGAATTAGTTCCTTCAATAAGGGATTTGATAGAGTTAACTAGTCAATACAAATAGAGTTCAAACCCATTCATGAAAAACACTTTGGTAAACAACTTGCTGCATATGCCCATTATTGAAGAAGTGTCTTCTACTTTTACGTAGAATAATGAGCAAAATATAGTGGAAAATTTCCACGCAACATCTAATCCAAATCAAAATGGTACTAATGCATAAACAACTATTCAAAAACATGTACCTACAGTTAATACCATGAGTGGACCATCATATCATGGAGTAGGAGTTTCTGCATCCCAACCTCAACTAGCTACTTCATCAACTATGCAACCAATAAGATTAGGTAGTCAACCAATAACTAATGTCATGCCTCAATAGTTGAATGTGATGAATCCTACTCCTCCTCAATAAGTGATGAGTAGTATTCCACAATAGTAGGTACAATATAATGTACCAATGTAATAGAGGATAAATATATTACCACCTTAACAAGGGGTAGCTAATGTTCTACCTCATCAAGTAGTGGTGAATATACCTCCTTAGTTGTAAACTAGTGTACCAATCCAAAACCAAATGCTAACTAGCCAATAATGTGTAAATATTGTTCAGTGACAGATGTTCAATATTTTACATGCTTTCACTTCCCAATAAGGATTCATGCAATAAGGAGTCTCCCATGTTTCTAAAGTACCTACTAGACAACAATTGGTTCAAAATGTGCCACAAGTTCAGAGACAGGGTCTTGGTCCATAATTTCTCACTCAATAGCAAGGTTTTAATAGTTATTAACATGTCCCTTTTCAAATAAAAGGCATAGTATAGTTATATCACTCCATCCCAATCATAAAATTCTCTAAGTCAAACCTTCATAGACAACCCAAACTAGAATATCACATAACCAAATATGCAATTTTAAGTACATCTTAATCTACATATGCATATTCTTGGTCCATTTCCAAACAAAACCAATATACCCTAATAGATATATCCATCATACCCTATTCAAAGTGTCTCACTTGTGACCTCCCAACTATCTACCCAAACTAATATTCTCCCTCAAACCAATGTTCCTTTCAGTTTCCTATCACAAGAATTGCAATAGATGAAGGAGACAATTGTTGCCATTCAAGCTGGGAAATAGACTAAAAAGTTTAAGTTAGATGGCATTTGTTCTTATCTATTCAACATGGAGTAATTATAGATACCATTTCCCCTAGGATACAAACCACCAAAATTTGACAAATATAAAGGGAAAGGTGACCCGAAGGCCCATTTAACCAAGTTCTTTGTCGCATGTCAACTAGTGGCATATAAAATATATACCTTTTTTTGTTGTTTTCAGGGAGCTTAGCTGGACAAGCCTTGGAGTGGTTTTTAAAATTTCCCAAGAATTTAGTAACATATTTTGATGATCTTTCTGATAAGTTTATGCAGCGCTTTTCCTATATTCTCAAACATGAGATTTCATTGGTTAACTTTACACAAATAAAACAAAATGTTGGTGAGAGTTTTAAAATTTATCTACAGTGATGGAGAGCCTTTGCAAGCTGATTCACCCATAGTTTACCAGATAAATAATTAGCCATTGTGCTTACGAAAAATTTTCATAGTGAGATAGCTTATCATCTGGAACTATAATGTGCACATACTTTCAAGGAAATCATCGATAAAGGATTATTGATTAATTGAGCCCTTATTTATAAAGGAATCATGAAGCTTATGTCAAATAATCAGAATCAAGGTATCAAATAGGTAAGTGGCCAAAACCAACATCCAATCCAAGTGAAAGCATCACAACTAGCATAGGCCAATAACTAAAATATACCAAAGTAATTCAACCACATTAGGAATGTTGTGGGTAATGTAGTAATCAAGTTACATAAATTATAAATAGTGAAAACATCATCTACACCACCTTTTTAACTTACTCCTACCCAAAAACCTCTCTAACCAATACTACAAGCATAACAACCAAGACATACACAACAAATGCAGCAACCTTTACCATTACAAACCCCTCTTCCAAGGAGAATTGTGCCTATGCATCATGTCTTTAGTGACCTAATAGAGCCTATTGAGTTTATATTTTACAAACTTACCACTACTAATCTGATTAATTGGCCTATACCAAAGAATTATCCACAAGGCATTCCTTATCCTGATTGGTACCATAAAAATTAATTCTATGAATATCATCAGGTCAATGGGAATAATCTATGAAGATGTGTGCAAATCAAGAATTTGATTGAGAATATGTTGGAGAATGGGGAGATAACCTTGGATAATGGTGATTCTACCTCCAATCAAACTCTTTAAATTTATCAAAACCCCTTTCCCCAATATAACACATAACAATAGTATAAAAAATAGCAACAACAAAAACAACACTGACCAATGAAATAACAATATCAACAATATCAAAATTAAAATTTAAACCATTATAATCAATAGAATTAACAACAAAACCCAAAATGTTAGAATAATAAACAAAACCAAGGTTATAATGGTAACAACCAACAAACCTACCATGCAGTTGCACATGACTACAACAAGGTTGTAGGTCATATTGTAAGGGGTAACATTAATACCATCTCCATTAATCCTAGACTGAGCACTAATCAATGTATATCATTACTAAATAATAACACTCAAAAAAATTACATGGATAATCCTTCTTTAAACTAGGACTTCCCACAAGTAAACCAACAAATTGGGACTCCCACTTTTGGACCATATATTGATAACTCACCCTTTCCATGTGACCAAATACAAGTGCAATGGCAATTGAGACTTATCTTATCTAGTCTAAAACAATTCCCAACATTTGTTAGCATTTATGGTCTAGAATATAATCTCTATTGTGTAATCACAACTCAGAGGTCAAAGATTACTATCCTAGGTCCAAAACCATCTACCACTTTACCTATTATCCAACCAACCATTTAGCCTCAAAATAAACCATTCACTATTAACCAAGATAAGAAGTTTGATATTGTGGAAAAATTATAGAAGACACCAGCACAAATTTGTATTTTAGATCTGATATGAACATTAACAATCCACAAGAATATTTTTAATGACTTTTTAACCCATTATATTTTTTTTAGTGACATATCCCTTGATAAATTTCAAGCTTTAGTTAAACACCTAGCTCCAACCCAACATGTCACATTCAACCAAAGTGATGTTTTCCCTTGACCCACTCCATAATAATCCATTATTCATATAAGTTTATATAAAGTGACATAAATTTAAATGTGTCCTTATAGACAATTTATTAGGCCTCAACATAGTGTCTATAAATCTCATCAAGCTTTTTGGGTACACAATGGTAGATCTCTAGCCATAAACGATAACTATCAAAGCCTATGATAATCAGGAAAGAGAATCACAAGGCACCATTAGCTTACCAATTATCTTGGGCCTTTGACCCATGATATACTTTTCTATGTGCTTGATCTTGAGTTGTCATATAATATGCTTCTAGGTAGGCCTTGGTTACATGAGATTCATGCAGTCCTGTCAATTCTACACCAATGTATCAAGTTCTACCACTCAAAGATGAAAGTGAATATTCAAGGATATTTACACCCATATGAACACTGAAAACATCTTGAGACTAAGTTTCAAAGCTACAATTACCAATACAAAATGAATCCAAGTTTTAAGTAGGATAAAGGAAAGGCCATACTTATTGATCCTCCATAAGATAATTACATAGATCCTAATACCTTAGATTCCATTTCCTACATGACACCTCCTAAAGCTTTTAATCATTTCACCATTTTTGATAATGGCCCAGGGGAGTATGTGACCCATGATACCTTCCATATTTCCAATCTTTCTCAGAATCCAAATACCTTTGGGTGACCTAAAAACACCCCACACATGCATTGGCAATAAAAGAACAAAGATAAGGGACCTATCATGTTTGTACCACCATCTGGCCTAGAACCAGACCCTCTTGAAAGGGATGAATCATGGTTGTGCAATGACAACCAAGTTGATTGTTATAAAAGTGCAAAGTATCATATTCCCAAT
Source organism: Torreya grandis (assembly GCA_037957365.1). Taxonomy (NCBI): domain Eukaryota; kingdom Viridiplantae; phylum Streptophyta; class Pinopsida; order Cupressales; family Taxaceae; genus Torreya; species Torreya grandis. The sequence continues at coordinate 2,619,191 of JARHVA010001733.1, forward strand.
AAGATCATAGAGCATCAATATTATAAAGGAAGATGCCTTAAAATAAATCAATAAGGAACCATTGAGCCAATTTCCATCACTAAGTATAAAAAACCCTATGGAATTAGATTTAAACCACCTGGGGGTGACCCCACATATCTTATTTGAGTTTCATCACTAGTGACTAGTGATGATGATGTTGATAATAAAGTAGAGTCTAATCATAGCCCCACCTTTGATGACCTAGCTGAGACTAACATATTCGATAACAATGCCATATGTACTATTACCCCAATCATTTGTCACAACCCATTAGGATTATATTATCCCCAACTAATAGATTGGGACTAACAAGAATCCAATTTGTTGATTGATGAGTTTCAAAATGATGAGGCATTCTGTGACTTTTTAGGCCTTAGAGACAATGTTTCATTGGGAGATCATAAATTAGGATTCTCAATTACATTGGATCCTGAAGCCTATTTTGGAGAATAGGTGAACACCCTTAGCCAAAAACAAATAAATAAAATATTGAGGACCCCAAGTGAAAACCTCTTTAAGGTACTTTTTAACTAGGGAAAAGGTAAAGATAAAGGCTAGTCTAGTGGTGAAAGCCTATTTTAGGCACCATTAGATGGGGGTGTTCATTCTTCTTCAAATTTAAACTAGGAGACCACCAATGATGAGCTTGCCTATGGATCTAAGTTTATTATTATGAAATAACAAGTATTTGATCAAATTCTTCAATAATTTCCAACTATTTTTGTCACATGGCTAGATTTCCGATTGGGAGACTTAGACTCATCATGCCTAGGAGATGTTGAAGAACAAGTCTTAATAGAGGACCCTGATATAGTCCAATAGTTAAAGTCTTTGCCTACTATCCAAAAAGAAGGTTTGATCATTGTAGTCAAATATACAATCGAGGTAAACATCAAGACTCCATTAGACCCAAAATGGATAAAATTAGGTGTATTTCTCATTGAAGAGGAACGTGAAGGCTTTACAGCTCTATTGAGAGAATTTATAGATATCTTTGCATGGGCTTATTCTAACATGCCAAGTTTAGACCCCACCTTGGTTTTGCACCACCTTTTCGTCAATCCTGATGCCAAACCTATGAAATAAAATATACATAAGATGTATCCTCACATTACTATATTGATAAAGAAAGAGTTGGAAAAACTCTTAGAAGCAAGATGTATCTAGTCCATTGACTACTCAGAATGGATATCTAATATTGTAACTATTAGCAAAAATCCTGAAGGAATCAATATCTATACTAATTTCTAAGACACAAATAAATCTTGTCCTAAAAATGACTTTTCATTGCCTAATATTGGAATTATCATCAAATCCATGGTAGGTTATGAAATGATTTCACTCATAGATGGCTTTTCAAGATACAACCAGATCAGAATAACACCAAAATACCAACATAAAATAACATTCACCACTCCATGGGGAACATTTTGTTATTAGGTAATGCCATTTTGTCTTAATAATTTTGGAACTACATATCAAAGGGCCATGACTACAATATTCCATGATATGATGCATGATATTGTTGAAGACTATGTCAACAACATATTAGGAAAATCCAAAACTAGGGCCAACCATCTAGTAGTGATGTGTAGGATATTGAAAAGATTGCATGAGCATAAAGTTAGACTCAGTCCAAATAAATGTGTATTTAGAGTAACCTCAAGAAAGTTACTTGACTTCATTATGTCTTGTAAGGGCATTGAAGTCGATCTGGCCAAAGTCCATGCTATAATTGAGATGCCACCACCAACCAATTTGAAGCAACTCCACAGTTTGTAAGGCAAGATCCAGTCAATTTGATGCTTCATCTCTCAATTATTAGACAAGTGTCATTAATTTACACATATTTTAAAGAAGGGAGTTTCATTTCACTAAGATGACCACTGCCAAACAAGTTTTCAATAACTCAAAGACTATCTAGTTAATCCACCTATTTTATTACCTCTTATGCCAAGAAAGTCATTCTTATTATATCTATCAGCTATTGACAATGCATTGGGAGCACTTTTGGCTCAACATGATAACAATGGAAAAGAGCATGCAGTATACTACTTAATCCATACCTTGGTCACATATGAACACAACTATGCACCTATTGAAAAAGCTTATCTAGCCATGGTCTTTATAGCTCATAAACTACACCATTACATGTTGAACAATAAGACCATGGTCATTTGAAAAGTAGAGACACTCAAGTATCTACTATCTAAAATAGATTTACAAGGTAGAATGGCCAAATGGATAATGCTTCTTAGTGAGTATGACATAGAGTATGTCAATCAAAAGCCAATCAAAGGTAGGTCTTTGAAAATCAACTTGCTAAAGTACCCCTTATAGACACAAAGTCACTCACATTTCATTTTCTTGATGAATCCATAATGACCATAATTAACACACCTCTTAGGGAGTAGCACTAGAAGATATATTTTTATGGTTCATTTACTGCACATGGATCAGGGGTAGGTTTCTTATTTATTACACCATAGGGGGATCTAATCCCTAAATCATTTAGAATAATTTTTCCTTGTACAAACAACATGGTCGAGTATGAATCACTTATCTCAAGACTTTGATAGGTAGTACAATGGAATATATCTCATTTAAAGGTTAATGGTGATTCTTAATTAATCATCAATTAGGTAATAGACCATTTTCAGACCAAAGATGACAAGTTGGTTCCATATAAGGCTATGGTCGATACCCTAAAGTAACAAATTTTAAATATCTAATTTGACCATATACCAAGAGCTAGTAATAGAACTATATATGTCATGTATACTATCAGATCTCTGATTCAAAAAATAGACAAAGTTAGAAAATATCAATTATTTTTTGAGAATTTGTTGTACCAGCTCATGAACCTTCAACTGTTGCAATGATTTATGATATTGTTGGTCTTAATTCTATCTGATACTCAGACCTTTACAACTACCTTCATGACCAAGTTCTACCACCTAACCTATCTTGAAAACAAACCAAAGCCTTTATTCATCATTCCACTCATTATACTCTACTTGGATCTAACCTTTACCACCATAGTTTTGATGGAACTCTACTTCGTTATTTAACTTCAACAAAGTCTACACTAGCATTAAGAGAAGTTTATGAAGGAGTATGTGGAACTCATTCTAGCGAGATAGTCCTATCCAAAAAAATCTTGTGTACTAGTTATTATTGGCCCATAATGGGTGTAGATGTAGTTGCATATGTAAAGAAGTGTGAAAAATGTCAATGCAATGCTAATCTAATGCATGCCCCAACAAAAACTATAAAACTGATGTTGACACCATGGCCATTTGCTAAATGGGGACTTGACCTCATTGGGAAGATCATCCCCACTTCGTCTGATAGCCATAAACATATCCTTACCATCATTGAGTATTTCACTAAGTGGGTTGAAACTCTACCCCTCATGTGAATGGAAAGCAAATTTCCAAATTTATCTTCAACCATCTCATTTTCCACTATGGTATCCCCTCTAACATTATAGTTGATAATGGAAGATCACTCAAGAACAAAAATTTAGACTAGCTATGTACTGAATATAACATCACACAACATTTTTCTATAGCATATTACCCTCAAGGTAATGGCTAGGCCAAAGCATAAAAAAAAACCATTGTCAATATTCTGAAAAAGATTATCAATGATTTTGGTCATGATTGGGACCTATAGGTATTCCCTACCATTTGGATATATCATACCAATCATCATACTCCCATAGGAGCCACTCCATACTCACTTGTTTATGGTATTGAATCTATCCTTCACATTGAGGTCAAGTTACCTTCACTATGCATATCTTTCAAACATGTCCTAGATGATCATGACTATTGAGTAACTCACCTGTAGGAGCTAGACCTGCTTGATGAAAAATGCATAGCTACGCTCAACAATCTTTAGGCATATCAAAATTGACTCAAATACCACCACAATTATCATGTCAAATATAGAACATTTGAACTTGGTGATCTTGTTCTTAAAGAAAACCAAAAGAATACCATAGCTGAGAAGAAGCATAAAGGTAAATTCAAACTAAACTAGATAGGGCCTTTCATCATTACTATTTATTATGGATCAAGAGTATATAGGCTTGCCACACTAGACAAAGATGAACTTCCTAAGCTGATGAATATTATTCACCTCAAGTGGTACTATGCTTGAGTGCTAAGGTGTATTATTTATAAATACCATTTCATGTTGTGTCATTTTATCACTATTCTTATTTGTACAAATGTCATTCTTATTTGTCCTCTTAGCCATATCTACTTTACATTTTTGATCTATCAACCAAATGTGTTCTAAAGCCTACCTTGTTTGACCTTGGTTTTAACCATTCATTACACATTTTTAGCATTGAGGAATTTGATTAGTTTCATCAATTGATTTAATTACTTCAGATAGAGATTGTATTTTAGAGCAGTATGATAGAAGTTTCAGCAATTGCATCCTTCATTTTTTATTTCTTTTTTATCATCAGTCTTGCTATAAATTATAACTACCTTTGGGAAAATTAGTACCATTGATCTATGCCGTTGTGTCCTAGTTATAAACACCTATGGGAAAACTAGCAGCAACATTTGTTTATTGATCCTTGACATACCAACTTGCCACTTCCTTTTTACCATACTATGTTTTTTTACCAACTGTGCCTATTTTGTTTGAATTGATTGCTACACTAGTCAAATTCCTCTACTGTAAGGGTGGAACTACAATGACTTGAGGTCCTACTCTAGGACTATGTAGGTAGTGATCGATACTTTTTGAGGTTATCTTAGTCACCCCCTTACCACGTTCTCACCATTTTGCAAGCAACCTAAGTTTGAACACTCTCACCATATTGTGAGTAACCTAAGTTTAAATGCTCTCACCATTTTATGATATTGAATGATTTAGTGTTTTTTAATTTTTGATCGAGTTGAGATACTTCAAAAAATTCCAAAAACATTGGTAAAATCATTAGAAAAAAACAAAAACATTTACCATTTCTTTGCCTTAAGGATTTTTGGAACCCTTACTAAGTTGTAAGCACACCACTTATCACTTAGTTTCCCCATCCTTTTTGGCCTTTTCTCTCATGCACTTGTCATTTTTCAAGACCATTCCTATTTTTCTATCACATCCATTATGTTTGTTTTCATCATTTATCAAATTCTTCCCATTCCCTAGGAGAACTACATTTGCTTGAAGTTTTTTATTGGATATTACATCCATGGAACTATGTAAGTAGCATCCACTTTCCTAGTGCATATGGAGATAGCTCAACCACCCCCTTCCTTTTTTTTCTATTCCCCTATTTGGTTTGTTTGTTAAGTTTTTATCTATTTTTTATGGGTAATGTTTGTATGGTTTCTACTGCAATATTTATTTGTTTGTTTCTACTTATGTTGTTTGTTTGTCTACATGTTTGTTTTATTTTAGCACTATTGCCTTGACTCATTTTATGTGTGTTCATTGGGTGATTCCTTGCCCACACTTATACTCGAATCCATCCATATTCATATGTTTACATTATCATCATGGTTTCTATCATTAGTGCATTGTTTTATATTGAGTATTGGATTATGGGAGTCAGTCCTTATGCATATTTTGGCCAAGTCCTTATGATGTTATACCATGATGCCTACTAACACATGATACAAGAAACTTTAGCTTCAAGAAGTATATTTAGCAATGGTGGCATCAACATCTCTTCAACACTGATATATCGATTCAATCCCAATCATATCCCAAATAGTGTAATTAACTACAAAAGAATTTCAACCTTTATTAGTTCAGATGAGCATTTCCCTACTAGTAAGTTGTTACAATTCATCATTACTCTTTGTGTTAGTTATCATCATTCTCAGCCAAGTTTATCATGTTTTCCATAATCAAGGTCCAATGATTATAACCACGTATGGGTAAATCATTATACACTGTCCCACCTACATTTCTCAATAATTATAACTGCCTTTGGACAAATCATTGTGTTCTCATCATTTTAATTTTTTTGCCCATATAAAGGCACATGATTATCTTGTTTGTATATCTTAACTTGGGTAGTTCCATCTTCTTAATGATTATATCCACGTTTGGGCAAATCATTATGTTATCATACCACATTACCACTATTAGGGTATAATACTTATAACCACATTTGGGAAAACCATTATACACCATCCCACTTACATTCTTAGTGATTTTGAATACTTTTTCAAAATCATTATGTTTTCACCCCATCATCTTTCCTTTCTTTTGTCCCCTCATTTTGCTTCTTATTAAGGGACCATTTGCCGACCTCCTTGTGCCAATCATTCCCTTGATGGGGCAAACCATCATACAATTAGTTTGTCATCATTGCAGTTGTAGGTTTACAGGTCCTTTTCATTCTTTGAGAAGATGTTACTATGCTTATAACTTGTAACACCTTCCCAAATAGGGGCAAATTGTAGACACCTAAATCTGCCCATCGATGACCTCCAATCAGGATTTTGTCCAATTTACACCAAAATGCACAATTTGGACTAAAAACACTAAAGAAAATTAAATGAGTTGACATTGACATATTCAAGTGCTAATTTTAGTTAGGGTATCACTAAATGGGGTAATGAAATTTATGGGCCAATGAACTTTGATCAAATCTTTTTGAGTCAAAATGCCAATTTTACAGTTAGGTGCTATGGATTGCTCTTTTATATCAATATTATTATACAAGATTCATGTATTTGTTATTTGGTGTTAGAAACATCCTAAATGGTATAACAGACCCAATGCATCTGACATTAACTTTCAATTCCAATCCAATCAAATTTTGGACCAATAATAAGGCATTCTGATCAATTTGAGTAATTTGTGCACAAAGTGCTTAATCATGCTTAAGAGCTAATTAATCCAAATCAAGGCCTAATTAATAATTCCATGGAAACTTCTTTTTAGAAATGAATATTGAATATCTATATAATCAAGTGACCTCATTTCTTGGGAAGACACCCCTAAGATATAAATGCCATAAATATCAAGATTATGGGTCTCCCATGCCTCTTTATTACCTCCCATGCCTTTGTACCTTATTCCAAGTCATGATGAGGATAATTATGAATTTTAATTACATAATTCAATTAAACTATGACCACACATCTCAATCTTGAGATGGATAGCCATGGTTCATTCTGGTCATTCTTGAAAAATCTATAAATAGAGAGGCCATGAACATCATTTTTAAGCTTAATTTATGCAAAGTTACAATGTCAAATTGATTCCAAGAGCTCTCACATGCCAAATTTATGATGCCAAAATATTGATCCAAGCCAAGCCAAAGTCACAAGGTGCCAAGGAGAAGAGGAGATATCCAAGCCTCCTTTGATGAAGACTTCATGAACACAAGCTGAGCAAGCCACTACAAAAAGTATTTGGAGCATCCAATTAAGGTGAAGGAAACTTGTTTTTCTTTACTTTTTAGTTGTGTTTTTAATTTGTTTTTGTTATTAAGCTTACTTTAGTAACTAGGCCTAGATATGTATGCTAATTAGTGTGTTTTTATCAATTTGTTTGCATTTTTGGACTAACACAATACTAATCACCTCTCTTGAGTCAAATTCCTAGTTCACATGTATGTGTGTGTATAAAACTGAGTAATATCATATATAAATTATATATTTTATATTAAATATATTATAGTAAAATATATAATAATAATAATATTAAAATATATTATATAACATATAATATTTTAATATTATATTACATTGGATAATATATATTTTAAATAAATATTATATATTTTAATATAATATATATAAATATCATGTTAATATATTAAATATATAACTCACTTTCAATTCAATTTGACTACTCCTGAGGTGCATTTGCATTCTGAAATAGGTGGGAGACTTCAACTAATTTGAAATTAAAATTTACTTTTCAAAATAGGGTCCTATTAGTTTCACACATTTTTAAGAGGAACAAAAACTATCGAATGTGTCTAACCAAATATATTCTTATTCCTACATATTCTTAGTTTTTTTTAACATACATTGTAGAGCACTTATAGATTAGAATAGATCAAGTTTTAGAGTGTCTAAAGCATTGACCATATTTGTTACTATCATTTCTATAGATCCTTATTTTCAAGTATTTAATCTTAATAGTGTTCAATATATTTTTTATTCTATCTAAAATGTGCATAAATCCTTATTTTTAGGTATTTAATCTTAATAGTGTTTAATATATATATTTTACTCTATCTAAAATGTGTGATTTATTTGTGTTGACTTGGCCCTTTTATTCATTATTTAACACCTTAATATGTTATGAAATCTCTAAGATTCAAATAGTCAACCTGGATTATTATAATATTTTTTGCCCTGCTAGAGTGCACCAAGTTATGATGTCAGTGAACCTTTTGTTGAAGGAGCATACACATGACTATTATTCAGGAAAATAGGGTTTTCAAATTTTAACACTAAAATTTTATAAAATAATATAATAAATATAATTCCAAATTCTCTACCTATATATACTTCAATAAAATTTTAATAAAAATTAATATAATTTTTAAGAATGTGTGTCGATCTTAGGGAGGCTCTGGGTTGGCCTAGGCAGTAATGAGCCCTATTGTAAAGCTTGTTTCAAAAGGAAAATAGGTCAAAAGAGTCAATTGGGTTTATAAGACAAAAATGGGTAGAATCCACCAGTTGTAATTCAATATGGGTAGACTCCTTGTTTGGTTTAAATTCTATGGAAAATAGTCACACAATAATTAATTTGCACCTTTTTTATCTTCTTCATCATCTGGTGAAAAATAATTAATTGTGTATATTTAGCCAATAAACCATGTAGTTCAAATGTCCTTCCTTATAAATGAATGTGCATGAATAGTTACTCAAACTTCATCTCAATTGTGCATAAAGTAGTGATCCATTACAATCTAAAAAAATGTTAGTCCGATATATGATAATAGAAAACATAAGATAATATAATAGGTAGTTTCCCATAACTTTATGCTATGGAATTTACCATAACAATTGATTATACCCCCACCTATAATTAGGTTTTTAAATTCTAGAGCTAGGTAAATGAAATAGTCCAATTGAGTAGCCAACTTATTGTTAATGAATTTGTGTGTACTCCAAGAGTAAATAAATATAGTCAACTTTTATTTATTGAGGAAACCAACCACCTTAATTTTTGGAGGAGTACTAATACCTAAAAGTGCATGATAGGAAATATTAGGTTGAGAATATTTAGATTTATCCTCAGGTCCTTCCAAACTATTGATGTGTGTCTGTGTCAAGGATTTGAACAACAAAATAACTTTTTTTAGATTATAGGGATAGTAGGAATATGGTAGTGACACCTTAGGGCTTCACTTAGTTTTGTTGAAGAGATTATGTGGTTACAACTTACCACCTTCTAGTCTACAAGTACACCCTATTGTAGGGATAACAAGAATATGGTAGTGACATAATTTATCTAAATTTGTTATGATGTAAATTAATTTGTATTTACCAATATAAGTCTAAACTCTTAAGTTAAAAAATGGATATACATAACGAACATTAATCTAAAGTGATTCATGTTTAAAACTTTCAAAAGGAGGGAGTAAGGTAGGGTAGAAAAGAAAGTTTCCTTGCAACAACAAAGACCAACATATCTCCTTTTATTTCTATTAGCAACCCAAATATCACCCAATTAAAATTAGACTGTTCAGATCTAATTCATATCTAGACATTGGAATGATCTAAGGTTATGGGATGCCTGTATCTAGACTAGACCTCTAGTTATGAGGCTATCTCCTCTGAATATGTGAATTTATCAATTAATAAACCTATTATATGTTGGGATGAAAATATTAAGGAATAAACTGAAATGATTCTTCAAACATAACAAGATCCTATGAACTTTGAAAATATTCAAGACCTTATGGCTTCAATGTCTTGATTGTCAAAATATTTTTTGAGTCCCTTAAGTAGTTGTAGTTAAAGATTTCATGGAATTAAATATTCAACTAAGTTTGGATCCTTGAGGTCTCCTCTAAATTCCATAACTTAATGTGTGTCATTAACAAATTATCTTGCAAAAAAGAAACTATTATCCATCTAAAAGTGTGAGAATCAAAAATCATAGAACACACACAATAGAACACTACAGATAAACTATTGAATTCTTTGGATCCTTGTATTAATTTTTTTAACAAATTTTTTTTAGTAATAAATGAGGGGGAAACTATTGGAGTTTTTTCAATGATATCTCCAAGGTGACCAAGGATGTTGGTGAGGTGTCATGTGTGCTAGAATGATAATGACAATGTGTGTTTTAATGCGCCTCAATATTCCTGCATGGTTTTTTAGTGTTTGAATAAGGGAAGAATTTGATCGATGATATCATTAGTATGGACATGTTTTAGAGACCCTATGGGGTGTCAAGGGTTCTTAGAATGAGTATAGAAGTGAATGGACTTCATCTAGTTGACAATTATTTTTATCTAGACATTTTGATATAGTGATATGGAATCTAAGTAGGTAGTTTAATAATGTTATCATTTTCATGTATGGATGAGTCTAGGGGAGTTGGTCATATGGTTTTTATCACATTAGTCCCTAGTTTGAGTTTTAATATTTAAATTTACAAAGGAAAAAATGAGTGCAATGTTTTTTGTCCATAACTTTTGATCCAAGATGAATTTCTTGATGCAATAAAAAAACAAAGTTGTAGAGGACTCCATGATGCTTCTAATGAAACCTAGTTAGATGATCTAAATATTTGTACAGTCAAATATATTGATCTAAAAATTTGATTATGTGTTTGACTGTATTCTAAAAGTGACTTGAGAAGGATATTTTAGCTTGTTTTGAGGTTATTTAGATGTATCATGATGAATTAGCTATTAGAAGGTGATCTAGACTCCATGAGGATGATCTATGTGGAATTTGGAGGTGGGACCAATCCATATTTAGTATGAACAAAGCTTAATAATTGACTGTGTATTTGTTCATAGTTTTCTTATGTACAAGGTCTCTATCAGCATTGATTGAGCATATGCAGAGGTGAGTTAAGGTGACTATGATAATTTGATGTTAGAATAATTGGTATCAGAATGGGTCCTTTAGAGGAAGCTTAATAGCTTTAAGGAGATCATAAATAGATACAAATATGGCTAAATAGTTGAAAAAAGAGAATCAATATGGGAAAGATGTGATCAAGGTACTTGAAAATCATATATGCATTTTGAAGAAAGGTGCCAAAAAGGATGAGAAAGTTATCAATGATCTCAAGGTTCAACTAGAAGATGCCAAAACATGTTTATATTCAAAATAAAAATACATCATGTTTGAAAAAGAAACTTGCCACATGGCATCTTTCTATTCATGGAAATCTCTTGGGTGGGGCCCTCTAATTTTGGTTGGTTGTGGGAGTACCATGCATCATTCTTGTAGGCAATTAGAACACTTCCCATAAGAAAATATTAAATGCACATCTACAAATGTAAATCAAATTAAATGAATCAAATTAAGGAACCTTAAATTAACCTAGCATTAACACAAGTTAAAAACCCTAAAATCAAATGTACACATCAATAATTCATGAGAACCATTCAAATATGAAAGTAGAACTAGACAACTAAGAGAAAAACCATATAGCACTTCACACAAATAAATACTAGACAATCTTTGAAAAATTCCTTTCTTATATTAATTGCTAAAAGTTTACAAAGTAATTTGGTTCTAATAACTCCCTCCCCTTTTTACAATATACAATGCTCCTTTTATAGGTTCCAAGGAAGCATGTTGGTCAGTTATATCAACTGACAAGTGTATAATAAGTAAGGAAAATTTTCCTTTTACAAAGTCCCTTAAAATACACTAAACTTTCCAAAATAAATTGACCTCTAGGAAATGTGCTAACAAAATGTACGTGCATTTACAAATAATATTCCATTTTTAGAGATTACAAAGTTCTATGCAAAATAAAATATTACTAGCTATTTGGTGGGCCCTGTGCTAAATAACTCTCTTGTTGTTATTAAAGAATCCCCAAATCTTTTTGGTGTTGCTCTTTGACAAGTTTTAAATTGATGGCTATATCTAGGAGGCACTCATCCTCCTAGTTAGCCAAGTCTTCAAAATCCCTATCATTTCTTGTCATGGCTTATTTGATGCTCCTTGCCTTAGAAATCTTCTCCTCTACATTTAGGATCATATTTATCACCCTATTATTGTCATCCCTAGACTTGCCTTGGATCTTGCTTCTTAATTTTTGCATGACTAAGGTGACTTTTGGCTTGTATTCATAGTTTGTAATGATGCTTAGGGAGCTCAGTTTTTTAGGTTTAGTGATCATGGTTCCAAGGAGTTGTTCATTTCTATCCATCATCTCTTTGTCATCTCTTAGTAGCCTCTCTAATTTCCTTGACCATGTACTCAAACCTTAGATTTTGTCAACAACTAATCCCATGATTGTGTTTAAATGGGCTAGACTAATGGTTTTGAAACTAGGAATTCAACCCTCAACCATTATGTTGATTAGATCCTTTATTTTATCCATTGAATCCTACAATTGGGTTATTAAACCCTTGGCTACTACATCTAGCTAGGCTAGTGGACTCTATCTTGCCTTCATTATCTTCAATGAATTAAACATATCATGAAAGGATGCCTCAAACATCTTGATCATTTCATCAGGGACTGAGAGAATAGCCTACTTCTCCATATTTTCATGTTATTTCTATAGGTTCTCTATCTTTTGATACATGCCTTTGATTCCTAATTTTAGTTGAGTTGAATGAGCATCAACTAATCCAACTATATCTTCTTCATGGATTGGGTCTTCACTGGGTCCCTAACCTCTTACTAGAGTCAATCCAATAAATGGTTCAGCCTTTTGAAAAGTGAGCTCTTCACCCCCAACCATGGCTTTCTTTGTTATCACTCTTTCTAGTCCTATAGTATATGGGTTAAATTGCACATTAACTAATGATTATATCATTTTTAGAGGTTCTAGAGTTTCTATTTATGTGCTACTTGAGGTCCTAGGATCTATCATCTTTCTTACTCTTCCTTGATCAAAACAACTATCCATGGCTTGAGCTCATCATGGACAATGTTGGTGACTACCTTTGTCATGGCCCATGAATGGTGTAGGGTTGGAATATTTTGAATTTTTCCATATAGGAACCATTCAGGGATGATTGGCCCATGAATAAGATTATCATCATTAAATAAGTTAACGTCACTCAAAGGATGAATAAAGGTTAACTTTGGTTTCTTTTTTCCAACCAGGACCAAAGACAATTTAGCCTTCCTCTTTTGTAGGGGTGCAAGTAGAATTAGGTCCAAGGCTATTTCCTTCTCCTTTTCCTTTTTTTATTATTCAACTTGGGCTTGAGGTTCTTCTACTTGTCCCTCTTCTTCATCTAATCCATAGGTATTAATGAGTACTTTGAGTGCATCCTCCACTATCTCATCAGGAGCTAGTGCAATCATATCAATGTACTTAACTAGGTAGTTTGGTATACTAAGTTGAGATAAGGATGATTCCCTCTCACTAGGTCTTTCTTCTAATCTCTCCTTCTTAGATATTTTCACAACTTGCACTTGAGGTTGTTATACTTCTACTTTTGGCTGCTCTAGAGGGGGCCTAAAAGACGGTCCAGGTAACAAGTGGTACTATAGGGTTCCCATCTTCCATATCTCACTAGGTGGTTTCTCATCTCTATCCAATCTATCCTCAAGCCTGATATTATGATTTTTTAACCTAGCCAATACTTATATGAAACTAGAGGTCCTAATATACATTATGTCATGACCACCAAGTTGGTGTTCCTAGGAGTATTTTATTATATTTGCTTTCAAATGCTTTGCAACCCTATCATGAGGGTCCCATTGCCTTAATTCATCCAAATATAAGTTGAAGGAGTCTCTATGTCTAGAGATGGTGTCTACTTAAAGGAGTCTCTGTGTCTCTATGTAAGAGGCTAAAATTTGATGGCCTCACACACATTAGTGATGGCTTTGTGAATGTCAAATGATTGCTATGAGTGTATCAAATTTAATCTCTATTAACCTTTTAATGGATTTGATATAAGCATGACACCTTTTTATTTGACAAGAATCCTAATGCACATGATTGTAATTTTCTTTCAAGGTATCTCCTAGGAGATACCTTGAAATAAAATTCTAATCATGTGCATGTTCAAAGTATCTCTTAGAAGATATCTCGAAAGAAAATTCTAATAGTGTGTATTAGGGTTCTTACAAAATAAAAAATTGTCATGTTTATATAAAATAATTTACAAGGACATTCTAAATCAACATGAAATTTATTCTAATGCCCTTTGAGGTATCTCTTAGGAGATACGTTGAAATAAAATTCCAATCATGTGCAGCAGGGTTCTTATCAAATAAAAAGGTATCATGGTTATATCAAATCCCTTGTAAGGACATTTATAATCAAAACATAAGGTATTCCAAGGCCCTTAAAGGTATTTCATAAGAGATACCTTGAAATAAAATTCCAATCATGTGCATGTTCAAGGTATCTCCTAGGATATATCTCAAAAGAAAATTCTAATTGTGTGCATCAGGGTTCTTACCAGATAAAAAGTTGCCATGATTATATCAAATACTTTGTAAGGAAATTTGAAATAAACATGGAATGTATTCTAAGGTCCTCCTAGGTATCTCCTAGGAGATACTTTGAAATAAAATTCCAATCTTGTGCATGTTCAAGGTATATCCTAGGAGATACCTCAAAAGAAAATTCCAATCATGTGCATCAGGGTTATTGCCAAATAAAAAGGTGCCATAGTTATATCAAATACTATGTAAGGACATTTGAAATCAAGATGGAATGTATTCCAAGGCCCTTCAATGGAGATACCTTGAAATAAACTTCCAAATCATGTGCATGTTCAAGGTATCTCCTAAGAGATATCTCAAAAGAAAATTCTAATAGTGTGCATCACGGTTCTTGCCAAATAAAAAGTTGTCATATTTATATAAAATCCTTTGCAAGGAAATTTTCAAGAAATGTTGAATGAATGCCAAGGCCCTTTTAGGTATCTCTTAGGAGATAAGTTGAAATATAATTCAAATCATGTTCATGCTCAAGGTATCTCCTAAGAGATACCTTAAAATAAAATTCCAATCATGTGCATTAGGGTTCTTACCAAATAAAAAGTTGTCATGGTTATATCAAATCTATTATAAGGAAATTTGAAATTAACATGGAAGGTATTATAAGGCCCTTCTAGGTATCTCCTAGGAGATACCTTTAAAATAATCCAAGCATGCTCATTTCCAATTAAAATTCCATTGAACCTACAATATAGAAACACAAGCAACAATTCATAGCAACATTAGAAGGGGTAAAACCATGATCATCTAAAAGCATGTCCATTGATCCAAATGAGAGTCTATAATAATGTACAACCAAAATAGTCATGGATGATCTCCAAATTTGAAATTTTCACTTGGTAGTGAGGGATATTGGTTCCTACAAATAATAGGAAATATTAAAGTTAGGTCTTGGGAATATATAAAAGCTTTCCTATTAGAGTTAGGGCTCAAAAACTTATAAAAGATTAAACCAAGTGACATAGATTAAAGTTTTAAACATGATAAAATGACCATGGTACAATTTTTTTTGATGAAATTAATGTCTTAGGGAAATTTTCTTGGGTGAATTATTTCATAGGCCAAAACGACGATGACAAAATGCCCAAAGGGTCTATGCAAAAAAGTCTGAAGAGAAATTTCAAAATGTCCAAAGGACATATTAAAAATGTCTGAAGGGAACTTTCAAAAGGTCCAAAGGGCACTTATCATCAGGGAAAAGGCCCAAGATAAAAGTTTTGAATTATAAGTCTAGAGGGCAAAGGGCCATTCCAAAAATGTTGAAGGGTAATCAAGAAAGGCAAAGGACCTTTTCAAAAAGGCCAAAAGGAAATTATGTAGAGTAATTATCCTTGACAAAACTTATTAAGGGTAAGTTACACAAACCTTGAAGGGTATATACCCTTGGGGTCATTTATTTCGGCAAAATTGCATTAGCAAGATTATTGTGGGGAATTATTTTGGGCTTTTTGCATTGGAAAGAAAATTTGACAACAAAATTTTGAAGGGTAATTTATAAAGGGAAAAGTGCCTAAGATAAATGGCTAAAGGGTTTTTACAAAAAATACCTTTATTGTGGAGAAACTGTATAGGGAAATTTGTTCTAGGAAAGATGTTGTAGACAAGATGTCTAAAAATTTCTCAAATTGCATAAATCCCAAAGGAATTCCTAAGTAAAATCCCAAAAAAGATAAGTCTAAAATATAAAATCCAATAATTGGAAACATAACAAAAGGACTTTGCATTTAGATTAATATTAGACCAAATGAATAATAGAAAGGACAAAGGGGGGTATCAAACATAAAAGGGACCAAGCATGGATCGTTAGACTAAGGTTTGGTCATGTTAGTAAACATGACTAAATATTAGGCATATTTATATTTGGTTTTGTGTAAAATCTAAATAAAGGATCCCATTGAATTTGAATTTGTGCCTACACAAGTTTAGTTTAAGGTTCTTTGGTTTACTTTATTTTATTTTCTCTATATTTGTAGATGTGCTTATGTTATCTTCTTATAGGGATGAAACTTTAAAGTAAGTTTGGGTTCTTATTTTTTGTTTGATGAACCCCTTTATATCCTGGACTAATTTATTTAAGGCATCTATTAGTGCCTTACATGTAAAGGACAATTGTGATCCTTTCATGAAGGATAAATCCACTCTTGTTTACATAAGTCATTCAAAACAATTGTTCACACAAAATGTCCAATGTTAAAATACTCTGAACAAACAATTCTGAAGACCCAAAGTCCCAAATAACAATTTTGAATACCAAAATCTATCAAACAAAATATTCAAACAAAAAAATCAAAAACCAAAATATAATAATAGGACTTGATAAAAATGTCTAAAAACCTAGCTTGAGCTTGTGAATTATCTGAGGCAGCTATTGCACACACACATAAAACTACACCAATGAAAGCACTAATACACATATAGAAATATGAAAGCAATTGAACTCAAATATATTAATCAACACATTTACCAATATTTCAATAGCTATTACACATCTACAAATTAACATATCGATCAAAACAATCAAGAATTTATTTGTAGCTACTACACACTAAAGATTATTGAAACACACAACCATGGAAAAAACAACTAACTACATAGAAATTGGAAATAAATACTAAACACTTCATTGATGATCAAAATTAATGCTGTTATAGACTTGGGAAATGGGTTGCCTCATCCTCCAAGTTTATGCAAGGTGATAACATGAAGTAGTTAGAACATTTAGTTCTAATTGTGGTCTAAAACTATATAAGAGACAACCTATAGTTATCAATCAAATAAATTAACTTTTCAAAACTATGTGACCTATACATGTGTACAAAATATAAATTTAATTTTACAATAAAAAATTTGGAACTATAAATATATTTGCCATTACAAAATCATACATGCACAAAATCTTAGCTTTAAGGCTACATCGTATGAACCATTGCATGTACTTTGGTTAGTGTGGTAGTTAAGGTGGTAGTTGTAGAAGTTACAGATGTCAAAGCATCACCAACTTGTTTCTTCTTAGCCTCATTATCTTGATATACTTTATGTGGTATGGCATGTTTCTATCGAATAATATTCAAATCCAATAGTGGTGGTTGATAAATCTTATTGGCCTGGGTGAGGAGTCTTTCATTCTCCCTTGGTCAACTGAAAGTTATTCTTGAATATCTCAACTTTAGTGACCTTTTTCTGTATGGCATATAACTCTACCTCTATCTTCTCCAATGTTAATTCTTGGAGACTTAATTTGAATTTATATATCACTTATTTTACAAGATGATCAAAATTGATCAATTTTCTTGTGGAGTCTTTTACCTTGGATAACTTCAAATCATGCAAGATATGGAGAAGTTGTACCTCCTGAACTTGGTACTTAAGGATCAAGGACCTAACTAATTTAAACCATTCCTTAGCCTCCTCATACCTTATGATTACCCAATTTAAGGCATTATATGCCTCCAATGTCATCATTAAATCTAGATGACTATATAACTTATTTCTTGTGTATACCACAAGCATTTTCAATTTGGCACTCTCCTCTATTAAAGTATTGTACAACTAATTGGTGTTATTCACATCGGGGGCTGCCTCTTGGACTTCTATTTCTATACCCATAATAATGTGTACCATTAATTATTTCTCCTTTAATTTCTCAACTTAAGCCTCTAGCTTCTATTAAGCCATCTATGTGCCCTCATGGATAGCAACAATGGTATCCTTATAAGCCTAGGCAAGGTCTATTAGATTTTTAATGTATGGGGACTCTCCTAGTTGTCTATTCTACCTCTTAGTGAGGGATAACAATTCATGCCTTTATTTAAGGATGATTTTGGTACCTTTATCATCCTCCACCTTCATTTTATCATCCTCTATGTAC
This sequence comes from Torreya grandis, assembly GCA_037957365.1. Taxonomy (NCBI): domain Eukaryota; kingdom Viridiplantae; phylum Streptophyta; class Pinopsida; order Cupressales; family Taxaceae; genus Torreya; species Torreya grandis. The sequence goes on from JARHVA010001733.1 coordinate 2,637,698, forward strand.
TACCAGATGGTGGATCTAATATAATGGAAATAGAGGGAAGTTAGGTGATCTTGAAGCTAGGAATTTGAGATACCTTGCTTCCTAAATCCATTTCCCATAGAGGTATGTATAATTTTGATGTATTATAATTTGTAACCACAACCTCTAACTCAGTCTCCTTTTGAGTTGGTTATTTCTTTTGGGCCTTGATAAGGACATTAGGTAGGGAAGGCCAGATGATTTTAGACAAATCCACTCTTACAAATTGAGGGAGTGGATAAACTGTAATTAATTGTCACTTTGCCTTCCTTCCCCTAATGAAAATTGTCAAGGTGGTATCTTGGGATGAGGTGGTTGAAAGGATGGGAATATAAATCTATGTGGATTAAACATGGAGTTGTGAGGTGGCTAATGTAGTATGCACCTTCCTTGACACCTTTTTATTTAAGGCTCTAATAGTGGAAGTACCAGTAGGGATATAGGGGATTGACATGGTAAATGGGATGGAGGTGGTAATGGAAGTGGGGAGTGGATCAATTTTAGTGGTAATAATGAAGGTGGAAGTAAGTACTTCCACCCTAGGTGATCCCAACATAGAAGAAATTAAAACATGGTAAAAAATGGGTATAAAAGATAAAGGAAAACTTATAAAAGGCTAAGTGTTTGGAAAATTTGGTGTTATGGGTCCTATCTAGAGGCTCATGGCCTTATCTACTTCCAACTCTTCTTCCTCATCATAATCATCCTCAATGTCCTTTATTATCACCCTCTCTTCTTATTACAATGCAGTAGGAAAGCCTTGTGATGTTTGCAGTGTAGGACTACCTATAGGAGTCATTAGCTTCTTCATATAAACCAATGGGGTCTTTAGTTGATGGAAGGGGCCTTGTGATGTTAATGTCATTAATTTTGATGTTGTTATCCCAATAGATGAAATAATCTGTACATGGGGCATATTAGTAGATACTTGAATGGTGCTCACAACTGGTTATTCATATGTTTTCCTCATCAAAATCCAAACTGATGGGATCCCCTACCTATGTTCCCCTACTCATTCTTGGTTCAAGAAACCCAAACTCTCTCTTCATGGATTTTAGCTTCAATTTCAAAGGGAGTCCTTAGGAGGAGGAAGTTTCTTGGTGTTTGGATTGTTTCTCAAACTATCCTCTCCAAAAGTTAGAATGTTCCCATTCCTTGTATAGAGCCTTCTTGCTATCTAATTATCTATCAATGACTGTGGGGTCATCTTAGATCATTCAAAAATGATCTTTTTTCAGTCCAATGAGCTTATCTCTCTCCAAAACATCCTCATTAAACTTTTCATTAAGAAAAAAATAATCATATGGATAGGGAATATGGTTGTAAAGGATGTTGAATCCCTATATGTGATTTTGAATAATCCCATGTAGATCCCAATCTATGTGTGGAATCATAGGGAAAGTATAACTCTTGAACTTTCCACCCACCTCTACAAAATGTTTCCTCATGGTATAAACCATTTTATGAATTTTTATAAAGTGGCCAAAATACAAGGCTTTATTTTGCTTTGATAGGTCTTCTTCAATACTCCACCATAGCTAAAAGGTGATTTCCTATTCATCTCGCTTGTTTGGTAGAAAATTTGGAAGACATAAAGAATTAAATGTGTTCCCCCAAATCATGATTATTATGAAATTTGGGTAGAGGAAATAATGCCCTTTTCCTACCAAGTTTTTTGAAATATTTGTGTCGATCTTGGGCATGGGTGAGCCATGAATGGATTGCCAAACCTATGGATAGACGTCTTTAGATATCCTAACCATATTATTTTTATATGCATATGTATGCATAAACTAATAATGGTCACATATTCTATTCTTCTCATAGTCTATGGTTAAATTCCAAAATTCTCCAAGGTCTCTATAACAGGTTCTCATGACTGCATCAAGTAAATAGGACATCATATGAAAATTACCTGAAGGTGTGGGATGATTATCCTTGTTGATTATCTACTCTCTAAAGTGGAAGCTAATTATCTTGCCTAGGGCGTATGCAACATTGTGGGTAAGCATCATATGCAATAATGGCACCTAGTCTAAATTGACAAAATGGATACTTGAAATACCATATAATTGATTTAGGAGTGTCATTTCAATGTGTATGCCTATTCTAAATTTATCAATAAGAACCACTCCCTTCAATTTTTTCCCCTTCCATGTAATGGTTTGATCTGGGAGTAACCACGTAGAGAGTGCCATCTTGATTGAGATTTTTACGTTGAATTATTCCAATATATATATTTTTAAATAAGCATCAAGTATTCATAAATATAATTACCTTTATAATTTGGGTCCTGAGATGCATGCAATAACTGTGTTATTTTTGGAGTAATAAAGGAAAACATCTTATGATATCCTTCCTTTAAAAAACAAATCCCATAAAAGGTCAATGCATGATATCAGCTCTGGTTTAATGAAAATAAAATGTAACCTTTGGAATTTAAAATCCAATAGTTCCTTAATAAATTATCTATTTGTGAATGTCATATCATCTCCTAATGAAAATACATCCACCAAATTGATAGCATCTCATAATTATGAATAGTTCTTGTACCTATCCTTAAATATGGTGGTGTTAAACACTATGTCCATGAACACTATAGAATATTTAATTGAATAAGGGGATGGTGTATTTTCCCCTCTAAATGTCCTAGATGAAGATGCCATTGTAATGTATATGCCATGTGCTTCTTGTAGTGTTCTTCTATGTACTATGTATGTTGTGCAATCAATTCAGCTCTAGCTTGGTCGATGTTTTACTCACAATTCTCTTTGTAGATGGTAGCTAGGGCTATTTGATACATAGTATGGTAGGAGACTTCAGATGCAAGTTTGTTTTAAAACAATAATAATTTTCTTGAAGGGTCATTTTTTTGGAAACAATAGCCTGTAAGATAAAGACAAATTTATTTCAAGGAAAGTGGCCAAAACAAAAAGCTTGATGAAATAGTTTATGAAATAAATGCCTAATAAATGTGATCATCACAACATTTTTGTTTTAATTAGGTGCCCATAAAAGCTAAAGGTGACACACATGCTTGAGGAATGTCTCATAAGAGATTTACAGTGATACTTATGGGGGATCATGCAATATGGAGTGTTTGGACATTAATTGTAAGGGGAGTGGGATAGATAACTATCTATTAGTAGACAATTTAAAGTTAAGGAGGGACAAGGTAAAAACACATGGAATGTAATGGTATCAACTTATTCTAGCAGCACTTTGTTTTTTTGGAAATACAAAAACAAAAGGGGAAACAAACAACAAAGAAAGGGAAACTAATCGTGTATCCCCAATAATATACATTGAAGGGCATTATATTACCTTCATGGATACCTTGAAGGATTATCCTAAGAGATACCTTTATAGAAAAAAGTATAAAAGTATAAAAGGATAATAATAGCATGAGTGAATTTACACAATCTTCAATTTTATACACCACAACAAATATAAAGACAAACTAACATGGTGTTAAGAATTTTAGATCATAAACAACATAATACAAGATAGAACAAGCTAAAACAAAATAGAGTAAACATTGTACACTATGCATAGGTAAAAAAATCTTAGGAATATAATAAAAAAGCTAGTCTATTAATCTCTATCACACATCAAAACAATATTACATTACATTATAGCACTATATATATATATATATATATATATATATATTGCTCTATCTCTTCACATTAAAACTTTTTTGCATAGAAAAAGAAAAGAGTCATGACATTCTTATATCTATCACTTGGCTAACAAGGCTGAAGACATCCAAAAGATCATATAGATAAAAAAATTATACCCTATGTACATGTCCTTGCTCCACATCCAACACTTTCATAGACTTAAACTATTGTTTTGTCATGAGATAAAATCTAAACTTTGATCTCGATTAAAGATGGAAAAGATTAGCCTTTCACAAAAGTGGAAATAATCACTCTAGGTTTTTTAGTTTTCCATACTTGCCTACCACCCTTTGCAATTTTTCATAGACTAGCATAACCAAGTGGCCATCTATTAGGTAGATTCAACCAACCTGGCCCCAGTCTGAATGTTTATGACTATGTTACAAAGCATATTTTTTTCTTAAGATACAAAACTTGAACTTCACATTTACCTACTATGTATGTTTTGGTTGCCTAAACTGAACCTTTATATCCATATTTATCTTCTACAAAATTTCTTATACCTCTTGTGGTGAAATTAAATTAGGTCTATCTATGATATGCATAATAGATAGTTTAACTTGTGAGAGGTCATGCTTGAGCATTTTACAATTATCAAGTACTTCCCATACCATGGTAAGAAAAACATGTAGTTGAATTTGAATTACCATAAAATTATGCATATCTACTTATTCTACAATGATAAGGAAGTCTCTAGCATTTGATAGCTTAAGTTGGATATCTGACACAATATCATCCAACTTGTCTATAGTCTTTTTGGATTGAATTTCCACAAATGTGTTACACATTGTCTCATTCTTCCATACATAGAGCTTCTTCCTCATGGAATCCATGCCTTCTAAAAACTATTGAAATTCACCATTCAATGTTTCCCCAATATCCATTTGATCATTCAATACAACTTTATCTTTATCTACCATTTTGAACTCTGGTTTAGTAAAATCCAAGGATTTATCAAAGTGTTACCTCCAATTAAGTATTCCTTGTGTAATATACTTAGCTTGATACACAATAGTATCCAAGACCTACACATATTCCTCTAGAAGTTCACAAATACCTTCTATCTCAATGTGAATAGCCTATCTTTAGGCGTGTAGTTTATGTGCTCTCACCCAATCCTTTGTTAGCTGAGTCAATAATGTAGTGAGTTGTTTATCCTTAGACATTACTTGATCACCAAGGACTTTCACAACTAGAGTAGGACAAGAGGCATTGATGAGCTACCTAGCCTCAGTAATTTGATTTTGTGCTTCCACTTTCTCTTTGTGCAGCCAAAAAATAATATGTTCCAAGTTTGAAGCCTTTTGCATAATGGATTTTTAGAATGCATCTTCTCCTTCAATTTCCTTGGATAATGGTAGTTGCAAAACATCCAAAGACATCTCCATGGAGGTGAAAGCAAGTGTGGTGGATCTCATTCAAATAGTGGTATCTAGGGATACCTCCATTATATATACATCATTTATTTCCATATTAGATTGTAAATGTTCCAAAGATTTATATTTGATAATTGTGACACCTCTATGCATGAAAAACTTTATTGACTTGGATAGAGGGATAAGTGTATCCATATGTCTCATTTTGCCCCTAGACTTCACCCGATGGGCACTACTTATTTTGGCTAGCTCTCTAAAAGATACCAAACATTTGAGTGCAGTGGTTGAAGGCCTCACCTGATGATGAATACATTTTTTGTGTATCAATGGTCATATTGGGATCCCTTCCTTTGGTAGATCTACAAACTATGAAGATGATGAATCATCTTTTGGATCTTTTTGGAAATTTTCTATTGTAATTTTATGCTAAGATTTTAATGACCTATATTATCTAAAATAATAGAGGGAGGGGTTTGCATAATATCAACCAAATGGTCACTGCTTACCTTATTCTACACTTGACAAGTGCACACTAATTTTCAAAAAAAAAAACTCCTTCTCTTCCTCCTTATTGAAGACATTTTGACTTATGTCTTTGATCATGCATTAAATAACTTCCTATTTATCAACCCACAACATTGTGAGATCATACTCCTAAGATATCCTTGGCACATGTGGGTTATCCAATAAAGAATTGATTTTCTTTGATCTCTTTCTGGTTGGTGGTGGTGAGGCTCTCTACACAAGTCCCTTTTATTTGCATTTTTCTTACTATGGAGGAGCTATGGACTTCGAGGGTGAGGCATGCGTTTACGTAGATATCTATAGTTGTTCTTACTATTTCCAAAATTATTATGATTAAAAATGGCATTAGAATCATAATTGGCATGGTCAACTCATGCACCTTGATTTTAATACCATTGTACAACTTGGTTATTGATGCATGTTACCCCAAATATTGCATGACATCCTATGGAGTTTAAGGGTGTGACCTAATCAAATCTAGAGACTCAAGCCACCATGTGTTAAACTACCCCAATTTCTTATAATATTTCCCTATCTTAGTTCAAGTGATTCCTACAAGGGCAATAGTAGGCCAAAAGTCCACAATAACTTTAACTTAGCCTGGTGGGGATTTCCATTGGGTGAAGCATAACAACAAAACCAAAAATTGATATTGGAAATTTTGTGAGCTACCTAAAATTACCTTCTATATATTAGTGGTAAGCTCAAATGAAATAAACTCAAGCCAATTGAAGCTATCTTTCTTGTGTATCATGCAATACATAATGTCACTTACTCCTTTTGTTGCCTATTTGGCTTGTTCATTGTCTACCAAAACCTCTTTGTAATACACTCTAACATAGTGTGCATTAAAATGTCCTCAATAGTGTTAATTGGGGTTCCTATACTTTCCCTAGTGGGAAACTTCTCTCAAACATATGGATGAATTGGCAGTGTTGTGGACTTGTATGGAAATAAGGATTTTACATGATTCAGAAGGCTTGTGGCTCTTGCCATGGTATGTGCATTAATCCAAATGATGATATCTCTAGATAAATTAATATCCCCTTGGTTGTATCTACTTAACAAGATATGCATGACCTCATCCAGTTATTTAAATGTAGGTAACTTGATTAGCCTCTTTGCATCAAAACCTTGAAGCAGATGTTGAAGTACAAGAGCTCCTATTTGTACACCTAGTTGTTTTAATAGGGTGAAGAGAGTAACTTCACCCATTTCCACAAATATGAAGGTAACAAGTCATTGAATTTGGTTTATTAAAGACTTATCCCAATCCCTATTTCTACCTTCTTTGCATTTGTGAGTGGGATCAACAACTTTCTCCTATCCATGATTAAACCTATAATCTACACTATTTGATTGCTTTATTCTACCAAAATATGGGTTTCATTTTTGACACATAGGAGTATATTAAGAGTAGATAGTATAATACTCTTGTTCACCAAAATTTTTAATGTTTTTACATTGTTTCTCCCAATTTTTTGGCTTTCAACATCTAATTTACTCTTACCAACCTCTTTAAATGTATAGACTACCTACGCATGAGTCCTCTTCCTCATATTTAATATTTTGGATTTGATGGTGAATTTTTCCTCCCAAATCTATAAATTACCACATAACATGTGTTGGAATACAAGTCATTAATCCCAACTCGATCTACCTTGAACAAGATGTAATATTTTGAAACACCATGTAATTAATGGTCTTGCATGACTGTTAACAATCCTTCAGTCAAACCTCTATTGTCATCATCACTTTCCTAGACATTGATTTAAAAACCATCAAAAAAATATTGATGGGTATGGGTTACAATAAAATTTAACCTATGCATATCCCCATGGTCTAACAATTGTATATATTCTATTGGGAGAGAATAAAGAACACAACCGCAAACTTGAAGCTAGTTTTTGGGTTCATGATAGACTCATAACACTGAGCAGAGCCATAAACTTGAAGTCTCAGTCGCTTCCACTAAATACACATGTTGTCATAGTGCTCCTCAAGAAAGAAGAGAGTTCTTATTTAAAGAAAAGGCATATTATTGGCCAAGGGAAGTTGGCCCCATTTTTAACAAGAATTCCAAAGGCATTTCAGAGGGAGACACACATCACCACAACACTTCTTACACATCCCTAAGATTTCATAAAATAAGTTCAATCTGCCAGTCTCCAGGTAAATAGGATGGAGACAACATGTCATAGGTTCATGGGTGTTGAAATGTCATGGGTTCACGAGTGCATGCCACATGTCCTTGAATATTAAAAATTGAAGCCTTAAGCTTAATGCCATTGGTATGCTTGAAGTTATTATAAGGCCCTTCAAGGTATCACCCAATACTACCTTAAATCCTTTAAGGGTACCCATACACATATTTGAAAGGTAACTCCTCAGTGATACTTCAAACCTTTAGGTCCACAACAGAGGTTCAAATTACATATGGGATCCCAAAATATAAGAAGCTAATTGTTTTCCATAATTTTTCTCAAAACCCCCATTGCTCAATATCATTTTGTATTATAATAAAATACATGGTTGAATATTGACATAATTAGCTATTTTTTTCTACATGACTATTTCGATCTGATGCATGTTTAAAATGTATCTCCTAGGATATATCTTCAAAGTAGTATGAAGCAAGAATTGAAGTATGCAATGTATGATATTAAAAGCTATTATTTTTTTTGGATTGACATAAATTGTGTCATTAAAAAAAATGTTGTACATTACCTTTTTAACATTTTTAGGTTTAACATATCTCCATGTTTATGTTCTTCTATAAATATAGCTTTATCTCCTACATATAGGTATAAATTGGACTAATTTTATAAATAACCTGATTAACAACTCTTATCATGTCTTTTACAAATGTTTAGGCTAAAAAATCATACATCAATGGATTTCCAATGTGGAGACTATGTTTCTCTCATAAATAATGATAAGGTCATTGGTGAAGGAAGAATACACAAAGTGGTAGGTTCAGATGTTGAATCTCTAGAACTCATAAATCCAACTTCCACATACTACAATCAGGAAATACCTATCGAATGTGTAAGTTTTAATGTGACTAAAGCTTTTTATCCCACTCTGCTGCTTCCATTTCTTGCATATTTTATGGATAATTTGGGGGATGTAGTTGATAATTTTACTATATAGAGCACAAAAATCATGCAACATGTCACAAACAAGTTTTCTATAGACAATGACATATAACAAAGATGAAATAATGTGAGTTTGTTTGATATATCAATGATCCTACCATATTTTAAATCCTAAGAAAAACATTTCTTGATAAAAGGGTATGTTTGTTGCAAAAATGTATAATTCTTGTAAATGATGAAAAATTTACTTTTGGTTTTGTTAAATTTGCACAACCAAGGGATATTTTTGGTTGCATTCCTATCCCAATGTTATAAAATAATTGGGAATTTATATAAGGCATGTTATACAACATTGTGAGACTTGTAGTACATAGGTAACTAAAACATCTATCATTAGATGACCTTCCAACAAAATAGTGGACACTGAGACTTGTAGAGCAATCAATTTACCATACATGACACTAAAGGAAAAACAAATTGTCAATGTTTGGGACATAATGGATAATGAAGTCACTCCTTGCTTGACATTTTTATTGCAAAGTCATCTAAAAAAATTATCTCATGCCTACAAATACTTAGGCTAAAAAAGAAGATAGCCAAACACTTCACTCAACCAAGTGGAGTTTGATGAAATCATAGATAGTGAGATTTCAACAATGTATATGAATAAATGTTGTACCAAAAAATGTTTTCAATCAGGATTGTCATTTGATATTCTAAAATATGAAAAGATAAAGTTACTTTATTCTGCCATAATAGATAAGAGGAAACATGTCTTAGATTCCCTTTCTACTGGTTTATTTAAGAAAAATAAAAATAAAACTATCATTAACTTTTAGGGTACATAGATATATTTGTAATCTTGGCTTAAAGTATATGGATTGAAGAGAAGTAGCTTTTTTGACATTCAAAATTGTCACAAAAATGGGGAACAAAATGCATTCCATAAAGGGAGATTTTGAAAAAATCCATATAAGAAGATAATGGTAGCTAAATATTTATCAAACCAATTGGTGGATGATTTTGTAGATGTTTCTCCATGACTAACATGCTAGGTAGATATAGATGGATCATGATAAAATGTTTGACATTTTCTAGCATATTTCATTCAAGAATTTATGAGGTGCCACATCAATGCATAATTAGAGGATATGGAATATGAGCCAATATCCTAGCCAAACTTCAATAACATGTGGTGAAAAAAAATTCATGATGTGACCATTGCCACATTTGATGACTTCACTAGGTGCAAAACATGCATCTTGTTGACTTAATATAAATAACTTGGGTCCCTCTCTAGAGATCAAGAAGAGCATATCGATCAAAAATTCATGATGCACTCAAATCAAATACTTTTTCAAGACAAGTGTAATACACACATAAATTATTGTTAGAGAAATACCTTGAAGAATACCTTAGTGTCATTCATGATAAGGTGGAATGTCAAAAAAGCATTTGTGTTGAGGATAGTGACAAAAAACAAAGTAGTTATCAACAAAATATTAGAGTTTTCAATGGTAGGGATTATAACACATGGTCATGGTGCATGAATATATGGGAATTGTTTTTACCATACATTATTAGATGATCTAACTTTACTATCACCTCATTAAAAAAGTGCTTCAAGGATATGGAAACAAAAATTCTAGATACTTATGGATTTTTACTATATAAACTTGGAACTTCAAAATATCCATTGTATGATGCACTTTTGTCTAACAACTGCTACCCTAAATGTAAAAAATATAGAGAAGAATCACAATCAATTGATGCCATCAAGAAACTTCCATTTAGGCTATACATTCAATTAGACAATTGTTGTGGGGATAATAAGAATAGGTACTTCCATCTATAATTATGTTTAAAAAATGTCAAACCTTATATGGAACTAATGTTACATTTACAAATTCACAAAATCATGTTTTTTTGTATATGTATGTGTTGTAATATTTATCTCTCCTTATATACAAAGGTGTTTTCCTCGATGTCGAGGTTGGATTTATCCCTATATGACATACCCATGAGGACATTGATGCCATATTTGGAAACCTGTTTGAATGCTTAAAGAGGAAATATGCATGAAGTGTGGTATAGATGATGAACACTTCTAGGACATGTGAAAATAAAAGAAAATTCATGCCATATTTTATTGAAGAGGTAGTGGATTTCAAAGAGTATGTTAATATTTACCAGCTGAAGTGAAGAAATGAAATAGTAGGCTTGACAAAAAGTCAATACTTTCTTATATGCATGGAGTAAGGTCAGCCCATTATGCATTGCAAAAACTCTATATGAGATATAAATTTGTCCCCCTAATTACATTATGGGGAATAAACAAAAAATGGCGAGCCAAATGTTCTAGAAGGTAATCCAACAAAAATATATTTTAAAGACTTGAAAAATACATAAATGTCTAAAGATTTGATTGTTGCAAAAGATTCAGATAGAAGTAGAAAAAAGAGGGAAAAATAAATTAAATATAACTTGAATAAGTATGTATATAAATTCAATGAATTTGGTTTGACCAAAAATAGTAAGTGGAAGGATCTAGCATGTTACTTCCAAAACATCCATGACATAATGAAAGAAGACATGTTCCCTTTTGAAGTTGAGTATACAAGAGATTTTTAGCCTAGAACTCATCATGACATACCCCTACATAGATATCTACAAAAAATGGTTCATGATATGACCCTTGATTTTGGAGTGTCATCTACAGATACATATGTTGGTCCAAGAAGCAAAATAACAAAAATTACATTTGATCTAGCTCAAAATGTGCAAATCAGAGATATGTTATTTGTCAGACCTGATGATTCTACAAGGATGGACTATATAATATGGGTTTCTAGAGCTAAAATCAATATTGATATACTAAAAACAAATTGGGATATAGAATCGAGGGTCAATATAGCTTGATTTATCCTAGTTCATGTAAGAAAAAAAGATGGAGAAGAAACAAAAATTTATTCACAGTGCTTGGATAAGAAATAGAAGCCAAACCCAACTAACATGTCTTTACCATCCATACTCATAGATAGTATCATCTACTCTTGGAAAATAAATAAAAATTGGAGAGGTCATATACTTTTTCTCACTAATTTTTTGAAAGGCATTATTATAGACTATTTAAATGCATCATCCCACTAGGCACTAACAAAATAGTGATAAAAGGATTGAGAAATTTGAAATGGTGTTTCCTTAATTTTGGAATGAGAAATATGAATGTTTTTTTTTCAAAATTTAGTCCATTTTTTGAGAAAGTATAATGTTTTATGATTTTATTTATTTATATTTATTTCTAGTGGCACTTCACATTTTGGGTCTTAAAAAATACACTTTGAAATTTTAGTCTTGCATTTTCTACTATGACAATTCAATATTTTGGTAACTATGCATCTATTTAATAGCATTTGAATATTGAAATGTCCACTTTGCATTTTTTCATCCTTCAAAATGTTTTTTGTAATTTGCACATCTAAGATTTTACACTTCAGCTTTTGTGTTGCAAAAAATACACTTTGACATTCTCATGTATGTAAAAATATCTTTAGGGTTTAATCCTCAGAATATCCCACTTGCATATCAAATATTTGTTCTTCAAAATTTGTGTATTGATAAATGTTATTTGGATTTTATAAATTTCAAATTAGACTTCATACAAGCACCTGATATTATGCCATGTGACATAATCTCAGTGACTCAATTATGCAGAAGAATGACCAGTCCAAACAAAAGTCCCAAATAATGTGAGCACCTAAAATTACAACACCCATGATCAACACATAGTAGGTACAAAAATATGAGATAAGCTTTGACAGTCACGAGGACATCACCCAAATCAGATTAAATAGATAGTTCACAATCTAATCAACTGATGACACTAGCATCTCAATAATCCTAGGTGTTTTAAATCACATATCACCCAAAAACCTGATTGATGTATGAATTATTTTTCCTTAAGAAATGAACCACCAAGTCTTGTTATCTATAAATTCATGGTCTATGAACCAATTTAAACGGCTGTATAATTTGGACTTATTGAAAACATATAATATAGATGTGATTTATTTGTAATAAGTCCAAGTAATTCTTCATGAAGTCCAATTTATTTATGATAGTTTGCAATTACTAATTATGTATGATCATTTTAAATAATTTGGACTTATTATAAATATATTAGATAGATGTGATTTATTTGTAATAAGTCCAACTAAATATTGATATAGTCCAATTTAATCTTGATACAATCCAATTTATTTCTGATAATTTTTGAAAATTTAGATTGTTGATAAGTCCAAATTATACAAAATAGTCCTTGGTATATTAGATAAATGATTAGGGAAAAATTAGATGGGATTATAGGAGATAAATGATATTATATGGGATAGATGAAATTAGCATTGACTAATAGTAATATTAGTGATGATAAAATAAGTGAGTGAATTTAGGTGTATATATTTTGCCCCTCTTTAAAATGGCATTACAAGTGAATTAAGTGGAAATATTAATGGTATTTCAAATAAACACCATTTTAAGTATGAGTGTTAGTAGATGATGTTAGTGGATATGATTCCCCCTTGAGGGGACATGCAGGGAAGAATGAGATCGATGGCCACTCTAAAGAGGAAATGAATGGTGGGATGTGATGGATAGATAAGGGTATATGACATGAGATGTGTGATTGATATTGAATAAGATGAATTCAACTTGAGTAGTGAGAAATAAAGTGATGATGCACTTGGAAAAGACATATGCACAGAGAGTGATAATGATGGTGTTATAGTTTTCGACACATCCCAAGGTGGAATAAACCATAACATGATAAGGATAAGACAAAAAAATTTAAGCTTTCAATGTATCCCAAGAAAGGATACATGTAAGGGAGATCTAGTTTCCAAGTTAAGACAAGGATTTGGTAAGATTAATTATGAGTGTAGATCAGTGCTAAAGTTGAGCGATATGATGAAGGGGATGAGAGATAATAAATGATAAAATTAAGTGACCTAAAATACAAAGGAGAAGAATTGGATGACATTGCAAAGAATCAATGAGCCATAATATGATTAGTAGAAATGATTCCCCTAGTAAGGACATATGCAAGGGAGTAATATATGATAAATTAACCAATCAATGATGATAGATGAATGATGGAGGAAAGATGTGTGTTGTGATTTGTCAGGCCCAATTCACAAGTGTGGGTTATTGATGAAAAACATTAGGGAGATGATTTTGAGGATATTGATTGGTCAGTAGATTGATTGAATAATGATTGATATTATAGCTCAATGATTTGAATAATGCAAGACTAGAGGATGATGTGGGATATGATAAATGTGATTATGGATGATGATGAAAGAGGGGAGAGTGGCCAATCTATTTTTGGACACTAAAAAGTGGCCAAGTGCTACCTACATAGTCTAAAAAGACCTCAAGCTGATGTAGTTATGATTAAATGATAATGATGATAGAGACGAGAGGATGATGATGATGATGGATGTTAGACATGTTAGTGATTAGATAAAGGATAGACTAGGATAAATGATGATATTTTAGATTTTTGATGATAAAAAATTAGATGGTATATGAATGAATTTAGATGATTATAGAAATGTTGAGGGTGTATATGTTTAAGCAATCACAAATGTCATAAGGCTCACCATAGTTAGATAAATTTGATGTAAATATATCACTAGCCAATATGCCCCATGATATAAGTATGACCAAGAGGACATTATGCCAAAGTTCATAAAAAGGGGGCAAATAGAAAAATCTACATCATCGAGGGTACCTAAAAGCATTATTATAGCTTTGGATATCATCATAACATCCTTGTTCATTACCCAAAAAAAAGAGACATGATGCAAGACTAAAAATAAATAATAAATAATACAATCATTTATATACACAACAAAATAATACAAACAAATCACAAAACATAAAGCATCCAAGTAACACATGCAAGTATATACATGTAATGTCATTGGGTCTTATCTAATTATCCTAATTAGAGTCGATGGGATAATTTATTGGATGATGAGTTGGACTAAGTTGGTCATGATGATGATGCTATGATTTTGGATTAAGGATAGGAACTTAGACAAAGTATGGTCTTAGGAATAGACTAGGGACTTAGATTAGGATAAGGCTTTGGATAAATATATGGATTTGGACCAGATGAGGGACTAGGTTTAGGATAAGGCTATTGAATACAATAGGGCAAGTTGACTAGGATTATAAGACAACTAAGACATTAGATGGGATCATTGAGATATTTAGGACATAGGACAAGACAATGTATGACAAGATAATTTAGATGTTTTCGGATTTTGTGGATTTTATAATTTTTTTAGGGTTTTTGGAATATTTCAATTTTTAGGGATATTTGGGATATGTATGTACAATATATGAATGAGGCTACTAAAAAAGGGAACACCAAGCCTAAAAAATAGGATGAGGATAGATGGAATAATAGATATTAAGACAAAAGAATGAGGATGATGATAAAAAAGGGATGGGGACCAAAGAAAAATAGACTAGGGATCACCAATGACCACATCATAAAATAATCATATATGTAGTTTCTTGAGTGTCTATTGGAGGATATGCCAAGATGATTCTATAACATTTCTCAAGACACCTTACATTATTTATGAAGGTCAAGATTTGAAGAAAGGATGGACATAATAGGATGCCCAATATGATGGTAAATGATGGGTAGGTACAATAAATAGAGGGATAAGATAGACATGGATGACATGGAGGGGATTGCTAAGGGATATGAAATGGATTGATTTTGCCCCCAAGTATTGAGGTACAATGCAAATAATATATTATTTTACCATGATGATAGAAATAAATTTTCATCATGTTATTTACCAAAGGCTCCAAAAGACTAGTTTTCAACATTGGATGAATGATTTTTTATTTTATTTTATTTTATTTTTATTTTTTATTTTGTTTAATTTTTTAACTTTTTTGGTGGCATCCCAATTTATTGGATATGGGTACAACATGCAATAATGTTGAGATTGGTTGGATATTTAGCCAACACCTATTATGGAGATGTTTTATGATAGGACCATGTTGTTATTTTTGGATGGATTGATGTCCTTATGACCTTCATTGATTCTTGATTGAGACTCCTCCAGATATCTAGACTAGGTGTCTTCGTCACTCTTATGAGAGATAATACTTCCTGATAAGGTGATGGGAAGTATGGATTGAATTATATATGTATTTTGATGTGGGATTATTAGACATGAATGGATGAGAGGCTCATGACAGGATGGTGTGATGCGTGATTTGGGAATAGGACTAGCAATCACACATATTATTGGAGATGTTGGACATTTTATATTTGATTGGTGCCATATGATAAAAGACTTTAAGAGATCCAAGACACTTTAACTTTATAATTAATCTTTGATTTGATTATTTGATGGATTATCATCCATATTGATAGTGATTTTGACATTATTTTTATTTGTTGATTGGATTTGACTTTGACTGCCCCATGGTGCCTAACATTAGGCTTCACTAGAGGAAGACCCTTTTTTATTAGGTCAATGATTTTAATTTTCTTGATTTTGACTTATGGAATCAAATATGCTTTGATTATATTATATGTCCTTTTGAATATGGTATTGTAATTTTATATTAGTGGCACATGTTATATTTTCTAGGGAAGAAGCCAATGATGTATGCTCATATTTATCGCTATGGAGGGTGGTGATAAAATGATCATTTATGGGAAGAAAAGGATATATGATGGATGAAGGTGTTGGAGATGATATGGTGAGGTTAATGAGTGGTTATGGGGTAACATGGTCCTTAAAGGGTTTCTTTAGAGACCTAGTTTTGATAGTGGAGAAAATCTCCTCAAGATCAGTAAAAGGATCACTAGGACTAGCTGAAAGATACACATTTGATGTAGGATCATATCCAATTTGACTATCTTCAATGGATAAAGATTTTAATAACTCTATTATGACCTCATAATCTTGATTGGGATCAAAATATATGATTGATGATTGATTTTCATCTGAATTAGAAGTATCTTTAAAAAGGTAGGCATAGGCATCATCTATTGCAATATCTATGAGGGATGATTTTTTTATGAGAAATCTGATCCGGATACTAGTGTTGAACATGATCCTCATGTGGATAACACTTTTATTGACTCTAATGCTGACTCTGATGTATAGGATGCAATGTTACTATTAGAAGATTCATTATCCACAAGTGACCTCTCAACATGGGATATTTGATATGATGGATGAGGGGGAGATGATGGAGGAATTATGGATTCCCCAAAGATAGGCCCATGGAAGGAATAATTAGGACTAGTTTCATGGGTATTAAAATAATCTTTGATGGAGGATTTGTCAAAGATGGGGGGACTATGGAAGATGGATGTGGTGTCTTGACCTTGGCTAAAAGAGGGAAGGGATTGATCATGATCGATAATAGAATCTTGGCATTCTTCTTCTTGTTCACCTAGGGATGTGGACTCATCTAGTTCATCCTCAATTTTTATGCCACCATGGTTAATGAGATCTTAGTCATAGTCTTAGAAATTACAACATTGATTAATGTTATGCCCCCAAGCTTGGTGATATGCACAATATTGGTTAGATTTATACCAAGATGGCTTAGGCTTAAAATGACTAAAATTTTGTATGGGAAGATAGTCCATCATGTTAACAACAACATGTTAGTGAAGAGGGAATATAGGGATATAGGAATATGATTATAAGGTATTATTTACTTCATTATTTAGATGTGAAAGCATTGGACTTTGGATATGATAGTTATTAACATGATTGGGTGGGTGGACTAGCAATAAATAAGGTGGCCATGAGAGGATTCCCTTTACTAGTGTAGTAAGGGGTATATTAATAGCTATTATTAGTGAAAGGAGGATTTGAATGGGACTCACATGGATGGGTTTGGACTAGAGGTAATAGTGGGTGGATAGGGTTGAAGTCTGTAGGACATGGAGTACTTATCTCAAGGAGGCGATAAATGAGCATATCCCTATTGGTGATGAGGCATTATTCAATCAAGGTATTGACCAATTTTTTTTTGATGCCATGGATAAGGATGGGAGAAATAATGATGATGAGGCATTGTTTAATCAGGGTATTAACCAAATTTATTTTTGATGCCATGGATAATAATGGGAGAAAGTATGGAAGATATGGTTCATCAGCCCCAATTAGCAAGTGTGGGGGGTTGAATAGAAAGATATGGTTCACCAGCCGCAATAAATGCTAGGTATAATGGGGCCCAAGTATGTGTAGGGTGTTGTCTAATGCCTAGTTTAGATAAATAACTATTCCCATTCATAGATGACCTGTATAGGGTTAACCACTTAGCCTAACGATAACTATTCCTAATATTTATAATCTATTATAACATAGAGTGTGGATTAGTGCGTGGTGGTGAAATCCATGGTCACTATCCCCCTAAGATTATGGCAAGTGTATTGGTGTCAATTCAATGTTACATTCCCCTAGAAAATAAAAATGGGAGGTTTTGTGTGTGGTTTTTGATCCTCTAAGAATCATAAGGATTCAAGGAGGACAGAATACACCACTGTAGCCCTCAGGTGATAAATAGGTAGGATAAAAGGAGATTAATTAACTAATTAATTAGATGTGAGATATATACAAGATCAAGAATATAAAATAATATACAATATATATACAAAGGAATTTATAAAAAATGATTTAGTGTTTAAAATTATTTTAGACAAATAAAAATGATTTTTAGTATGCCAAAATATCTTTGACAGGGGACTTGCAAGAAAATGATTAGTAGTTTGGTGGCACTTTTGAGGGGCAACCTGCAAGATAAGACATTAGATAAAAATATGACCTACAAAAAAAGATGTTATAAAGTCAAAATAGCCACTAGATATACCCTTTCAAGAAAAAAATGTTAGTCTAATAAGCCTTAACAAAAACCATTGAAAAAAATCATGATTTGGCTCTATAACTTCTTTGGGTGAGGGGGGTATGACGTAGGGGTTTATGGGTAGTAACCCCCAGCGGATTCGAGGGGTAGCACCCCTTGTAGGGTTTAGGGGAAAAAGGAAATTTGGGCCTTGAAGGATGCTTGGAATGACCCAAAAATCATTGAAAATGACTATGAAAAATGCACTCAAAAAAGACAATTTTGAAGGCAAAAATGAAGAGCAAAATCACAACTTTAGAGGACAAAATCATAGATACACAGTCAAAATAATGCAATACCATGACCAAAAATTGCAATATCATGACTTTTATTCAACATCATGACTATAAAGTCATGATTTTACAAAAAGTGGCTAAATTTTAGTTGTTACCGTGTACTTTTCTATAAAACTATGAAAATTGAGTCAATATCATGATTTTTATAACAAAACTGCAATTTCACAATTAGTGATTTTGTAAGGCAAGGAAATATGTTTAAGAGTTTATCATTTAGAATTAATTATAATATTTAAAGGATGATAAAACATGGATAATTAATAATAATATTTATAAACAATCCAAAAAATATTTAAAATGCCTCAAGACTAAGGTCTATGTTATCAAAATTCTGATCAAAATAATATCGCTATTGTGGACTTGTTTTGCAACAAGTAGTTGAGAGGGGGTTGTTTATCTATTTAATATGTTTTATGTTAACCTCCCCTTCTCTCTACATAGACCTAAATAGATCATAATGTTAGATAAATAGGCATATTAGTAGTTTTTTGACAAAAAAGCAAAATTGCTACTTTAAAGGCAATATCACTATTTTTAATTTAATGTTACAATTTGTGAATCAATAGTAATGGTAAAGAGTAAAAATTGATAAAAATATAACCTGTTAGTGGTTAAAAATTAACACAATATCTCCTAAATATAGACAAAATTGTGACTTTAAGGGTAATATCACAATTTGTGAAGTTATGATTTTATGAAAAAGTGATAAGCTACAAAAAAATGTGTTATCCTCTAGTGGTTAAAATTTTGTGTTCAAAACAAAATGACAATTCCTAATGATAATAATGCAACTACAAATCATTAGTTTTACACAACAAAATTTTAATTCAGCTGGTTGTGATAATGTGGTAAAATATGATGCTTGTTCCTCAACTAGTCAGTCATGCAAGATACCAAAACACATCTATGATGCAAATAAGTTAAATTGGGATGGAATCTGCCACTGTGTTTTCCAAAATATATATGAAATTTTGATCAAATGGATTTCATTATGCTATGACATAAAAACACCCAAAATGTCAATCCACTAATTAATATCTAGAGCCATTAGGATAAAATGTAAATAGATGAATGAACATTCAAAGTATCACTCTAATCTTAAATCTAATTACTCCAAACCAATATTAAAAAATAAAAATGCTAAAGGTTTTGGATTTGGATTGCTTACCTTAGACTCATATTTGGCAACATGATGTTGATAACATCATTCATGGATTTAGATGATATCATGGACTAGTTGATCATGGATTTGGCATGTAGATTGAAGTTTGTTGATTATTGATAGTTATCTAGTCCATGCAGGAGTTTCTTGTATAAATAAACCAAAGAGAGGAATATCAATGGCTCACATTCAAATTTGATCCATAAGGATCAAGGGTGGAGGAATTTCTAAGGAATTAAAAATTCCTTGGAAGCCTCTAGAATGGAGGCTTGTAGAGAGGAAGGGCCAAGTTTTGAGGAGGTTCTAGAATCGGATAATTATAGAATATCCTTAGGGACTACTTAGTATTAGTGAGGAATTAGAATAAGGATTAGGTGGGTGATTAGGGACTAGTGGCATAGGAGAGCCTAGGAATAGGCTTGTATAAGGGGGTAGGTAGGTCATGGAAATTTAAAATTCCCAAATAATGGATAAGTGGGATTAGGATAAGATTAAGAAATGATTAAGGGAATTAATATATTGGTGGGGGTAATATAAGGATGATGAATGAATAATAATGAGTGGGGATATTAAATAAATTATTAGGGTGGAATTAGATGGGATAGGTGAAATTAGCATTGACTAATAGTAATATTAGTGATGATAAAGGAAGAAAGAGAATTTAGGTGTATACATAAACCATTCTGATAGAGCCAAAGATTGGTTAATACATTACTACAACCATTAATATTCAAGGAGTTTTATAAGTTTCTCCAAGCTAGGATCATCTTCCCTATTAGACACTCCATATGAGTGGCCAATTTAGTACCAATTGGAAAGAAAAATGTGGAGATAAGGCTCCACGTGGACATCTAAAACTTGAACAAAGATTTATAAAATGATAAAAAAAAATTTCCTTCACTAGATGAAGTTATATAGATAGTGAATGTCTCTTAAATTATGTCATTCTTAGACAAGTATTCAAAATATAATCAAGTAGTGGTCAATGATGAAGACTGAATCAAGACAACTTTACAACCAAGTTGGGTATAGTCACATACAATATGATACCATTTAGCCTGATCAATGTAGGTTACACCTTATAACATGCCATGAACATTATGTTCAAGGATATTATTGACAAATGCATATTCATGTATTGTTTACCTATTTATTTTTAGGTTTTCATGTGTTTGTACAATGTGATCTTTATATTACAACACATCATAATAGAGTGTGATAAATCAAAGTTCCAGAGTGTGACAGGTGAAAAAATATAGCATGAAGGAAATAAAAATAAAATTGGTTACATATGAATCTTTAATTAAGTCTAGGAATGATGCACTAGAAACCAAGGTATGGAAATAGATGATCAATAAGAATTAAAAAATGTTAAAGATGATACACTATAAATGTTGCATCTTTCTCAAAGTAGATTAAATGTCAAAATCAAAGGAGGTAAAATAAATGAAATTAGATAGGTGAGAATATGATGTGTCAAATCAATAAATATTTCTAGGTAACTAAATAGATCAAGATAAAAAAATCAAATGTCCAATCACCAACAACCAGTTGACATTAAAATTTTAGGTGAATTCATGCACAGCTAGCTCAACACATTTAAAGCATTATGTCAAATGGATTTAAGTGGAAAATTTTATATAACTAGGGGTGAAAATAACATAGAGATATTACACACTATTGTGAACAAGATATCTATATGATCTACATCTAATTTATCCAATTATGCACATATTTTTCATCATCACCAATATACTTGAATAAATTATTCTATCATGTCTACAACAACAAACATGGATCGTGCACCACTATTAATTCCACTAATAAATGCACATAATTAATAAATGGGGATTGGAATAGCACTCAAACAAATAAAATACCATGATTCATACCCTTTCAAATTAATTTGTGTCGTAGAAGCTAATATCTTTAGCTTAGACCAACTAAAATCAGCAAAAGCAAAATCCCTAATGCTTCAACATCCTTTGTGAGGATCTGATGCAGAGTGACTCATCAAGCCACATATTTTTAGATATTTTGATGAGGTGATGTTCACACTAATTAGTAGATATAATGAAGGTGAAATTCATTTATCACTTGATGTTATCATAGTCATCAATGTTGTAACCATGGAAAGAGCAACATAACTTCTAGCTAGGGTAAAATCTCTTCTACCTTATAAAAAAAAGTCACAACCCATTCATTTAGACACAAAATAAAAGTATACTAGGGAATACAAGGGGTATCTTTATTGATATGATAGATGATATATTACTACACATTATTTTTTAGTGAATAACCAAGCAGTTATGGTAGACCACTTAGAGTGCATGATAGGTAACAAAAGGGTTCATTGACATTTCGATGATTTGGATGAATGAGAATTTTAAT
This sequence comes from Torreya grandis, assembly GCA_037957365.1. NCBI lineage: Eukaryota > Viridiplantae > Streptophyta > Pinopsida > Cupressales > Taxaceae > Torreya > Torreya grandis. The sequence continues at coordinate 2,660,207 of JARHVA010001733.1, forward strand.
TGGCCTAAATTTTTGGTCTCATAACTCATGAATAACATTAAAAAGGTCATCATTGGAGCATCACAAGTGTTCTAGTATCAGTTCTTGATCCTCCTATTTTGATTTACCCAATAGAAATCACTAAAGGGCCTAATAAATCTAGATGAATATTTTTATCCTACAACCACATTTTACAATCTCACTTGGACCAAGATAGGGTATTAATATGCTCAATTTGGAAAAATTAATACATGATGGATTGATATCCAATACTTTATCATTTCACACCTCAGAGTGCCCAAGGATGTTATGTAATATTTAGGGTAGTATGCATTTATCACAAAGTTGCATGTTAGCATTCACATCATGGTCCATGATATGCTTAAGGAAATTGTTACTCCATTGGAATTCATTATCACCATGTTGGATGCTAAGGTAAAATTTCCCTAACAAAATTCCCTAGCTCTTAGGTCAGTAGAAACCTTATAATCTATACCTTCATGTGCACGACCATCTTTCCCTATATAAACACAAGTATAGGTAGCTCTATAGATATAAGAAGCTACATCAGAAGTTGATAAAGGAAAATTTAAGGAACAAACATAGTGATTTTCACCACTACCAAAGAAAATAACATGCAATACCAAGACCTGACTAGATAATAATCATGTCCTAAAAATTATTACAGAGTATGATCTTGTAGATTTAAGCATAGATGAATAGGAAGTATTGAATTAAATGCTCATGGATATAGGAAAGGAGGTATATGATAAATAATAGGGAAAATAATTATTATTTTGGAAGGTATTATAAACCTACCAATTGTAGAACCATGTGTGTCTAGATTTATTGTTAGGTTGTGGAGCTAAAAGCTTCACTGATGCAAATGGTGGAGGTTGTTGAGTGTCACAGTAACCAACATCGGTCAGGCCAACTGACGTCGGTCAGAAGTAGACCAGAAGCTGCCAACATTGGTCAAGAATTGGTCAATGTCAGTCATCTCTAGACAAACAAGAACTGATGTTGGTCGCTTATGCGGTTCTAAAACTGTGAGTTAAATGAACAGTTAGTTTAACGAACCACTTGTTTGCATGTAAAGACTAATTTTAGTCTTGAGTCTGCATTTCTAATTATTATTTGTTTTGGGATCTATTTAATAGACCCATGGGCCTGTATTGTAAAGTTAAGGATCATAAGGACTTGTAAAGGCAAGGATAAGGGTTCTTCCAAGTGTAAGATCTAGAAGGTTTGCAAGAGTGCAAGACCAGGTTGATCTGTAGGTAGCAAGATCAGGGAGATCTACATGGTAAGGTTAGTTGATCTATAGGTGTGTGTGTGTGCAAGGTCAAAGGACATCTACGGGGTAGCAAGATCAAGGAGATCTACAACACAATAAGGAGCAAGATTAGGGAGATCTACTTGGAGTACTTTGAGTACTTAGTGGTACTGGCAGTATTGTTACTGACTGGTAGAAACAACAACTCAGTTATTGAGTTGATTGTGTTTGTAATTGAGAGAGAGAACTCTTAAGGGAGAATTAATATACGCCCAAGAGGTGTGGGAAGAGTGTGATTTCTTCATTGTATTTCCTTCGGGAAGAGTGTTAATACAAGATTGTATTATCTCTCATATTCTATGTTGTTTCTGAATTCTAGTTACATATTACTCTTGGTTAAATTCTATGTTTAGTTGCTTATACAAAGGTAATAAATTGTGATCTTAAGGAGTAGGATCCTAACAATTAGTATCAGAGCTAGGATCATTAACAACCTAGTTCAGAATAGGTTAGTGTTTGTTGATTATAGGTCACTCTCAGGGGTTTCTGATTGAGTGGGAGTAAAGCAATGGTAGAATAAAGTAAGCTAAGAATGGAGAAATTCAATGGTAAGAATTATCAATTACTGTGTTATGGAAAAAAAGGGCAAGTAAAGAAAGATTGTTGGTTGGTAGAAGATCAGCATGAAGGAAATAAAGAAGCAAATGATATAGGTATTGTTGCACAGAGTGCTCTTATATGTTCCTTGGATAAAGTAGAATCTTGGGTTTTATATTTTGTTGCCTCTTTCTATGCAACCCCAAATAGATTATTTTTCCATGATTATGTCCATGGAGACTTTGGAAAGATTTATTTAGGGGTTGGTGAGCCTTGTCAAATTGTTGGCAAAGGGGAGGTGTAGCTGAAATTGTAGACGGGCAACACATGGGTGTTGAAGGATGTCATGCATGGTCCCATCCTGAAGAGGAGTCTAATTTCTGCAATAAAGTTGGGTGATGAGGGTTTCACAATAACTCTCACAGCAGAATCTTGGAAAGTTTCCAAGGGTGCACTTGAATTAGCATGTGGTAAGAAAGTAGGTACTCTTTATCTATCTACTTGTATTACTGATTCTCCTTCTAGTTTATATACTTTAGATGTAGATGCAAAGATATGGCTCTGTAGGCTTGGTCACATGAGTGAGAAGGGAATGCATGTTCTTAAGAGGAAGTTTGATGTCTTTGACAAACTTAAGAACTGGAAAGCCTTGGTTTTCATGGAGAAGAAGATGGACAGAGATCAATGCAAGAGGTTGAATAATTTTGAGTAGGGTAGTGTTTAATTGGACATGGTTATGATCCAAAATGATCTCACAGGTAAAAATCATCACTCACAAGAAAACACAGTTACCGACATCGGTCATGTGAGAACCAACATCGAATAGGTAGGAACTAATGTCAATCATGTGCAGACCAAAGTCAGTGATGTCAGGTAGGTGGACACTGACATTGGTCAGGGAACCAATGTCGGTGATCAGGAGGAATCGACATTGGTCAGGTGCAGACTGAGGTCAGCCAGAGGTGACCAAGATCGGTCACTATTAAAATGGATTTTGGGTGGATAACAAGCTATCAAGGAGTCTCAAATGCCCATGAGGAGGACTGAAAGGGTAAGTAAGCCTCAAATTCATTATTCCCCTTCTTTACACTACTTGTTGCTCACTGATGGTCAAGAACTAGGAAGTTTTGAAGAGGTAATGCAAGTAGAATCTAGGAAACAGTGGGAGCATGGCATGAATGAGGAAATTGATTCCTTGGGAAAGAACCAAATGGGGGATTTGGTAGAGTTACCAGCCAGGATGAAAGCATTGAAAGATGGATGGATTCACAAGTTAAACAAAGGAGAGAATGGACAGGTGAGACAGAAGGCCAGGTTATATGGTCTTGAGCAAGCTCTAGGACAGTGGTATAGGTTTGATAGGTGTATGACAAAGCATGGCTTTAGTCAATGTCAATGTGACCATTGTGTTTATTTTACCAGGTTGGATAATATTAACTACATTATCCTATTATTATATGTGGATGATATGTTTTTTGCAGGTTCATACATGCAGGGAATTACTGAGCTAAAGGTAAAAGTAGCTCAGAGGTGTGCCAAGAAGGATTTAGGAGGAGCAAAGAAATTCTTTGGCATGAGTATTTTTAGAGACAAGGAAAGTCACAGGTTGATTTTGTCTCCAGAGGATTATGTGAATAAGGTAGTGGAGAGGTTCAATATGCAGGATGCAAAACCGGTTAGCACACCTATGGTTGGACAGTTCATAGAACATTGTCCTGAATCACATGATGAAGTTGAGTGCATTTGTACTAGACCTGATATTGCCCAAGCAGTGGGAGTTGTTAGCAAGTTTGTGGCCAATTCAGGAAAGGAGCACTAGAAAGTAGTTCAATGGATTCTCAGGTATTTGAGAGGGACCAGTAGTAGGGATTCATGTTATGCAAGGTTAGCCACTTCTCTACATGAGTATGTAGATTCAGATATGGCAGGTTACTTGGATGACAGGAGAAGCACCACAGGATATGTGGTGGTAGGTCTTCAAGATTGAACTTGAAGAGGGATACAAGCCAAGAAACAAAATTAGAAGATGTACAAGTATAGGTACATGTGTAGCTATTTATCTCCAAGTGGGAGATTGTTAGGTTATGGAGCTAAAAGCTTCATAGGTATGAAAATGGTGGAGGTTGTTGAGTTTCACAGTAATCGACAACGGTCAGGCCAACCGACGTCGGTCAAGAGTAGACCAAAAGCTGCCGACATCAGTCAAAATTAGTCAAGGTTAGTCATCTCTAGATAGATAGGAATTGATGTCAGTTGCTTGTGTAGTTCTAGAACTGTGAGTTAAATGAACAGTTAGTTTAACGAACCGCTTGTTTGCATGTAAAGACTAATTTTAGTCTTGAGTCTGTGTTTTAATTATTGTTTGGTTTGGGATCTATTTAATAGACCCATGGGGCTGTATTGTAAAGTGAAAGATTAAAAGGAATTGTCAAGGACAAGGACAAGGGTTCTTCCAAGTGTAAGATCTAGAAGGTTTGTAGGTGTGTAAGACCAGATTGATCTGCAGGTGTGCAAGATCAGGGAGATCTACATGGTAAGTAAAGTCAATTGATCTAAAGGTGTGTGTGTGTGAAAGGTCAAAGGAGATCTATGGGGTAGCAAGATCAAGGAGATCTGTAACACAACAAGGAACAAGATCAGGGAGATCTACTTGGAGTACTTTGAGTACTTGGTGGACTGGAAGAAGGCAACAATGGTTGTGTTGATTGTCACTTACTGGTGGAGGGAGCAACTCTGTATTTGAGTTGTGGTTGTAATTGATTGTGAGAGAGAGATAAATCTTGAGGGAGAATTAATGTATGCCTAAGAGGTGTGGGAAGAGTGTGATTTCTTCATTGTATTTCCTTCTGAAAGAGTGTTAATACAAAATTGTATTGTCTCTCATATTCTGTGCTATTTTTGAATTCTAGTTACATATTACTTCTAGTTTAATTCTGTGTTTAGTTGCTTATACTAAGGTAATCAAGTGTACTCATAAGGAGTAGGGTCCTGACAATTGGTATCAGAGCTTTTTGTTCTAGATCCTGACATTTATGGGTTAATATTACCCAACCTCTTCCTTTAATCATAGTATATATTTTGGCATAGGAAGCAACAATCCATTGTTTCAAGTAGATATTTTTTAGTTGGATCCAACTATAATAGATTCTAATATGTAGTAAAGACATTTTGATTTGCATGAAAGACCACCACCAACCCTAGTGTGCAGACCAAGGACCCATTATGTATCTAAGGTGTCTCTATCAATCCACAAATAGATGGTTGATTTTGTTAATCTAGTAGAGTGGGAGTAACCATAAAATTCCCAAGGACTCAATAAAAACTTGTAATAAATGGTTTTAGATTACAAATGAGTGAATAAGCACCTTGTGATGCCACCTTCTTTTAGACATAAAACTCTATCATGAAAAGGTAGTATGGTCAAATTGACTTCATCATTCTACTCACAACCCCCACTTCATTTTACAACTCCTATGTGATGATAATTATATATAGCTCATTATATCACATATAAACTATCCATCTGTGTTGCCTCATGGTTATATATTGCATTACATTTAATATTTAAGGTCTCATCTAAGTAAGAAATGAGTGCAATTGTCTTTTATTTGTATGTGATACATTATTTATTATCTATCTTGTTATTTGTGTCTAACTTGGATGAAATATGTACATTTTTGCATAAAGAGATACATCTCTTTGGTGGGATTATTTTGAGAAGTCATCAACAGTTTTGGCAACACTTTTTTTGGCAATAATTTTAATGACTTGGCATAGAACATAGTGAGCTACAAATATCCTTAATCAAGCTCTGAAGATCTTTCAGGAAGCTCTTAAGATGTTCCCTCAAAGCTCCAAAGATCCACCCAAGAAGCTCTAAAGACATTCTGATAAAGCTTTCAAGACACTCTAAACTCATGCTAGCTATAACCTATAGATTAATATAGTAAATCCCAAGATATATATTGTACATATATATATTTTTCCTCTTTATATATCTTCTTTTTGACATTAATATTCATAGTAATAGTCTAAAACAATCTAGATATAAATGTATTTCTATTTTGAAAATATGGACATATTATATTCAAATATATATTAGTTATACCTAGTGTATTATTAGTTGAATGAGTTTTAATGCCTCTTATAAACATGGGATCTGATTCCTAAATATTCTATTTTGAATAAGTGTATTTTACTATTTAGATTGCTAGATTTTTTATTTTGAGAATAGTCATTGAGATGTACTTTAAGTACATGTATTCTTCTCATTCTAGGGTAATAAATGGGTAATAGAGAAAAACATTCAAGTGTAATTTTACAATATAACTTTTAGTATCTATATATGTTCTTTTTGATAATGAATTATTAATAAAGTAAAACATTTTATTCCACTACTAAGTTAAAGTTGATCCTATTCTGAGGAAGGAACAAGCACCCACTTTTCTCCAAAGATCAAGACATTTTTTATTTCTAGTTTATAGTTTAAAAGTGCCTTTCTTTTAATACATTTATATTTCATTTTAATGCAAAGTGTGATTTCCCTTTCAATGCAAAGTGTGATTTATATTTCAATGAAAAGTGTGTTTATTTTAATGTAAGTGTGATTTCATTAAATACAAAGTTTATTTCAATTCAATGCACATGAGTTTCATTTATGTAAAGTGTGTCTTTCAATTCTCATAGGAGTAAAGTTAATAGGAAAATTTGTTGACTAAAAAGACTCATCTCCATATTTAGAATATGTCAGGAAGTAGTCTAGGTGGTAATAGGAAATTAACATTCTCACATTCAATAAAACATTATCTTACCTCGTTGGGCAAGTTGAGTCAAGACAATGTAGTGTCTTATTCCAAATTTTTAATTTCTGGATGTTGATGGTGTGAACTGAAGAATCATTTTAACAAGGAATGCAATAGGGGATATTCAATTGGCAAAACTTTCAAGATTTACCTTTTATATAACATAGGATTAGAATCTTGTTTGCTACCCTTAGGATTTAGACATCAAAAACAGAGTAAACACCCCCGAAATAATGAATTGTTAACTCAAATATCCAACATCTCATTGCATATAGCCTTGGAAATTGGCCTTGGTAGAAAATGACACCAATCCATTGATTGGTTAAATTAAAGGTACAATAAAAACTATCATTTTTGGTGTCATTTTTAGGGATTCTTAATTAGTAATTAATAAATGTTAGTGAAATTATATATTAGAGTTATATAGGGTAAATTTAAAAACATTCATATACTCCAAAAACTAAAAAATAATCAAGGAATCTTTAGATTTATGAACCACCTAAGAGATTCTCAAGGACGGTTTATCTCTAAAGACTCCTAAATAAAACAAGAAGAAGAAAGAATCTTATCCTCTCTAGAAATATTAGGAAGTGAAATAAAGTCAATTGAAATTTGTATACAATTTTTTTTTATTCCTCTCCTGAAAAAAGGTTCATCCTCACAAACAGATCCCACAAGAAGAGTTCTATTCAGGTCATCTTCTCCCATAGGAAGAATTGATCTTGAGAATCCCATTTATGGAATAGTTAGATTTGATCCATAGTCTCTAAAATAAGAATATCTAATCACCAATGAGGATTATCCTCCTGAGACAATAGACCATAGGTTGAGAACCCAAGAAGAGAACTTGAATTAGATTGATAACAAAAATTGGGTAGAAATATGGGAGATGATCATGCACATGTAGAAAACCCTGGTTGGTCACCTCAATAGGATAGAAAAATTTTCCTATCTAACCAAATTGGGTCTTGATAATATAATCTCCATGAAAAATATCTTACCATCTATTTTACTTACTTTTAGAGGTAAATCCTTAGAGGATCCATATCAGTTCTTCTTTGAATTTTAGATTCTTTGACAAACATATGATTATGTCACTGATAAGAAGAAGTTGAAGTTATTCCCATCTAAATTTAGGTATGCATCCATGAGATGGTTCATGGGCCTTGAGGGTAATTCTATAGTTACTTCGTAAGAAATAGAAACTGCATTTCTTGATAAATATCAAGATTATTATAGAGTCAGAGAACTAAAAGAAAATTTTTTCAAGATAAAGTAAAATGAAGATGAAACCTTTAAAGATTACCTTGATAGGTTTATATTTCTGATAAATGGATTGGTTACCAACTCATAGAGGAGGTCATCAAGATAGTATTTCTTAAATTCTTAGATGATGCACATGATGATTTGAACCTAATGGGAAAGGGTGACATTGACAAGTTGAAATTTCATTAAATTTTAGTATTATGTACTAACTATTCTAGGATAAGACCTAGCATAAGGAAATTATGGTTAGGAAAATCACTTAAAGTTGGCCAACTAATGGAAGAATTTGATAATTTAAAAACATATATTCTATTAAAATTAAAAACCACATTAGATGGTCTCAAAGCAAAGTCTAATGCCACCAACATTGAATAGTTGTCAATATATTATCCTAGATGTAGGCTTAAACATGTGGTAAAAGATTGTCCTTTAGATAAAATAGAGGTATGTGGTATTTTTGACCTGTACCATGACAACAAGAACTAAAATCATCTTCCTATCATGAGAAACCAAGTAAAACAAGAATTACATGCAGTTGAGGAAGTGAACTTTATCCAAAGACAAGGAAACTAGTACTTTCAACCTCAAAATAAATTTGGTCCAAGATTTTCCCCCAAACCATGGATGACACCATGGGTTGGACAAGTCACACCACAAATGTGAGGACCAACATCATAACTAAAACAATGGGATACTCAATAATGGATGCCATAGATGTGGGGGATGCCTTAAAATCCTTTTAAACCCTATGCACAACAACAAAACTAATAACCAAATTGGATACAATAGTCACTGCCTTAATGGAAAAATCACCAATGTTCTCATAATCAAATGTAGATAAGGTCTATTTGATAGTAGGATTTGATGCCTTCAAAATATTTTCCACCACCAATTAAGCAATAGGTTAACCAACCATAATTACCTGCCTAACTAGTGTAAAATATTAAGAATAGGTAAAATACTCATGTTTATGGATCTAACCAAGAAAGTAGTGTTGTAATTGGTTCAACTGAGTGTAATATTGTTTAACTCAAGTTAAGAAAGGTATTAGGAGATTCAACCATTACCATAACTAAAATTCCCAATGATGAAAACACTCTTGAGTCAGATATAGTCTAAGAACCAAATGAAGACAAGGTAAAAGCCACCATAACTCCAATCACACAAACCAAAATTCAAGACTCCCCTATTGTTCCATTTCCTAAGATACTTAAGGAAGAAAAACCTAGGGTGAGTTCTGAATTGATGCAAGGATTAAGAGAGATGAAGAGAGGTGTTAGTATCTTGTTAGTGACAAAAAGAAATCAAATTGAAAAACTAACACACTAGCTAACATACATCTCTAAGCCTAGTTACTTGATCGAGTTTAATTAACAATACTAGAATGGAAACACAAATAACACATGAAAGAGAAAAAATATTTCACCTCCCTTGAATGCTCCAAATTAGCTTGTAGTAGTGGCTTGCTCAGCTTTTTCTCATGAAGTCTTCATCAAAGGAGGCTTGGCTATCTCCTCTTCTCATTGGCACCTTATGGCTTTGGCTTGGCTTGGATCAATATTTAGACATTATAGAACTAATTCAAATGGATTTCAGAATTATTTTTTCATTATAAATTTTCATTATCTAAGCTTAAAATTCATGTGGTAAGGCCTCCTATTTATAGATTTTTACAAATGGGTAGAATCAACCTGAACCATCCATCTCAAGATTGATATGTGTGGCTAAGGATTAATCTAATTTTTAAATTAAAATTCATAAATAGGATCATAAATATTTGGGATAGAGGAGCAATTAAGAGGCATGGAGGGAATTTATGAGGCATGGGAGGCATGAATCTTGATATTTGTGGCATTTATGGCCTAGGGATGTCTTTCCAATAAATGATGTCACATGATGATGTAGATATTCAATACTCATTTCTAAAAACAAGTATTCAATAAGTTTTTATGTAATTATTAATTAGGCTCTAATTTGGGTTTACTTATCTTTTAAGCATGATTAAGTACTTTGTGCATAAATTACTCAAATTGATCAGAATGCCTTATTATTGGTCCAAAATTTGATTGGATCAAAATTGGAAGTCAATTCAGATAAGTTGGATCTGTTGTCCCATTTAGGATGTTATCAACACTAAATAAAAAAGGAACAAATCTTATGCAAGAGATTTGATAGAAAAGAGTAATCTAGAGCACCTAAGTGCAAAATTGGCATTTTAACTCGAAATGATTTGATCAAAGTTAGCTAGACCATAAATTAAATTGCCCCATTTAATGATACTCTAGCCAAAATTAGCACTTGAATATATCAGTTTCAAAGCTTTTAATGTGTTTTAGTGTTTTTAGGCCAAATTGTACATTTTGATAAGAATTGGTCAAAAACTTGGTTGATGGTCATTGATGGCAAAATATAGGTGTCTACAGTAAGTGGTTCAACAGAGTGTAATATTGTTCAACTCAGGTCAAGAAAGGTAGTAGGAGATTCAACCATTACCATAACTAAAATTCCCAATGATGAAAACACTCTTGAGTCACCTATAGTCTAAGAACCAAAAGAAGACAAGGTAGAAGCCACCATAATTCTAATCACACAAACCACAATTCAATATTTCCCTATTGTTTTATTTCCTAAGAGACTTAAGGAAGAAAAACCTAGGGTGAGTTTTGAATTGATGTAAGGATTAAGAGAGTTGAAGATAGAAATTCCATTATTAAGATCTATTAAGGATATTCCTGAATTGAATCAAATAATTAAATGGTTGTGCATCAAAGCACTAAGTAGAAAGAAACAATATCCTAAAATAATTTAGGTAACTGGAAAAAATATTGATTTACTAGCATGAAACATACTTATTCCCAAATACGAAGACCCTATAAGTCCCATGATGACTATGATAATTGGGAACAAGTCCATACCAAATTTACTTGTAGATATGGGTGCTACCATCAACATAATGACTATCAAAATAGTAGAATATTTATCCCTCATAAGGCTTTAACATACCACTAAAATTTTGGAAATGGTAGATCAATACACTACTACACCTAAAGGAACCATAAAAAATGTTTCAGTCACCATATAATCTTGGGAATACCCTATAGATTTCATGATCCTTCAACCTAAACCCAGGAAGGTAGGGTATCCAATTTTTCTTGGAAGACCTTGGTTAGCTACAATCATAGCACAAACTGATTGTATATGTGGTAATATGACCATTTCTAATGGATTACATGCCAAACAAATCTCCCTTGATATGGGTGGATCAACCTAAACAAAATTAGAATAGTGTGTATTCCTTAGCCATGGTTATGATAAAATAACATGTCTAATAATTTGTGGAATAGATAAAAAAATATTTGCTCCAAGACAGCCTAGCTCTAAAGTCTAATAGCCTAGCTCCAAATACTTATAGCTTAGCTTTGAAGATTGAAAGCTTAGCTCTAAAGACTAATAGCTCATCCCTAAAGATGAAAAATCATGAATGAGAAGAATTTAGATTCACTATTGAGAACCAAGATAATGTCATAAGTCCCCCAAACATGTTATCTGGTCTATAAGATATCATCAAGCCATAATTGATTGGGCTCAAGAGGGGCATAATTCATTTTTAAATGATTTTCATTTTCCATTAACCAATCTGCTCTCCAAAAGTAAAACCTTTTACAAGGATATGGATATATTTCACATGCTACTACCACATCCATGTCCATTGAATGTTTTGATGAGTGAATATAATTAGGTAAATTCCATCATTTTAGGTACTAAATAAATTACAATTCATCCTGATAAACTATTAAATATCAATAGTTGGTTAAGTGACCAATAAGAAAGTAAAGTCTTTGATGTATTGGTATGACACAAAAAAGCCTTAACTTGGGATTACATTGATATGAAATGAATACATCCTAGTGTTTGTACCCATCACATTTACACCAAAGTTATTAGACTAGTTAGATAACCACAACAGAGAATTAACCCAGCTTTGAAATAAATTGTAAATATATAGATATAAAATCTATTGGAAGTTGGTTTCATTTACCCCATATATGATAATCAATAGATTTCACCTATGGTAATTTTACCTAAGAATAATGGAAAATGGAGAGTTTGCATAGATTATAGAGAACTAAATAAAGCCACTATGAGAGATTACATTCCTTTTCCTTTTATTGATCAAGTTTTGGATAGCTTGTTAGGAAAGTAGTACTTTTATTTCTTAGATGGGTTCAACGGATACAATCAAATTAGAATATCCCTTGAAGATAAAGATAAAACTACATTTATCTACCCCTAGGTAACATTTGACTATACAATCCTTCCTTTTATCTGCTCCAATTTTGAAAAGACCTAATTGGGAATAACCTTTTCATATTTATACTAATGCTTCCAATAATGCATTAGGGGAAGTTCTAGGATAAAGAGATGAGGAAGGAAAAATGTATGTCACTTATTATATTAGCAAGAATCTTACTACCACAGAGAAAAACTACACTACCATAGACAAAGAATCTATTGTTGTTGTTTATGACATAAACAATTAAGACATTACATTACTGGTTATCATGTATTCATTTATACATATCATTCAGCTATTAAGTACTTAATGAATAAAGTGGTAGTAGGTGGTAGAATTATTATGTGCCTACTGTTGTTTCAAGAATTTGACATTACCATTATAGATAAACCTATAAATTATAATTTTGTTGCTAACTTTTTATCTAGATTGATCACTATAGGTGAAGATGAACCTATGGAGGATTCTTTCCCTGATGAACATCTATTTTCTATATCTACATATTCCATATGGTTTACAAACATGCCAAATTTCTTGGCATGAGGGAGGTTTCCTCATTCCTTTACTCACAAATAAATAAAATGTTTGATTAGAAATAGTTCTCATTTAAAATGGTTTAAATACATTTTATTTAAAATTAAACATAATCATGTACATCATAGGTGTGTGTTTCTATGCAAAATTGCTTTCTACATTCAAAAGAAGAAATAAGAAACTGAAAGATGGTTAAGGCTAGAAGTACCTGATATAGTCGTGCGCACCGAAATCAGACGTTGAAAGATTCTCCTCTTTTGCTGTGGAGGAATGACACCTGTGAAGAAAAGGCTAAAACACGGAAAACGTTAGTCAAAGATAGGGTGGGTTGTCAGGCAAACGCTCGATCCCGGAAGTACGAAGACTCCCTAGAAGGATATCAACCCACTGATAAAAAAGAGCAGAATATTGGACGAAAGTAGATGATAATGACAGAAATAAATGATAGAAATAAAAGAGCGTACCTGATATGCGGCACTGTTCTGCACAGTCGCCGGCGTCGGTCTCTGTGGTGCCGGCGTCGGTTAAGGAAGGTGCCGACGTCGGTTAATGTGCCGTCGTCGGTCGGGGCAGTGACCGGCGTCGGTAGGGGCAGGTTTTGGGAAAAGGTTCGGGACAGGTTCTGAGAGAGTCGGGACAGGTTCTGAGAGAGTTGGGACAGGTTCAGGGAGAGTCTGGGGGGTTTGAACAGAGTCGGGATAGGTCTGAACAGTCGGGACAGGGTCTGATATGGTCAGGGTAGGGTTTGATAAGGACAGGGATGAGGTTTAGACAGAGTCGAGACAGGGTTTGATAAGGACAGGGACGAGGTTTAGACAGAGTCTGAGGAGTTTGAACAGTTGGGAAGACAGAAAATAAATAATAACTAAGAAAAGAAAATGAAATAAACAGAATAAAGACTTACCTGGTAGAAGACCCGATGAAAGCCATGGTGTGCAGATTAGTTGATGTCGTAGTGTCGATGATTGCTCGGAGTTCGCAGGTTGGTGGAGGAATTCGCAGGTTGGTTGCTTAGCGTTTCGAATGGTTGGATAGCGTTCGGGGTAGCGTTCAGTGATTGCGTTCGGGGGGGGATCTGGTTCGAATGGCTGGTGGAGGTTGATGAAGGCGGGGGACGGGGACGGTTCCAGAAACGGTTCGTTAACCGTTTCAGGAAACCGAATGGTAACTGATAACGGACAAGGGGAAGGTGACCGACGTCGGCAGGATTGCCGACGTCGGCCGATAGGTGACCGACGTCGGCGACATCGGTCGGGTAAAGACCGTCGTTGGCAGATGCATAATGGGGATAGAGTTTACCTTTCGCTCTGTGCTCCTCTTTACATGCTGCCAGGGTCAATGCTGGTGAAACAAGTGATCGATAAGGGTTCAATAGGCGAAGAAGAAGAAGACAGGGAATGACCAGGGGAGTCGACGCGATTTCGGTGTCTACATTTGCCCCTTTTTGTCTTGTTGGTTGTTCTGGACGAACTGCAAGACAAAAATAGGAGTGAATGCCCCAGGTGAGGGATAAGGTTGATTTCGTCTTGTTGGTTGTTCGAATGAACTGCAAGACAAAAATAGGAAGTGAAATTCCCCAAGTAAGGATGAGGTATTCCCCCTCAAAGCAGGAGTCGAGGGAAGGGAACCGGGAATCGGGTGCTGATTTGATAAAGAGCGGATGAAAAAAAAGGGGTGAGGGTGAACGCTGTAAAGGTCGTGATTGCGCGTATACCACTACACGAGATGGTCAGGCCAAAGTGTCGCAGGTCAAGGGTCGAGGAGTGCCAAAATTGAAGTAACCGGGCCCCAGCATTTAGTCATCTGCTGATCGGGTCACTCAATCTAAGCTGAAGCTCCAAATGGGTCGTCGCGTTCCAGGTATCCCAGGCTCAGGAAGTGCTCCTAGAAACGCAAAAAAGTCACAAGTAGTGTGGATCAACCGGTGTGCGATCCTATACTTGTGAGGGTCCAAAAAGGTCTGCGCACAATTCTGCTAACCAGTCATGAGGTATCATACATGCAAAAACAACCAAGGCAACAACGTCTTGGAAGTGGTCGAGGTCGGAGGAGATAGGCATGATCTCCAATGGTTGGTGGTCGAGGGATGGATGAATGGACGAAAGGATGAAAGGATGCGGCCGAGCTAACCCCAGAAGACCCCATGTCAACTGAGTGCTGCCTACATAGCCCTGGTGATTGGGCCTCAGGCCGATGTAGTTCTCCCTAGAAGGGAGGAAGGGTCAAAGGGATGGTGAGGAAAAAAAGATGTTGCAGCCTTTTCCAAATGGTGTATTCTGCAACATTGGTTGAGGGGTTTTTCATCCCTAGCAATATTCCATTGGCGTGATGGATGTATGCTAAAAATGAATTGAGGTCTATTTATGCTTCGGCAAGTATTGGTTTATGCTGAACATAAATTGTGGCGAGTCGATAGTTTTCATGTGTATTGGTGTCCATAGAAACTAGGGTGAATAGGCAAGGTCATGTTGATGGTCTGAAAAGAGAGTTGAGCTGAGTTGATTGACAAGTGATGAAGGTGAATGTGACCAAAGTGCAGAAGAAGATGAAAGGCAAATTGCTCTTTCATTGACAAGGACCAAAAAGATAGCATAGATAGGGGTTATGAGAACCAAGAGCCCCATTCATGCGTGACGTCGTTGACCATAGTTATGTTAGAGCGGTAATCGAATCACTTAGACATTAAAGTGAGCTTGAAGTCCCTTGAGTAGGTAATAGGAGGAGGAAAGAGGGTAACCCGTTTTAAGAGCAGAGATAACTTTGCCCCTTTTTATAGGAGACCCTGAGACAACTACAAGCCAAGTCCGTGACTCGTTTTTTTTTTTTTTTTTTTTTTTGAGAGGCAGACTGATCGATGCGGGAAGCCTGCATAGAGATGTCATTTGCTTGGTGGTCAGGTTGTGAAGCTGATCAATGCGGGAAGCTTCTAAAATAAGTTGTTGTTTATTGCCAGAGTAGTCATAGCCATCCTTCGAGGGAGTGGTCTAGATTTTTGTTTAATAATAAGGCTTTTGAATAGCTGTCCTTCGAGGGAGTAGTCTATTTATTACAGCAATGATAGTACAGCTGTCCTTCGAGGGAGCAGTCTATTTTTTTTTATTTTGATATGGATATAGTGACCATGGATATGTTTTGACATCTTGATTTGTTTTGATAGAAATGTGAGTCATGGACAAGACTGTAGAAGGTCAAGGGCTCCCTTTTATTAGGACAAAGCATCCATACATCATAAAAGGGTTATAGGAGTTGTTAAGAGGAATAGGGTTGAAAAGAAGTAGGATGAAGAGGACGGGGATTGCTCAAGGGAGGAGCTCAAGTTAAGTGTCAAGTGGACGAATACTCGACTAGCAGAAGAACGGTCGCAGATGCAACGCATTAAGAGGCTCAGGTTCTGGGCGTCCATCAAGAGAAGACAGACGGTAAGTCCCTGGTGTATACATGTGCGTGATAAGGTCCGAGTCAATTAGGAGCAAACTTGCCCCATTTGCCTCTTTCCGGATTGGTCAGGTATTGATTGATGAGTGGATGTGAAGTTGGTGGATATGGTTGTTGATTGATTGAAAAAGGTTGAATGTTTTGATAAAAAGATTGGGTCGAATGTTTGGTTGAGATTTGGTCATGTGATAATTGGTCAATGGTTGGTCGAGGGTTGATTGGTTGGTATTTGGTCTTTGGTTGGGTCGAATGTTTGGTTGAGGTCGGGTTAAATGTTTGGTTGTTAGTCTGGTTGAGGTTAAGTTGAAAGAGTGATTGATATGTGGTCGAGACTGTGTTGAAAGATTGGTCAAGGTTTGGATGAAGGTTGAATTCCCCCAGCGGCTAGAGAGAATGCTTGACGGATTGGTTAAGGTCGATTGAGGTTTAGTGGTCAGATGGACTGTATTGATGTCGAATAAAGGGGTTAAAGGCAGCGAAGGGACCCTAGCCTGTCGTGGAGATCCCGATTTAGGTGACGAGGTTGGAGAGGTATGGGTCGGTGTTGATAATTTGTCGGAGGGGTGGTCAAGAGGATCCTTGGTAAGAAAGGAATCCTTTTTTCGGTGGTGACGAATGACAGCTTTAAGAGCGCAACAACGCTCGGTGTCATGTCCCGGAGTGTGATGATAGTGGCAGAATGTAGAGTTGTCGAACCAAGATGGCCTTGATCCGAGAGTTGATGAGTGGGGTGGTGTTGAAGGTTTGTTGATGATGTGGTCTAAAAGAGAGGTGTCATTCTCCAGACATTGGCGAACGACGACCTTGAGGGCATGACAATGCTCCGTGTCGTGCCCAGGCGTGCGATGATACGCACAAATGCAAGTGTCATCGAACCATGGTGGTTTAGGTCCGAGAGAGTGATATGGTCTAAGAGGCGGGAGATAGAGACGAGAGGACTGCAACAATTGCCGTAAGAGCAAGGCATATGAACCTGCTAACGGGTCGAGATGTTTTGTTGCAGTGAGGGTTGGTGACATTGGTTTGGGAGGCGAAGGAGGCGTTGGTCGATGGTTTGAAGGAGGTATAAGTCTGACGGGTTGATAGAATAATGGAGGTGACTTACCTCTGTGAAGTATGGGAGTGAGAAGCACTCCGAGTAAAGTAGACGGATGTGGGCCCAAGATTGAAGGTGATGACGAAGGTGGGGGAGGAGGCCTCCGGTGTGGTTTAGTAGCCTTCTTTGGTTTGGGTTGAGGGCCACCTTTGTGTGAGGCAAGATTAGATGTGGGGCGAACACCAAGAGGTTTAGTCTCTTTGGGCATGATGGACGCCTGCGCGGGTTTGGACTTAGATGTGGATGGTTTTTCTCTCAATAGAGAAGGGATTGAAGGTGTGGGCTCTTTAAGTGGAAAGAGCTCTGGAGTAGTCATGGCTTCTGTGTATGGTTGGGGAGTCAAAAAGGTATGATCGTCTATGGATGACAATAAGGATGAAGGCGAGGTAGCTGGTGTTGATGTGGTCAAAGCGTCCTCCAATATGGGAGAAATCGCTGGAGGACAAGTGGGAGAAGAAAGTTCTTCGCCACGTGGAGGAGGTATAGGGGAAGAAAGGTCTTCCACCTGTGAAAAAGGTTGGTCAGGGATAAGAGAAAAGATAGTGTCGACCGTGTGTATATCATGGTCTTGAGGGTCATTAGTTATGGTTTGGACGTTGTCTTGAATAGGCGGGTGATTAGAAAGGGGTTGCTTGGAGATGTCAAGGTTTTGGTTAGGCGGTGCGTTCGGGTTATCTAAAATAAGATTCTCCTTGTCGAGTTTATCCAAGACAGAGGCATATGACTCCCTAATTGGAGTGAATTGACGCTGTATGGATTGACGTTGAAAATGTTTATTGATGTAGTCTAATGTTGAAGATGATGAGCGGTTGGTTATTGTTGAAGATGATGGTCTAAATATAACAGTGTTTGCCGACTCCTTGGATTGAGAGTGGGCAGAAGAAGGTCTGGAAGAAGAATGGTCATTGGTAGTGTTACACAATTTGACCTTATCTTCTTCAATGGCGCAGAGTTCAAGCTTTCGGGCCATGGTGAAGGCCTCGTCGAAAGTGTGGAATGTTTGAACCCGCAAGGTGGACGAGATATGACTGACACATGCTCGAGAAAAGAGCTCAATGAGCTCGGATTGAGGCAAGGAGAAGGAGAGCTGATTGATCAGGCTTCTCCAACGAGCGACAAAATCGATGATTGATTCGTCGTCAAATTGCCTGATGGAGTAAAGGTCTGTGATCGAAACTTGTTTAGTGATATTGATAGAAAAATGGTCAATGAATAGTTGGGCGAGTTGGATGAATGAAAAGATAGAATGTCTGGCAAGAGAACTATACCAGTCAAGGGCAGGGCCAGAAAGGGACATAGGAAAAGTGCGTAGAAGCAACGCATCGTCGTGGGCGATAAGATAACAGGCATGTCTGAATGCCCGTAGATGTTGTTGTGGGTCTTCCTTACTCTGAAAGCGAGTGAATTTAGGAAGCTCCCAATGGTTGGGGTATGGTCGGATAGGGACAGAAGGGTGGATGGGCTCGCTGCAAATTTGTTCATATGACAAAGTATTGCTTGAACCGGAGATAGAAGCTTCGAGATGGGACATTTTATCCATCAGCATCTTGATGACGTCTGCTGACAGATTGGCAGGTTGAGCGCCCCCTAGGTTGTAAGGCACTTGAAAGAGGTTAGAAGAGGCGTGCGACATAGTCGGTTGTACAACGTACGGATGACTAGTCGCAGGGGCAGAAGTAGAGGCTAAGGGTGGTTGGGTTATGAAGGTAGAAGGCATACGCTGACTAGATACCGCCAAAGGAGGTTGTGTGATGGCATTGACAAAGGGCGAGGTAGGCACTCCTGCATATATAGGCGCAAGAGTGTGAGGGGTCGAGACAATCAAGTTCTGATATGATGTAGAACTTGGTTGAATTGCAGGTGGTTGAGGGGGTAACGAAACCCTGGTGAAGGTTGGTCTAAAAATAGACGAGGAGGCTAAACTTTGCGTATCGGTCATGGTCGGGTTAATGGTTGAGGCGAAAGGTTGAGTCGTAAAAGGTTGGGTGGCGAACGGTGTTGATGTCGTCGCCACGTCGTCCGAAAGGTCCCGCATTGGTTTTCTTGCGAGATAGTTTTGGAGGGCTGAGGTATTGAGGTCCAAGAATCTTGCAAAATCTTGGTCCCCTTCTGGGATGATAGGCGTCTGAGTTGGAGATAGTCTGGTAGGAATTCTTTCGGTCTTCGAATAGAACTCCATTATGTGATTGTTTATAGACGGGGTAGGCGAAAGCGATTGATGGCTAGCGTGGTCAAGAAGAGCCTTGGTTTGACTACGTGTCAGAACCATTCAAGGCAAAAAAAGAACGTCCTCACAAGCTCAAATAAGCAGATAAGAACTAAAAGATGAAGACATAAGCAGATCCTAAAACCCTAGAAGTAAATTTTTAGGATTATAGTGGCTTATGCCTTAGAATGTGTGTAGAGGAAGGTTGGCTGAAAAATGGGTCCTAGAAGAAGGCGGTCTAAAGATGGTTTCGGGTTTTGTTAAGGCGCTGAAGAAGTCTGTGTTAGGGTCTGGTACGTGGCCTGGTGCTAAGGAGCAAGCTCCCCTCACTTCACGATTCCAGTGGTTAGCTGGTCTCGCTTAGCCAAGATATACCTCGCCTAGAGATTATACTCCGCCAGAGAACGGAGTGGGCTTCCCCCTTGGTGATGAAATCCAAGTAGGGTCACCGGGACGGGTAAGGTATCTGCTGGGGGATGAAATCCCAGTCGGGCCTTGTCTCAGGTAAGTTTTATGTTTGTTTTGTGCAGGTGGTCTGGTCGTGTAACATCAAGTGATCTAGATTAATTCAATATGCGGTTTAATTACTATGTGTGGTCTAAAAGATGCAGGCAAATAGAAATGAATGCAAAGTGTTTTAATGTCCAAGTCGAAATGTTTGTTCGTATGAAGACGAATGGAGAAAGAGTCGAAGAATATGAGTTTTAGCTAGTCTAGAAATGCAAGAAAGAAAGAAGTGTTCGTTTTAGTTCTGCTTATGATGTTGTTTAAGAAGAGACGAAAGGAGGCGAAAAGGAAGAAACCTAATGCACCTAAATGAACGAAAGAAAGAAAGAACCCAAGGAGGACCTAGGGTCCCACCGGGCGTGCCAGAATGTTTCTATGCAAAATTGCTTTCTACATTCAAAAGAAGAAATAAGAAACTGAAAGATGGTTAAGGCTAGAAGTACCTGATATAGTCGTGCGCACCGAAATCAGACGTTGAAATATTCTCCTCTTTTGCTGTGGAGGAATGACACATGCGAAGAAAAGGCTAAAACACGGAAAACATTAGTCAAAGATAGGGTGGGTTGTCAGGCGAACGCCCGATCCCGGAAGTACGAAGACTCCCTAGAAGGATATCAACCCACTGATAAAAAAGAGCAGAATATTGGACGAAAGTAGATGATAATGACAGAAATAAATGACAGAAATAAAAGAGTGTACCTGATATGCGGCACTATTCTGCACAGTCACCGGCGTCGGTCTCTGTGGTGCCGGCGTTGGTTAAGGAAGGTGCCGACGTCGGTTAATGTGCCGTCGTCGGTCGGGGCAGTGACCGACGTCGGTAGGGGCAGGTTTTGGGAAAAGGTTCGGGACAGGTTCTAAGAGAGTTGGGACAGGTTCTGAGAGAGTCGGGATAGGTTCAGGGAGAGTCTGGGGGGTTTGAACAGAGTCGGGATAGGTCTGAACAGTCGGGACAGGGTCTGATATGGTCAGGGTAGGGTTTGATAAGGACAGGGACGAGGTTTAGACAGAGTCGAGACAGGGTTTGATAAGGACAGGGACGAGGTTTAGACAGAGTCTGAGGAGTTTGAACAGTTGGGAAGACAGAAAATAAATAATAACTAAGAAAAGAAAATGAAATAAACAGAATAAAGACTTACCTGGTAGAAGACCCGATGAAAGCCATGGTGTGCAGATTAGTTGATGTCGTAGTGTCGATGATTGCTCGGAGTTCGCAGGTTGGTGGAGGAATTCGCAGGTTGGTTGCTCAGCGTTTCGAATGGTTGGATAGCGTTCGGGGTAGCGTTCAGTGATTGCGTTCGGGGGGGATCTGGTTCGAATGGCTGGCGGAGGTTGATGAAGGCGGGGGACGGGGACGGTTCAGAAAATGGTTCGTTAACCGTTTCGGGAAACCGAATGGTAACTGATAACGGACAAGGGGAAGGTGACCGACGTCGGCAGGATTGCCGACGTCGGCCGATAGGTGACCGACGTCGGCGACATCGGTCGGGTAAAGACCGTCGTCGGCAGATGCATAATGGGGATAGAGTCTACCTTTCGCTCTGTGCTCCTCTTTACATGCTGCCAGGGTCAACGCTGGTGAAACAAGTGATCGGTAAGGGTTCAATAGGCGAAGAAGAAGAAGACGGGGAATGACCAGGGGAGTCGACATGATTTCGGTGTCTACAGTGTGTTAGAGAAGATGAAGTATATGACATCATAATAATATGCCATAGTGAACTAGGAAGAGGACATTATTAAGCAAAAAGGACCATTCAAAATATTTTTGGTGTTATTATTGTACATCTCTTTATAAGGCCACAAAAAGGTTTGTATGACAATGTGATCCTTATTAAAGGATGGGCAAGCTTATTCTATCCTAAAAAATGCCTCTCCATCCTCAAATAGTTTTAGAACCATTTGAGAAATAGGGTTTGGATTTTATTGGACCAATCAACCCACCATCTAGAGGAAAAAAGTATTTATTAGTATTTACTGATTATGTTACTAAGTGGGTTGAAGTGTAGGCACTCACTATTTCTTGGGAGGAAATGATTGTTGATTTTAGATATCATAGAATCATGTTGAGATTTGAATCTCCTAGATCTATTATTTCTGATCAAAGGCCTCAATTCATGTGTAACATGATCAAGGATTTTATATAAATTTACCAAATAAATCATCACAAATCCTCATCATATCACCCCCATGCTAATGGGGAAGTGGAGGTCACCAAATGAGAACTTGAAAACATTCTAATCAAAATAGTGAATAATAATAGGAAAGATTGGGTAGATAAAGTACTTGAAGCAGTTTAATTATATAATATAACATGGAATACTACCACATGATTATATCCATATGAACTTCTATTTGGAAAGAAACCTTTGTTCCTAATAGAGTTTGAACTATAGACACTGAAGACAATAACTAATATGGGAGTTAATATTGATGAAGCACATAAGGAAAGAATCATGCAACTGAATGGGCTAGTTGAATTAAGAAATGATGCACTCAATCAAACCAACATGATCAATAATAAGTAAAAGTAGTATCATGATGCTCATATCAGATAAAAATATCTTCAAGAAGGTGATTGGTTGCTTCTATTTGATTCCAAATTTTAGCATTTCAAAGGTAAGTTCAAGATAAGATGGTTGGGGCCATACCTAATCAAAACTATCAACAACAATGGCTTTGTCCAACTTCAACCAATTGATGGTGACCAAAGGACACTTTTGGTCAATGGTCATAGACTTAAAGTGTATAGGAGACCTCTCAATAATAAATAATTCATTAAACATAATCAAGACCAATTTTATCTTATGGAAGAACTTGGTTTTTCTACTAAGGTCGAATGATATTTGTAGTAGAGATCCAATAAGGGGAGTGTTGAAAACTAACAAATGGAAGTTCTCCACCATTCAAAAATTATATATATATATGTGTGTGTGTGTGTGTGTGTGTGTGTGTGTGTGTGTGTGTGTGTGTGTGTGTGTGTGTGTGTGAAAAACAAAAAAATGTATTAAAACAATAATCTAAAAAAAACACCAAAAAATGAAAACCATAAATGGCACTTTTCAGATGAAACTTCTACAATAAACATGAATTGTTATCTTTTTAGCTAACTTATCTTTTCAAAATTATTTATCCTTAAAGGACACATGACAAATTTAGGAGATAATCATGGATCATTACATTAGAATTATAGTTTTACTTCCTTCCCAACAAGTTATAAATTTTTTATTTTATGTTATGCATGTATGACCATTGGGCGGACATGTTAGGGTGTGGAGCTAAAAGCTTCACTGATGCAGACACGGAGAAGGCCATTGGAGGGGTTACTGAAAGTTGCTGAGCATCAGAGCAACCGGAGTCGGTCTGATCAACCGACGTGGCAGTATAGTGAAGAGAAGCAACCGACGTCGGTCAGGGATCGGCCGGTGTCGGTCACCTCCAGGCAAATAGGGACCGACGTCGGTCACCTGTGTGGTTTGACTATGAGCTTATTACGGGTAGTTAGCTAACAAACCAAGTGTTTGCATGATTAGAGCTATTTTCAGACTGAGAGCTGCGGATCTAATTATTGTAATTAGATGTCTAATTATTGTTTGAATGAGATCTATATAATAGACTCATGGTTGTATTGGAAAAGTGTGCTAGTTTGAGTTGAGCAAAGTTTGCTTCTTCTGTGTGTGAGGTGAGCAAGGGTGTTCCTCCTAGTTCCATAGCATTACCCAGGTGGGTGCTAGTTTTGGAGAGTCAGCAGGATTCTTCAGGTGTGTAGGATCTTGGTCACAGGTGCATGGCCTATATAGGAGATCTACATGGTAAGTAAGATCGTTGATCTATAGGGGTATGTGTGTGCAAGGTCAAGGTTCATAGGTGTGCAGAACCAGGTTGATTTGCAGGTGTGTAAGATCAGATAGGACAACAACACAACAGGGAGCAGTATCAGGCAGGATCTACTTGGAGTACAGGTGTGTACTCGGATAGAGCAAAGAGGAAGGCAAGGGAGTTCCTTCCATAAGTATGGTCTGTTGAATTGCAGGTTGTTGCAGGTTCATGGGAGATCTACTTCAAGTACCTTGAGTACTTGTGGAGTACGTGGAGTACTTGTGGAGTGCGTGGAGCACTTGTGGTGTGCGTGGAGCACAGGAGGTGAACACCAACTCTGTATTTGAGTTGTGTGTTGGGACCTGAGAGGGAGAGCTTTGAGGAGAGAATTATTGTTCACTTGAGGTGTGGCGAGCCTCTGAAGAGGTGGTGGAGAAGAAGTGGCATCTTCTTTATTGTATTTTTTTCTGTAAAGTATTAATACAAGTTGTGTATTGTCTCTCATATCATGTGTTATTCTGAATTCTAGTTACTTGGTGAATCTGGTTTATTTCCGCATATTAAGTTGCTTGGTTTGGTAATCATATTGTGCTCTTTTGGTGGAGCAAGATCCTGACAAGTGGTATCAGAGCTTTTGGTTGGGATACTAACAGATTGGTTTAGATCTGGGTAGTGTGTTTTGATTACAAGTCACTCTCAGGGGTTTCTGATTGAGTGGGAGTAGAGCAATGGCAGATGAAAGTAAGCTAAGAATGGAAGATTTGAAAAGCACAGATGGTCTCTTAAGGTCCTATGGAAAGAAAGAGCAGGTAAAAGAATATTGTTGGTTGGTAGCAGATCAGCATGAAGGAATTGAAGAAGCAGATGTAGCAGGTGTTGTTGCACAGGATGCTCTGGGAGGTTTCTTGGATAAAGTTGAATCTTGGATAAAAGATTCGGTTGCCTCTTTCCATGCAACCCCAGGTAGAGGAGCTGGTGAGCCTTGCCAAAGAATTGGCAAAGGGGAAGTGAAGCTGAAATTGCAGGCGGCCAACACACAGGTGTTGATGAAGGTCATGCAGGTCCCAGGTTTGGAGATATGGCTAATTTCTTCAAAAAGGTTGGGTGATGAGAGATGCACAAGAACTCTCACAGCGGATGCACTTGAATTAGCTGGTGGTAAGAAAATAGGTACTCTTTATCTACTTGTTTATATTACTGATTATTCTTCTATTGCAGAGACGTGGCTTCGTAGGCTTGGTCACATGATCAGGAAGGAGATGCATGTTCTTAAGCGGAAGATGGATATATTTGACAGGCTTAAGAACTGGAAAGCCTTGGTGTACTTAGAGGAGATGGCAGACAGAAACCAGTGGATGGTGCTGGATACTTCTGAGCAGAGTAGTTTGGACATGGGTTTTGATTCAAAGGAGCTCGTAGGTAAAAAGTCATCACTCACAGGTGAACACAGGTACCGGCGTCGGTCAGGAGGAACCGGCGTCGAACAGACAGGTGCCGATGTTGGTCATGTGCAGACCGAAGCCGGCAATGTCAGGCAGGGTAAGACCGACGTCGGTCAGGGGGACCGATGTCGGTAGTAGGTAAGACCGATGTCGGTCAGGAGGACTGACGTCGACAGCAGGGACACCGATATTTGTAGGGTCAGTAGTCAGGGACAGATGCATGGAACCAACATCAGTCAGATACAGACTGTGGAGTGACCAAGGTCGATCACTGTAACAGATTTTGGGTGGACATCACGCTGTCAAGGAGTCTCAAACACCCATATGGAGGACTGAAAATGTAAGTAGGCCCTCAAATTCGTTGTTCCTCTTCTTTATACTTGTTGCTGATTGTAGAGCAGGAAGGATCTAGGAAACAGGTGTGAGCTTGGCATGGATGAGGATGTGATTCCTTGGAGGAGAACCAAATAGATGTTTTTTGGTAGGGTTACCAATGGGAAGAAAGCACAGAGATGAATGGATACCTTAGTTGAAGAATAGAGAGAATGGATATGTGAGACGAAAGACCAGGTATATGGTCTTGAGGAGCTGCAGGACAGTGGTATAGGTTTTGACAGGTGGATGATGAAGCATGGCTTCATTCAATGTCAAGGTAACTACTATGGTTTGACTTACCAGGGGGATGGTGATTGCAACATCATTCTGTTGCTGTATGTGGATGGTACGCTAGCTAGCTGGTTTTGTACATACAGGGTTTTGCTGAGCTAAGGGTAAGATTAGTTTAGTGGCATGTCATGAGGAGTTTGGAGCAGCAGAATTCTTTGACATGGGAGACATGGAGATCACAGGTTGATTTTGTCTCGAGTGGGAGCTGATGTGAATCAGGTGTTGGCAAAGTTCAGGATGCAGAGCCGGAGCACACAAAGGGCTGGACAGGTACAGTGTCTGAAATCACATGAGGTCTGGTATAGACCTGAGTATTCCCATGCAGTGGGAGCTGTCAGAGAGTTATGAGCCAATTCGGGGAAGTGGGTTCTCAGGTATTTGAGAGGGACCAGCAACAGGTATACATGCAGGGTCAGGACTTCACTACATGTGTTTGTAGGTTCAGATGTGGCAGGGTACTCGGATGACAGGAGGTACATCACAGGTTGTGTGGTGGGTTGTCTTCAGGATTGATCTTGAAGAGGGATACAAACTAAGAAACAGATTAGATGGAGTACAGGTACAGGTACAATGCAGCTATTTATCTCCAAGTGGGAGATTGTTAGGGTGTGGAGCTAAAAGTTTCACTGATACAGACATGGAGAAGGCCATTGGAGGGGTTGCTAAAAGTTGCTGAGCGTCAGAGCAATCGGTGTCAGTCTGATCAGCCGACGTCGGCAGTATAGTGAAGAGAAGCAACCGACGTCAGTCAGGGATCGGCCGGCGTCGGTCACCTCCAGGCAGACAGGGACCGACGTCGGTTGCCTGTGTGGTTCAACTGTGAGCTTATTACGGGCAGTTAGCTAACGAACCAAGTGTTTGCATGATTAGAGTTATTTTTAGACTGAGAGCTGCGGATCTAATTATTGTAATTAGATGTCTAATTATTGTTTGAATGAGATCTATATAATAGAGTCATGGTTTTATTGGAAAAGTGTGCTAGTTTGAGTTGAGCAAAGTTTGCTTCTTCTGTGTGTGAGGTGAGCAAGGGTGTTCCTCCTAGTTCCACAGCAGTACCCAGGTGGGTGCTAGTTTTGGAGAGTCAGCAGGATTCTTCAGGTGTGTAGGATATTGGTCACAGGTGCATGGCCTATATAGGAGATCTACATGGTAAGTAAGATCATTGATCTACAGGTGTATGTGTGTGTAAGGTCAAGGTTCACAGGTGTGCAGAACTAGGTTGATTTACAGGTGTGCAAGATTAGATAAGACAGCAACACAATAGGGAGCAGTATCAGGGAGGATCTACTTGGAGTACAGGTGTGTAATCGAATAGAGCAAAGAAGAAGGCAAGGGAGTTCCTTCCATAAGTATGGTCTATTGAATTTCAGGTTGTTGCAGGTTCATGGGAGATCTACTTGAAGTACCTTGAGTACTTGTGGAGTGCGTGGAGCACTTGTGGTGTGCGTGGAGCACAGGAGGTGAACACCAACTCTGTATTTGAGTTGTGTGTTGGGACCTGAGAGGGAGAACTTTGAGGAGAGAATTACTGTTCACTTGAGGTGTGGCGAGCCTCTGAAGAGGTGGTGGAGAAGAAGTGGCATCTTCTTTATTGTATTTTTTTCTGTAAAGTATTAATACAAGTTGTGTATTGTCTCTCATTCATGTGTTATTCTGAATTCTAGTTACTTGGTGAATCTGGTTTATTTCTGCATATTAAGTTGCTTGGTTTGGTAATCATATTGTGCTCTTTTGGTGGAGCAAGATCCTGACAAGACAACACTTCTAAATATAAATAAATTCCTTTAATGCCACATGGATGTGACTGAAGTCAGTACTATTTCCTAATTCTAAGATTTGATGTGGGTTTATTCCAAATACCTTTTAAAAATATAAGTTCCAATGTGGAAATAATTTCAAATGTCATTTCAAGTGATACCAAGTATGATCTCTCATGCCATGTAATTGATGTTGACACCAAAAGTACTCCCTTATTAAAACTTTTCTTGCTATAATGTGCTTGGCCATCATCTCCTCTATAATTACACATGTGCTACCCTTTTTATCCCCCTATTTATATTCATTTATGCATCATGTACCAAATTCCTTTCCCTATTCATTACTCTATGTGATTTTTAACTTAGTTTTGCATTGCGCAAGCAAGTTTCCGAGAATACTGTGGATATCTACGAAGATGGGGGGTAAAACAAGAAATGAACTAGAGTCAAAAAAACTTATTTTACAACTATTAGTTTTGTTTTTAGAATAGTAATATGGCTCAATTTCTTGAAAACATTATAGGGTTTTTAGGAGAACATTGTTTGAGAGTTTTTAAACAAATTTGATGAAGATCATTTTGTAGTCCATAGTGAACATATTCCTATCGATTCCTCTATTATCAATGAACTTTCAATGATTACTAATGAAGGTGTGTTTTTTAATAACAAATTAAGTTTTATTTATCTAATTAAAATATTCATTAATGGTAATGAATCCCATCCCGAGTTAGCCAAGACTCCACAAGGCATTGGTAGAGGGATCATTTAGGATAACCTTCCACTTCCATGGCATAATGTAGCATATTAGATCATGAAATACCTCACTTGTGATGGACATTTAATTATTTTCGATGGTGATAATATGTGACTTCTAATTCCTCTAAAGAAAAGAGATATCCAACATGAGTACCAAGAAAACCTACCTTATTATCTTCACTATACTATCCATCAGGTAGCTCAAAAATTAAAAAAGGGGCATTAGGGTAATTAAACATCATGGTTTAAATCATCTCATATTTTGACACCATTTTTTGAAGAAACCAAATGGTAAGAGATATTGGCCTTCATATCTTCAAAATTCACTCAAAATTCTTGGTAAGAAATTACAACATCCTATTTCTCCTCCCATGATAACAAGAATAGAGCAAGGTCCATCTTCAGTGCCTACATCCTCAAAGATGTTGTGAAAGAGGTAAAAAATGATTTAGTCAAAAAACCCTACCCCATATATCAAAACTTGGTAAAGTCATCAATTGATTATCTAAGAGGAAGAATAAGGTTAGATATAAGCAACATAAATTTTGGGTAAGCTTTACTTCTCCCACAAAAGTTATATATGTTGAGTAGAGAATTGAAGAGACATAAAACCCTACACAAGAGATTGAAAATAAATAATAAATACCCTTACTTTCCATATTTAACAAGGGTAAACGTCCACTCATGGAATAATCTTCATCTTATCCTTATCATGTTCATAAAGACAATGTTTTGTAGCATGTTATGACCCTGTCACAACATGAAAAAATAATTCAATAACAACAAGCAAAGCTAGATTTTCTTAGATTGACCTTGCAAGTTAAGGACCAAACCATTCATAGTTTATAATAGTAATATGAATATTTATTTTCCAAAGTTTGATCATATAAAGTGATTGTAATATTATTTAATGATGAACAAAATAGAATTCATAATCAATTGTTCTCACAATCTCATGAACTTAGCAATTTAAAAAATTCCCTTGAAATTAATGATGCTCAAATTGATAATATAAAACACTCTATTAATAGTAAGGATTCTTAGATTGATAATATACAACACTCTATTGCTAGTAAGGATGCACTACTTGGTCAACAAAACACTTGCATACAGGAGCTGACAACTTAGAATGTTGAGTTACAAGCTGCCATACAGGTTATACAGAGGGAAATAAGGGAGATAGATGTACAAACTAAAGGAACCACAAGAGTTATTCCTCCTTTTCTTCTACCCCTTCATGAGACTATTTCAATTTATAAGAAATTTTAGAAAAAGATTAAAAAGTTAGAAGCAGAGAATGCCAAAATCAAAATAGAGTCTTATCAACATTTGCAACTTGATCATACTTCTATTCAAACTATTTGTAAAATTGCTAAGAAATTATAATCTTACAGAAAACCTTTTTCTATGTATGTTTTATTTCTTTATGAACAATTTTATCAATTGATTTCTCTTAGTTTCCACCATGTCATTGAAGATGAACACATGTTCATGGATATATTTCTTAAAAGCACTAGAGAAAGACAAGATCAAATTTGTGAGTTTTATCTTTGTAACATGTTATTGGGATACCAGTCTAGATTTTTGGTTAAATTGTTTATGGGAGAAACACATTTACATTATATCCTTTCTAATATGAGAAATCAAAATAATTGGGAGAAAGCACATAATCAATTCCTAAGACTAAAAAATACTACAAGCTTATGTGTAAGACCCCAGTTTTAAGAAGCTCATAAACTTCTTGCTGCGTTCTAGCCTTTTTATCACATGTATATGAAAGAAAAGTATCATGAGTTATTAAGATAAAATGTATCAACCTTCTAAGATTTTTTCAACCAAAATTACTCCAGCTCTATTACAACAAGTATGGTTAGATGGGAGATTTTTCCTATTGCCTTGAAACCTAGGGAAGTCATGACTCCCACTACCATCAGTTGGAGTCTCTGGAGAGAGAGGGGAATTGCTCAAATTATCAATCAAATCTTGCAAGAAGAAGGGTTAGATTTTTTTATTATCATGATATTTAGGCCAAATATTCTTCTTTATCCCATGTTTCATTGGTAGAATTGGCATAATCAGTCAGAAGTAGAATTTCAAGCATGGTTACACACTATGGTAAGAGATTTGGGGTTTATGCCTAGAAATCATTATGATTGGGGACATCATTTTCAAATTTATGATCTTAGTCAGCTTTTGGAATTAGGACTCTTAGATTAAAGAGTAGTTCTTCCCTAATTTGAAAGAGGACTTTCAAAAGGCAAAGTGTGGGGGAAAAAGGATGAATATTTTATATAGCTCATTATATCTCATATAAATTATCCATAAGTGTTACCTATTGGTTATATATTACATTATATTTAATATTTAAGGTCTCATCTAAGTAGAAAATGAGTGTAATTGTCTTTTGTTTGTATGTGATACATTGTTGATTCTTTATCTTTTTGTTTGTGTCTAACTTAGATGAAATGAGTATAATTTTGCATACAAAAATAAATCTCTATGGCGGGATTGTCTTGAGAAGTCATCAAAATTTTTGGCAATAGTTTTGAAGACTCAACATAGAACATAGTGAGATACAAAGATCTTTAGTTGAGCTTTGAAGATATTCCAAGAAGCTCCAAAGACATTTTTTCAAAGCTCTAAAGATCCACCTAGGTAGCTTCAAAGACATTCCAATAAAGCTCTGAAGATACTTTGAACACCTGTCCAACCATGTTCTAAAGATGCCTAGTCATGATCCAAAGATGCCAGTTATACTTTCTAGATTAATATAGCAACTCTAAATATATCTACTACTACTACACACACACACACACACACACACACACACACACACACACACACACACACACACACACACAACCTCTTTAGATATCTTCTTTTATACATTACTATTAATAGTAATAGTCTAAAATGATCCAGATATAAATTTATTTCTATTTTGAAAATCTAGACATAATCTCTTCAGATATATATTAGTTATACTCAATCTATTATTAGTTGAATTAGTTCCAATGCCTCATATAAGTATGAGTTATGATTCTTAGTTATTATATTTTGAATAAGTGGATTTTGATGTTTATATCACCAAAATTTATATTCTTAGAATGTTCATTGAGATGTGCTTTAAGTACATATCTCCTTCTCATTCTAGGGTAATAAATAGGTAATAGAGAGAAAAAACATTCAAGTGTAATTTTGTAATATAATTCATAGCATATATATATGTTCCTTTTGATAATGAATTATTAATAAAGTATATCATTCTATTCCACTATTGAGTTAAATTTGATCCTATTTTGAGGAAGGAGCAAGGGCCCATTTCTCTCTGAAGATCAGGACAATTTGTATTTCTAGTTTATAGCTTAAAAGTGTCTTTCTTTTGATACATGTATATTTCATTTTAATTCAAAGTGTGATTTACCTTTTAATGCAAAGTGTGATTTCTGTTTCAATGTAAAGTGTGCTTCTTTTAATTCAAGTATGATTTCATTAAGTGCACAGTTATTTTAATTCATTGCAAATGAGTTTCCTTTATGAAAAGTGTGTCTTTCAATTCTCATAAGAGTAACATTAATAAGAAATTTTGTTGGCTAAAAAGACTCATTTCCATATTCTAAATCTATCAGGAAGCAGTCTAGGTGATAATAGGCAATCAACATTCTCACATTCTAAAATACAACAGTGTCCTACCCCACCAGGCAAGTTGAGTGAGGACACTATAGTGTCTTATGTAGATGTTTAATTTCTAGATGTTGACGATGTGAACCAAAGAATCCTTTTAATAAAGAATGCCATAAGGGATATTTAGCTAGCAAACTTTCTAGATTTAAATTTTATACAACATAGGATTAGAATCTTGTTTGCTACCCTTAGGATTTAGACATCAATAGCAGAGTAAACACCCCATAAATAATGAATTGTTAACTCAAATATCAAACATCTCATTGAATATAGTCTTAGACACTAGACCTAGTATAAAATGACACCAATCCATTAATTAGTTAAAGGAAAGGTATAGTGATACCCTATCACTATGTAAGAGCTAGAGGTGGTAATCTACCACAGCTTGAGTAGCTTGACAAACAAGTATAATTCATAACACAAGAATAAGTTTCCATAGCATAACAAAAATAATAAAAGGCATAACATAGTTACAAAGAAGGATAAAAATTTAGAAAGGAAGAAGAAGAGGGAAATCATAAGGTTGGCAAGGAAGAACAACATTGAAATTAATAAGTTAAAGAGGAAGAATGTAGGGAAAAGGCCAAGGAAGTTGAGGTAGAAAATAAAAGGGTTGAATAAGTAGAGGTGAAGCATAAATAAGAAGAAGATGCAGTGAGAAGGTAGAAATAAAAATAGAATCAAGAAGCATAGGTAGTGTAAATTAATAAAGACAAAGCAACAACAATCATAAAGGCTCAAAAATATATAAAGGATAAACAAGTGCTACATACCCAAGAGGAGAAAGCCAAGATATAGGTTGAGGAGTAGGATGTTAAATCTAAGGATGAGACATAAACTAAAGCTAAGGCTGAGGTAAAATCTAAATCTAAGGCTGATGTTGAAGTACAAACCAAGGTGAAATTAGAGCACACAATGCAACTAAAATTCACAACAAAGTAAGAAGTAGATACCACCAAAATAGTGGGAATAACCAAGACCCAAAAACCATTGTGCACATCTCAAGGCTCAAAATATACTTAGGGAAGTGTGTATGAGGATGCACCTTAACACAAGCTGTAATTCTATAGCCAATGGTTATGGAATGTCCATGCATCATCTATACATCACACAACATTTTCTCTTCCTATGAAATAGATTAAGAAGGCACTTGTGATGACTTTGACTTACAATTTGGCTCTACTTACAATAGTACATGAATCATCTCTTGATGTTTCCTATCTTTTAATCACTAAAAAAATTGAAGGTACATTTACCTTTTAAGAGTCAATTACACATAAGGCTTCAGCCTTGGAGCAAGAAGTCTCAAAGATTTAGGAGGAAAACATAGATCTTCACTTCTAGTTTACCATTGTGTACCAAATAATTGAAAATACTTTCCCTACATTGGTCACCTAAGTACTAGGTGACCAAGTGATGTTAGAAGAGAAAAAATTCTCAACTTTCTTGTCACAATTAACAAAGGACTAGCTAGTTGTGCATGAGCTACAACTACTTCACACACAAGCGTAGAACATCAAAGCAAAGATTGATGTAATTTTTAAGCTCTTGGAAGAATATGAATAGGTATTAGATACGGCTATGTTTTCATCCAAATATATCATACAAGGCATGCTTAATTGGAAACAACATATCATAAATTCATTATCTAAGGCAAAACCATAGTTTGATAACGTATATAAATCCAAAGCAGAGATGGAAGCTCATTTGGATGCCTTTACAAAAAAATTCGTCACATTTAAGAATTTTCTTGAATCATGTGACAATGTCATGCAAAATTTTTAAACATGACATAATTAGATCCTATGAAGCACATTTTTTGGTGTTCAAAAGTAGAGGCATCTAGATCAACTGGAGGATCTATCCTAAGATATACATCTCAAAAGTGTCAAACATTAGGGCACTCATTACCATCATATAAGATGATTAAATTTATAATCTTATGGTGTCCCAAGTCTTGTTATGCATAATTCTCACAATGATAATATATATTCTCACTAAATGTAAAATGTTCAAATAGGATCTATCACATCTAGATGGCTCCATCACATAACTTGTTTAATATCTATAGTGCATTCCTCTAAAATAGCTATGATAGGTTTTCCATTTGAGGAAGATGGACATAATTTCATAGCTAGTGATCCACGAACAAAAACCCACCTCCACCACTATATTCTATAGATTCAATTAGAACCAGCATCACAACACTCACTAGTTTATTCAACATATAACATGCCACCAAATTATTAGTAGGTACTATGCACACTTCTAATTTTTTATTTTTGAAGAATTTTTTGCACATTTCAGTAGGATAACCTTAAGCATTAAGATTGGGGCTAAGTTGGTTTAAATGTAACAAATATGACCTTTGGACGTTGTTTCCTTAAATATTAACCTTTTCTACAAGGGTTCCTTACTATTTTTTCTACAAGTTTGTCATTAAACTAATCTCGTGATCTTTTCATAAAAAAATTGGCACATTCCCTCAAATCAGTTGTCTCCTTTAATGTCCAATTTATGGAAGGTAAAGTGATAAATGAAATGGTATTTATGAATCCTAGATCAATCGTATTATTTATATCATTAGTCATACCTTATGTGACCCATTCAAACCTAAAATCTTTCATTTTTTCTAAATTCATTCACATATAATTTCTCTTCATGAATTCAAAATCATATTTTTAATCTTAACAATAATATTCATATTCTAACTAATGATGATATTTGACCCCAAGTTTTAGCTTATTTTTGATGTCAAAGGTCAGTCTCATTGAATAAAAATACATTTTCAACTTAGAAATTGATTTCTCAATGTGTAGGGCATTTTTAGATGTCCTAAAAATATAAAATATGATGCTAATGATGAATGGGAACCCAACCATTTCTATATCTCTGCATAATTTAAGTACTAATCATAACTATTGGCATAGTTCAATTAGTATCATCTTATCATTTGCATATATTGGTAATGTGAAAGGAGATCCCTCAAATCCCCCAACTCTGAGATAAGTGAATGTGGTTAATTAAATGAAATAACTATCAAATTTATTTTCTTAAGATGTAGTTGTTGACCAAATTTGACCCTATAAGTCAAATTAGGGCCTCTATAGGTAAAAAATTAAGTTTTTGGTGTTTTAGGGGTCTAGTATTATGTCATAGGGTGTATTATAGGTCTTTTGATGTCATTTAATGCTATATTAGCCTTGATCATGGTCTAATTAATTTATGTCACTTTGAGTCATTTAGAAGGATTTTAGGGGTCATAAATTCAAGTGGCATAGTTTTCAAGGTGAAAAAGTGTCCTTATTTCCTCTCAAACATCTAAGAAGTTATATTCCCTATCAAGAATGTTAGTCCCATATAAATCTTATAGGTTATTGATCCAAGAGATAATTTGGGTGGTATAACGAGCACCAAGATGTGGCAGTATAATGGACCACAGCTACTGAAGTGGTTATTGTAAGGCCCCAGAGTGGGTGGCTGGTAGATTGGGTAGGGTTGTGCATAGCTCTATATTATTTTAAATCTTGGACGTTGAATTGTCGGGTGACAGTTAATTCCTCAAATTTTGTATTGTTCTAAAATCTTCACCCATTATTTCCTCAAGCTTTGTATTGTTTTAAATCTTGGAAGTTGAACCACTCAATCTCCCTCGAGATTGCTGACCTTCCACATCCTCCCCATGCTTTCAAAAAGGTGTATAAATGAAGAGGTAACCAAAAATGTGAAGGGGACATCTCTTCTCAGAGATAAGCATATATTTTTATCTACAATTTTGATTCAACAAAACATCTCTTTTTAGAGATAGCATTATTTGAATTGGATTATTCTTATTTCTAAATTATCTTTTGACCAAAGCTTTCAAGTTTTGGATTAGTGGTATCAGAGCAATTTGTCTTGAGAGTGTATGATCCTGAGGATGAGGTCAGGATACAAGAAACTTGGGTGGGAGTAATAGAGCTTCCAAAATTTCCACCTGTTTACTCCAAATGAATTTAAATGGTAGATGACACTGAGACATCCAATCCTTTCAAGGAAATGGTGAATGAAGCCCTCCAATGGAAAAAAGTGCAGATGTTGCAACAATTTGCTCAAATTCTTCAAACACTTTTGATGGGAAATTCTAGCTCTGTGGCTACACGTCCTGGCTCCTCATCGAGGGAACTTCCTTTCAGTGCCCCAACATCCTTCAAGGTTCAGGGAAATTTTGATATTCCCATATTTGAAGGAAAAATTAATGCTGATGCAGTAAAAAATTGGTTGGATCAACTATCTTCCTACTTCTTTGTAAATAAGTTCACTAATGGAGAAAATATCACTTTTCTCTTTTGAAATCATCATTGCTTGTGAAAAATTGGTGGGAAGTGTACAAAAAGAGGTTTAGTATAGATATCACTGGCCTTGGGGTAGAACCTACCTAGGATGATTTTATGGAAGTAATGAAAGAAGAATACTATCCCATTAGAGCATATGACGATCTATACATAGAGTGGCAACAACTTTTCCAAGGTAAGGAACAATCTATTCAAGATTACACTAACATTTTTCATTCTCTATCTGTGAGACTAGGCATCCAAGAAAGTGAGAAACATAAGGTTCTCAAATATCGTGGCAGACTACAATGGTACATACAGGGAGAAATGGAACTCTTCAATTTGGAAACCATTGGTGAGGCATACAAGTTCATAGTAAATATTGAGCAGAAGCATGGAAGAATGGCTATAAAGAATCAATCTTCAAAATGGAAAAGTGATAAAGAAGGTCAAACACGAGGACAAAATTGGAAGCAAAAGGAATGAAAGACTAGGAAGTGGTGTGGTTATCACAAATCTAGAACTCACTCCAAAGAAGAATGTTGAGCTATCAAATCACTTCTTTTTGAGTCACCATCCTCAACATCTACTGTTATACCTCATACAAACCCTGTAGTCAAAGAGGTTGAAGAAGAAATTATAGATGTTGATCCTAAAGCCATTATAGCTTCATCATAGACAAATGACAATATGCTAGATGACAAGGAAAGGTTGTTTCACTCTAAGTTATGGGTGAAATCTAAGCCTCTACATTTCATTCTTGATAGTGTAAGTCAAAAGAATTTAATATCTACTAATGTTGTGAAAAGCCTAAATCTGTCCATGAAGCCTCACCCAAAAGCATACAGTATTAGATGGTTGCGTCTAGGGAGAAACATCCATGTCACCCACCAATGTCTTCTCTCATATGCAATACAACCTTTCCAAGATGAGGTCTTATGTGATGTGGTCAATCTAGATGTTTTTGATGTAATCTTTGGTCAGCCATTCATGTATGATCGACATGGTATATATGAATCAAAAACTAGAAAGATCACTCTCACTCTTAGAACACAATGTTACAAGGTACCAGAAGTACCACCTTCTACTTCTATCTCTCTAATTAGTGCCAAGAAATTTGTTCTCATGGTGGTCAAGCCACAGGAATCCAAAAGGGTTGATGTTACAGCCCTGACTACACAAACAACATAACAACAGAAGCAAATAGATACCATGATAAAGAATTTCATGGCCTTCCATCCATAGACTAATGGTCAAATAGAAATGGTGAACAATCAGGCCCTATAAAGTTCCATAAACCACAGTCCCTTCCAAGTGTGCATTGGGAATCAAATCAAGACACAACTACCACACCTGATGGGGAACATTGATGCAATGGGGACCATTGCTTTTCAAGGAGGGAGGAATGATTTGGGTGACAATTTAGGTGGTATAACGAGTGCCAAGATTTGGTAGTACAATGGACCATGGCTACCAAAGTGGTTTTTGTAAGGCCCCAGAGTGGGCGACTGGTAGACTGGGTAGGGCTGCACGTAGCTCTTTATTGCTTTAAATCTTGGATGCTAAATTGTCGAGTGACAGTTAATTCCTTAAATTCTATATTTTTCTAAAATATTCACCCATTATTTCCTCAAGCTCTGTATTGTTTTAAATCTTATAAGTCAAACCACTCAATCTCCCTCGAGATT
The DNA here is from genome assembly GCA_037957365.1 of Torreya grandis. Classification (NCBI taxonomy): domain Eukaryota; kingdom Viridiplantae; phylum Streptophyta; class Pinopsida; order Cupressales; family Taxaceae; genus Torreya; species Torreya grandis. The sequence continues at coordinate 2,698,321 of JARHVA010001733.1, forward strand.
GGTGACCTTCCACATCCTCCCCATGCTTTCAAAAAGGTGTATAAATGAAGAGGTAACCAGAAATGTGAAGGGGACATCTCTTCTCAGATATAATCATATATTTATATCTACAATTTTTGATTCAACAAAACATCTCTTTTTAGAGATAGCATTATTTGAATTGGATTGTTCTTATTTTTGAATTATCTTTTGACCAAAGCTTTCAAGTTTTGGATCAGTTATCTAGCTGAAGATCAAGAAACCAACTAAAAATAGGGAGTTTGGATCTTGTACAGCACATGATGGAAGGTGACATGTGGTAAAAAGGACATGGAACATCTATTCATCTTACTTAGGTTCATTTTCATGCTTTACATGCTCTATAAGTGCCATTTTTTAGTTGAAGCCATTATGTTCCTTCTTTGCCTTTATAGACACATAGAAGTGGTCAACAGGTTTGTGCTTGGTATAGATAGTTGAAGAGATTTCAATTTAAAATCATTTGGTAGGTGTTATTACACTTATATATATCCATTTCCATAACAATTATTCCAATATTGGTCAACTATGATTTATGAACCATCTCTAACAAGTTGACTTTCTACTCACTGTTTCATATACCCTATAGGTTTTACTCTAATTTCGAAAAGTAAATACAAATTAGTTGGTGATTTTAACTCCATATATATATATTCCATATGCCTTCCATTATTTATTTCATGTTTCAAGGTGTTTTTAAGGGAAAATTAACTTAGATTGTAAGTGAATACACTATGTTGTGTTATAGGTAGTTTTTCACCATTTTCAGGATCTTCATGCTTGATCATGGCTTAAAAGGTTTGTGATAGCTAATTTTTCATGTTTTAAATGTTATATTTATTCCATTTAAATTTCAAACTCATTATCCAAATCAACATTCCATGAGGTTGTAGTTCATTGGATACACAATCAACTCCTAGTTCCTCCTCACTCTCAATCATGACTTGTAAAGGTTATGAAAACATCCATAGAAGTGTGATGAAGGTTTCAGATATATGGTATATCCTATTAAAACATTAAATAGTGAATTTATATTTAAAATGATAAATAAATTCTATGTAAATCATACTTAGTCACATATACAGTCAATTTACCAGAGAAAATACACCACTAGGTGCTCTCATAGAGGTTTTCTAATGTTGAAATTAGGTGTAGAATCTTGCCTCAATATTTTGACATCATCATAAATTTTTTTAATTCCTTTATAATATCATGGATTTTTTCTAAGGTCAAATTCATGATACCACTACTCATAACATTTCACATACTACCTGCATACCATTCAAGATGCACATACAAATATCTCATGATGATGTCATGAAAGCTTTAGTAGTGGTTTCAATCCCTTTAAAGTGTGAGGAGTTAATTTTAAGGTATTAAGATAGGATTAGAACCCATTAAATTCAAATTAAAATTCACACTATCCATTCCATGAACACTCTTTAAGCACATTGTTTGCATGCACTATGAAATAACCACCTACATGTGTTTTAACAGGGAGTTAAAGAGCCTTTTGAATTGATTGGATCATGAGAGGGACATTTTGGAAGTTCTAGTGCCAATTAAGGTTCATGATAGGCATTTTTGAGAGGTTGGATATTAAATGGAAGTGTTGATCACATCCTACCATGAGAGGACAATGTTCAGGGACCTTTTCCCTAAAATAGGAAAATAGAGATCCAAGCCATTTTTCCAAAGTCATAAAACATAGTTGCATTGGTTTCTAAGATCTCCAAGTGCACTTGTATTCAATTTTACACTTATATATATATATATATATATATATATATATATATATATATATATATATATATATATAACTTTGAAAAGTTTAAGTGGAATATGAACAAGGGAAGATAGTTTTTTAGAGGCCTAAAGTTGCCAATTTATGCACTAAATTCCTTAATTAACATCTATAGGTTTTTTAACCTCAAAGGATCCCCATTTCCCAAGGTGGCAATGCCAAGCATTTTTTCATGTTTGAAAAAAAAATATAAAGTGAAAATTCAGATCAAATAACTTAAATATAATTATAAGGAGGTAATATACTATGTTTTAGGTCTAATATTCACCTACAGGTATGCCTAACTCTAAGGTTATGCACCTATAGCCAAGGGTCAAAATCCACATCACTCATTACAAGCACTTAAGCATGGAAACATCAACATTGGTTGATGGAAAATGAATTCCAAAGATATAATAAGATTAAAAAGGAACATGTATCTTAAATTTCAATGGATAATGTCAATAAATAGGCCTTTTGCCTTAAAAAGTCAACTATAGTTAGCTATTACTGACAATGAACAAAGAAGTAGTGATCTTATTGTGAAAATGACATGAACATGAGGAATATTAATCTAAGTAGTTTATAAATGGTATTAGGAGGTATAAATAAGGTTTTTTAATTTCAGGTTATGGTCCAAATATTTTAAAGAACACCTACAAGAGCTCTAAACAAGCAAAACACAGTCAAATGAAGCACTCAATCCTGACTGGGCAAACACTATGAGGGGTACATGAAAGGTCAGAGTGGTGAATAGAGATTAGAAAATATAAATAATTATAATAATTTTTTTATATATTTATGTGAAAATATAAATAAATAATAGAGGAGGGGATCTAATCTAGCATACACAATTCACACCAAAACATTGTGCACAATCCCCCTTTTTGCATAGTATGTCTTGAGTTTTATTGAAGTTAGGGGGTATATTGATAATATAAAGGGATAAAATTAGGTATAGATAATTTTTAACACTTATATAACCATATGAAACATCCAATTTTTTTGAATAAATAGGGGAAGTACCCTCTATTTTGTCTCAAATAGAGAGTACTTCCCCTTGTGCATAAAACCTATAGTTTTGGAAAAAGGAGATAAAAGGATGGGTCGAGAGTTGGGTGAACATTTATATAAGGTGTTTGGAGTTGTATAAAACTTTAAAAAACATTTGGAAACTTTTTAATAATGTATAATCTCAAAAAATGGTCTAAATCATCAAGTATGTAGTCATGCTTATGTAGGCAGGGTTTAGGCATAAAGCCAAGTGGAGAGTCATTTTCACTTCCACCATGAAAGGGGAATTATATTCCATTTTTTAATGTTAATATGGTTATAAAATATTATATATATATATATATATATATATTTTTATGTAGGGGAAACCATGAAAAAATTAATTTTGGACTTTAGGACAACTCATGCCTATTGGAATGGATAAAAGAGCTCAATAGGGTAAATTTGAATGCTCATATCTCCCTTGGCACATTGCATGGAGATATAAGGAGTTTAGGGAGGTTGATATAGGTCCTAATATTTTATTTAGTGTAATTCATTTGAAATTCCAACATCCCATCTTTGTGAATGAAGCTTAAGAGGGTAAAAAAGGCCTAAGCTCATCAAAACCCTTGTTAGTGACTAGTTTGAGAAGATTGAGAAATTAGTGCACCAAAATGGCATGGTTTGCCTATAATTATGATTTTATCTTGTATATAAATATTAAATTCTACTCCACATATTTTTTTACTATACAAAATTGTAAGGATGGGGTACAAAATATGGTTTAATTCACCTTTTTATGTGTTTTGTAGGTTATAGAAGGAGTCTGAAGATGCCAATCACATAAAAGGTAATATCGAGACTTAAGATAACTCATCATTACAATTTATTGACTCATAAAAATTATTATGTTTCTCAACAACATATTCATCTCAACCAGTCAAAATTGGTATAGTGAATATGGTAGTGATAAGGGTGAAAAGCTTCAAGTAAACTACTTTTAAGGTGTGACTGATGCCTTTAATTCCATGGAGGGACTTGAAAAATTTAATCCACTCAATTTTATGATTTTTCATGGAAAATTGAGGCCTTTTTGGAGGCCAAGTGTATAGGGTGTGTGAAAGAAGTGTTATTTTGATTGTAGATGGTGATAGCTCATTTTGGGAGGATTCCAGGTAACCAAGACTACAACCAATGTATGGAGAGGAATTTATGAAACCCCTAACTCTCATTCCAATAATTTTACATATCCATAGTTATTTATGAGGAAATAAATAATCCCAAATGAAGAAGGTAGTTTTTTGAGTCAATAAAAGGAATTTTATGCCACTTTTCATGAATTTTTTGACTTGTGAAGCCACTTGTCTCTTCTGACCTTGCATGGTCTATCTAAAATTATATTCCTATGTAAATGTAACTCATTTTATCATCTTTACAAGTGTCATTGTGACCTTTGTACTTTTCTCTTCTCTTCTCCTTCTCAAGTTCTATAAGAACCAACCATTTGGCCTTTATAAACTATCTCCACTTGAGTATGGTAAAGCCATGTTCATTATCATACCATGGATAAATAAAGACTACTTATTTTTACCTCTTCAATGAATATTCATAGTGTTTTTTACTTGGATGATTGATCTTACTTTAGTGATGACTCATGTTTCCTTAGCATGTTGTCTCATTCTCTCACATATTTTTAGTTAGAAAGATTCTTATTGTAGGTCATGTGAAGTGTTATAGGAAGTGTCAAGGTTGAGAGAGTTATCATATTCAATAGTGTCATTATAGACCTCTTTTTTATTCCTCCTAGCCTAAACATTCACCATAACCTCATAATGAAATATTGATGTGAGAAGATGCATATTGGAGAAGTGTATGTTTGGTTAGTCCCTTGTTCTCATGTGTAACATGTAGTTGGTTGGTAGTCATCAACTATTTTGGTGTATCACCTCCTTTAGGATAGTTTTCTTTCAATTTTTTATCTCCCTTTTCCCTCACAAGCATAGGTGTAGTAGTGGTTTATAAGTGGTACATCAAGGAAGCTATCCCTATCTAGAGATTCACCTCATTCTTAGGCTCACCCACTTCCTAGAGGTATTTCAATTGTGCCACTTGGATGAGGAGATCTGAGACATATCCTCAAAGGGTGAAAATACAAGTGACAATAATAGATTTTGGTGATATTCTCATGGACAGGTTACCATCTAATGTAAAAATTTTCAACAATGTGAATGCATATTTAACTCTTTTAAAATGATTTCTGATTTTGTCATAGGTGATATGATCATAAAAATAATAAATATAAATTGTATAAGTGATTTTTACTTTGGATGCCAACTCAAGCCATGAATTTATGACTGAATTTCATAAAACAAATATGAATTCATAGGAAAACATTGATTTTTCTCCAAATGTGTGAGTTGATCATGTAAATTATCACTAATTATATTCCCCCATTTAATGTGTTGCTCACATTGGTAAATATTATTAATAAACATGCACATCCATTTATGAAATTATTTAATGTATTCATATCCCATTACTCAAGTAAAAAAGAGTGATGATATTTGATAGATCATCGTTAAAAGTGGTATTGTATAATATTTTAGGCAATTTTTATGCTCATTTTCTTGGTGGATGCATCCAAGTTTGAGAAATCATCTTGAGACAATAGTATTAATATTCATCAAAATATTACTGATAAATTACTTCAATAATTGGTACATATTCATCATGCAAAAGAAACCTAAAAATATTGCTAAGGGAAAATCCATCTATTTTTAAAATGTTTAAATTATAAGTACATACAATATTTTTGGTCTCTGGGTCATAGAATCTTGAACATGCAAGAACTAATTTATTACATTATAATGACATGGTAAAACTAGTAGTATTTTCAAGTATGCTTTCAACTATTCTTGGGTGTCAACATTTTTTTTATCACTTCAAATTCTTGTCCATAATTCCTCCATATCAACATGCCCAATTTTAGAGTCATGACTATGTGGGATATCAGTGTGCATAATGAAGATGGGTTCATAATCATGATGTTCAAATTTTAGTTTTGAAAATTTGGTTGTCAGGAGATAGTTTTAGCAAGGATTTTAAGGTTGGAAAATAAAATTTTTGGTAATGTATGTTATAAAAAGGTGTTAAAAGGCTCATAATAAATAAAATAGAGGAGGTAACATTATTAGAGTAGATTTTACTCATGCTTGTTAGGTTTGTCTTATGTGGGGTTTTGTCCCACATTGTCTAGTCTAGCTTGTATTTTGTTTTTCATTGCCTATATAAGCAAGTGCTCTCATTTTAATATTCATGATTTTACATACTTTGTAATACATTTCACATCTCTTATTTATGCTAAAGCATCAATGGATATGGTAATGAGCCATTGGAGATATCTTTGCTGAAGAGTTTTGATTACTCTTTTATGGTATCAAAACCATCTCCAATACCCATTACTCAACCTACATCATTTCATTTATTTTTCCTCATAATGTGATTTGGATCTAAGTTGGTTGGAATCTATTATTGTGCTTTCATTTAGTATTTGGTTGCAGATTTGAAGTTTTGGTTCATTTAGAAGGAGAATGAATGTTTTTTTATAGATCTAGTTTAATGTCATACCATTGAAGTAAAAGGGATCTTTTTCTTGTTTCTTTACTTGTAGCAAGGCATTGAAGCTTTCTTTATCTTTTGAATGGGAAATAGATCCAAACTTGGATTTTTTTTAATTTTTTTTAGCTTGAGAAAGGCTTAAATATGATCTTGGTAAACCACCAGAGTTTGAAATTAATATTCCTTAATTCTATGTTGGAAAGGTTCATATCTAGCATCAAAAGATAGTTTTTAAAGCTTTAGATCTATTATTTTAAGCTTGGCATCTCCTTTTCATTTATTTATGAGTTAGAAACACCAAATATTAGTGTGGTATCTTAATTTTTACCAGATCTTAGGTTTTTTTGTCTACTGGATTAGTTAAATAGATCTTGTTTTTTATCTAGTTTGGAATTTTTTTGCATTCACCTTGATCTAAAATGTGTTCATTATAGGAGGTGATAGTGGTGTGGGCAATGTGGATATATTTATGATCCTTTTGACCTACATTATAAGGCCAAGAATGGAGTTTCATCCTCATGATTTATGTCCAGGGCTACATCCTTATGATCTAGATGTCTTTTTTTAAAGCTACATCCAAATTTGTGAAAGAAGTGTTGGAATTTGGACTAGCATTGGCACGATAGACTGGAGCATCAAATTACATTATTTTTTGGCATAATTTACATGATGCAAATCCAAATATAGGTCTATTTCCACCAAAATTGATCTGTTGGGATTTCTTTTCCACCATGCTAGGATTTATTTGAGAAAAATTAATAGCAGTACCTAACGTTGATGATAAATTACCTTACACAAGCACAAACTATTATTGTTGATCTCAAAAAAGCATCTAAAATTATTGTTAATAGGGTGAATGAACAAATGACTTTTAGGATTCTAAAAGTCCTAATTGAATCTAGTCTATACCTTTTTGACCTATCAACAAGCCATTTAGAAGGAGTTGCTAGTTCAATGCTTGCACCTACTACAAAGTAGTTGACATGTTGTCTATCGTAATGTGCAAAACCTATCCTAAAGGCTATATATGTGAAAGTCATAATTTTAAAATTATTGTCTAATTTTTAGCATATAATAGTTGGCTTGGATTATCTCTAAATCTCTTCATGGATGCATCATCCATGGGATCTCTCTGATGTGGGAGCTTTAGATGATCCTCATATATCTTTGTAAGTATGGCATTTGTAGTCCCTGGGTTCTGATGGATTAGGGAATCATTACTACACAACAAATTTATTGCTACATTGACATTCTTAATTATGGAATCAACTACATATAAAATGTGTTGAAGTATAGAAGGTCTACATGGGAGAAACAAAGAGGAGCACTGAAGTTGGCATTAGAATTTGATTCCATCTCTTTTTTTGTCTCTTTTGTTTTAGGTTTGTTTTCTATATTGTAAAAAGAGACGTGGAGCATTGGAAGGATGTATGGTAATTTGTAAAATACCTAATATCACTTTCTTGGCTATGTTTATCTAGTATTAAGACACCAAAACAATAGTAAACCAAATCTTATTCTCTCTTTACACAATCAAAAATTTCTTTTTTTGTCTTACTAGCTGTATTTTTTGCTTAAAGAGGAAGTCAAACTCACCTACATGCATACTGAGGTAATCATAGGAATAATATTCAAATTTGCTTATTTTTTAATTCCATGGTAAAATTCCAATTCCAATGAGTGATTTCACAAATATGTTATTTTTTTATTTGGCCACAAAAACCAATTTGTATTTTTTTAAATTATTTTAACCCATTTTATGGGAAATTGAAACATTTATAAATTTTGAGCCATAACTTGAATTTGAGTTCCATTTTTTTTCAAAAGTGCATTTTTTAAATTATTTATCTACTAGTGTCATCATATTGTAAAAATTCACTCTTTTATAAAGTGATGCATCATCGAGGGTCTCTTCGCATTGGTTGTGCTACCATAGTGATGATGCATTTTGATGTGTTATAATCAGTTGTAGAGGTATTATTCATTATAAAGTGATGCATAGTGATGATGCATTTTGATGTGTTATAAGCAATTTTAGAGGTATTATTCATTATTTTTCACATACCTTATCTCTTTTATTTATCAAATATTAGAGGATGAGGTTTGGTCTAGCAAGAGGTTAGACCCCCTCACAAGTAACACAAACTTCTTTCTTGCTTCTTCTTGATTGCATTGTTATCATTTGTTGCACTCATGGATGCATTTTTGACTGAGTCTGATGTCTTATTATTAAGTTTACATTGTCACTACCATGGGGTTTCATGTGCTATGGGACCTACATTATACTTCATGTATGCATTATCTCATGGATGCATTTTCAATTGAGTCCAACAGCCTTTTACATGTGCTTTGCACATTGTTATTTTTTTATGTTGATTCTTTTATAGTGTATTTGCATACATTATGGCTCCTTTTTCCATTTGACACACTCTTCTATCATCCCATGACATGAATTAGTACTTTGACACACTAGTAGTTGTGTCATGTCTCATCAAGGCCCCTTTCTTAGTGCCTCACATTCTTATATGGAGACACATTTTTACTCCCTTAGTTTTAGAGCATCTCTCTAGATGGCTTGTTTGATAGGTCGATAGTCTCCTCATTTTGGAGATATTATAGTGAAGCTTAGTGTCTTTCTTATCTCCATTTGGTGTTTCTTATATACAATTTATTATACTTACACTGATTTATAAAGCGTCATGGGGGGTTTGTTAATATAACCTTATCTACATTCATGTATTTGTGTGCTCTAGTTTGAGTACATTTTCACTTCTTAAGTTGTTTGTATTTTCCATCACCATCATAGGTCATTATCTTTGAGAGACTTATCTATATTTTTGACACATTTTTCAATAGTTGACAGATTCTTTATTTAGATCTATTTTGGTGTATATAGTGTCAACTTGTTTGATGTTTGAGTAGTGGATTTGGACCACTCATGCAAACATATTTTCTATCCACTCCATCCATTCAATAGTATTGGGGGGTGTGTGATGTAAATTCTTCTTCTTGGTGTTGATCATTCTTTGCACATGTAATACTCTTTTGTACTTTCATCAACACTGATTATCTTCTTGACTGAAGTTTTTCTAGTGAATCCTAGTTTCAGTTATTTTTATGATTGAGTAGTGGATTCAGATCACTCGTGCAAATTGATTTCCTTCATGGCTTGTGAGTACTTGGAGTGTAGACTTCTTCAACATGATATTTGGTGGGGCATTATATTTCTCTCTTTTGGGGTGGAGTTTTTCCTACACTTCTTCTCTCTTTTCCTCCACTTTATGAGAGTTATATGTATTTTTCACTTTTGAGTGTATTTTATATTTTTCCTTTATACATGGGTATCTTATTCAGGCACTTTATTTGTCAGAACTCATATGAGTATTGTTACTTGATTCCATGGCCTTATTGGTGATTCTTATAGTGACACTAGTGTTGTATCCCCATTAGTGACACCAGTGTGGCAACCCCACCAGTCTTTGTGCTCACTTCACTATTGTGTTAGAGGGCGTTTAGGTTATGTTTCTTTAGGTTCATCATTCTACCTATAACTTTAGAGTGCAGTGTTTGTATTCAGTGATCCTCATATTCAAAAACATTCTTACTTTGACTTGGTGGTTATAGTGGATCGACATCCATATACTCTAACATGATGGATTAGCATCCATAGGGATACATGACTTCACACTGCACCTTTTATTGTTATCCCCTAGTTTTACTTGAGGGGGGGGTGTTAGATTATATTATACTCATGCTTTCTAGGTTTGTCTTATGTGGGGTTTTGTCTCACATTGCCTAGTATAGCTTGTATTTTGTTTTGCCTTTCCTATATAAACAAGTGTTCTCATTGTAATTTTCATGATTTTACATGATTTGTAATACATTTTCATATCTATTTTTTATGCTGAAGCATAAATGGTTGTGGTAATGAGCCATTGGAGAGATCTTGGCTGAATATTTTTGATAACTCTTTCAAACATGTGCCAACTTTACATTCTTCCAATTTCATGTTTTACAATCACAATGAGAATCAAACCCTTACTTTATAGCTTCCACATAAATTTAAAGCATATATAATTATTTTTCAATGCTTGGTCATTTCCATGATATATATTTGGTTTATTTCCTATGTATTATGCATCTCTCATGGTTCATGGGAATCCATAGAATGTAATGAATGATCCTTCATGGACCCAAACATGCATAAATCATCTCTTTATAATAAATGAAATTTATTTATGAATACCCTTAAAACAAAAATAGTGATTTCACCTTTGTTTGGAACAAAAAAAATTATTTACAAATACTTTGTATACAAAAACAACCTTTTTAGTGATTTTGAGAACAAATGGAATGATTAAAATAACACTTCATATACCCATTTACTTATTTTTACTCCCATGGAAACATAAGGAACAAGTGTAATTAGACTTTAAAAACCATATGGAAACATAAGGAATAAGTGTAATTAAACCTTAAAAAACCATTTTATCTTCGTCACACTTCATAAAAACAAAGATAATGCTTATAAAAATTCATGAAAGACTAAAATTCATGTATTGTGGTTTCTTGGAACAAATAGAATAGGCATAAAAACCCTTGTAGACCAAATCATGCATAAGACATTTTTTAGGAACATGTGAAATAAGGGGAACACTTAGATTCTTGTTTTAAAATATCTAGTAGACCTTTTCTCCCTTCTCTCCCTTTTTGGTCCCAACAAAAATAAATGGAACACAATATATAGACCAAAACTCTTTCTTCACTTCTTATAGGAGTAAATAAAACCAAGACCATTTCACCCTTTTTGAGGTTGCCAAGAACTCATAAGTTTTAAGTCCAAGATAAAGTTTTTTTACTAAGTGTAATTAATGAAAATTTATCATTTTGACTTAGTCTATATAATGGAATAAAATTGGGTAAGTTTTGGGAGTTTCAATTTTCATGACAACATGACCCATCCAACCCTTTCATAGAAGGTTGGTCATTTCATTATGCTTTTAAGTGAATTTGAGATTACCTATGTCAACCAAAATCCCATAAAGGGACAAGTCATTGATAAATGGTTAGAATAGTATTGATTATAATCTGGTGATATATTAAACATTGGTTTCCCTAATGAAGTAATATGTTACATAGAGAAACTAGGGATTGCCTATTCCCCTTCATATCCAAACATTATAAACTATTTAGTTGATCATAGTTATCCTGAAGATGTTAAATAATAGTAGAAACATCAACTTCACATAATTTTAGATAAATACACTATTCTTGATGAGTTTCTCCATTTTATATATTTCAACAGCATGTTACTGATATGTTTCAATCAAGAGGAGTAAAAAAAGGTCATTTTTCATTTTCATAATAGTGTTTATGGTAGAAACTATGGTGGCCATGTAATTGTCCTTAAAATACATAGGATGGGATAGTTTTGTCCCACTCTTAAGCATGAAATAATTGAGTATGTAATTAAATGTGATAAGTTCCAACACTTCTCCCATGAGGTTAATATTCCTACTAGGGTATTCTAGCCCAGTGTTACTCCATGGCCCTTCTCCACTTAGGGGCTCAACATAGTAATCTATCTCGCACCTCCTCAGATGGAAATCACTTTATCATCATAGCTACATAATATTTCACTAAGTGGGTATAAACTATGCCCTTAAAAACCATTATTGGATTGGTAATTACCAAGTTCATTCTAAAGCAAATCATTTTAGATTTAGGATCCCATGGGTCATTATCACAGCAATAGGTCCCCTTTAAAAAACCCTGAGGTGAGTGAATTATGCAATAATTTTTTTATATCTATCACATGGACCATTTTTACTAACCATAGATCAAAAACCAAGTTGAGGCCACAAACAAGACCTTAAAGTCAATCTTGATTAAAATTGTCAAAGATAACAAAAGAGATTGGTAACTTCAACTCTATCATACATTTTGGGCCTATAGAATGAGTATTTGAATGCCCAAGAGGGTAACCCCATATTCCCTTATCTTCAAAGATAAATCCATTCTTCCCCTTGAGGTATAAATTTATAATCTTCATGTCTCCCTTCTGGGACTCCTAAATCATAAAGAGTATATAAATGGCTAGTTAGAAGAGTTAGAACCCTTGTATGAGCACTAAATTATGGATGCACAAAATCACATTGATTACATAGACCACATGTGTTGACAATATAATAAAACTATTCATGGATGCCTGATATAATTAAGATACCTTGTCCTAAGACTTGACAGCATAATATATAATAAAAATGGAAAAGGTTGTAAGCCTAGGCCCAATTGGTTATTCCCTTATTTTGTGACTAGGGATTTTAATAATGGAGTTTATCAATTGTGCACTTTAGAGGGTAAGGAGTTTGGTGAGTCTATAAAATATTTACACTTAAAATTTTTCTTTATATATTCATTACATTTCACATTTCCCTCTTTGGATGATAAATATTTTTTTCATTATTGATATGTTATTTTAGATATTGATTATTTTATTTATTGGTTATTTAACTACAATTTCATGTGGTAAAACTTTCAAAATGTAACATATAATTCCATCTTGGATAATTTTCCATATCAAACATTTTCATTTAGAAAATATTCTCAAAATTAGCACATTGGCATAGGTTCATGTCTTAGTTCTTATGAGCATAGTGTATCACATTCCTCTATACTTTATGTAAGATTAGAAAACTCTAGTATAACCTAGTCAAGAAGATTATCCATGATAGAGTCTCTTTTTATGGTTATCTTTAAGAAAATATAATACCATACTCAAACCAAGTTGCCTATTGTGAGATGGGAATATAAAGAGGGTTAGTTTAAAAATTAATGAAAACACATAAAAAATGATTGAATGAGACTAACACCCTAATCTTATCCATTAGGTTTCAGTAAGACTAACTAAAATATGAATCAAATAGAAGACAAAACACAAACATTATATACCTTCCTTGAAATACTTACTTTGCTTGCTGATTTGAAGAGGTATGTGTGCAGATTATAGAACTAGAGGTATTTGATGATGTTGAATCTACATGTGGGAAACATATCCCCTTCTCTACACTTGATTTGGCTTAAGAATTGTGAAGCTAATTAGGTATTTTGGTAGAGTAAGTTTAGGTTAATTTTTTTCTATAATGGATAGGGGGCCTTCAATTTATAGACTTGTTGAATCAGTGGGGAATATCCATCTTGATATCCAAATGGAGGGCTAGGAATGAGTCCTCACCTTCATCAATGTTGAAGGTTGGAAGTGTAAGAGGTTTTATTAAGGAAATTTGGACTGTGGAAGAGATTTATAAGAAAAGTGAAATCATGACACCTTTTACAGTATGTAAGAGGGTGTAAAAAGGAGGAATGTGGAAGAGATTTGGAAGAAAAGTGCAATCATGACCCCTTTTGGATCATGTAAGAGGGCGTAAGAAAGATGAGTGTGTAAAAGATTATTTCCATTCCTCTCCTTTCTAATTGGCATTCCTATGTGATGTCACCAAAATGAGGTGATATTACCTTTTTAATTTTATATAAATATGGATAATTCAAAAGCTATTGAAAATCACATTAGGGGTAGATTAGGTTAATTAACAATTAGAAGAAAAGTGATTTTGATGGGGTTGAAAGTGTTAATATAAGATATAATTAATTGAATACAAGGGGATAATTAACAGAAGACTAAGTAGAATCAACATGAAATGTCTAATTTTAAGTGTCTACATTTTGCCCCTATTTTAAAAGGTTTTATGATACACAAGGCAAAGTAACATATTTTCAAATAATGAAAAAGTCAAAAATGATAGATGAAAAATTAGATGAATAAATAATTAGTGACCCATAATTCCCCCTCAAAGGAGTGGCTAAAAGATAAATTTTGATGGACAGGCCCTTGAAAAGAATAAAATAGACAATAAAAATGAAATGAACATGTGGATGAGATGAATCCAGGTGAGATAATGCTTACACGCTTTGATTTATAGTGTGAATAGAGTATAAAAATGATTAAAAAAATGGTTGGCCCTAAAGAGGGGAAATTGGGAAGGATGCATCCCAAGATAAGTGGCACAGTTTAACATATCCCAAATAGTGTGAAAGTTATGGTCTTAGGGAAATAATATATACCTAAACAAGTTGCAGACTTTGATTTTCCCCAAAGAGGATGAAATTTAAGATCTTAGAATTAGAATAGAGATGAATTTATTGAATTCCCCAAAGATGGGAGAATTTATTGACTAATGATTTTCCCCAGCATGGTGGATTTGATCATTGATTTAATGATTTTCCCCAAAAGGGAAGTTTTGATTGTTGATTAAATGATTTTCTCTAGTAGGATAGATTTGATCATTGATTAAATGATTTTCCCTAGCAAGGCATATTTGATCATTGATATTTCTAATTGATATAATTAATTAATAAAAAGCATAAATCAAGGATTGGATCTGTTAGATAAATTAAAGGTGAGATAATGACAAAAACGTAAGTGTGATTGTATAATGACTTTTTTAAGATTGAAGAATCCACAAAAACTAGGCACATGAGAATGCTCAAAGGTAATTAAATATATTATTGGAAGATGACAATGATGGTTAAATAACAATGATAAACTAAAGGCCTAGATGACCCCAAAAACTAAACATAACTAAGCACTACCTATATAGTCTAAATGGACCTCAAGACAATGTAGCTCTCCCTAGAAGTAGAAGAAAATGGAATGAGTAAAATATGTGAAAATAGATGAATATGAATGATAATAATGGTGTCTAATGTGACCTTATATGTGTCATATAACTAAGAAATACCTATATAGTCCAAAATGGACCTCAAGCCAATGTAGTTCTCCTAGAAATGGGAGAATATATGATGAGAAATTATAAATGAAGAAATGTTGAATAGATAAGGAATAATGGTGATAAGGTTTGATTGATTTTGATGGATATGTCATGATGTAAAATGATTATGAATTTTTATATACACTCATTTTTAGATGTATCATGAGTATCATATAAATTAGTCATGTTGTTCAGTTGATTATGTTTAGATTGGTAGATAAGGATAATTTTATTGTGACATCATGTCTTAGACCTTTGGTACTTTATTTTTGAAGTAACACATGATGTTATACACCATGATATGAAAAACCATGACGACTTGGTCATAATATGCATAAGTACCAACCCCTAATCCAATATATAATTAACAACAATGCACCAATGATAAAAATCATGATGGCAGTATTGATGTATGCCAACGAATGGAATCAAGTACAAGAGCATGATAAGGAGCACCATGATTATGACCCTATTATCGTAATTGATTAATTCAAGGTGATAATATAAAAATAAAACAAACAAATAATTAAACACAAATAAATAAATAAAAATTAATAAAAAAGATCTGTCATGAATCAAGTTAAAATCTACATGTTAAACTCAATGATACCAATAATTGGATGGTTTCCACAAGCAAGGATACATGCAAGGGAACATAATGGGGATAATATATCCTAAAATAAGTTGTAGGATTTACCTACCCCAAATAGAGTGGAAGTTATGAGCTTGGATTTGATTGATCTAATTTGACCCAAATAGGGTAGATTTGGGTAAGATACTTCCCAATAATGTTTTAGGACTGAAATGATTGGATTGAGGATTATTGAATAGATTTAATATAAGATGAATGTTTTTAAATTTATTTATGGATTTATATATCTCTTGTATATTTTTATGCCATTTTAAATGTTTAAAATTTTGTGGCCTTATATTCCTCATGGAGATTTTAAGCCCCCCCTTTTTTTAGGACTTTTGTAATTTTCAAATGTTTAGGATTTTTGGAATAATATATTCACAAGAATATTTGTCAAGTAGGATTAAAAAGATAACCATATAAAAAAGGAAAAAGGAACCATGGGTAGGGGTTTAAATGGTCAACTCACAAAATAGTGAGTGTGGTTTAAATTGCCCATAAAATGATGATAGTATGGCTTAAATGCTTGTAAAATAATGAGATCAGGGATTACATTACTCACAAAAAAATGAAATCATGACTTAAATTACTAAAAAAATGGTGATAATGGGGATTAAATTTATCACAAAATGGTGAGCGTAGAGGATTAAATCATAAAATGATGAGAACATGAAATAAGGGTGGTTTATCTAACCTTATAAATTAAGCATTTCCTACATAGTCTAAATGAACCTCAAGCCATTTTAGTTCCATGAGAATGGGAGATAATAATGAATTAAAGACAAATGGATAATTTTGGATAATAATGGATGATAATGAGGGAAAAGACTAGGATTCTCCAAGGACCATATCACATGAGAACCAAATGTGTCAAGTCATTAAAGTGTCATGTGGGTAGTATGCTAAAATGTTTCTCAAATAGGTATTAATATACCTTATACTTATATAACAAGGTTAGGATAGGAATAATGGTGATAAAAATAATATGGGTTAGGATAAATAATATTGAGTGGCCAAAAGTCAAGGTACTTTTAAATAAAAAATTATTTATGCATGACACCATAAACCTAGTTTTCATCATGGTACTTAACCAAGGCACCACAAGCATGGTTTTCACCATTGGATGAATTATTTATCATTCCATTTTATTTTTTATTATTTTTAATCAATTTTTTAGTTTATAACATCTTAAATAAATGGAGAATTACAATATGTGTAACTCAAAATCTTTGTTATTTAACCAATACCTTCTTGGAATAACTTCTCTATTAGGATGTCATTGTGGATGTCAATTACATTGATACTATAATTATCATCATTGGTTGATTATAATTCCACCAAACCTTTAGACAAGATGTCTTCACAGTCCCTAAAAAAAGGAGTGCTACTAGAAAGGGTAAATAAGGATAGGTAATGGATAAATTATCTGATTTGGTAATGTAATATATGAGTTGAATGAATAATAGTATCATAATGGAATGTATAATTATTGTGGGATAAATGAATATTGGGATTTTTAGTCACATACATTATTTTTGATTCTAGATTTAACATGATTTTGGTTTTGGTAGGGTCAAATACCCCTAGAAATTCTCTCAATAAAGCCATGAGATTTTTCTATTATTTAGGCCTGAGAGATGTTGTAATTTGAATATGATATGGATCATTGGTTTTGTTGATATTGACTTCAATAATTTACTCATCAAGTAATGAGGAACTGATTGGCTCAACTATTGCCATCTTGAATATGTTCTCACTAAAAAAATCCTCTTTATTTTGATTTTCTCCTTGCACAACAAACAAGGTTTAACTTAGGGACATTGAATTTTGATTTTGATTATCAACTAGCACTACAAATAAGGTTTCACTATAAGATGTTGAGTTTAGAATTTTATTGTCTCCTAGCACCTCAAACAAGGTTTCACTAGGAGATTTTTATTCTACCTATATTCTATCTTGGATCCCCATTAATTCCACCCCTGAGATGTTACCATGGAAGAAATGTAGTAATGTGTGATTCTATTAGTCTTGATTGATGGTTGTAGGAGGTGGTATGTCAATATGATGGCTAGGGAAATTATTTTGAAAATAATGTTAGAAGTAGATACTAAGAGGGGGCTGAATTAGTATACAAAAATTCACATTTAATTCCAAAACCATTCCATCATTCATAAAATTGATCTAGTAACATAAAAATTAAAGAACAAACATCTAAAGCATGAACAAGAACATACATCACATCAACACAACATCTACATGGGAAACCCTCTTAGGGGATAAAACCCACTAAACCCTACAAGATGGAATACAATCATATAATGACAAGATCCAATTTATACTAGTTGAAATTAATCAAGGAACTGACATCCCTTATTTTATTGAGATTGCAATCCCACAAGGAGCTACTACACCTATCTAGTTGAGTTGCCACAATAACTAGACCTTTTATAAAGTTTCACATTGTAAGGAGGTTATAACCCCCTAGATGTTGAGCTAAAAAAAAACCTATTAATACATCTACCTTTGAAATGATGTCTTGAATACCTGATGATGAACCTATGATTATCACTCTTCACCTTCAATCATACTCAATCTATAAGAACACTATTCTACCAATAGAATTATGACCTACAGGTCATACAAAAAATCATCAATATATTATACTCTTCAACATATCCATTGGGCACACACATCCTTCATATTTCATTCACACCCCATAAACATTCTCTCAAATATCCTCTTGAGCAAACTCGTTCATTTTTACCTCTTCTCGGCTTATTAGGTCCAATGACCTATGGGATCACCTTCATCACCTTGATCAGACAAGCATGCATGATCCTCTTCACTCTTTTTTTGTCCTTAATGACTTGTACATTATCTTTCAAAGGTTATCTCCTTCACTTGGCTCCACCTTTACACACCACTTACAAGTCTCTCTCTAAGTCTAGAAACTAACACATTTGGTTTCACTACTTATAGAGATATCATGATTATCAACATCTTGGTCAGCCATTAGGCATGACTTAACCCTTAAGGAATCTATCATATAAATAAACATCTCAATTAAATATTCAAAGTTTGGATATAACATCTATGGGTCACCCTCAAGCAGCTACAGCTTTCAATTAGGCCCTTGTAACTCTTATAGGTCTCATGGAGACCTATTCACCCATTTATCACTTCATAAAGTAAAAAAAGAACATAGGACCACTTCCAAATGTATGGACCCATTAAATATGATCTATAATTTCCCCTTAATTTCTAATAACCAACATAGTACCCTTCTACTAAAGCACAATTTGCTCAAACAACATTATGTGCACACAGTCACCATGAATGAAAACATATTCTACTTATAAACATTTATTCATACTACATATGATTGGTAAAACCTTCATAATACACATATATCATCTTCATGGAGTATAAAAGACTCAAAAATATCTAAGTCAACATGAGACATCAAAAAACCATAAGAAGAAGCTCAAATATCCTTTGTGGGTCACTTGTAAAACATAGGCAAACACATAGTCAACTTTGGACCATCATAATTTTGATTACACACATATTTAGATCTAAATTTATATTTAAAAATGTGCCTTGGATTTATCTATAGATTCATTTTTTACACCATGAGCAAATTTTACATAGCTCGAAGGACATGGCCAAAATATAGAGCACTAGTTTTTTCTTTGTTAAATTCAAATATTTGAATTCAAACAGTCACAATTAAACCTCAGACACTATGTTCACATCTTGTGTCCTCACATATTTATATTTATAATGAAACATTTATCTTATTATATGTTTAACACATATTTCACCAATGATCCTATGTTAAAATTTGAACAGTCGACCTCATCTCATGTAATCTAGAAATTTTGACTCAACGCACATTGTCGATCTCTATGGATCAATCAGGTATTTATCATGCAACACACATAATTTAATAAATATATATGAACACCCAATTTCCATTAAACATTTATCATTTAAATTTGGTTATATTTAAACCTCAAACACTTGTCTTCATCTCATTTCTTTTTGACATATTGGAATGAACACGCTCTATTGATCCTTTTGTAAGGAGCTCAATCTTTACTCAATTTAAGCATCAAACATTTTGACCCATTTAACATATTTAACATAATTGATATATTTTTATGATCTCATTTTCAATTTTTTATCTCCATTTTTTCATAAACTTTAACTCTTTCAAAATCAACTATGTATGGGGACCATTACTTATCTACCTAGAAGGCCAACTTTGGATCATCATATCTTTTACCTTTCTCACTTGCATGATCTAAAATTTGGACCATATGATCTCCACACATAGGATAATCCAAACATGTGTCAAAATAATCCTAAAATCTTCTCATGTATGAGATATAACACCATTAATATACTCACTTAGATTTTTCTTCCACGGAGCCAACTATGTCAAGAACTTCCTTGAAAGGCCAACTTTGGACATTCATAACTTTCGATGTTCTTCATTGCATAAGCTAAAAATTAGCGTAAATAAACTAGGGAAAAAAATGAACAAAACATTATGAAAATTTTATCCTTTCACCTTCACATGTACAAAATATAACAACATCAAAATGCCTACTCAACTTTTCTTTCCACATTGCAAAATTGGCTAAGTATGGGAAAACACTGTCAAACTACTTGGGATCCTAACTTTGCACTTGCATATATTTTATCACGCTTAGTATAATGACCTGATATTTAACACATATAAACTAGGTCAAATTTTGATCAAAACCTTATTACCAACTCCCCTTGAATCATCCACAAGTGGTAATTATAATGTCATCAAATTGTCTATGTAGATTTTCTGCCACTAGACCCAAAATGTCTAGATGAAGACAATGATCAGCCAGATGAAAACCACTCATGTAAACAAGTACTAAAATATTATAAAACATATTAGTGACTTATTTAAAATATTAAAATTATCGTATTCATCCCTAATCAACCTTAACCATGCAAACTCTGAAGATCAACCAAGCCTTCTTCAAGCATACTAGGACAAGCACATTGCACACTTCGTCATTGTCAATTAGAATATAAAGAAACTTCATCCACTCACCTAGAAACCTCCATTAAATCACTATGACATAATTTAAAAATCTTAAAAAATATCACCCTTTGTCATTGATGTCAACACCCATCAGATAATAGTATATAATTCATCTTCCTTCTCTCTCTTTAAGCACTCTCACAACATGAACTTTCTCCCCCTTTGACACAATGACAAAGTGGGCACCATATAATCTTGAGGACCTAAAAATACAATTAAAAATAGATGAATATCTTATAAATATGATACAAACTCCCCCTTACCTTGATCCAACCTCTTCTTATCTTGATAATTTCCTCTTATTCCATGCCAACACTCTCTTCAACTAAGCACTACAACTAATGAAGATAGAAAACACAAAAGTAATAAAAATTGATTGAACTCACCAAAAAACATTTAAGAGGGACTCCATGTAATATATTTAAGCCATTTTAGCTTTTGATCATCTTCAAATATTCATACACCATGAAGGACCACCTCATAAGGTCATTAGCCGTCTCTCTCAAACCACCTTAAGGACCATCAAAAAAACTTTATTCCACTCATAAAATATAAAAACATGTTCAAAAACAACTTGATAACTCTCCTTGAAACACACATACCTTTTTATTTTGGATAAACTAAACAAAAGGCACTCATCTTCTCACTAGGCCTATCTAGTCTTCTTGTAACCCTACCTAAAATTTGTAGATCCCACAAATTTCAGTAGATGCACCTTCAAAAATTGAAACTTCATATCTAGATAATTCTCATATTCCCCCTCAATCACACCAATACCATCACTTAGGTCATCCTCTAGAACATACTTCATTCACAAACCTACTAGCCAATTAAGCTTCCATATTGACAAAAACATGAATAACTTGAAATTCACAAACCTTCAAATCTCTATGAAGCTTTATTTGATAACCCATTTATCCCATTAAATATATTAATAAGTCTTAGACCTCAAATCATAAGGCAAACCATTTTTTATAGAATATCCCAAAACCCTAAAATCTCAAAACATAGAGTAAACAAACCTCTTTATGGTCAACACTCTTCTATAAAACTTATTACACACCTAAATATAACCACCAAAAACTTTTGGACCAAAAATTGAGCATCCATACCTTTTGGAACATTAAATTCCTATAACCCATTTTAGGCCTATTTTCCCTTAAGCATAAAATGGGAAACATGAGAGAAAAAAAAAACTCCAATTTGACTTCAACAAACCTTTAGACCATAAAAATCTAATTTCTTAACTGATTAGTGAACTTCAAGGGCTAAACCACATTGTTCTCATTGACTTTCATGTCAACAAGAGAAGTAACTTTGGACTCTTCATTAAAACCTAATCTAGATCTATCACTAGTAGAATTTTGACTATTTATAAGATTATCCAGATCATTGGAACTCTTCTTAAACTTGACAAATGATTTCACCCTACTTGAAAACTTCTCTAACTCATCTTTTAAAGACTCATTTTTTAGAAACATACCTTGAACATTCATCTTCTTGAGATTGTAGACTTGTAGATAATATTTCCAATGGACAACTAAGATGTTTGACCATATCTTCATGCTCCTTGGTATCTTCATTAAATCCTGCTTCATACACACTGAATTGATCCTCATAGTCTTGGAGTTTAGATTTCATTTTCTTATTGATCTTCTTCTCAATCTTCAATTCTTCAAGATCATTCATCAATTAATCTCACATTACACTTCATCTAAATCATTCCAAGTAGACTCCTTTTGATTTGAACAACTTCTTTCCTCAACCATGAATAAGGTTTCATCTTCATCAAGACCATCATCTTCATGATCATACTCTGAGTCACTGTCTTCATTCTCATTTGATGAGTTGTAATATTCTTTGTTGTAGAGACTCTTCTTGTTCTTGAAGAAATTATTGTTGTTATACTTTCTAAATTTTTTCTTCCTATATGTATTCTTGTCTTCATCATGACCTTTACTAGGATCTTCATCATCATTATTATCAAGATTATCAGTTCACTTACAAGAAAAAATTCCTATCTCTCCATAGTTGAAACATTTGAAGGGTGGTTTACCATTATACTTCCCTAAGCCTGTGTTCAATTTATTAGTAATCAAATGAATTAATTCATCCTCATAAATGTTAGATATGTCATCTTATTTGGGTTTATTACCTTGTAACTTCTTCTTAGACTTCATCTCTATCTTGAATATGACTTTTTCATACTCATCTTTCAGGGAAACAAGATCAATCTTTATTTGAATGTATTCATATCTTTTAGCTCTCATGCTTGAACATGCAACCTCTAAATAAATTTTAAGAACTTGGATAGTCTCCTTATCCCTCCTAAATTCTTTAACCATGTCATCCTTCATTCTACATGCTTTCTCTTTAATATGACTAATCTTTTCTTCAAGAATTTTTACCATTGATCTCAATTCAATATTTTCCTTCTTCAACTTCTTCGCCATCTTGTGCTACTTAGGATCTCCTTCAAGGTGTTAAGATTCCTCCAAATGACCTGATTTGATACCAATTATTGGAATTAGCTATTGAGAGGGGGAGGGGGTGAATTAGTATACAATAATTCACATTCAATTCTAAAACCATTCCATCATTCATCAACTTGATCTTGCAACATAAACATTAAAGCACATACATCTAAAACATGAATAAGAGCACACATCACATCAACACATCTATGTGGGAAACCATTTTGGGGGATAAAACCTAATGAACCATATAAGATGGATTATATTTCTATAATGACAAGGTATAATTTAGACCAGTTGTAACTGGTCAAGGAACTACCATCCCTTATTTTAGTGAGACTACAACCCACAAGGAGCTACTACACCTATCTAGCTGAGATACCACAAAAACAAGACTTTTTAACAAGTTTCACCTTGTAATAAGGTTGAAAACCCTAGATTTTGAGCTACCAAAATAACACCTATGAACACAACCACCTTTGAACTGATGTCTTCAACACATGATGATGGACCTTTGATTATTACTCTTCACCTTTGCCCATACTCAATCTATAATAACCTTCAGGTCATACAAATATTCCTCAATTTTTTATACTCTTCAACACATCCATTGGGCACACACAACCTTCACCTTGCCTTTAATCACCATAAACACTCTCTCAAATAGCCTCTTGAGAAAACTCACTCATTTTGCCTCTTCTAGGCTTATTAGGTCCAATGACCTATGTGATCACCTTAATCACCTTAATCAGACAAGCATGTCTGATCCTATTCACTATCTACTAGTCCTTACTAACCTATACCTTTTATTTTAAAGGTTATCTCCTTCACTTGGCTCTACCTCTACACTCCACTTAGAAGTCTCTCTCTAAGTCTAGAAACCAACACATTTGGTTTCACCATATATAGATTTATCATGATTATCAATATCTTAGTTATCCATTAGGCATGTCTTAAGCCTTAAATCATATATCTTAAAAATACACAACTCAATATAATCTTTATATGTTGGTTATATCATCTATGGGTCAACCTTAAGCAACACACCTTTCAATTAGGCCCTTGTAGCTCTTATAGGTCTCATGGAGACCTATTCACCCATTTAACACTTCATCAAATAAAAAAAGAATAAATGAACACTTAAAAATTCATGTAACCATTAAATATTATCTATATTTCCCCCTTAAGTGACAAAAACTAACATAGTACCCTTATGCTTAAGCATAATTTGCTTAAACAACATTTTGTGCACACAGTCACCATGAACAAAAACATAATCTAATTATAAAACTTTTTTCATACTAAATATGATTGGTAAAAACTTTTATAATTAAAAAAAATCATCCTCATGGATTATAAAACACTCTAAAATATCTAAGTCAATTTGAGACATCAAAAAACCATTAGAATGAGCTCAAATATCCTTATCAAGTCACTTGCAGAACATAAGTAAACACATAGTCAAATTTGGACCATCATAAATTTTATTATACATAATTTTAGATCCTCAAATTTATATTTATAGATTAACCTTGTATTCCTATACAAATTATATTTTTACACCATGAGAAAATTCTATATAGATCGAAAGATATGGCCAAAATATAGAGCACTAGTTTTTCCTTTATTAAATTCAAATATTTGAACTCAAATGGTCACAGTTAAACCTCAAACACTATGCTTGCATCTCATGTCCTTACATATTCAGATTGATGATTAAACATAAATATTAATTTATATTTAATTCATATTCACTAATTTTCAAACATTAAACTTTGAGCAATTGACCTCATTTCATGCAATCTAGCACTTTGACTCAATGCACATTGTCAATCTCTATGGATCAGTTAGGTCTTTATCATGTAATGCACATCATTTGATCAATATATTAAAAAAAACTATTTTAATTAGATACTTATATTTTACCTTCTATCATCATTAAACCTCTCACACTTGTCTTCATCTCATTGTTTCCTAACATCTTGGAATGAACATGCTCCATTGATCCTTTTGTAGGAGCTCAATATTTACTTAGTTTAATCATTAAAATTTTTTACCCATTTGACTTATTGCACACCATTGATATATATGTGTGATATCCCATACACCATTATATATCCATTTGGTTCTAAACTTTAACTCTTATAAAATTGACTAAATATGGGGACCATTGATTATCTTCCTATAAGGCCAACTTTAAACCATCGTATATTTTACCTTGCTCACTTGCATGATCTAAAATTTGGACCATATGATATATTAACATAGGAGAATCCAAAAATGTGTCAAAATAATCATAAAAAATTTTCACATGTGAGATATAACACCATTAACATGCTCACACATATTTTTCTACCACAGAGCCAACTATGTCAAGAACTTGCCTGAAAGGCCAACTTTGCACATGTATAACTTTTGATGTGCTTCATCACATGATTTGAAAATTAGTGAAAATAAACTAGGAAAAAAACTTAACAAAACCATATTAATATTTTATCCTTGAATATTCACACATGAAAAATATAACAACATCAAAATGTCTACTTAGCTTTTCTTTCTACATTACAAATTTGGCTAATTATGGGAAAACATTGTCAAACTACCTAGAGCCCAAATTTGTAGTTGCATATATTTTATCACACTTAGTCATATGAAATAAAATTTATTGAATATAAACTAATTAAAAACATTATAAAAACCATATGACTAACTCCCCTTGACTCATCCACATGTGGTAATTATTACATCATCAAACTTCCTACTCAGATTTTCTGCTACTAAACCCAAAATGTCTAAATGAAGACAATGATCAACCAGGTGAAAACCACTCATGAAAACAAGTAATAAGAGATTATAAAAAATATTATGGACTTATTTAAAATCCTAAAATCATGATATTCATACCTAATCAATCTTAACCATGAAAAATTTGAAGATCAACTAAGCCTTCTTCAAGCATACTAGGACAAACACATTTCACACTTTGTCATTGTCACTTAGAATATCAAGGAAATTCATCAAATAAATTGGACACCTCTATGAAATCACCATGAAATCATTGAAAAATCTTCAAAAAATAATTGGTAATATAAATGAAATCCTCATAAAGGTTACTATGAAAATGTGTTGATGTCGAGGTAAACTTCATCAAAAATTGTGGAAGGATCATTGATGTCTTCAAAATAATATGCCAGAAGTGTGTAGTTGATGTCAAGACATACACTAAGATATGTTAATTTTTAGGTTGATTATGACTCAAGTGGATCTATCAAAAGTGTATATTTAATGTCATAGTATCCATTAAAATATTTTGCTTATGAAACTAATTCTGACTCAAAGGGATCAGGATCTGATGTTGATACTATTGCTGATTATAATTTTTATGTTAAATTGTAGTCATATAAAATGATAAAATTGGTAAATTGAGTGTATTTTGTGACACCCAACCCATAGGTCCCTCTTTCTTTCTCTCATGACCCTCATAGGCATCTTTTCATTGATTCCTAGTCATCTGTAGCCTTCCAAACTTAATCCTAGCTCAATCAGACTACTCTTTCCATGACTAATCCATCCCCCCAGGCCCCATTAGCTTAGGACAATAGTGCCATACTTGGACTATAGCATTGGTACCACTCTTATCCACTTTCAGTGCTCTTGTTCAAGTGAAATTTTGGCCCCAATAGTTAGTTTATTCTGATTCCCCATCCTTTTCCTTACTAGCCTAATGTAAGCACATTCAACCCATGACCAATAGATCCTTTTAAAATCCCATTCAAAGATCATTTGGAAAGGGGTTGGTAAATATCACTAAGCAAGCAAGAATACAAGCAAGACTACTCAAGCAATACTCCCTATTCTCTATATATAACCAGCCAATACACTTACAAACTTATCCAAATGCTTACACTAGTCCCTAGCCATCTAAAAAAAATCTAGTTTAGCATTTTGTATATTAATAAACATTATTTCATAAAGCACATCAAGTGGGAGAATTACATATGGATTGATCCCTCTTTAAAGTATTGGTATATAGGTAGCGTGCCCACACAAGGGGTGTGGATATAGATTCAATGAATATTACACACACTAACCCCTCTCTTTATTTAAATTGGTCAAATTACAATGGAGTATAGTGTTTGAAGAGAAAACCTACTCTACAAGGAGCTCTAAAAATTTCAGCTATTGAAACTTCATAGATAGGGTCACACAGGCATAGCAAATAAAACCCAACAAGTTTAAAACTCTTGGACAATAGTGGTAGAGGTGGAATACAACATTGGTACCACTCCTATCCACTTTTGGTGCTCTTATCTAATCATAAAATGAAGATCATATCCTAGTTTGTGATAGTGTCCTAGTGCAACATAGTGAATCTCAGACCCTATCTCAGTCGTATCAATCAGTTTTTAGCCAAGTCTTATTTTTTCCCTCTTATTACTATTTTTAAAAAGGTCAAAATTGTAATTTAATTTATAAAAATCATTAGTTTAATTATTGAATATTTATTTACTAATTTTACTACTAAGACCCTTTAACTAAATTAGGAATAATACACCAATAATCCTAAAATTGTTAAATCATTTGTTGAACCTAGCTTACTCCGTTTGTGCATAAAAACCCTAGAAAACCTATGGTAATTTTCTTAATAATTTTTCTCATATTTTTCTAAATTTTTACCTGCATAATAAAATATAAAATAACATTAAATTTTAAAATATCATAGTAGTTTTAATTTTTAATAAATCCTAGTTGTCCATACCAGGTCCCAATATTTTTCCAGTAATTTTTCAATAATTTTTTGATTTTTTACTAGCATATTAAAATCAAAAATTCACTTCAAATTTTAAAATTCAATAGTAATTTTTCAAAAACATTTATTTTTCAAAACCTTAGTTTCATACACTAGGTCCTATTAAATCACACATTTTTCAATAATTTTTTGATTTTTTACTTACATGTCTAATTTAGAAATTCACTTTAAATTTCAAATTTTCATAGTAAATCTAAAAATAATAATATTTCAAACCTTAGTTTCATATATTAGGTCACATTGCTTCTTGAGGTCTCACCTTACATATTTCCGAGTTTCATATCCTTTTTATGCATATTCCAATTCCTTGTTTAGCTTATATCCATTTAATATTTTATACTATTATCCAAGTTATTTTCCTTATGCCACCTAGTTTCCTTGAAACTCTTCCTTTGATATGAAGTGCAAGACTTAGTGGCAATCCTCTTGGATTCACCTAGATTCTTGTAACTTGACCATATATCATGGATAAATAACCAAGTTTCTTGTTATAGATTCTACACATCTAAATTACACCAATTTCAATGAGGATAATTTTTAAAAACAATAGTATGAGAATAAAAATGATGATACAAACATAGATGTTCATGATCCACTAAATTAGACTCTTGATCAACTTCCACCAATTATTAATAATGAAGATGTCCTCAAAAAGATTTAATCATATAAAGTTTTTGAGAAAGACTTCGGGACCAACCCTGAGATCTTACTCTTATTTTATAATATATTATGGAAATAAGAAAGGCTAAACAAGTTTAGTCTTCCATTCCTTTAGAGCAACCAGTTACAAATGACACTACGGGGGCAACTATGTCTCAATAACCCCCTATAGCATCCCAACCTACCTTTATGCCACTAGTTACAACTAGTACATCTTTGTCTCCTAATATGGTAGCCCTTGTGCAAGAGATAAAATATCTTCAATCCAAGGCGTTACATCTTAAGTAAGGTGTGTCTAAACCTACATAAGATTTGGATTCTTTTATTCTACTGCATACACCATTGGCACATCACATTACTTTTACACCCTTGTCACAAGGTTTTGTTCAACCCAAGCTTACTTTATATGATGGCAAGGGTGATCCAGAGACACATTTGAGAGATTTTCAAGTAGCATGATTGGAATATGTACCAAATGGCTGGCTACTTTCCAAGCTATTTCCATGGAACCTAAAGAATTATGTTTTACAATGGTTCTACAGTTTGCCAAATTAATTTTTTAATACATTCAATCCTTTAGCCAACATGTTCCTAGCTCATTTCAACATTAACATTGGTGATAAGGTTTCATATGCCCAAGTTGCAATATAGAAATAAAGGTTAAATGAATATCTCATATATTATGTTCTTTGATATAAGAATATCTTGGTTAAGATGACTAGCCCAATGGTTGATCAAGATTTACAAGATCTTTTCAAATAGAGTCTTCTACTAGCTTTACATGAATCAATGATGTTCAAAATATGCTCTTCTTTCATTGAATTGTGTCACATACTAAAAGAAAGAGAATTCAAAATAATTTTAGTGAAAACAAAATCAAGTACACAAGTATCTCAAAAATAAAAAACAAGAGTAACAACAAAGTCTCATACAAAGTCAAGGTCAATGATAGAAAGAGTCATAATCAACCAATAGTTAATGTGGCTTTTAAGCCCCTTCAATGAGTGATTTTTTTAGCACCTCCTTGGTGAACCTTTACCCATCTACGAGTTTCTATAGCTAGATTTTTATAGTAGCAATTGGAATGTAACATCAGATCTCTCCCTCCTATTCAGGAATTTGACCCAACAAAGCCTCTTCCATGGGGATATGATCATCATGCATTTTGTGAGTTTCATAGGACACCAGGACATACAAAAAAAAGATGTATTAGTTTGAGACACAAAATACAATATTTGATAGATGGTAATCATATTTATCTTGACACTTCAGCTGAGCTTCCTCAGGCAAAGCAAACACAAGATAAAACTTTAAAAATATTCTCAAATCTCTTTCCATAGAATTATAAACAAGATTTAGGGGCCACTTTAGAGGTTCACCATGCATATCATGCACATCCACCACCAGATACATACATGACACCTTCAGTTGAGACACATCCTTTCAGTAACATGACTAGTGTATAAAATTCTAAAGTTCTAGCTAGACCTTCCATTTCTTTCTCAAAGTAGGAGATCATTGAGGATGATTCAGATTATCATGCACTCTTTATCAGATCTTACATTCATAATCATCCTATTCATATTGTTCTCATAGATAATGGATCCAACATGAACATGTGCAATTTGACATTATTATAGCATTTAGGATATTCAAATTAGGATATTACCTTGATGGACATAGTTATAAATAGATTTAGTGGACATATACAGAGTTTAGTGGGTGAGATTTTACTTCCTCTATAGGTTGGTCCAACACATGTAACCATGCCATTCACTATTATTCCTAGTGTAGGAGTTTTTGATATGTTACTTGGTCAACCATGAATTAAGAAACTTTGAGTATTAATTTCTAAAGTTCATAGATGTTTGAAATTCATTCATGTTAATTATGTTATTATAGTTGGTGGAGTTCCATATGAGTTACCACTCCCCACTTTAGATTCATCTCCTATTTCATAGTCACTAGTTTCAATTTTGCCACCAGTTTTAGTTCTTCCTCTATTTAAATTGTAGACATAGTTGAGTCCTCTACCACTAGAACAAAGAGTTATTACACCTCCATAGAGACCTTTTATATAGTATCCATAGATTTAGGACTTTAGACAACTTCTAGCTACAATTTTTGCACCCAAGGTAGTATCATTGAGATCTCATACATATACACATAGATCACATGTTTAAACATATTATCCTACTTACATATGGGTCCCTAAGAGCCCTACAATTTAATCCAATTCTTAGAGTTATAGGGGGGATCCATAGTAAATTTTTACTTCAAAGATTTTAGATCATTTACAACATACATAACTTTTAGATCCATAATCTCAACATCTCCATCATGTTTCACGATCATGCACGATTCCTCTCTTTGATACAAGACACCATGATAGGGAGTATCTCATGAGACTCATTGGTTAGTATCATCCCTTCTCAATATTACATGTACATAGTCTCCTCATGCTTGATTGTACATAGTTATTTTACACTTTGTTATACATAATCTTCTTATGATTGATTGTACATAGTTAAAATATTCTAAAAATATAAAAACAATACAAAATTTAAAAAATCCAAATATATCAAAAACACCAAAAATATTTTGATTATATTCATTATCCATGTTTCACATTTTTACCTCTATGCTAGACTTAAATTTTTTATTCTATGTTATTGTTTGTCGATTTATCTATATTACCATGCTTCACTTTATCTTCTTTGAGTGTGTGCAGTGACATCTAGATCCTTAATTGATTAACTCCACCCACTGAGGGGACATACCACTTCTACATCAAGATATACATTGATATACATACCCCTTAGGTATATATTCTACATGACTACACCATCCAAGTTATGGCATTCCTACATCACACACTCTAGTTATCATGTTGATGTACATTATTTACTAACTTACATAGATTACTCTATTGACCCTCACTAGTATATAACACTTGTGTATATTTAGCATATACCTAGTCTTGTACTAACATGTATTGCATAATTTCACTTATTACTTTGATTATTTAGGTGTGATTTTATTTCCAGTATATACATGCCTTCCTTTCTTTCTTTGTGTAGCTAGATGTGATTACATTTCTCAATTCTTATTTATCTCTTATATGTGCCTTAGGACATTTGCCAATGTCCTTTGCTTCTATGTCTTATGTGTTCCTTAGAACATTTTCCAATGTCCTTTTATTTTATTCATGTGTATACCTTAGGACATTTTCTAATGTCTTTTGTCTATACTCTTCTATGTGATTGTGGCTTTCATGCCAACCTTCTGTGTTTCAATTATATGTGTATGTGCCATTTGAACACACATTGTATGTTTGCCTTCTAGTTTGATTTAACCATGTACCTTATTTGATTATTCCCTTATCCACCCTTATATGATTCTTGATTCTTACCTTATGTGCTTATTTCTTGATTGCTTATTTATTTGTTTACAATGCCATGATCCACATCATGAATTATTCTCGCTTTCTTGGATGCCATGATGGACATCATGATACATGCCTCCATGACAAATAAAAACTAACACTTAAAATTTTAATTCAGTCCAATACAATTGCTATTACATTGTTATATCTATCTAGGCATACCCATGTTGATCTAATAATCTCTCATTACACACCATGATATATCTTGAGATATCTAATCGATTATCATTGTTATATCATGTATATTTACAACATAACACACATATAGGTCTATTTATTCTAAGGTAAGTCATTGTAGGGTCTTTATTCCTACCCCTAGAAGAGAGAGCAACAAATAGGGGTTTTATCATAGAAATCAGAGCTCTTAACAATTGAAAAAGCATCATTTAGAACACCCAAAACAACACCCATATATCAAACCAAATCTTACAAACCAAGCAGACAATGAAAATGTTAAAATAGTTATAAAATTTAGCCTAGGATAATATTACCAAGATTGGACTACAAAATTGGTGCCACTACTATCCATTTTTGGCACTCCTATCTAAATAGCAAAAAAAATAGACTTTCTAAAACTAGGCAAAAAAGTAGGTTTAGCTATAGTTTTGCACAGTCAGACCAATTCAGGATTAGTAGTTTTTAGTACACTTTTTCTTAGAGAATCTAGATATAAGGGGATTTTATGTCACATGATGGCTCTCACTTTTAGTTTTAGATACAATAGTTGGTATAACTTCCAGATCATAATCCATGTTTTAGATACTAATGATTGGGGGCAATGTGCATGGGACATTTCTTTTCTTTTCTTTTTGAGTTCATCATTACCCAGGTAATGATGAACTCAAAAATAAAAGAAAACAAATTTCAAGTAATATTAGAAGTTATGTGCCTTATTCCATCTATAGGTGGTTTGAATCATTTTGGGGTGGATTTCATATAATCCGAACTTCCACATTTCAGAGTGGCTTTCATATAAGCCTAGTGCACTAGGTTTGGAGTGTCTTTCATATAAGCCTAGTGCACTAGTTTTAGAGGGGCTTTCATATAAGCCTAATCTCCATCTTTTAGAGTGGCCAAGAGTGGCCTAGTTTCCAGCTTACATTTAGCTATCCATGCCAACATTGTTAGATTATAGAGAATTCATGGGCTTCAGGAGCCATCTCATATGGCATACATTTCATACTGGTATCAATTTATATCTTCACTTCATGGGGTAATGATGGAGCCAAAGGACTAGCTAGCCTTTGTATTATTGAGCCACCTATTTAAAGGGATTAGATGCATAGTCCAAACATTTATTAGTACATGCATGACCACATAGCTTCACTTAGTGGGAAATGATGGAACCAAAGGGATAGCCTTTGTATTCTTGAGCCACTCTCGAGGAATTGAGCACTCAGCTTCATTCATGATATCACTCTTGGTATAGCAGACCCAACATATCTAGCATATCCAGCATCACTCAACATCACAATAAGTTTTATATTAGTCTGCATACCTAGTGAGATATTTTTGTTCCTTTCTCTTCCTCTCTCTCTCTTACCTAGATTTGTACATTCTTATTTTAGATATAACATATCTAGTAAGAACTGATCTAATCTTTGTTTCACTTGTATATTCATACTTCATAGGGTACTCTCCCTATGAAAACCTAGCATCACATAGCTTCATGAGCTTCACCCTTCTAGGTAAGTTTATGTATGCTTTCTATTTTTCCTTTATCTTCGTATTTCACTTTGATGCAACACTAAAATAAAGGAGGGGGAAATGTAGTCATATAAAATGAAAAAATTGGTAAATTGAGTGTGGTTTTTGACACCCAACCCATAGGTCCCTCTCATTTTCTCTCATGACCCTCATAGGCATCTTTTCACTAATTCCCAGTCATCTATAGCCTTTCAGACTTAATCCTAGCTTAGCTAGAATGCTCTTTCCATGACTAATCCATCCCCCTAGGCCCCATTAGATCAGGACAATAGTGCCACACTTAGAATATAGTACCGATGTCACTCATATTCTCTTTCAATGCTCCTATCCAAGTGAAATTTTATCCCCAATGGTTAGTTTCTTTCAGTTCCTCATCCTTCTCCTTGTCGGCCTAATGTGAACACATTCAACCCATGACTAATAGATCCCTATAAAATCCAATTCAAATATCATTTGGAAAGGTGTTGGAAAATATCACTAAGAAATAAATAATATAATCAAGACTACTCAAGAAACATTCCCTATTCTCTGCATATAACTAGCCATTACAATTACAAGCTTATCCAAATCCTTACATCAATCCCTAGCCACCTTAAGCACATCTAGTTTAGTATTTTGCATCTTCATACACACTATTGTAAAAATCACATTAATTGAGATAAATACATATGGCTTGATCCTTCATTGGAGTATTGGTATGTAGGTAGCGTGCCCACACAAGGGGTGTGGATATAAATTTAGTGAATATTACACACACTAAACCCCATACCCTCTTTATCAAAATTGGTCAAAGCACAATGGAGTATAGGTTTTTAAGAGAAAATATACTCTACAAGGATCTCTACAAACTTTCAACTACTAAAACTTGTCTACACAAACATAACAAACAAAACCCAAAAATCTCAGACCTCCTAGACAATAGTGGTAGAGGTGGACTACAACATCGATGCCACTCCTATCCACTTTTACTGCTCCTGTCCAATCATAAAACATGGATTATATCTTGGTTTGCAATAGTATCCCAGTCTAACATAGTGAATCTCAGACCCTATCTTAGTTATATCAGTTAGTTTTTAGCTAAGTCTTATTTTCTCCCTCTTATTATTTTTAGAAAGGTTAAAATTTCAATCTAATTTATACAAATCAGTAGCTTAATTATTGCATATTTATTTACTAATTTTACTACTCAAACCCTTTAATTAAATTAGGAATAATACACTAATATTCCTAAAAGTATTAAATCATAAATCTAATATTGGTTCTAGAATAAAACATGGTTCTAATATTAGTTTTGGAATAGAACTTGATTCTGATGTTGATGCTAACATTAATGTTGGTTCTAAAATGAAACATATTTTTTATGTAAATGTAGTCACAAAGAGGGCCTATTAATAATGGGCTCTTCAAATATGGGATCATTGAATATGGGTCATGTGTCAAATAAAGGTCCTTCATCAAATAAATGTGGACCAAAAATGGTTTGGGTTTGGTCAAAGATGGGTGATTCAACAAAAACATCAATAATGGGTTAACTATATTGATCTCACTTTGAAAGTAAATATATATGATCATGCTTGGTACGAGGATCATGACATATCTTGATTGAGTAGTTATTATACATGGACACACTTGGAGGTATGGAATGTTGGATTTATTGTGGCTTTAATGTCATATTAGATTTTGTAAGGAAGGATGTAATGTCAAAAGTAGATGCCAAATTATTAGAAATTGTAATGGTTAAGTGGTAAATTTATTTACCCTTAATACTTTAATTATAACATTAAATGAATCATACACTTTATAATTTATGAGGTCATGCTCATGAAATAATAAAGCATATTATTATTAATGTTGGAATTTTTGGTCAAGGTTAGAATCATGACCTTTGGTCAAGATGCCAACCCATGTGACCTAGGTGATAAAGTTGAGACCATGTAATGTGACCATTTTAAAGTGACCTACTTCTCCATTGGTCATATCAAAATGGTCATATGGCTTTTCCTATATTATACAGATTTTACATTATAAAATCTAATGCTTGGAATCACTTATGTATTCCATGTTATCCATCTAGGGGTTTTGTGAAGATCTAAGGAGAAGAAGTGAGAAGTAAGAGAGCTTGTATTGGATACATTTTGTTTCTCATAATATGAATACTCTTGGTGGGTTTTTTACCTCTTTGTGAGGTTTTCCCATATTATATCTAGTGTATCATTATGTATGCCTTTGTTATTGGTCTCACATATAAATTTGGTGTTCGTATGCAATTGCACTACTTATTCTATCACAAATGGAGTAGCTATTAAATAAATTAAGAGAGTTAATCCATCACTTATTGACTAAAGACTAGAAATGATAAAATATGATTATCATTATTAGATTACATGACTTAGATTACCTTTGGACTAATGCCCCAAAGAAAGGATATGTGCAAGGGGATGGGATTGGAATAAATTATCCCCAAAGATGGTGGACTTTGTTTTTTGATTGAAATGGGCCCAAAGAGGGAAGTCTTAGTCTTTGATTGAAATGGGGCCTAAAGAGGGAGGTGTTGGCTGTAATTGAAATAGGCCTAAAGAGGGTGAATGTGTACAATTAGAATGGGACCAAAGAGGGTAGATTTGATTTAGTGTAATTGGTTTGGCTTGGATTGGCCGCAAAGAGGGCATAATGTACTTAATTAGAATGGGACTAAAGAGGATAGATTTAATTCAATGTAATTGGCTTGGCTTGCTTGGCCCCAAAGAGAGTAGAATGACTTGATATGATCCAAATGAAATAAAGGATGAATGAGATGACTTAGTCATTCCCAACCAACAGGTGTGATAGATTGAATGAAAAGACAAGAAGTGATTTGAATTATAATGTGATTGATTTGGAATAATTAGATTTGGTCGAAATAGACCTAATTTGGTGTTCTAATATGTGGGTTTCAAGTTAACTTTGGTTAAATTTGACTTGATTTAGAATGTTGAATTAAGATTGATTTCAAGAGTTTAAATTCAAATGGTTGAGTTTGGTTGACTTTTCAAAAGTTGACAAATTTAGAATTAGAATGTGGTTTAAGATACCCTGATTTATCTTTGATTTTAGAATTGGTTTTTGGTTTAAGATGACCCTGATTTATCTTTGATTTTAGAATTGGTTTTTAGTTTAAGATGACCCTGATTTATCTTTGATTTTAGAATTGGTTTTTGGTTCAAGACGAACCTAATTTGGATTACATTAGCTTGGTACATGGTTCAAGATGAACTTGGTTTAGATTGTAAAATTTGACTTAGTTTTTGAACAATTTCATTTTACAATATTAGTTTAATTTGAAGTTTTGTGAACTTAATTAAACAAAGTTTTGATTTATGGAAAAAAAAGGTTTGACTTCAAAAGCGCTGAACTTTAACTTTAAAAGAGTTGACCTTTGAATTTGACTTTATTTAACCTTTGACATCAAAATAGTTGACCTTTGATTTTGACTTTGGTTGGCCTTTGAATTTGACTTTAACATTAGGATTAGACTAGAATTGGCCCTTGATTTTGAATTGGTTTTAAATTAGGAATTGGAATTTGATTGGAAATAGGGATGGTTCAAAATGGGCAACATAATGACAT
Organism: Torreya grandis; assembly: GCA_037957365.1. Classification (NCBI taxonomy): domain Eukaryota; kingdom Viridiplantae; phylum Streptophyta; class Pinopsida; order Cupressales; family Taxaceae; genus Torreya; species Torreya grandis. The sequence continues at coordinate 2,735,989 of JARHVA010001733.1, forward strand.
GTTTTATATAATAGGGGTGTCCATTTGGAAAAATTTTAAAATGACATCTATAAAGTATTTAACATGGAGAAATTTTGATAGGATGACATGTAGAAGGGACTTTGAAAAAAAGTTGGGTTGAATTTGACAACATAATAGGTATAAGGGAGTAATTTTTGACCTGAAATTAGGTAGAGTAATGCCTCTTTGCATAGGTTTATATGGAGTAAGTTTGAGATGGTTTAGTTTTGACTTGGTTTTGAACATACAATGGGTTTTGATACCATATCCAAGAAAACAAAACTCAAGTACGTGACCTTATTTTAGTGATAAGTTAGGATTGCATCATAATCATTGATCTTTCAATATTATCACTTTAAGAGGATAAATTTAAGCATTCATTTAATAAATTTTTAAGCGTAAGTGAAGTACCCACCCTCTCTCAAAGTCCATATGTGATAGGAAATATTAGGGGTTTTTTACCTTTGTAACCCTAATTTAATGAAGGTTTTGAGGCCACAGGGCTTAATATGAAGTTTTTGTTGGATTATTAAATAATCCCAAGCTAGGTACAAAATTTATTGAAGAAGAGATCTAGGTGTTTGGTTGTTTGCAGGTGGATACATCCAAAACTAAATAAACCATATATTACTTGATAGAGATGTCTAATGGCTTCAAATTGGGAGTTAAACCATTAATTTCACTAAACCTTTTATGGGGAATTTCGCTAGGCACTAACAATACCTTCCAACTATTTATATCTCTTATCAGACATACAATCTGGTATGAAAGTTGGAATATCAACCCCTAGTCATCATGTCGTAAAGACCTGCACGAAGGAAATGACACCCCAATCATGTAGTCTAGAACTAAAAAGGGGAATGTATCATTATTTTTAATTTATAGGAATCCCACTAAGGACAAGAAAAGAACATACTTAAGAAAATCTCTTGGGATAAAAACAAATGGTTATCTTCATATTTCTGTGTCTCCCAAACAAAGGGAGAACATACACATGAAAAAAATTGCACAAATAAACACTTCAAGAAGCAAAAAGAAAATAAACAAGTGCAAAAAAGGAAATGACTTAGAAATAAACAAGTTTTAAACCTAAATTGAAGTTTTTGTTTGTTTTAGGCCTGAATTGAAATGTTTGTAAAAAATAAAAATCTTTTATTTTGAGTTTTGAATATACTTATTTGACCAAGGACCTGCAAGAAAGTTGTTAGAAGGTTTTAATGTGGTCTTTGACAAGAAAAACATGTGTTAAACAAGTTAGAATTCTATTATGTTATTTTTTATGGGAAACCTATAAGAAAACTTATTATTACCCTCATATTTTCTATTTTGTGAAAAATATATGCAATTTGAAGATAAATTAACTAAAAATTTAGAAAATTCATTAGAAAACATGTGGTTTTAAAAACATCACCCAAAATGGAGCCTAGATGAGGAAAAACAAACCTTCAAAAGTTGGTTCATTGATCATAGTGAAAATCTACCATTTTCATCCATATTTACACCATTTAGGCATTTATGTTGTTTAGTATAGATGAGGAAGAACAAGCCTTTAGAAGTTGAGAGAGTTGCTCTATCAATTTTTCATGAAAGACCAATGATGCTAGAATATGATTATAATTATTGGATGCCATGACTTGGATTAACCTTGGACTAATGCCCTCAAGAAAGGATACAAGAAAGGGGATAGTATTGGAATAAATTGGCCTAGAAGAGGGTGGACTTAGTTTTTTTTATTGAAATGGGCCCAAAGAGAGTGGTCTTGGTCTTTGAGTGAAATGGGGCCCAAAGAGGGTGGTCTTGGTATTTAATTGAAATGGGGCCCAAAGAGGGTGGTCTTGGCCTTAATTGAAATAGACTCAAAGAGGGTGAATGTGTTCAATTAGAATGGACCAAAAGAGGGTAGATTTGATTGAGTCTAATTGGCTTGGCTTGACTTGGCCTCAAAGAGGGAAAAATGTATTTAATTAGAATTAGACTAAATAGGATATATTTGATTCAATGAAATTATCTTGGCTTGGCTTAGTCCCAAAGAGATAATAATGACTTGATATGGTCCAAATGAAATAAAGGATGGATGATATGGCTTAATCATTCCCAATGGATAGGTGTGATAGGTTGAATGAAAAAACAAGAAGTGAATTGAATTAAAATGTGATTGATTTGGAATAATTGGATTTGGTCAAAATAGACCTTATTTGGTGGTGTTCCAATATGTGGTTTTGAAGTTGATTTTGGTTAAATTTGACTTGATTTGAAATGTTAAGAAAAGTTTGACTTCAAGAGTTTGAATTAAAACACTTGGCTTTAGTTGACTTTTCAAAATTTGACCAATTTAGAATTAGAATTAGAATGTGGTTTAAAATAAACTTCATTTATCTTTGAATTTAGAATTGGTTTTTGGTTCAAGATGAACTTGATTTGGATTAGATGGCTTGGTACATGGTTCAAAATTAACCTAATTTATATTTTGAAGTTGAATTTAAATTTGGTAGATGTTAAATGGTTTGTCAATGCAAGTATCTAAATAGGAAAGTTGTGTGAATAAAACTTGTTTCCAAAAGGGTGCACAAATCTTGGTCTATAAAATGGTTTCAAATGTTTGTATCTCACAAAGAATGTAAGTTTTCAATGTTTGGATCTTGAAAGTGTTTGATTTTGGACTCAAATTTGAATTGCTTATGTTGGAAACTTGAATTGTGAATGTAGAAAAGGAATCATATTCTTTAATAACTTTTGAACTTGGAATGCTTGTCCTAAGTTGTTTCATTTGATTGTAAAATTTAACTTAGTCTTTGAATAAGTTAATTTTAGAATGTTGGTTTGATTTGAAGTTGTGTGAACTTAGTTGAACTAAGTTTTGACTTTTGAAAAAGAAAGGTTTGATTTCAAAAGAGTTAACCTTTACCTTAAAAGATTTAACCTTTGACTTTGACTTTGTTTGATCTTTGACATCAATAGAGTTGACCTTTGATTTTGACTTTTGTTGATCTTTGACTTTGACTTTAACATCATGCTTAGACTAGAATTGAACCTTGGTTTTGAATTGTTTTTAAATCAAAAATTGGAATTTGATTAAAATCAGGGTTGATTCAAAATGGGCAACATAATGACATGATTTATACAAGAGGGGTGTGCATTTGGATGTATTTTAAAATAACATATATAAAGAGTTTAATGTGGAGAAATTTTGACATGATGACATGTAGAAGGGAGTTTAAACAAATTTTGGGTTTTGAATTTGATAACATAATAGGTATAAGGGAGTAATTTTTGGCCCATAAATTGGGTAGAGTAATGCCTCTTTGCCTAGGTGTATATAGATTAAGTTTGAGATGGTTTAGTTTTGACTTGGTTTTGGACATACAATGGGTTTTTACACAACATCCAAGAAAACAAAACTCAAGTACATGACCTTATCTTAGTGATAGGTCAGGATTGTATCACAATCACTGAGCCTTCAATATTCTCACTTTAAGAAGATAAAATTAATAATTATTTTAATAAAGTTTTAAGTGTAGGTGAAATACCTACCCTCTCTAAAAGTTTGTGTGTGATGGTAAATATTTGGGGTTACCTTTTTACTCCTATATTAGTGAAGGTTTTATGGCCAATAGGTCTTAATCTAAATTTTTTGTTGGCTTACTAGATGGTCACAATCTGGGTACAAAATTCATCTAAGAAGAGATCTAGGTGCTTGGTTGCTTGTAGGGGTAAATCCACGAATGAAGAGACCTTGGATTCCTTGATAGTGATGTCTAATGGATTAACATTGAGACTTAATCCATTGAATTTTCTAAACCCTTTATGATGAATTTTGCTAGGCCCTAACGACACCTACCAACTATTTATATCTCTTGTTAGATGTATAAGAATGATATGAATGTTGAGATATCAACCCCTAGTCATCATACCCTAAAGACCCATGAGAATTAAATGACACCCCAATCACGTAACCTAAAATAAAAAAGGAGAAGGTATCATTATTTATAATTCTCAAGATTCCCACTAAGGGTAATAAAAGAGCACACTTAAGGAAATCTCCTAGGATAAAAGTAAATGGTTATCTTCATATCCTTGGGTCACCCAAATCAGGGTAGAGAATACACATGAAGCAAACTACAAAAACACACAATTCAAGAATTTAAAAAAAAAAAAAAAAGAAGTGGAAAAAAAGAAATGACTTAAAAATGAACAAGTTTTAAACCCAAATTAAAGTGTTTGTTTATTTTAGGCCTAAATTGAAATGTTTAATATATATATATATATATATATATATATATATATATATATATATATATATATATATATATATATATATATATATATATATATAGTTTTGAATACACTTCTTTGACCAAGGACTTGCAAGAAAGTGGTTAGAAGCTTTTAATGTGGTGTTTGACAAGAAAAACATGTGGTAAACAAGTTAGAATCCTAATATGTTCTTTTTAATGGGAAACCTACAAGAAAACATATTAGTTCCCTCATATTTTCTATTTTGTGAAAAATATATGCAATGTGAAAATAAATTAATTAAAATTTTAGAAAAGTCATGAGAAAACACGTGGTTTTTAAAACATCACCCAAAATGGAGCTTAGATGAGGAAGTATAAGCCTTCAGAAGTTAGGTTGTTGACCATAGTGTAAATCTACCATTTTCTTACACATTTCCACCATTTAGGCATTCATTTTGTTTAGTCATTTTCATTGATGTTTCCACCATTTATACATTTATATTAGTTTCATCCATGTTTATGTCATTTTCATCCACATTTCTATCATTTTATTCTCATTTCCATCATTTTCTTATAACATAGAAAACATAATACACATGGCATTTCCGCCAATATATAAGGTGTTTCTACCGATACATAGGTTATTTCCACCTAATAATGACTTATAAAAACATATTAAACTAGATAAAAATATCATTTACACTATTTTTTGGGAATGAATTGAGTGAAATATAGGGTGTTTTCATCAATTTGACCTTGAACATAATTTGGAAAGTTTTTGAAGAAAAAAAGAGGAATTTAGCTAATGATTAGGTTAATTATTACAATTAAAAGAATAATAAGGGTCTATAAGAGTTCATGGGATGCATCGAGTCCCACCTGACATTCCATTATGAGATATTTAAATCCATATATTGTTAGTTTGACTGTTAGTGAATACACATAAAAAATGGTTTAATGAGACTAACACCCTAAGCCTATCCACTAGGTTTGAACAAGACTAAACAAAATATGAATCAAATAAAATACAAAACATAAAAATTGTATACCTTCCTTGAAATAATTCTTTTTATTTACAATCCAAAGAGATATGTGCTCATATTATAGAAATATATATCTTTGATGATGTTGAAACTCAATGTGGGCAACATCTCCTCTTGTTTACACTTGATTTGGCTTGAGAATTGGTTTGATAATTATGAAGCTCCTTAGGTATTTTGGTAATTTTAGGTTTAATAAGTTTATATATAATGGAAGGAGCATTAAATTTATAAACTTGTTGGATTATTAAGGAAGGTCTGCCTTGATCTTGAAATAGAGGGATATGAATGAGTCCTCACCTTCATTAATGTTAGAGGTTGTAAGTGTAAGTAGGTTCATTAAGTAAATTTGGAGTGTGTAAGATATTTGGAAGAAAAGTGCAATCATGACACTTTTTGGAATATGTAAGAGGGTGTAAGGAGGACTGTGGAAGAGATTTGGAAGAAAAATGAAATCATGATCCCATTTGGAATATGTAAGAGGGTGTAAAAAGGAGTGTGTAAGAGCTTTTTTCCACTCCTTTCCTTTCCCATTGACTTTAACATGTGATGCCACCAAGATGAGGTAATATTACCTTTTCTATTTTAGATAAATATGAATATTACAAATTTTATGGAAAATCCCATTAGGGGGTTAGATTAGGTTAATTAACAATTAGAATAAAAATGATTTTAGTGGGGTTAAAAGTGTTAATATAAGATATAATTAATTAAATGGGGGGATAATGAATACAAGACTAATTAGAATCGACACAAAGTGTCTACACACATCTTCATACTTAGTGGTGAGCCCTTGTATTTTACTAGTTTCATGGGGTACTATTTGGAGTTAGGGGCCTTCCAAAAAAAGACACTAATACAAAATCAATGGTTATTCAAATCAAATCAATTTCACATATCTCATATTTTATTAATCCTCAGTGTTGAGCCCTTATATCTTACTAGTTATATGGGGTTAACATTGGGGGAGATGACATTAATCACCTATATCTATCCTTTGGTGATGAAAATAGAGAAATTAAATTCCATAGAAGGTTTGCCTATATGTCTATTCCAAAAGGAAGATCATATCCCATTAACTGATTCTATCATGGTTGGCCACTTCTAGATGAGGCCAAAAAACTATTATTTTATAAATTTAGTAAAAAGTAAAATCTCCCCTTTAATCATAAGGATTAGGTCAACATATTATTCCTTTTGAAATCTTAATGTATAGTTTTTGATTTCACTATCTCACATATATCTTATCTCCCTTTTATCCTTTTCCTACAAGTTGGAATTTGTAGGGTGAATAAAATAGCTCAATCATCATCTAAAAAATAATAAGTAACACATTTTTAAAAATTATTTTTATTATATCTGTATAAATTCTATTTAAACATTTAAAATATATATTCATGCTCATATCATTAAAAATAAAGATAGGGATACATGGCATTTCATCACATTTCTAGTCATCTAAAGTGCACAAACTAAAAAGTAACATAAAAGAATAGTACATGATGCCAAGTCACCAAAAAAACACAAAATCACTCTCTCTCTCTCTCTCTCTCTATATATATATATATATATATATATATATATATATATATATATATATATATATATATATATATATATATATATATCATCTTTTTATAATCATGTCTAATATACAATCACCTTTATAGAGGTAAAATGTGTTTAAAATCTCAAAAAGCAAAAAAATGATACAATAGTGACCATTAGGTCCTGTTAGATGTTTTTGAATACCTCCATAAGGTGAGTGTTTGGGACTCCTACTCTTTATCCTATGATAATGTATTGAATCAGAAGAGTGACATGAGCTATGGATCCTAATCCTATGACATATCATGTTTGTTCTCACTTAGGAGACTATCCCTCTCATTAACTATTGGATTGATGAAGCATGATCTCTTCTAGCCCTAATAATCTCATGAAAATTATTCACCTAAATCTCTAAGATAATAATCATAATCCTTGCCTAATTAAAATCCAAAGAATCATGAAATCAAGGGTAAAATATTTGTGTACATACCTATACTAGTAGGAAAATACACATCAACTAGAAATTGATCCCTATTGAGACCATTACCCATTTGAAATAAGTTAACTAGAGTGTCTCTAATTAGGATCCTCCAATGAGTATAAGAATTGGAAACCACAAAAAAAATCATACATTAGATCACCATTCATATAAAATATAACAAATATTTATTAATAAACTAGAAATTAATACATAAATTAACTAAATTAGATAACACATTATTTTACCTAGATCACCCTCCTTCCAATCTAGTTGTAAGTCCTCATCAGAGCTCATCTCAGCCTCTTCCTCATCTCATGATAACTCTTGTACAATAAGTGATTGTTTTCCCCACACAACACCCTATCCTTTCTCTCCTCCCCCTATAGATTGTGCCTTATTTTGGATTTGAGGGTTTACCTATGGTAATAATTATTATGGTGGTGGTTACACTTGATCCTAGACTCCTATTGGCACTATAATTTCTACTATAAATTTTATAGGTTATTATCATTATTTTAATCCTATTCTTAATATTCTCCTAGTTGTACCCATGATGTGAGTTCTAAGTGTGAGGGTATGCCACTCCAATCTACTTAATATGGCATTTCATATCTCTTTGTTCCCCTTGAGCACTACTTGGGGAATGGGTATATTGGCTACATACTATAGCCTAAACTACTAGGACACCTTGTCCATGGGGTGTAGCTCAATATGTAACCACATATATCTCAAATGACTAGTACTCTCATAAACTATGAGAGTGGTCACCTCATTTGCCCCTACCCTACCATGCCCTGATATGAAAAAATAGCCATATCTACTAGTGTTAATGTGACAAATGCTTATGTAAAATATATAAACATTATCATAATTGTCCACCTCAAGGCCCTAATAACCTCCACAACCCTGATCACTCCTCACTAGTAGGGGATCATGTATTCATATACTTGACTCATGATGAGTGAAACATAGTTAATGGATAAAACCCACAACCTCAAAATCATATAAATATACCTATAGTTCCACATGAAAACCTCATGATCCCATGAAAATTATCACTCCCTCTCTTATATCCCTCTATCAATATGTGCTTAGTTATAGACTAGATGATCTACACCATTATCTCCCACTAGTTAGGAGGTAAGGTATTTATGATTTCCTTGCGAAGGCTCAAGATCTCTACCTCATATTTTACACCCATGTTAGGTGCTTCAAATTCTCAAAATAATTTGTCAAAATTATTAGAAATGAAATCATCTACACCCATATCATTATAAGATTAGGACAAGAAGTGAAATAATCTACAATTTTTCAAAAAGTATTGAGATCACTAACTCCTCAGTTTGATTCTAAGGTATCTGTAGTAGAAGAGATGCAAGATTTAGACAAGCTATAAATGAATGGGCTTCATGGAATATTGAATACCTATGAGATGATAAAAAATGAAGGAAGGCCTCTCAAGAAGGAAGTAACATTCAATGTTAAAATCTAACAAGGTCAAAGATGAGGTATCTTCAAATGTTGATGATGATGAACTAATAGCCATGTTTGCTAGGAAGTTGAAGTGTGGATCTAGTAAGTACAAGGGTGAGTTTCCCTTAAAATGTTTCAACTTTGGTAAGATTGGTCACTTTACATCCAAGTGTCTTAAAAAGGATAAAATTAAGTATGATGAAGAACATGATGAACATCATGGAGATGATAGGAAGGTCTATAAGCCTGACAAGAACAAGAGAGATTTTAGGAATTATGAAGGTAGGAAAGGGTCATTCATAAACAAGAAAATTTCTATACCAAACAAGATAACTCATCTAATGTAAGTGAAAAAATTAAATCTAATAGAGATGATGGAAGTAATGAACCTAAATATGACAATAATGAAATCTTATTCATGGCCATAGAATCAGATAATAAGGGTTGCTCAAATGGGGAAGGCCTTATGGTTGATGTAGAATTGATGAAAAAGAAGATAAAGTGAAACTTGAGGTAGAATTGGTGAGTGTTATAGAGGATTTAAAGTTATAAAGAAGAAATAATCACAAACTAAGATCATTAGTTAAGCACTATTACGAGTAGATTGGATTGTTTGAGGAGAGACTGAGTAACACTTTCAAGGAGTATGATGAGATCATCAATTAAATTGAAACACAGATGGAGATAGTCACCGTATGACTAAAGGATAAAGAGAAAGAATTCACTATGTATGGAATTTAAATGGAATTAAGTATCAAGCATATAAAAAGGGGAATACTTTTGTGAAGTTTGAAAAGAGAACTAAGGATCTAGATGATAACTTGAGTATTCAAAATACTTCAAGTGATAAGATAGGTCTTGGTTTCAAATAAGACCAAAAAGAAGCATCTCAAGTCAAGGAAAAGGCTATTGAAGATAATAAGGTCAAAATGAAAAGACCTATCAAACAACCTAATGCTATGAGGTATGATAGTTCATTCAATGGTTATAATTTTGTATGTAGATAGTTTGGTCATAGATCAAGAGAGTGTAGAAGACCCTCTAAGAATGAGTACTCATGGGACTATGAAAGGAGTCACAGTTCACATCAGTAATATATATGTATGATTTTGTTTGCTACAGTTGTCATAATTAGGACACATCACAATATTCTAACCTAATAGAGTTAGAATGTCATCAAGTCAAAAAAAGAGGTTTGAAGCCCTTAGAGTGTAAGAGAGAAGGAAAATGAATGTGTGGAAACCAAAGATAGTAAAGGTTAGTCATGATCAGTCTACAAGATCAAATGGAATGTCTAATATGTTAGATCATACTTCAGAAGATAAATAAAGTCAATAATGTCTATTTTCTACTCATATTAATGATCAAATGATTGATGAAGTGGTCAAGCCTATAATTCCAATCAAGCCTAAAATGATACTGAAGGATCTTTAGTCTTGTGAGAGCATGGATATTTGGGAATATCTTGAACTGGTGTTGTTTTAGTGCTCTATGAAAAGAGGTGACTCCATTAGGATTCATGGAGACACTATTCAATCAGTATAATCATGATGGATACTTGGTTTGAGGGGGAGATATTCAAGTTGCTCATACACTTCAAGTGAAGTTGATGACAAGAATATGGTGGCCTAATGTGTGATAAAAGGTTTGTATCATATCAGTCATGTCAAGGATAAGGTGATTAGTCTTGATTTTTGAGTTTGTTTGAAGGAGGTATGCATGAATTATGTTTCTATAATGTTTTATACGTTATGTGTTGAGCTCTTGTTACAATAAGGTGTGGTTCCAGATGGCAATTTATGGAAGATGCTTTGTCATTAATGTCAAAAGGGGAGAAAGTTAAAGAAGGTAGATTGAACATATTGGAGGAGATGCGAGTGTTCATATTTAAGAATGTTTTTACATCAATGATAAAGGGGGATTTTGTTAAGAAGTGTTGTCATTTATGTCATTTTATGTTAAGGTTGATGCCATTGATGTCAAGATGCATCTAGTGAAGATGCATGGTGAGTGATCTGTGAGATATGAGTTTGTGTGATTGATGTGATAAAGAATCCATGTGAAAAGAATGAAAAATAATTTATCTCTATTGAGATGGAATTTTAAGGTAACCTAATGATTCTTTTGTTGGTTGATATCAAGTTTAATGTCATGATTTAGGTCAGCTTGATGATTATCCATGTTGTCATAAAGAGGTTTGATGATCAAGTAAGCAGTGAAGCATGAAGAGGTATGTGTATAGGTATGACATTGTTTGAGGAAAATTTAAGGAATTTTATCAAGGTATAAGAGAATCAATAAGTGTTTCAAGGTCAATTATCAAGTTTCAAGTGCTTGAGAAGCCTAGTCATGACACTAATCATAACATGAAGAAACCTTGTGAGAAGGTATGAACTTGGTGGCTTGGTGTAATGATTGAAAATATGCATGAATGGATGTATAATTTTTATTTATCATGTATATGATGCATTTGATCACTCATGTGATTCTTAGGGTGAGCCTACAGGGGTAGGACCTACAAACCTAGTTTGCACCTAGACCACTTCTAGACCCTACCTGGCCTAATGAGGCATCATGATCTATTGTCAAGTCCCATGAAGGATGTAATTAGTGTTTGATCATGAAATGTTTATTAATTTTGTGAGTAAGGTGTAAATCACACTAAAATAGGTATAAATTCTAATTTCAAATCCTAATGGAGTTTATAGGTCAAGGTCTACAGAGCAAAGAGAGAGAGAGTATGGCCTAATTAGGGGTCATGATCATATTTAAAGATGAATGAGATCATATGAGAATGGATATAGGTATGATATATTTTTTAAATCATGTTTAATAGTTTTTAGGTCATAGTTTGCAAGATAAGGCATGACAAATGTTTTTGAGGTATCTCGAGTACACAGAATGAAGGGTTCTCAACTTAAGAAGGACTTTCAAGTGTTCATTGGCATTTGCAACCTATGCATGGGAATGTGATATATTAATAGTATATGGGTAAGGGTCCTATATAAAAATTACATTCATTATTTTTTGGAATGAGGGATTAAGTTTCATGAATGATTGCTAAAAGTGGAAGATGATTTAAACCCTTAAAGAACTCTAATAGTGACCTGATATTAAATAAATTGTTATAAAGTGATAAAAATAGATTTTATGACTATTTAAGTGATTTAAGGTTGTATTAAACTCTATTATTCTCATCTAAGTGTTTTTTAGTCTTTAGGTAAGTTAGTGGACCCTATAAGAAAGGCCTTGTTTCTGATAGATTTACTGTAGGAATTAGAGTTGACCAAGTAAAATTTGTTAAATGGATGGAGGACAAAGGTTGAGAATTTTATTTGATTTTAATGGTGATTTATTATCATTTTATATCCCTCAGGTGTGATAAACCAGTCATCCAAGATAACCTATCACTAATATGCCTAATAGTGCAAACAGTGAAAAACCTAGGCAAAAATGAGAAGATGATTAGGGATGTGTTATCATGGAATAGGGATGAATAAAAGTGTATGAATATTTTTTTCAATAATTTTAAGATATATAAATGTTTGATATAAGTTTTGAAGATCATTTTATATAGAAAAAAGTTTCTCACAAGTTGATTTGTCTAGCTCAGTGAGGTCCATGTATAGTAAGGTCATGAGATTGGTCTACAAGATCAATATGGGTATTTGATCATATTATCATTCTATATTAAAATGGTATAATTATATAATAATATAATTTATATGCATAAATATTCTCTCCAAATTTTAATATAGGTGATTGAAGGTCATTGTTACCATGACTATGCTTCAAGGCAAACTGGCACTTCTGGGTAAGTTACAGTGATGAGTTTGAGACTTTATACCTTAAGTTGAGGCATATAATGTACCTGGTTTTTTTTATTTTTTACTTTTATGTCCTATAAATTCTCTGTATAAGGTTTGGTACTCATTTAAATTAATGAAAATATTGAAGCTAAAATGGCTTGACTGGCTGAGTGAGGTCTATGAGAAAGAAGGTCAACAAATTTGTTTGCAAGACCAATAATTGCCAATAGAGATTATGATATTTTTATTGGATTATTTTATAAGGATGTTTTATATCATGTTAATTAATTTTAATTAATTTATTGTGTTTTTTCATGTGTCAAAATTTCAAGTTTCCATGACTATGTTTTGAGGCTAGTTGGTAGTTCAGAGTGAGCATTTTGTAGAGAAGAGTTTGATCATGTATACCTTGATTTAAAGTATAATTAATTTTATGATGACCCTGAATAATTAGGGTTTTTAATGTGTTATTTTATTCCCTATTTTTTTAGATAATTAGTGTTTTATATTCATTATTTCAAGATAGATTTTTTGAGTATGCACAAGCCTAATTGTGAGCAATACTAATGATGTGCTTCAAGTGGTGGTTGAATCTAAAAGGTGTTATGGAGCCTAGATAATATTATAAGGGGTATATTTGAGTGGAATATGATATTTTATTATTATATTATTTGTTTTAATGTGTTTCAATGAATGTAGAGTGTAACATGTCCTAAAGTAGACCTAATGGATTTAGGTCTCCACGAGACCTAAAGATGAAATAAGGCCTAATTGATATATGTAAGACCTAAAAGGACTCAAATAATGTTTGATAAATGTTTATGAGATATTATAATATCTATTTCATGCATTATCTAAGAGGTTAAGGGTGTTTTGCTGACAAATAAGTATATGAGCAAGAGGCTTGTATATATACAAGGCAGTTGTAGACCTATTGATGTGTAGAGTGAAAGTGAATAAAATAACATATTGTAGAGTATAAGGAAGTATTATAGACCATAATAGGAGTGTAGAGTATTTATGATGAATATTTTACATACGTTCTATGTATGATGATCAAGGTCATATGACCTAATAAGTCTTGAAGAGACATAATTGAGTGAAGAGGCCTAAAAGGCAATTTAAGAGGGCTAAGAGTGTGAAGAGTTGAAGAGGTGGTCATAATAAATTATTTTATAAACAAGGTATTATAAAGGTGATAAAATAAATTAGGTGTCTAATTTGGTGTTGAGTCATTTAGAGGGTTGGTGCCTCCTTGTAAATTAGTACTTGTTAAAGCCTAGTTGAGTTGGTGCTTAGCTAGTTGGGGTTGATGCTCTATGTGGAGTTGGTAATTCAATAAATTTTGTGTTTGTATTATATTAATATAGTGAATTTGTAAATATTATTGGGTTTTATTCCCCTTGAGGGTTTCCCACATATGTGATGTGTTCTTACGTTGCATGCTTATATGTATAGGTGTTTATGCATGCTAGATCTATATGCTTATTTGAATGGTCTATGATTACCTAAGTGAAATTGATAATAAAGTTTTTTGAAGATTTATTCACCCCCCCCCCCCATCATTAATTTTTATTCCAACACTTGGTATCAAATCCTGGACCTTTGAAGCAGGTCTAAAAGCTTAAAAGGGATACTAGAATCAAGAATGGCTAGTTAGCAAGCTCAAGGTGGTTTATATACCAATAGGCTCCATTATTCAATGGGTCTAATTATTAATTTTGAAAAACCAGGATGAAAATATATTTAATGTATTAAGGTCATGATATTTGGCATTTAATTTTAGATGGCTATAGTGTTCCTCCTATTCCACCAAATGATGTAGCAGGTAAGAAGGCTAGTGAAAATAACTCCAATGCCATGAATGCCATTATTTATGGCATATTAAAGGTAGATATTATGAAGGTGATGAATTATGTATCATCCAAAGAGATATGGGATAAATTGAAGACTATCTATGAAAGAGACACCAAGGTTAAGATGGCTAAGTTGCAGACCCACTAGAGGTAGTTTGAAAGTTTAAAGATGAATGAAGAGGGAACAATTGCATCTTACTTGTTGAAGGTTGATGAAGTTGTAAATGTCATTAGAGGATTATGAGAATAATTATAAGAATCTAATTTTTTTCAAAAGGTATTGAGATCACTAACTCCTAAGTTTGATTCTAAGGTGTCTACAGTAGAAGAGATGCAAAATTTGGATAAGCTAGAAATAGATGGGCTTTATGGCATGTTGACCACTATGAGATGATAATAAATGAAGGAAGAACTCCCAAGAAGGAAGAAAAATAAAAATTTGAAAATAATTAAACATCTAAGGTCAAGGATGAGGTATATTTAGATTTTGATGATGATGAACTAATAGCCATGTTTTCTAGGAAGTTGAGGTTTAGATCTGGTAAGTACAAGGGTAAGTTGCCCTTCAAATGTTTCAATTGTGGTAAGATTCATCACTTTGCATCTATGTTTCCTAACAAGGATAATAATGAGAATGATTAATAACATGATGAACATAATAGAGATGATATGAAGGTGTATGAGCCTAACAAGAACAAGAGAGATTTCAAGAAGTATGAAGGTAGGAAAGGGTCATTCAAAAACAAGAAAAATTTCTATACCAAAGAATATAACTCATCTAATGTAGGTAACACAAATATATTTTATAGTGATGATGACACTAATGAAAATTAAGATGATAATAATGAAACCTTATTCATGGCCATAGAATCAAACAATAAGGGTTGATCAAATGGAAAAGCCTTATGGTTGATGTAGAATCAGATGAAGAAGAAGCTAAAGTGAAACTTGAGGTAGAATTGGTGAGTGCTCTAGAAGAGTTGAAGTTACAAAGAAAAAATAATCATAAACTAAGATCATTAGTTAAGGAATATGAAGAGCAGATTGGCTTATTTGAGGAGAGACTGAGAAACACTTCTAAGGAGTATGATGAGATCATTAATCAAATTAAATCATAGATGGAGATAGTCACTAGAAGTTTAAAGGAAAAAGAGGAAGAATGCACCAGGTATGGAACTAAAATGGAATACTTGAGAGGTGGGTTATATTAAGCATATAACAAGGTAAATACATTTATGAAGTTTGAAAATAACACTGAGGCTTTATATGACATCTTGAGTAGTCAAAATTCTACAAGTGATAAGACATGTCTTGGTTTCCAAAAAGACCAAAAGGAGGCAGCTCAAGTCAAGGAGAAGGATATTTAAGATAATAAGGTCAACATGAAAATACCTACCAAACAACATAATTCTATGAGGTATGTTAGTTCATTCAATGGTTACTGTTTTTCATGTAGATAGTTTGGTCACAGAGCAAGAGAGTGTAGAAGACCCTCCAAGAATGAGTACTCATGGGACTATGGAAGGAGTCATAGTTCAGATCAGTCAAAAGGTATGTATGAGGTTGTTTGATAAAAGTGTCATGATGTATGACACATTTAAATATTCTTCCATAATAGAGTTATAAGGTTATCAATTCAAAACAAGAGGTTTGAAGCCCCTAGAGTGCAAGAGATAAGTCAAATGAATGTGTGGAAACCAAAGACAATAAAGGTTAGTCATGATTAGTCTATAAACTCAAATGGAATGTTTGATATGGTAGAGCATAATTCCAATGAGAAATCAAGTCAATAATATCTATTATTATCTCATATTGATGATCAAATGGTTAATTAAGAGGTCAAGCATATAAAGATAATCAAGACTAAAAATATACTGAAGGATATTCAATATTTTGAGAGCATGGAGATCTAGGAATGTTTTGAACTTGTGTTGTTTCAATGCTCTACAAAAAGAGGTGAATCCATTAGGATTAATGGAGACACTATTTAGTTATCAAAAGCATGATGGATTATTGGTTTGAGGGGGATCTATTTAGGTTGTTCATAAGCTCCAAGTGAAGTTGATGAAAAGAATATAGTGGCCTAGTGTGTGATCAAAGATTTGCATCATATCAGTCATGTCAAGGATAAGGTGAGTAGTCTTGAGTTCTGAGTTAATTTCATGAAGGTATACATGAAGCATATTGTTATAATGTTTTATACTATGTGTGTTGAGCTCTTGTTACAATAAGGTGTGGTTACAGATGGCAATTTGTAGAAGGCCCTTTGTCATTAATGTCAAAGGGGGAGAATGTTCAAGAAGGGAGATTGACCAAATTAGGGGAGATGAGAGTGATCATATTGAATAATTTTTTTCCATCAATGACAAAGGGGGAGTTTGTTAATAAATCTTGTCATCGATGTCAAGGTTGATGTCATTTGATGTCAAGGTGCATCTAGTGAAGATGCATGGTGAGTGATCCATGAGATATGAGTTTATGTGATTTATGTGAAAATTAATACATGTGAAAAAAAAGAAACCTAATGTCTCTCTATTAAGAGATAATTTTAAGGAAATCTAATGATCCTTTTATTGGTTGATGTAAAGTTTAATGTCATGACTCAGGTCATCTTGATGATTGTTAGTTTTGTCACAAAGACGTTTGATGATCAAGTAAGAAGTGAAGCATGAATGAGTATGTGAAAAGGTATGAAATTGTTTTAGGAACATGTTAATGTATGTGATAAAGGTATAAAATAATTAATAAGTATTTTAAGGTCATTTTTCTAGTTTCAAGTGCTTGAGAATCTTAGTCATGATACTAATAATAGCATGAAGAAACCTTATGAGAAGGTATGAGCTTGGTGGCTTGGTGTAATGAGTGAAAACATGAATTAATGGATGTATAAGGTTGATTTATCATGTAAATGAGGCATTTGAACACTCATGTGAGTCTCAAGGTGAGCCTATAGGGGTAGGACCTACAGACCTAATCTACACCTAGATCACTTCTAGACCCTATCTATCCTAATGAGACATCATGATATATTTTCAAAGTCTATGAAGGATGTAATAAGTGTTTTATCATGAGAGAGGTTGATTGAGTTTTTTTATTAAGGTGGAGATAACATTGAAATAGGCATGAAGGCTAGTTTCAAAGCCTAATGGGGTTTGTAGGTCAATGTCTAAAGAATAAAGAGAGAAAGTGTGGATTAATGAGGGGTCATGATCAATGAAATAGGTTTTTAAATCATGTTAAAAAATTTTGAGGTCATGGTTTTCAATATAAGTCATGAAAAGTGTTTTTGAGGTCTCTCGAGTACATAAAATGAAGGGTTCTCTACTCGAGGCCTTTCAAGTGGTCATTGGCACATGTAACATCTACATGGGAACATAATATATTCATGGTATATGGGAAAGGGTCATAGATTAAAATTACATGCATTATTTTTTGGAATGAGGGACTAAGCTTTATGAATAATTGTTAATAGTGGAAGATGGTTTAAACCCTTAAAGAACCCTAATAGTGACCCAGTATGAAAGTTGTTCTTTTAAAGTGCTCAAAATGGATTATTGTGGATATTTAATTGATTTAAGTTTATAATAAAATATCTCAGTATCCTCCAGGTGCGTTGAGTCTTTGAGTGAGTGAGTGAACCCTACAAGAAAGGCATTATTTCTCAAAGATTTATTGTAGTAGTCAAAGTTGACCAAATCAAAGTTTATAAATGGATGGAGGAGAAAAACTGGGAATTTTATTTGATATATATGGTGGTTTATAGTTAGGTTATATCCATTATGTGTGTTAAACCAATCATTCAAGACAACCTGTCACTAACAAGCCTAATGGTAAAAATAGTGAGAAACCTAGGCAGAAGTGAGAAGATGATTAGGGACGTGTTATCATGAAATATGGATGAATAAAAGTGAATGAATAAATTTTTAAATAATTTTAATAAATTTTCATGTTGGATATAATTTTTTAATATCATTTTATAAATCAAAAAAAATCTCAGAAGTTGACTTGTCTACCTCAGTGAGGTCTGTGTATAGTGAGGTCATGAGATTGGTCTGCAAGATCAATATTGATATTTGAAAATATTATAATTCTATCTAAAAATGGTATAATTATATCTTAAGATAGTTTATATTCATCAATATTATCTATAAATTTTCATACAAGTGATTGAAGGTCATTGTCACCATGACTATGCTTCAAGGCAAATTGGCAATTCTGGGTAAGCAAGTTGCAGTGATGAGTTTGAGACTCTATGAATTGATTTGAAACATATAATGTAAATTTTGTTTATAATTATTCATTTTATGTCATATACATGATTTTTATAAGGTTTGGTACTTAGTGAAAGTAGTGAAAATGTTGAAGCCAAAATGGCTTGACTGGATGAGTGAGGTCTATGAGAGAGAAGATCAACAAATTGGTTTGCAAAACCAATAATTGAAAATAGAGCTTATGATATTTTTGTTGGAGGTTATTATGAGGATTTTTTAGGATAATTTTCATTCATTATAATTATTTGATTCAATTTTCCATCACTGTGTTTTGAGGCTAGTTGATAGTTCAAAGTGAGCATTTTGTAGAGAAGAGTTTGAGCTTGTATACCTTGAGTTGAAATATATAATGTGGTTTTTTAATAAATTTAGGTAATGATATTTTTGAATGTGTGATTTCTTTCCATATTTTTTTAATCTAATTGATGTTTTATCTTCAGTTAATATAAACTTTTTGAGTATGCACATGCCTAATTGTGAATAGTATTAATGACATGCTTCAAGTGGTGGTTGAAGATAAAAGGTGTTATGGAGACTAGATAAGCTTAGAAATGGTATATTTGAGTGAAATATGATATTTTGTTTCCATGTGATGTGTTTGAATGTGTTTCAAGGAAGGCAAAGTGTAATGTGTCCTAAAGTAGACCTAATGGAATTAAATCTCCATGAGATCTAAAGTTGAAATAAGGCCTAATTGATATATTTCAGACCTAAAGGGACTTATAAAAATTTTAATTAATGTTTATGTGATGTGTGTGTGTGTGTGTGTGTGTGTGTACATACACACACACACACACACACACACACACACACACACACAAGTTTTAGGCCTATTGATGCATTGAGTGAAAGTGAATAAAATAACATATTAAAAAGTAGAAGGAGGTCTTATAGATCATCAGATGAGGTTAGAGAAATTGTGATGAATATTTGATAGAGGTTATATGTATGAAGATCAAGGTCATATGATCTAATCAGTCTTTAAGAGACCTAATTGAGTGAAGAGACCTAGAAGTCATTTTGGGAGGGCCAAGAGTGTGAAAATATGAAGAGGTGGTCATCATCAGTTGTTTGAGAAACAAGGTGTCTTGAAGGTAATAAAATAAATTAGGTGGTTGAGTTGGTTTTGAGTCATCTAGGAGGTTGGTGCCTCATTTTATATATATATATATATATATATAGTTTTAGGCCTATTGATGCATAGAGTGAAAGTGAATAAAATAACATATTGTAAAGTAAAAGGAGGGCTTATAGATCATCAAATGAGTTTAAATGAACTATGATGAATGTTTGATAGAGGTTATATGTATGAGGATTAGGGTCATATGATCTAATCAGTCTATAAGAGACCTAATTGAGTGAAGAGGCCTAGAAGGCAGTTTGGGAAGGCTAAGAGTGTGAAAAGTTGAAGAGGTGGTCATAATAAATTGTTTGAGAAAAAAGGTATCTTGAAGGTGATTAAATCAATTATGTGGTTGAGTTGGCGTTGAGTCATCTAGGAGGTTGGTGCCTCCTTGCAAGTTGGAGCTTGCTAAAGCCTAGCCAAGTTGGTGCTTAGCTAGTTAGGGTTAGTGATTCATTTGGAGTTGGTGATTCACTAAATTTGGTTTTTGTTCTATAGGACTATATTCCATTTGAAAATATCAGTAGTTTTTATTCACCTTGAGGGTTTCCAACATATGTGATGTGTTCTTGTGTTTCAAACTTATATGGATAAGTGTTATGCATGCTAGATCTATATGCTTGTTTGAATGGTCTATGATTACTTAAGTGACATTGATAAAAAAAAAATTTGAAGACTAATTCGCCCCCCTCTCAGTCATTTTTCTTCTAACAAGGTAAGTTTCCTAACCATCATTTTCCTTTTAGTATACCACTACTCAGGAAAACACCATCAATTCATGATGAGGCATCTCCCTGAGGGGGAAATATGTATACACCAAATTTTTTCATGGTCTAAATTTTTTATAAAAATATAATGATGATGTAAGGATCTCTGATAAATTATTCTCATACCTATTTCTCTCTTTGATTGATTTCACCTTTTTCTAGGTCTTTGCGCTTGTCAATTTCTCTTTTTTTAGGTGTTTTGATTATAATTTTTTAAAAATTAACTCAATGACAAAACTACCACAACAATTTCATAAACTACCATGGTAGAGACAAAATGGTCACAGTGAAAACTAAATCACCATGATAGTTTCATAAACCTTAATGGAAAATATGAAACCGTCATGGTAGTTATGTTACAATGTGCACATTTTTTAAATTAGCATATAAGACTTGAGTTTTCATGCATTTTTTCATGATTTTAGTTGTATTTTTTGGTTGTTTACTTGATTTTCACCTTTAATATTTAATATCTCACCCTTAATTCTATTTTTATCAATCATAATCAAATTAACATGACCAAGTTCTCAGTCAAACTTCAATTAACTCCACATGCAACCTCCAATCACTCCTTAAAAGTATCTAACTTTTCCTAGGTTTTTATATCCAAAACATATACTAGATATTGAAGATTTCATGTTTTAAAAATACCTATCTTGATCTATTTTGTTTTTAATAATCTTTACCTCAACCTATCATCATAATCATGTCACTTTATGCCAATTTAGAGAAGGGAATTCACCATATTAATAACTAGTTCTTTGTTATTCATGAATCAGTCCAACCACAATACATCTTCTTTCTTTCTTTTTTTTTTTTTTTCAAAATTGTGTCTTTTTAAATTTTATTCTCTTACCATGATTTTTTTGTAGATTTTCTAGGGTCAATATTGAGCAAAGGATCTAACTACCTAAGGATTGTATACACACAACAACTATTTCTTCCCTTTCTTGGTCTCACCATTGATTAGGTTGGAAAATTTATTTTTATTTTTGTTTTGTTTATTATAATAGTTATATTAGTTTGTTTATTCAAAATATAGATTAAAATTAATAAAATTTTAAAATAAAATAAAATAATTCATTTTCTTCTCTCTTTTTTTTACAAAAAAATTATTTTGATTTCTTTAGTTTTAAGTGGTATATCAAAACTTTAGATAATGTACTTTTTATTAAATATCCAATAGATTAAGTGAAATTTATCATTAATCAAATCCACACAAATTTATTATATTTGTAGCTTTACCTCAATATATATTTTTCAAATAAGCACACACACACAAGTTAGAAAAATTGAGGCTTGCATACTATATCTAGTTTATTTATTTTGTATATCAAATATTATAATAATAATAATAATAATAATAATAATAATAATAATAATAATAATAATAATAATAATAATAATAATAATAATATAGTCATAAAATCATTATAACTCCATATAATCATTAAAAAAACTCAAAAACTTACAATCTAGCTTGCATATTAGACTAAATCACAAGAAAAACTATAAATTCCATATCATAGAACAAATCATAGTTATCATATTTTATTTCTTAATTTTAATGTTAAAATACCTAAAGTTCATATTATCTTTCATTTTTTTCCACTTAAAATAAAATAAAAAGAAAATTTCACCTAGTGCATGTAGGTAAAACTTTACAATCTAACTAGGAAAAAATTAAACCAACACTTGCATCATTCATATAGAATTCAGTTTTTTTAGTACTTGCATCCTTAAAAATATTGAAAATAACAAAAATAATTTTTTTTTTACTTTATTTTAATTTCATTTATTCATTTTATCATTACAAATATTTTATTTTCATCAAATAGTGTAGTTTTACTTTCCTTTACAAAATATTACCAAAAATAGCAAAAACATAATCAAATAAAGTCTTATCAAAGCACGTAAAGCCTAAAACTTGATCCCAACCATTAAAAAATAAAAAGAGAACTTTTAAAAATCATATTAAATATAAGACATATTCTTTAAATGCTCAAATTAGCATGATCTTTTCCCTTGGATGATGCTTCAAGAGTAATTTATCTCCACAGAGTAGGTATTTTCCTAAATTTATATCTCTTATTTATGCCAGTAACATCCAAAGAGATATTAATGTTTATCTCAAAATATATTTTTAAAATTCTAATCCTATCCCATACCTTATCATTATCCAAATTAACACTCTTTTCAAGTAAGACCATGTAAAAGAACCACCAATAGTTATATGACCTCATATGTTAGCCCATCAATTTAATGATCTCAAAGTCTAGAACTTCACTCTTCCTTTTATTCCTCCTTGAGACTAGCCTCATCATATTTTAATTCACTTTATATATGACATTGACCAAACATAGTCATCTTAACAAAGTTAACCAGTTTTCTAGAATTATCCAACCCAGTTATTCCCAATTCCCCATACCTAGTATATATATATACACACATAATATTTTCTAAAAATTTATTGTTTACTGACACTTTGTATCTTGTAGGAACCTATTGAGTCTCAATCTCTCTGAGTTCATGCCTTAAATGGTGTACTAAGAAAGGGGTGAGCATATCATCAGTGCTTCATAAGATTATTGTCCCTTTTGCCACTTGCGATCTATACACTTGTCTCCTAAACCTATTAACCCTAAGCTTATTATTATTAATCCTACCTCCTCCAATGTTTTCCTCATTCCATTCCTCCTTTTCTTACCTTAAAATCCTTTTTGAATATTGATTGTATTTGGTCAATTGGGCCAACCCAGTATAGTTTAGGGATATTCTTTACTTTCTTAGTTTGTTATCTTTTTTGTCGACCTAACACAAACCTAGTGAATTATCCATGAAAACACACTAGGTCAATTGGGTCAATCCTGTACAACTGACATTCACAGAAGGATTTAGGGAAAGATTCACCTATATATATATAAGTTAATTTACCACCATTTCATAAGAGAAGAATTATTAACAAAAAAGTGTGAGCGAACATCTGCTTATTGACCATTCTACTTGAGGAATAAAGCTTAGGTTTCCATACTTTCTTTGGAGATATGGATCTTATCTTGTGGATAAGTATTTTAGATGCTTAGATAGGTTGTGTATCTTAGAGATGATTTATCTTAGTTATCCTTACATACCATAACAATCTCTTACGAATTAGCTTGACCAAGGGAGAGATTGAGGCTCGATGGGTTCATGTTCAAAGGTAAGAATTCCTAACTTTATTTCTCATTTGTAAGATTAGATAGATAATGCATTTGTATTCTTCTCTCCATGTATTTAGGATTTCATATACATTGACATGAGTATATATATTCTAATACATGTTTAGTTTAGTTTTTTTTATTGCTTATAACCCCCACTTTGTGCCACAATCTTTGGTGTGCACTAGATTATATTTACTTTATCTCTATTAGAATAAAGTGAATGTTTTAAACCTTAGGACTCCATTAAAGTTTTTGTGTGATTATGTTATACTGTAGGCTTTATAACCCTTCCTAGCATGATGTGATATGACAAATGATATAAATGATCCCTTAATCAGGTATAGTGGATCTCCATACTAGTCATGCTCCCACTTAACAAGTGTATCCCAATTGGAAGTGTAGGTGTGATTTATCTTATCCGATCTAAGATTAATCCATAAACATGATGCATTTTTGATTACATACATTCTAGTGAAATTGATGTGAACTAACCCTTGTAGGATTTGTTCACTTTTACCTTTGTTTATTTCATTTATTTTGATCATATATTTTGACATACTGAATCAATTCTATCAACCCAACTTTTTATCTCAATGCACAGGTTTCATGAATAGACAAATAGATCAACCCAATCAACTCAGTATAGGTTTATAGGTTTTTAGACACCTATTTTAGCCTACTAAGTTGACCCAATTGACCCCTTATAGTTTCATCACTTTTTTAGTAGGTTCTTGTATAGCTTGATCGATATAGTTGACCCAATTTTCATGTTTCTCAAGTATACTTCCAGGTTATAGACTAGTAATATTCTTCATTGCATCTTTGATCCACCAATTTTACTTTATAATTATCTATTGATTTCCTTTATATATTTCAATTCACATTTTATAATATTCAAAACTACCCTTGAATAGTCAACTGGATTGACACTGCCGACCTAGTTATGTGTTTGTGTGTTGTTTCAAATAACTGGATTGACATTGTCGACCTAATTCATTTTCAAAATTTGCTTCTAAAGTATAGGTTTAATCCTATCAACCTTTTTCTATATTTTTTCATATAAATTTGACACTATACCTTGTTTCATGTTAGAATTAACCTCATATCTATTAGTAATTAGTCCACACTTTCTTTTCCTATTGTTTGCATGCTTAGTATTAATAGTTCACATAGTCTAATTATGGGATTTTTAATTAATCACTTAGTTTCACTATTTATATTTTATACACACATAGCTAAATCACAAAAAACATAAACGATAACTTTAACATTTTGTCTACCCTAGACCAACTTACTTAGATTTCATCACCAAAGGGAAGCTGACTTGATGCTCTAGTCAAATATAAAACATGGTTAATGGTATATTTTGGATAAGAACCCAACACCTTATCACTGTGGTGTGTGAAGTGAGGGGATAGGCACCAATACCAAGCCCATATCATTTCTACTAAAATCCATTTCAATCCAAACAACCTGAAACCATCCTTAGATTGCTATCTAGTACCTTGTTTATAACCAACTTCTAATCACAATTAAAATCATATATTAATAATATAATTAACAATAAGGTTGAACAATTAGTTATTTTTAATTTTCAAGTTATTTTATTTCTCTTTGTTCAATTATGTGTGCAAAAAATTGTATTATCCAAAATTAGTTCAAGATTTTGCTTTGTGTGCCTCAATTGGATTGGCCAATGTTGATCCAATTGATTGTTTGTTTCCTTTTAGCACTTACTTCTTTACATTACTTAAAAAATTGTATTATAAAAAACTTGATATCAACTTTTTCTTCTTCCTTATTTTCACTCTTTACATCATCATGCATCTAACACATTTTATGGTTTATAAAATGGATGAGTAAAAAATTAGATATAGGCAAAACAAGGAATCTACCTATTTCTAGCCTTTATTCATTGTATAAGATTGACCCAGTCAACCTTGTACTATATACATACCTTTTTCAACCTTTGCCCACTATATAAGATTGACCTAGTCAACCTTATACTATTTACATAATTTTTTCAGTCTCTATTTACTATACAAGATTGACATAGTTGACCTTGTACTATTTGTAGACCCTTTTTAGCTCCTATTTTTTGTACAATATTGATGCAGTCAACCTTGTACTATTTTCTATCACTTTCTATTTCTTAATGATTTGGATAATAACCTCACTTATTTCATTAATTCAAATGAAACTATCCAATTTCTTCCTTCCCATTCTCTTAAACCAAAACCACTCACTACACAATGTAATGTAGTTGAGGTCATTCATCCTAATCCTCCTCCTAACACCAATTTTGGGAATCTTCCACCTACAAAGAATCCTCCTCCCACCAACACTACTAATCCTCTTCCTAAAGTCACTAATACCCCACCTTCCAACCCACCTATTGACATAACTCAACTTCTTTCACAAGTTATCCAACAAATGAACATCATGAAAACAACCAATCAATCTCAAATGATGAACATGCAATAACATTTATTAAACATGACTAGTCAACCACCTCAAGTGATCATGTCTCAACCAAATCAAAATCTTGTCCTTCCTCCTCTTAAATATGCCAATGGTAATATCATCCCTCAACCTCTAATGAATAACAAAATGCATCAACATATTCAAATTTTACCTTTAGCCCCATTCATTACATCCATAGATATTGGAAACATTTCTCCAACTATCATATATAATGGGACTAATGACCCTAATATCTTTCTTAAGTCTTTTAGCAATCTATATAAGGAATGGGTCCAAACTAACACCTTTTCTACCACTAAGCTCTTAGACAGAACCTTTTTTGGTGATGCACTTGAATGGTACAACAAACTTCCTAGACATTCCATCTCACAACTAGATGATTTAGTCAATGCTCTAGAAAAGGAATTCCAACATGATGACCTTCTTGAAAAATACCTTAGCCATTTCATCAATGCCAATCAACTTCCTAATGAATCTACTCATACTTTCATCAAATTATATAATTATCTCACTTATAAATTGGACCATAACATGAATGGTGATACTCTTTTGAAACTATTTTTCATTGATCTTAAGCCTCCCCTTCAATACAAAGTTTGAATCCTTTCACATAAAACTTTGGATGAAGCCTTAGACTAATAAAATAGGTAATAATTTCTTATGACTCAATTTAAACAACCTTAAACAAATAATAAAACATCTTTCCAATCATTTTATCATAGCATTTATTCATCCAAGCCTCCCCAACATCAAAATGGAGCATCTAATTCAACCAGTTTTAACCCAACCCACCCACCCTTGAGTCTAGAAAAACTTAAGAATAAATTTCCACCCTCTAAACCCATAAACTTTTATCCTTCCAAACCTCATCCAAAATGGTACAATCTAGATAAATTTTGTCAGTGGCATGCTATTATAGGTCATTCTCATGAGTCTTGTCATGA
Organism: Torreya grandis; assembly: GCA_037957365.1. Taxonomy (NCBI): domain Eukaryota; kingdom Viridiplantae; phylum Streptophyta; class Pinopsida; order Cupressales; family Taxaceae; genus Torreya; species Torreya grandis. The sequence continues at coordinate 2,763,220 of JARHVA010001733.1, forward strand.
TCTTCACCGATTTATTATTTCTTCCTTCCTTGGTCTACATTTCAATCTTGATACTCATAAAACAATGTTATCAAGACTATATTCAAGCTTCTCAAATTCAATCTCAAGAACCAAAATCACATCAACATCAACTACCTAATGAAAAAACCTCATCTACTAATTGTTTTCAAACAATAGTTGATCCTTCTTCCTACACCAATAAGGAAATGATATCTAACATGAAAAAATTTAAACATATTGTAGCATCCATTGAGCTTCAACCTATTAGGTCACATGATACAAAAGAGTACCTAGTTCAAATACCTACTCCAAAGCATATCATCCATGGTCCTCCTTTACCTCATTTATCTCCTCATGCCTCTCCTACACATCATATGTCACATTAAACATCCTTAAAATCTAACAAACCAACACATTTTCTTATCTTTGAATCCACATACCAACCCAATATAATTCATTTGAATAATTTAATGTTATCTCACTCCAAATCACATGTTGGGGCATCTTAAAATGCCCATCCACATGTCCCTTCAGACTTTGGGGTATCTTGCGATGCCCATACCCACAACCACTTACCCTTTGGGTCATCTTGTGATGCCCGCTCTTATTTTAAAATGCATAATAGCAAACAAATCTATCTTCAAAAAACCTTCTAAGACTTATAGACTTGTATTTCACATGTTCATCTTTGATATAAAAGTTAGCATAGGTCTTACTTATTCTCTTATCTCATGTTTTTTTTGTTTTTGTGAATTTTTCTTTCCTTCCTTTACTTTCATTTTGCTAGCATCATTGTTTTCTTTTACATTATTTGGTTTTATTCTACATTACATTTGGCATTTGTTTTTATTTTTGTCTTTATATACCTTTTTTATTTGTCTTTTTATGTCACTCTTTGCCTTAGTAGCTTTATGATCATTTTTGCCCTTCTTTTAGAATTTAAGTCTTGATGTACCATAGTCTTCTTTATCTTTTGACATTTCTCTTTTGGCACTCCTATGGGTTTATATTTAATGAATTTATAGTATAAGACCATGGATAAGACCTAACCCTCATAAAATTACCACCTTTTCATGTTATTGATCCTTGTTCTCAACTCTATATTTTGTTTTTTTTGTTGAATGAAATTTACCCAATAATCTATGTTAGCATATATTTTTTCATTTCCCTCATGATTATGATAAGGAATCACACTTTAATGTCATTGTATCCCTTTTTTTCCCTTTGTCACATTTTTTGTGATTTGAAGTAATTCAAATTATTCCATGTATCATTCCTATTGATTTCCCCTTCCTTTCACTCCATATTAGATAAATCAAGGTCGAAGTCAAGATAGAACTTTTATTTTATCTAGATTTATGAGACTCTTAGACCCCATGATATTTGAATTTGATTTAACTTTTTTGGAAATAATCAAGTTTTATCCCTTTTTTAGTTAAGGGTCTAGATTAATAAATTAGTAAATACTATTTTAATATTTACAGTCCTAATTTGTATAATTTATCTGTCTTTTTTATCTTTCTAAAAATAACAATAAATGAGAAAATATAACTTATCTTGAAACACGTTGAGATGGTTGATATAGGGTTTGAAACTGGCTATGTAGGATTAGGACAGTGTTGTAAATCAGAATCTAGATTTCATTTGACAAAAGGATAAGAGTGCCAAAAATAGGACATGTTAGGGTCTAGTGATGTTGTTCACTCCTACTACTATTGTCCAAACTGGTTATAGAGACCTAAATTTTTTGGGTTCTTTGATTTGTTCTTATGTGAGCCTGCCTATGAAATCTTGAGTGTTGATTATCAATGGATCTCACTATAGAGATGATTTAATCTTCAAACCCTAACCCTCCATCATGATTGATAAATATGATTTGAATCACTTGAAAAGGGGGGGTTAGTGTGTGTAAGATACACTGAACATATGATCCACATTCTTTGTGTGGGCACGCTACTTACATACCAATACTCTGAAGAGGTATCAAGCCATATGTAGTTCTCCCACTTGATGTTCTTTGTGAAATAGTGTGATGTGGATGAAAAAATTCCAAATTGAGAGTGCTTGAGGTGGTTAGGGACTGGTATGAGAGTTTGAATATGTTTTTAGATATGTTGGGTGACTGTATGTAGAGAATAGGGAAGTTTTCCTTAGTAGTTTGCTTTTACTCTTTCTTATTTTGTAAGATTTATCCCCCCTTGTAAATGAACTTTAGATGGGGTTTTATAGGGAACAATTGGTCATGGGTCAAATGTATTCATGCTAGGTCAACATAATGAAGGATAGGAATTAGATGAAAATGACCATTTGGATTCAAATTACAAAAGGATAGGAGCACCAAAAATGGGACCCCCTAGGGTATGGTGCTATAGTCTAGGTATGACACTCTTATCTTATAGGTTCGATACCTAGGGGGATAAAATTAACTTGAGAAAAGTAGCCTTGCTGAGGTGGAATGACCATTCAAAAGTCTACAGATGACTGGAAATGAGCAAAAAGGTGTCTAGAAGGGTTTAAAAAACATGCAAGAAGGACCTATGGATATGATGTCATAAGCCAAACTCAAACCACCAATTTGGATATTTTATATGACTACATTTCCCCCCCCCCTTTATTCTAGTGATGTATCAAAGTGAAATAATAGGATAAAGGAAATTTAGAAAGTGTACCTAAACTAACCTAAAAGGGTGAAGCCCATGAAGATGAGTGATGCTGAGTGTGTATAGAGAGAGCACCTCATGAAGCACAAATTTGCAAAAGAAAACTAGGAGTAGATCAGTTCTTACTAGACATGCTATCTAAAATAAGAACATACAAAAAATAGGTAAAAGAGAGAGGAAGAGAAAGGAATAAATACACCTCACCAGGTATGTGAACCAATACAAAACCTATTGTGATGCTAAGTGATGTTGGATATGTGCTAAATCAGGATTAATATCATAAATGGAGATGAGTGCTCAATTCTTTGAGTGTGGCTCAAAAATATAAAGGCTAGTCCTTTAGCTCTATCATCACCCACTAAGTGAAGCTATGTGATCATGCAAGTGTTAATCAATTTTTGGACTGAGTGTCTAATCTCTTTGAGTAGGTGGCTCAAGAATACAAATGTTATCTAGTCCTTTAGATCCATCATTACCCACTAAGTGAAGCTATGAACTGATACTGGTATGAATGTGTGTCACATTAGATAGCTCTTGAAGCCCATGAATGCTCTATAATCTGACATTGTGGCATGGATAGCTAAATGTGTACTAAGAGACAGGCTAATCTTAGCCACTTTGAGAGGTGGAGATTAGGCTTGTATGAAAGCCACTCTAAAACTAGGAACTAGGCTTATATGAAAGCCACTCTGAAATGATGCCAACCACCTCTAGATGGAATAAGGCATGCAACTACTAAGAATACTTGGGTAATGTACTAAACTTAAAAAGAAAAGAAGGTAAATGTGCCACACACATTATCCTCAATAATTTGTGTTTGTAACATGGATTTTAATCTAGAAGTTATAATAACTATCCAATCTAAAACTAGAAGTGAGACTATCATGCCATGAATGATGCCCCCTATATCTAAATTATCTAAGAAAAACTATACTAAAACTACTGATTTTAAATTGTACTATAGTTGACAAAGCTGTAATTGACCTTACCTTTCTATCTATTTCTAGAAAATGTGGGGTTTTTTCTATTTGGATAGGAGAACCAAAAATAGGACACTTTACTATCTAACATTGTAGTCCAATTATGGTGCTCTTGTCTTTTGTTGTTTCTAATCATTGTTTTGTGTTCATCACTATTTTTTTTTCCTATTCTACCTAGTTTGGGTTCTAGTTGTTATTTTGAGTGTTTTAAAAACTAATTTTTGACTAGTAGGAGGATTTTATCTCTATGACAAAACCCCTATTTGTTTCCCCCTCTTCTGAGGGTAGGAATGAAGACCCTACAATGACTTCCCTTAGAAGAAAGAGCCCTGCAAGTGTGTTATGTTGTGAAATACATGATATAATAATGATAATAAAAAATATGTCTCAAGATATAGCATAATTTGTATTGGAGATTATTATATCAACATGGATATGCATATATAGATGTAACAATGTATTAGCATGTGCATTATACTAAACTAAAACTAGAAATGTTAGTTGTTAATTGCTAGTTGTTAAGGAGGGATGTAGCATGATGTCCATCATGGCATACAAAAAGGCAAGATAATTCATGATGTGTATCATGGCATTAAAAGTAATGAGAAGCAAATAAGAAACAAGCATGCAAGGCAAGAAACAAGAAGCACAAAAAATGGCCAATAGGCCAAGCAAATAAGGGACATGGGCACATGTCACTCAAACTAGGAAAACAAGCATACAAGGCATGTTCAAATGCCACATACACATATAATTGAAAACAAACAAGGTTGGCATGAGGGCCACAAGCACATAGAAGTGTACAAATAAAGGACATTGGTAAATTTCCTAAGGCACATAAGAGATAAAATAAGAACTAAGAAATGCAATCACATCTAGTTACTCAAAGCAAGAAAATAAGGCATGTAAATGTTGAAAATACTATCACATCTAAATAATCAAAGCAAGAAGTGAAAGTATGTAAAACATGGAGTACAAGACTAGGTAGATGATAATGCTATATACTAGTGAGTATCAATAGAGTAATCTGTGTAAGCTAGTAAGTAATATACATCAACATGATAATTAGAGTGTGTGGTGTAGGAATAACATGACCTGTATGGTGTAATCATGTAAAAGATGCCCTTAATGGGTAGATATGTCGATGTATGTCTTAAATAATTCCCCCTCAATGGGTAGAGTGAAGAAATCAAGGATCTAGATGTTATTGTACACACTCAAATAAGATCAAGTGAAGCATGGTAATGTAGATAAATCAACAAACAATATCATAGAATAGAAAAATGTAAGTCTAACATGGTAGCAGAAATGTAAAGCATGGATAATGTATACAATTGAAATGTTTTTGGTTTTTTTGAGTTATTTGAACATTTTTGTATTTTGAAAATTTATATTATTTTTGGTATGTATGAAACTTTTCTATGTACAATCAATCATAAGGAAACTATGTATAAGAATTTGAAAAGAAGATATGTATAAGTAAACTAATAAATTATGCACAAGTAATTTGAGAGAAATGATACTAACTGATGAGTCTCATGATATACTCTTTATCATGGTGTCTTGTATCAAGGATATGGATCGTGCATGATCATGAAAAATGATGGAAGGGCTGAGACTATGACTCTAAAAGTTGTGTATGTTGTAAGTGCTCTAAAATATCTATAATATAAATTGACTATGGGCTCCCCCTATAACTCTAAGAAGTGGATGCAACTACTGGGCTCTTAGGGATCCATTTTTTAATAGAAGAAGCTATCTGAAAATGTGCTTTATATGTAGAGGCATGAGACCTCAATGATACTACCTTGGGTATGAACATTGTAGCTAGAAACTATCTAGAATACTAAAATTGTGTTTACTCTAATAGAGGCTTTCATGGAAGTGTACAAACTCTCTATGTTGGTGAGGGAGGCCTCGACTGTGTCTAAATCTGAACTAGAGGAAAAATAGCAACTAGTGGAGGATATAAAAATGGTGGCTACAAACTGGTAGATGGATCTAAAGTGGGGAATAGTAACTCATATGAAACTCCACCAACTATAACAACTTGATTAGCATGAATGAATTTCATGCATCTGTGAACTATAAAAGGTACTGCACAAAGTTTCTAAATCTATGGTTGATCAAGTAACACATCAAAGACTCCTACACTAGGAATAATAGTAAATGGTGTGGCCACATGTGTTGGACCAACTTATATATGAATTACAATATCATCTAATGAACTCTATATGTGCCCACTGAATCCACTGATAACTATGTTAGTCAGGTTAATATCCAACTCTGAATATCCCAAATATTGTAGTAATGTCATAGTGCACATGTTCACACTGGATCCATTATCTATGAGAAAATTATTAATGGGATGATGATTAATGTAAGATATGATAAGGATTTCATGGTAATCTGAATCATCCTCAACTATCTCCTACTCTGAGAAGGAGATGGAAGGTCTAGCTAGAACTCTAGAATTATACACACCAATCATGTTTCTTAATGGATGTTACTCAATTGAAATTACTTGGTATGTGTATGGTGGATGGTTTGCATGATATGCATGGTGAAAACCTAATTTATCTCTTATCTCTTCTTTAGAATGTAGTGGGAAAAGATTTGATAAAATTTTAAATCCTTGTCCTGTGTTTGCTTTGCTTGAAGAGTCTCAACTAGAGTGCCAAAATCAATAAGGTTATCATCTATCAAGTCTTGTATCTTATGTTTTAAATAGATGGATTTTTTTATAGTGTGTCCTAGTTCCCTTTGAAAATCATCAAATGCAAATTGATCATATCCATGTGGAAGAGGATTTATTGTGTCAACTTCCCAAATAGGAGGGAGAGATATGACATTGCATTCCAAAATTTGCTATAAGACTCTGGCTAGAGATAATGGTATATTGGTAAAGGTTCATCAAAAAGGAGCTAATAAAACCACTCACTGAGGGGGATATGAAGCTAAATTAACTATAGGTTGATTTTGACTTTTATTATCATTAAATTTTACTTTGTATGATACTTTACTATTACTCTTGTTTATTGTGTCTGATATACTTGTGTACTTGAGTTTTCCCATTGAAATTAATTTGAATTCCATTTATTTTAGTGTATGACATAAATCAGTGAAGGAAGAGAATATTTTGAACATTATTGAATCATGTAAGGTTGGTAGAAGACTTTTTTTAAAGAGATCTTATAACTCTTGATTAGCGATGGGACTAGTCATTTTAGCCAAGATAGTCTTATATCAAATAACATAATCTATGAGATGCTCATTTGACCTTTGTTTCTATTGTATAGCTTGGGCATAAGAAACCTTTTCACCTATGTTAATACTAAAATTATCTAGGAACATGTTAGCTAAAGGATTAAATGCATTGATCGACTGATACTTTAGAACCATTGTAAAGCATAATACTTTAAACCAAATGATTTAACTTTTTTGGGAATAATCAAGTTTTATCCCTATTTTAGTTAAGGGTCTTGATTAATAATTCAATAAATAATATTATAATAATTATAGTCCTAATTTTTATAATTTATTTATCTTTTTTAACTTTCTAAAAATAACAATAAATAAGGAGAATATATAACTTATCTTGAAACAGGCTAAGATGGCTAATAAAGGGTCTAAAACTAGCTGTGCAGGACTAGGACAATGTTGTAAATCAGAATTTAACTTTCATTCAATGAAGGATAGGAGCACAAATAATAAGACACTTTGGGGTATAGTGTTTTTTTCCACTCCTACCGCTATTATCCAAATTGGTCACAAAGACTTGAAATTTTTGAGTTCTTTGTGTTATTCATATGTGAGCCTGCCTATGAAATCTCAAGTCTTGAATGTCGATAGAACTCACTATAGAGATGATTTAATATATAAACCCTAACCCTCCATCATGCTTGATAAACAAGATTTGAATCACATGAGAAGGGGGGGTTAGTGTGTTTAAGATGCACTTAATGTGTGATCCACAACCTTTGTGTGGGCATGCTGCCTACATACCAATACTTCAAAGAGGGTTCAAGCCATATGTAGTTCTCCCACTTAATGTGCTTTGTGTAATAGTGTGATTTAGATGTAGTGCTTGAGGTGTCTAGGGACTGGTATGAGAGTTTGAATATGTTTGTAGCTGTGTTGGGTGACTGTATGTAGAGAATAGGGAAGTTTGCCTTAGTAGTTTTCTTGTATTCTTACTTACTTTATAAGATTTCCCCCCTTGTAAATTAACTTTGGATGGGATTTTATAGGGAATAATTGATCATGGGTCAAATGTATTCATGTTAGGCCAACATAATGAAGGATAGGGATCAGATGAAAATGATCATTTGGGCTTAAGTTTCAAAGGGATAGGAGCACCAAAAAGGGGACATCCTAGGGTCCAGTGCTATAGTCCAAGCATGATGCTCCTTTCCTATAGGCTTGGGACCTGGGGGGTAGAATTGGTTTGGGAAAATTAGCTTGGATGAGGTGGGATGATCATTTAGAAGTCTATGTATGACTGGAAATGAGTAAAAAGGTGTCTAGAAGGGTCACAAAAGCATGCAAGAAGGACCTATGGATAGGGTGTCACAAGCCACACTTAAAGTACCAATTTGGACATTTTATATGACTACAAAATTTCTCTCTCTTAGTAAATTTGTCCCAATTATTCAAATGAAATTCATCTCTACCACCCATGTTTAGTTTTTCAAATCCATATGGAAGAGGAATAGAAAAAGCCATCAAGAAAGTTCAAAGCCAAATCATTTGAAACAAAAGGTAATGATAGCTAAAAGGTACCATAAAAATTTCAAAAGTAAAATTCACACCAAAATACATGATTACAAGCACATTTTCTATCTCCAATCAAATATCAAATTACACAGTTGGCCTCACATAGAGCCAATGTCCTTTGGGGTACGATAGGCTAGTAGATTGGAATAGGTGAATTCAAAAAAATCTATGGTGCTACCTAATTTCTCATAAAAGTACCCAATCTTCATAGTAGATCAATGGATCTATAAGGGGTCCTAAAGAATGGGGAACACATCGTGGGGAGGTAGGTCTATTTTAATTTTCATGCATATAACATTCATGGGATGATCTATAGACTTCATTTGTTGACCTAAGACTTGTATGGCTAAGAGAAGTTATTCATAGTCCTTAAGTTCGAAAGTCCTCTTATTTTGACAAACCTAATTTGAGTGTCTTGACTTCGATAAAGAGTTTCTCTACCTTGGTTTTTCCTTCATTCTCCCCTCCACCCTTTTCATTTCCCCCTTTTATAAGCAAATTGTGATTCCAAATCTGTCTTCCCTCTTTTAATTATTCTTTCTTCTTCATCTCGTTAAAACATGCTACCATTACTTTGTTTTAGTTTTATCTATTCTTATAGGAAAATAACATGTTTGAGTAACTATGGATCACTTTTTTTTTCATTTATCATTACTGTATTACCCTTATGTTGTGGAAAATTAAGTCTACACCTTTCTACCATTATTACATGTTTCTCTTTGTCTATGCTTTCTTCATGTTTATCTCACATCCATTTCATTTTATTTCTTTCATGTTTTCCTTTATTCCTATCTTACATGAGCTTAATTTTCACTTTATTACATATGTTTTTTAGAGTTTTCTTACATTGACATTCCTTTTTTCCATTTATGCTTTACATGCTTTCCAATATCATTTATCATTTATTTCTTATCATTTGTCATTCATTTACCATCATTTATCATTCATTTTCCAATCATTTGTCATTCATTTTCCATTATTTTGTCATTCATTTGACTTAAATATTCTAAAAACCTTGCTTTACCAATCCTAAATTGTCAATTATCTTCTTTGTCATTCCTAACTATTACATGCCTATTTTCCAATTTTTTTAATTTTTGGCTATTTTTTGCACTAACTTCTATAGGTTCACCTAGTGTTCTTCACATTGGACACCTTCAATTTATCTTTAAATATAATTCTTTATCTACATCACTAAGGTAAGTTAAAGGTATGTGTTTTTCAATTTAGTCCTTTCTTTTATCTTATTTTTTACTTATTACACTTTACTTAACATCAACATTGTGTGTTACTATGTTTTTTGTATGAAGCACCATCTTGTGTTGCACTTATGTGACACGTGATGAGACTCAAATGGGGCATATGTATACACATAATATTTTAAAAAAATTATTGATTTCTAACACTTTTCATCTTACAAAAACCTGTCGAGTCTCAATCTCTCTGAGTGCATTCCTTAACGGGTGCACCAGGAAAGGGGTGGGCAGACCATCAGTGCTTCATAAGATTGTTGTCCCTTTTTCCACTTGCCATCTATACACTTGTCTCATAAACCTATTAACCTTAAGCTTATTATTATCAATCCTACCTCCTCCAATATTTTCCTCCTTCCATTCTTCTTTTTCTTACCTTAAACTCCTTTTTAATTATCAATTGTACTGGGTCAACTGGGCCGACCCATTATAGTTTAGGAATATTATTTACTTTCTTGGGTTGTTAGCCTTTCAGCTGACCTATCACAAACCTAGTAAATTATCCTTGAAAATGCATTGGGTTAATTGGGACTACCCTATACAACTAACATTCTTGAAAGTATTTAGGACAAGATCTACCTATATATACAAGTTCATTTCCCACCATTTCATAAGAGAAGAATTATTAATAAAGAACGTCAAGCGAACATCTACTTATTGACCATTCTAATTTAGGAATAAATCTTAGGGTTCATTAATTTATTTGAAGATACATATCTTGTCTTGTAGAGAAGTCTTTTGAATGCTTAAATAGGTTGTGTAGCCTAGAGATGATTTATCTTGGTTTTTTTTACATACCGCAACAATCTTTTTCAAATCACCTTGGCCAAGGGAGAGATTGAGGCTCAATGGGTTTGTCTTCAAAGATAAGTATTCTTAAATTTATTTATCCTTTGTAAGAGTAGATATATAATGTATTTGTATTCTTCTCTTTATGTATCTAGTATTTTGTATACATTGACAAGAAATATATGTCTTCTAATACATGTTTAGTTTAGTTGTTTGTTTTATTACTTCTAACCCCCACTTTGTGCCACAATATTTGGTGTGAAATAGATTAGATTTAATTTATTAATATTATAATAAAGTGAACATTTTAAACTTTAGGACTCCATTAGGGTTGTTGTGCAATTGTGTTAGACTGTAGGCTTTGGAACCCTTCCTAACATGATGTGTTATGACAAGTGATAGAAGTGATCCTCTAATCAAGTCTAGCAGATCCCCATATTATTCATGCTCCCGCTTAACAAGTGTATCCCAATTGGAAGTGTAGGTGTGATCTATCTTATCCAATCTAGGATTAATCCATAGACATGATGCATTTATGATTGTATACAATATCAACTAAAAGCTTTGATATCTTGTCCTTATTCACATTGAGGAATCTTGGAATTAAATTTCATCTCAATTTTAAACTATCAAAGAGAAACATAATTTAGGTGAAATCTTATGATATCACCACAAACACCCTTTACCCCATGTAGTCTAGAACCATGTCCTTACAACTCAACCTAATAAAAAAAATACATATACTTACCATCCTATAATATTTTCAAGGGTTGTCTCAGCTAGAACTTAGTAAATTGAGTGAACATAGGTTAGCATGTTATTTTACACATGTACAAGTTCCACCTTTTTGAACCAGTACACTGGGTATTATTCTTCATTCATGAGAATTGGAATATGCATCTTTACAACTCAAAGGACTTGATTAGGACTTAATCAATCTAAATTTTCCATTGGTTTATATTATCCAAGTGCTTCAATAAGGGGACAAAATTATCCATCAATTATAATGTATAGGGTAATTTGATTTCACCTCCATAAATGTGTAATCCTTCCTTGTTATCCTCCCAAATTTTTAATATTCAATGTTTAGCCTTTTCAATTTATAGATAAGGATAAATGACTACTTTATGTGATATTTTAGAGTTTTCTAAATTTGAGTGTCATACACAATTGGATTATCCTCTCAAAGATAAAGTATGTTGTACACACTTATGTTTAATTATTTCTCCTTTTCTCTATAAATTTCATTACTAGAATAAAGAGGGGGGAAATATAGACACATAAATTTGGTCAATTGTAATTGAAATTGTTAATTATTGACACATCTTAAACCACATGAATTTCACCCAAATATATTAATCTTATTAGCCATTACTTCTAGACATTTACCTATATTTGAGCTGGACCCTTTATTTCCTACCATTACTACATAGAAATTCCCAAGTCAAATGCTCAAAATGTTTTTTTATTATCTTTAGATTATCCCTAGCTAAGGATAGTTGTCCCTTATTTCATGGGACATGTCTAACCTAAGTAGAAAGGCCATTTTTATGAGCCTATCCACCTAGAACAAATGCATCCCACACCAAATAAAAAATAGTTTACAAATTTAAAAATAATATTTTGGGTCTCCTCACACATTTCACAAGGTAGGATAAAGGAAACTATCAAAAAAATTTGTTATAAATATATATCAAAAGTCATTCATTATCTCCACTTGATTCTCACTTGGTTTCTAGATTACACACTATCACACATTGAGACAATATTCCCTATTCTTCTAAAATTCAATATCATTCACAAGGATTATCCATAAGATACATCTAAATCACCTCAAATTAATTAAATAACTATCATTTTCAATTATAAAAGTCATATCAAGCATAATACACATAGTTAATGAGCATAAATGAATGGGAGAACTACATGGGATTTATTTCCCTCACTAGAGTATTAGATACATAGGTTGTGGTCAAATATTTAGGTGTGATTAGGGTCAATTCATCTAACTACACTCTTCCTCTCTTTTTATAGGTTTTAAAATTTTAAGGTGCCCTTAGGCTTTCAAAGAAAAAATAATAAAAATAATGAATTCTATGTGGCAATTTAAATAGAATCATGAAATCTTAGCCTAATCAATAGACATGGACATATAAGTCACAATAATCAAAATTTTATCATAGTTAAGATAGACAAGTCTATGGTAAATTGACACAAGTGACCTATTTTACTATCCACCTAGAGAAGTCTTATCCAAGTATATTATTAGATTCTACTTCAGAGATGTAACCTTCATAATTATACTTTTTCTATCTTATCTTATCAATCATCACTAATATTCAATTGGAACAAGTATGTGGCTAATAGACATGAGCAACCTACACTACTTTTTATATAGTACAAACCTATCTAGATATAGTTTCATATTATATTCATAATATTGAGCATGCACATACATATCTTTTATTTATTTATACTTTCAAATATATGGAATAGTCAACATAAATCTTGATTTCAGATAAGTATATTTATTCTTAGTGTTTTAAAAAAATTGTATTTTTCCATATTTGTCAATCTATAAAATTAGAATTATTAATTATTATACATATTTAGCATTAGGATATCTATTGATTTTTATACCTATTATCAAAAACAAATTTATATTGTTTAATAAAAAATAGGATAAAACACATGACAATTTAGTTTTATCTTGATACAAGTGTACTCATGCCTTGTTCTTCTTTCAATTTTTAATTTTTCAAAGTTTAACTTTTTCAAATTACAAATAGGGATAAACGAATAATTCATGGCTATTATAGGTTTTTTAAAATTTGAGTTCCCTACATAATTAGATCATCCTTCTAAATATAAAGTGTGTTTTACACACTTAGGTTTAGTTCTTTCTCCTTTACTCTAGAAATTTTATTACTAGAATTTGGCGGGGGACATGGGCGTAGACACATAAACTTGGTCATAGGTACTTGAAAATGTTAATTATTGACACATCCTAAACCACATGAATTATGGAAAAATTATACATTACTCTTATTTATCATTCCTTTGAGCCATTTATTTATATGTGGGATTTACCCTTTTTTATCATCATTATTACACAACAGTTCCAAATTCAAATGTTCAAACTACTTCATTAGATTATAATCTACTAAGTAAATTTGTCCCTAATTTAATTCCATGGGTATACACAATTAATACAAGGTCATTTTCACAAACCTATCCACTTAGATTGGCAACATCCCATGCTAAATAACGACTAGTTTCTAAATTTTGAAATAATCTTATTTGGTCTTCCCACATGTTTCACAAGGTCGAATAAAATAAATTATAAAATGGTTTATCTATAAATAAATATCAAAGGTAATTCATTATCAACATTTGGTTCTCACTTCCAGTTTATAGCCTACACATTATCTCACATTAAGAAAATATACAATATTTCTCCCAAATTCAAGATAATTCACAAGGATCAGTCTTATGTTAAGTCTAAATCATCTCTAATTAAGTCAAAAGTTATCATTTTAAAGTATCAAAGTCATCTATTTAGCTACATAAACATAGTCGAGAAGCACAATTTTAAAATCACCATAGGTGTGAGAATTACGTGGGCTTGATTTCCCTCCTTGGAGTGCTGGATACATCGACAAAATTCACTCATCAAGGGAGTGAATGGGGTTAGCTCAATATATTACACTCCCCCTCTTTTTTATAAGTTTCAATAATTTAAGGTGGCCTTAGCATTTCAAAGATAAAATAAATAAAACAATGAATTCCATTCAACATAAGTATCATAACAATATCTTAGTCTAATCAATAGACACATGTAGAAGGTGCAACAATTAGATTTTTTCACTATCAACATAAACAATTCTGAGCTAAATGGACACAAGGAGCATTTGATTTTGTGCACCTATAGTGGTCCTATCTATAAATAATCTCATATTCTACTTCTAAACTATCACTATCAAAATCCTAATTTTTATTTCTTCTATGAGTCATAAATCACAATTAATTGGGATAAGTTTCAATAGATACAAGTGGCCTACACTGATGTCTAGATAGAATGCACCTCTATGTAAATAGTTTCATATCTTTCCCTTGATCCTAACAATGGACAATTGTATCTTTTCTAATTTCCACTCTCATATATCTAAAATAGTCAATATAAATCCTGATTTGAGCTAAGTACATTTGTTCTTAGTGTTTTCTAAAACTAACAAGTTTCCATATTTTTCAATCCCCAAAATCAAAATTTTTAATTATTTCACATATTTAGCATTCTTATATCTATCAAGTTTTACACCTAGTAACACAAATAAATTTATTTGTTTTAATAAAAAAATAATGCAAAACAATTACAAAAGAAAGGACTCTATTAATAAATAATCATTTGATCCCTAGGTTATTATTATAACCTAAATTTGCAAGATCAATAATATCTTTTGAATGCATCTCTTTTTTTTCTCAAAGGCAATAAGGTTATCATTATCCATTAAATAACTATTAGCATATGAAATATGAGAAGGTTGAACATCACTAGTAAATGTAGTTTTTTTATAAATACTTGTAAAGAACATCCTTATAAACATTATTTTTTAAGAAATTAGAGAATTGATATATTTTTTTGAGTGTTCTTAATTTAATCTATAATATCATAATATTGAAACATATTATTAGGAAATCAAAATGGATATTAGGAGGGTTTATTATATTCTTGACTTGATATTTCTTTTGCATTATGCAATTAACCTCATAATTTACCATCATATGTTGATAATTTGGAATGGAAATTTATACAAGATGTTATATGACTCTTGGAACATCAGCAAGGGAAAAAAGACATATATATGATGCACTATCATAATAATATGCAATCCTATCATGTTTTATAAAATATGCTAACATTATATGATATACCGTTAAAAATAAACTTTTAAATTTAAAAGAATATTTGTATAGTTTAATCTGTAAGAAAATGTGACACTATGGAAAGGAAAGATCTAATCATGTAGTAAGTGGGAAAAATACATCAAGGTTTTATGAAACCCTAAGAAAAATCAAATCCACCACTAAGAAAAATATAACCCTAATAAGTGTACAATGGTAGGGGTTTACTAAAATGTGTTATAGATAAATGGATCTAGGTTAAATTACATCATAATGCAACACATGTATCCATAAAATGTTTCAAACTAGACCTGATCAGATTTGAAAAAACATTAGTTCCAATTTTACATAAATAATATCTTATAATTATAAAAAATGATAATAGGTATTTTATGATGCTATATTTGTTACAAATATTGGGACAACCATTAGGAATATACTACAAAAAAATGTATAGAATATGTGTTGGGAAAAACCCAAAAAATGTGACAAGCAAATAATTTTTTCATGGAGTGTACTCTAATAATAATGTTAGCGTTTAATAATAATAGTAATAGTAATAGTAATAGTAATAGTAATAGTAATAGTAATAGTAATAGTAATAGTAATAGTAATAGTAATAGTAATAATAATAATAATAATAATAATAATAATAATAATAATAATAATAATAATAATAATAATAATAATAATAATAATAATAATAACAACAACAATATGAGAATGACGCATGAAAAAGGGAGAAGGTAGAGTAGGTGGATCGAGAAAGAGAAGTTTGTGTAGGAGGTAGATCATACAGATCAAGATGGGAAAGGTAAGACTATGGATTTTGGTTATGGATTCCATTAGCATAAGAAAGAGCTTAAAGAAGTGGAGGCAAATATCATGGTGGTAGAGACCTAGCTAGGTTTTGATTCTAGTATAGGTCAAGATGATGTAATTTCATATGGAAAGGGAGATGCATAGGAGGATCAGGCAAAAAATTTCCCCCAATTTCAGTTTTGGTGGTTCATAAAGTGCTGATTGGTTCTAATAAACTACCTATCATGGGGAATCAGGTGTATGATAAATCTCAAGAGGAAATTGCTTGGCCCAGTCAGGTTGAGTCAGGGAAGGGTAGGTCATCAGAAGGGGTGATGACCAGTGAAGCTATTGAATTGGTTTGGGAATTAGAAAACTTCACCAAAAAATTGTAATTCCTATCAAATCATGCACTAATTATCAAAAGTGTTGGTTAGTGGCCAACAGTCAAAAAAGTGGAAGCTTGGGTGTGTAAAAATTGGGGGAGTGACACTATGGTTAGTTTCTTTCTCAAGGTATTTTTATTGTTCTTTGTGATTCTTTGAAAACTCATGAGAAAATTCTACGTCTCCCCTATTAATTGCTTGGTGGGGTGGGGCTTTGGTTGCAAATATGGAATCCAAAATTTGATCCTTTGTCATCATTAAATGGATTATTTTTGGTATTCATTTCTTTGGCCTTCCTTTGGAATATTGGAGTAAGAAGTGTTTTTAAGCTTTGGTCATTTTTTGGGAGAGTTCATTGAAATTGATTTGGTCTCTGCATAAAGTGTGTTAGCTTCTTATGCTCAATTAAGGGTTCTGGTTAATTTGGATAATTAGATTCTGGAGAGTATTGTTTTCAAGGCTAATGTTTGAGTTCGGCACCAGAGTGTTGACATTAAGAAAAATCCTTTTCATTTTTTTCATTGTAATCATCTCAGGCATGTTCAAAATTTTTATAGTTTCAACTTTAGATTAAAAAAAAATTAATAAGGTTTTAGTTGCCCACTCTTGGTTACCCAAAAAGGGAAGTTTAACAGTGGAGGAGAATGTTGTTGTCAAGTCAGTTGGAGAGGGTGGTGAGGCTAGTTTGGTGGTGATCTAGGGGTTGGATCTACAATTAGAAACAACAAAAGCTTTATTTAAAAAAACTAGATCAAGGTGGGGCCCTTTCTCTGGAAACCATGCTCAAAGGTTGATAATATATTGAATCTAAATAGAGGTCTTTAAAATCCTTTCTTCTACTTGATGGGAATGGGGGGATAGGGTTCTGGAGGTCTAAGCTCAATAGTTGGACAAGTTGGTTTGCAAAGAAAATGAAAGGAGGTTGGAAAGTGGCTCAAATGCTAAGGATGAAGATGAGTCTGAGGAAGAATTGAATTCGAGAGATTTGTTGTCCATTAACGGGTGAAATTCTCCTTATCTCATCCCAATTGGAGTCCTACAAATAATAATGGTAAGAAATCAGGAGTGGAAAAAATGGTAGGATAAGTTATAGGAGGTAACCAAGGTATATTAGAACACTTTTTGGATGTTGGCAAGAAGGGGTGAAAGGTCCCCCTCTATTAGAATGAAGGTTATTTACTATAATATTAGGGAATTGAATGGCCTAACCAAAGGTGTTTGGTGAAATTCCTAATTTTTGTGGAGGAACCTGATATCCTTCTTATCCCAGAATTGAAATTGAGTTTCTTAGAAGCAAAGTTTATTTTGTGAAAAAATTGGTCTAGATGGAAGGGTATTTTTTAGAGGTTACTAGTGCCTTAGATAGTTTGGTAGTTTTTGGGGCCTCGACTCATTTTTATGTGGATTTGATGGATTTTGGGTCTAATTGGCCACTTTTTAAGGTATTTTTTCTGTTATTTTTTGCTCATTCATTAATTTTGGAAGAAGATAAGAAACTAGTAATAAGGGTGTGGTAGAAATACTTGGTTTTTGATACATGCATAATCTAGACCAGTATGGAGAGATCCTCTTTATCTTGGAAGGAATAACTTGTATATAAGAAATGACTAACAAAAGGGGATGTTAGTAAGATAGTTAGGTAGACATCCTAACATGAGCTAGATCCAAGAAGTGTGAGCTTGCTAGGAGGTTGTCGATCCACTCTTTGATAAAAATTAAGTTGAAAATGATAAAATAAAGATACTCACATCAAATAACAGAAAGTACTAAAATGAAATACAAGAAGTAGATGAATGCTTGATAGATAAAATTACTAAATATAGAAAAAGTAGGTCAATACTAGTGCTAAAGTGGATCAGGTCAAGTTCATAAAATTAGGTAAGGGTCTGTGAATAGGTATGGATATAGAAAGTCAGATTTGGTTGGAGGTAAGGGGTTATAAATAACTTGTTATTATTTCATGCCACAATTATTATTGGTGGTTTGGTTGACCATCAATTATTGAGCTAACCGTCAGTGGTTGGGTAACCATCGATGATTGGGGGTGACTATCGATGGTTGTGCTAACCATCAATGGTTGCCTATGGATTCTTGAAGGTACTCAAAAAGAGTTTTAGAATGGTTTTATAGTTAGGTAAGGGTTTATTCAAGGGTCTGTTAAGGATTTGATCATAAATAAGATATTAAAAGATAGGTTCAAAAAGGTTTCATAGGATAGAAAGTTCAAAAACCAAAATAACAATGTTGTAGTACAAATATACCTATTGCTTGTTAAGTGGTTGATGGCCGATGGTTGGAGTAATTTTGACAGAGTAATGTTAATTTGACTCAAAATAAATTTTGGTATAGGTTTAGATATCTATTGTTATTACTAAATTTCTAGAAGAAGACTGGTTGGAGAGCTTGAATACCTATGAGCTAGAATGCTTGTGATGATCTATTTCACCTCCTACTCCCATCCTTTTATAGGCAAAGAGAGATGGAGGATAGAAGGTTCCCTAGTAGGTTGGCTTACTAATTTTAATGATTGGGATTTTATTAGAACCACATAAGGTGAACATATTTAATTTTGCCTTGTTAGCTCACACACAATTGGTGATGTGTTATAAGGGTGAAGACATGACCATCAATGGTTAGGCTAACCATTGATGATAAAGTTAACCATCAATGATTGATTTTCGTAGAGGAAAAGGGTCAAGGTGAGTTAAAAGGGGTGGGTTAAGGTTTATTAGTAAGTTATTGAGTTTAGCTAGCTAAGTAGCTAACTAGACCCAAGGTTTGATAGGTTGGTCAGTGGGTCAAGAAGGGTAGATGGTCCCTAAGGTATCTTGAGGCATTTGAGATCTAATATGGTTTTCTAGTGTCTACAAGTGTCCATATTTTTTAGTGACATAAAGTTCCTTTTGCTTAATGTGTATGGCCGAATGACTGAGGTCAAAAAGCTCAACTTCGGTAAGATCTTGCCTAGATGCTAGTCAGGTATCCATAGGAGAAGTTTTTAGTGGGGGGAGATTTCAATGTTATTTTAAATTATATAGATAAATTAGGTGGTATTAGTTTCCTTGGTAGAATTAAGTTAGATTTTGGAAATTTTGTTTCTAACAATGAATTGATGGATACTATTCCTAATAGAGGTTGGTTTACCTGAAATAATAAATAGGTGGGATTCAATAAGATAGAAGAATAGGTGGATAGGTTTCTCATCAAATTTATTTTGCTTTCATCAAATTGGTTGGTGGACAACTATGTGATATCTTTTTCTAGTTTAGATCACTTTCCTATCTGTCTCTCTGTGAGTGTGGATCATCCCTTGGCCTAATGTATTTTCAAGTTTGAATTATTGTGGCTCTAGGATCCTTCCCTTTTTCAAAATGGTAAGGATTGGTAGCCAAATTTCCCTCCTCAGTCTGGATCTCTAATGTATCAGATGACTAAAAAATTACAATTTATTAAGCACCAGATCAAATCTTGGAATAATGTTCATTTCAATAATCTTTTTTTAGGAAAAAACTAGGGTGGAATAAGAGTTGAGTGGTGTGAATGTGTCATTTACTCAATTTGGTATGGATTCATGGGCCTTCAAAAAATGAAAAAATCTCATATAGGATTATGAGGAGTTGTTACTCATGGATGAAATCTATTAGAAGTAGAAACTAGGGGTCAAGTGGTTGAAATAAGGTGATAGGAATTATGCCTTCTTTTATAACTCAATCATAACTAAAAGGAATGTCTCTCAGATTTTGGGAATTCAATCAAGTAATGGTGAGTGGGTGGAATCTGAAGAAGGTATTTAGGGGGAAGTAGTGATTTTCTTTAAATCTCTTTTAGATAGGTTAAAAGTGTTGTAGGTCACACCATGGAATCCCTTTTTGGATTCCATCCCCAATTTGGTCTTAGAGCATCAAAATGATATCCTCTTAGCCCCCTTTTATCTTGAGAAAGTCTAGGTGGTGGTTTTATCACTTGGTAATGATAAAAATCTAAGTCTAGATGAAATTTTGGTGGCTATTTCAAGTTTTTTAGGACATTATTGGTAAGGATGTGCTGGTAATGGTGGAATAATCGCATATTAGGCAAAAGGTGGCCCTTAATATTAATGTAACATTCATTTCTCCTTTTCCTATAGGCTCTACCCAGGGGAGTTTCAATGATTTTCATCCTATCTCTTTGTGTAATGTTGTGTATAAGATAATCTCTAAGTTGGTGGCTAGCCAACTCAAAATGCTTATAGATTCTTTGATCTCCCAAGAGCAAGTGAGTTTTGTGCCTAGTAGGAACATATAAGAATTTATCATTATGGCTCATGAGATTATCCATTCTCTTTCTCATAATCACCAGAAAGGTATGATGGTAAAATTGGATATCACCAAGGTGTATGATCAAATAAATTAGCATTTAATGTTCAATGTTTTGAGTAAATTTGGCATTGGGTGAGAGTGGTGTGAATGGGTGTCAAGCTATGTGTTTGGCCCAAAATTATCAATTTTAGTCAATGGCTCCATGGAAGGCTTTTTTGGGGATTCTAGAGGGTTGAGATAGGGAGATACCTTGTCTCCCTTTCTTTTCATTTTGTTGGATGAGGCTTTAGGTCATTTTGTGCAACTGGCTAAGATGGAAGGTAGAATGCAAGGGATCAAAACTATGGAAAATTTGGATAGTTTGTCTCACCATCAGTTTGTTGATGACACATTCCTATTTGTTAGGGCCTCTTTGGAATAGGATATGGAAATGAATTTTTTTTTTAAGCTATGAAGAGGCCTCTAGGTATAAATTAAGTGAAGCCAAATCTAAGATCTACTTATTCAATTGTGAAGATCAGGGGAAACATGGGATAAAAGGTACTCCAGGTTTCAAAATTGGATCCCTTCAAAACAAGTATTTGGGAGTGCCTCTCTTCATAGGAGGTAGTTAGTTTGGTCAGTGGGAGGAATTGATCAATAAATTTAAGGTGCATCTAGCCTCCTAGCAAGGAAGGTGGTTATCTTTGGATGGGAGAATCAACTTGATCAAGTTTGTTCTAATGACCTTGCCTAACTTTTGTTTTCTAGAGTTGTAACTTCCTATAAGGGTGGTTAAGATTATTAATAAAATCATGAAATATTTCCTGTGGTAGGGAACTGTAAAGAAAAAGAAGACCCCCTTATTAAATTAGTATCATGTGTGTAAATGTAGTAAGATGGGTGGGGATGGAATAAAAAATATTTAGCTTCAAAATGTAGTGCTTGGGGCCAAGTTGGATGGGAAAATGGTTGAAAAACTAGAGGAGTTGTGGTGTAAGATGTTTCTTAGTAAGTATTTGGGCTAAGATAGGCCAAGAAGCATGGTGTCAATTACCAATCCCCCTAAAGGTTCATAAATGTGGAATTTTATGCTCAATTATAAGCACATCATTATTGATCATATTTATTAGACAATCAATAATGGTAAGAAGGTTGATTTATGGTTTGACTCCTCAAATGGACATAAGCCTATTATGGAGTCAATTGATGTTATTGATATTAGGTTGGTGTTTTATGACTTGTGGGGTATTAAAGTGGTAGATTATCTCCAGCCTCAAAGAAAGGGTATCATTGGAGGCTAGGTTTCGAAATGTTTGGTGAAATTTTAAGTGCCTAAAGCTAAAATTATAAGAATTTATAGATGTTTAGATCATATAAATGTTTTCATCAATTATAAAGAGGATGTGCTACAGTGGGTCAGGGCCAAAACTAGATTTTATTTGGTCAAACTTGGCTATAAAATGGTGGAAGTGGTTGACATAATTTTGAATTTGGCTCAACCATTGTGTTGGTGTAAGTTGGGCCTTCAAAAATTAGGTGCTTTTGTCTAATTAGATGTTCAACAACGTATTCTAATACAAGATTGGTTGTGTAAGATGGGCGTTCTAGGGTTTTCCAGGTGTTGTCTTTATAAGCAAATGGTACAATCAGAGGATCATATTATTTTTAATTTTCCCTTCATGGTGGTATGCTGGTCTTGTATTTGCAACAAGTTGGGTTGGGCTTGACCATCTTTTTCCTTAGACGTCTTTTCTACTTGGCCTATGGGAGATGTAAATAACTCTTTAAATAGTCTATGGAGGGTGAGCTTGGATATTCTCATTTGGATGATCTATAAAGAGAGAAATCAAATAATTTTTGAAGGCAAAGAGAGTCTACCTTTAGTGGTTCTAAAGGATGTATAAGTCTCAATTTTAGAGCTGATATCAACTTAGGTTCAATGTAAACAAGGTTGTTTATCTAGTTGGGAAATGAGGATGAGTAGTCATTATAATTTAGTGATCATCCCCCCATTAAGGGGTTGATCATAACTAGAAATGGAAAAATAAAGAAAAATAATTGGGTTAGTATTGCTTGGTAAGGTTCGCTAACAAGGTGGTTCAAACACAATTTTAATGGAGCTTGTATGGGGAATATAAGTGCCTCTAAGGTGGGGTGTGTGATTATGGATTGTAATGGTTCACTCATTATAGATGCATCTATCAAATTTATGGATGGGACTAATGATGAGGCTGAAGCCCAAGTGGCTAGTATTGGTCTAGTGCTTGAGTGTGGGGTGTTCAATTTGGAAATTGAAGGCAAATCTCAAGTCATCATTCAAGCCTTGTCCAAACAAGGGGCTAAATATTGGAATTTGAATAATATCCTTGATAAATAGTGGGGTGATTTTTCCAAATTTAAAAATTGGAAGAGCTCACATTACTATAGGGAGGCTAACCAAGTGGCCAATTTTTTGGCTAATGTTGGGATAGAGCAAAATGAAGTCAAGTAGGTGAATAATGTAAGGGAATCCTTGGAAGATTTTAGCAAGGTGGATAACTTTAATTTTTTAATGAAGATAACAAGTTGCCAATGTATTTGGATAATGGTGGTGTGTTGTGAAATGATGAGATACCCTTTATTATCATTCATTGGGCTCATGTAGATTGTTTGATTGATAATAATTTCAATTGGTGCAAGTCAGTGATGGTTTTTATTGCTTTGGTTTTTTTTGTTTTTACTCTCTTTCTTTGTTTATTCAAAGTGAAGGGTTGGGGAGATGGTAGCATGGGGCATAGATATGTGGAGTCTTTGGCTTTGCCTATGGTTTTCAGGCATGAGGCAAAATGAGAAAAGGGTTTTATGGGCCTTATCTCAGTATCGTAGTTGAAACATATTTTCTAGGCTCCCACCCTAGAAATGGCTCAAGCTATTTTGGAAGTGCTAGGTGGTGAGGTTCTAGAAAAGAGCCTAAAGTGGTGTTAATTCAGAGGTGGCTTCCCTATTTGCCATGAATCTTTTGATGATCATTTTTGGTAAAGAGCAAGTGATAGAAATGGTTAAGTTTTTTATGGCCTTAGAATATTGGGTGGATTTGATGTTGTTACTAGTGGATTTTCTAAGTGGGTATTTTGCTCCTCTCCCCTTCTCAGGTAAAGACAACTTGGGTTACATCCCATTGGTGTTTTTTTGGAAGTTGGAGAATCATTTCATTGCCTTTTTACATCTGGATGAGGAATTAGAGTCGATCAAAATAGAGGATAAGGTGGGAATTAAAGAAGTGGTTATGATAGATATTGAATCTATCAAGCCTCCTCTACCAAGATTCATGACATGATAAGATGCTCGTAGGTCTAAGGAATGGGTGGTAAAAGTAAAAAAATTGGCCTAGGGCTTCTTCATATGTTTTCCCCTCTTGGTCTAGGTATTATAGGTGCCACAAGTCATGCCCCCATAAAAAAATGAGGTCATTTAAATGTGTGTAGCCTAAGCTTCGAGACAACAGTGGTAAGTTGAAGGAGAAGATGTCGGTGGTGTTTTCAATAATTATAGGTTCAGGGCAGTCGATTGGTAGAGTGGGGGCTTCTCCTCAGTCAGGGTTTCAAGCCTTGTTGCATAGTGAGGTGGCTTGTCATAGTGGGGGTGGGATGATCTCAGAGGTGGTGAACATCTTAGATTAATGTATGAATCAGGTCTTTCTATCAGTTGGTTTTTGTTAAAGGGGTGTTTATTAAATAATTAAGGTTTTTTTTTTGGTAATCTCAAATAATATTAAATATAATTATGTTTGCTTATGGTATTTGGTGGCTTTTTATATTATGTATGGTCATATGCCTTGTTGGAATTTTCCCTCAATCCAGGTCAATGGTTTTATCTTTTTTTTTATCGATCAGGGGTCCCTCCAACCCTAAAATCAAACTTAAAAAAAATAGTGTTAGTGTTAAAAAAATTCCAAAAAAATGGAACATTTGTGTCCAAGTATGAATTTATATAAAATTAATTCATGACTATATTCTCATATTTTAAGTCTCCAAATTCCTCTCTCTTTTTTCTTAATTTTTTCACATCTCTATGAGAAATTGATCTCATTCTCTACAACCTTAAAAAATAATCACATACTAATAACAAATATGATAGTGAATGAGGGGTGGTTTATGTTATCCATGTATTATTATGAAGCCCCTAAGGTGGAACACATTTAGAAAATAACATTCAATGTACTTCAACATGTAATTCATGAATGCAAATCCTAGTTCTATATTATTTTTTAGGTTATATTAAATATATGATACAAGTAATAAATTATGAAATATTTATTCAAATCTAATTTAAATTCTTGAATTATGCTCTAACATCATCAAAATGGATCTGTATAATGGATTTTTTTTCTTTGATCAGTTTTGCATTTAATGTTCTATGGGTATTAATTTACACACACACACACACACACACACACACACACACACACACACACACACACACACACACAGGCTTCTCAAATTAAAATTAAGAATAAATTTGTATGCAAGGTGACACACAATGCAAGAGAAAAAAACAAAATAGATGGGACACAAGGCATAAGAGACCTAAAATAAGGGTTAGAAGAAACAAGGGATAGAAGGTCTCTCATGCCATGGAACCACATAGTATATGGTCCTAGGAAACATTCCAATAACCTAATAAAAATACATAGGTAGGAGAGATAAATACTATCATACTTTTAAAGGTTTGGATGAGGGTTAAAGGGGTAGAATAGCCTATACAAAAGGATGAATAAAATTATTGTAGAGTCAACCAATTAATTGAAAACTCAAATAAATGAATATTTAATTGTATAAACACTAGGAAGAAATAATACTTAACTTATTTGCAAATGCACAGGTATATTTAAGATATGCAAAAGTAGAAATAAGAAAAAATAAGATTAGGATCTAGTCATTAGATTCTATAAATATTATTTCTAGAGGCTTGGATATTTGTGTCCTAATGTCAACATAATTGTTTGGTGTGAAATACTCACTATATTGTGAATCAATCACCTAGATCTTTCTAGATTTTTTATCACCTTTCTAGTGATATATTTTAATCATGTTTATAAGTTATAGATAACTAAATGTGGATCAAACCCTATCTTTTCACCTTAGGTCTTTGTAACTTTCCAAAAATGAGTTAGTGGGCTCATAAATTCAAGATGATTTCAAGGACCCTTATATTAATAAGCATTGCCTACATATTCATTACTTTAAAGAGGGTCGTAGACATATGTATTTCTCCCCAAAGAGTTGGTTTGTATGTGTACAAGGATGAAATATACTATATGCAAGGGCATGCAATGATCTAGCTTGTAAATTAATAAATATTTCTCACAGATTGTTATTTAAGTGCTTTATATTTTTAATATGATTACTCCTATGACTGACATAAAAATAGGTAAGAATAGGGAAATATAACTCAATTGTGCAATTGATTAAATAGTCTTGAATAGGTACTTGTTTGACATTTATATTAGATAGATAATGAGTAGGATTTAATTTATATTTATACCACACATTTTATAAATATATCACATAGTATTAAATAAGACAACTATTCCAAACCATATACTTTTAAACATTTTCAATTTAGATGAATTTTAAGGGTTGTACACTTGATAATAATTTGGATACTTGTGTTGACGCAAGTATCCTTATGTATGGCACATGTGTTTGACAAGCTAGGAAGTTGTTGAGGATATAAAATTGATAGTTAATGATATATATCATGTTTTAGGATTTTTTTACATTACATAAGATTTGGATCATAAAAAATGACAAGGTCAAACCATAAGATAAATAGTTAGGCACATTGAGATGATGAATGTGAGTTTTTCAATATTAGAGAGGTCTAGAACTGAATGGTAAACCCCTCATAGGTATTTTTCAAATATACAAGACTGAGATACTATATAAATCATATTTTAGTATCTAAAATACAAGAAAATAAAAGTAATAATAATAAAAAATCAAAATAGAAAAAAAAAATGTATCAATAAAAAATTGATATAAACTAATAAAAGATAAAGAC
Source organism: Torreya grandis (assembly GCA_037957365.1). Lineage (NCBI taxonomy): Eukaryota > Viridiplantae > Streptophyta > Pinopsida > Cupressales > Taxaceae > Torreya > Torreya grandis. The sequence goes on from JARHVA010001733.1 coordinate 2,790,089, forward strand.
ATAAGTACTCTAAAAAAATAGAAAAAAAATGTATCAATAAAAAAATGATATAAATTGATAAATGATAAAGACATAAGTACTCTAAAAAAATGTAATTCTATAATTAATAATTACACATCAACCAAAATTATATATATATATATATACACTTTATATAAAAATAAAAAAATTGTGTTGAAACATATTGTTTATTTTTTTATGTTTTATTTTATATATTTTATTTATTATTTAGTTTTTTTAAACTAAACATTTTATTTTATTAAAAAATATTTAAAAAATAATAAAACAATATTTTAAATAAAAAATATAATAAAATGAAAAATAAACTTATTTAAAATCCCTAATTTTAGATAGGTAAGCATATTTATATGCATCCAATAAAAACTTCATTGTAATATTTTTTTTATAATAATTATGGTAACAAGTAGGAGTTATGTACTTAATTAAAAGTGAAATAAAATAATTTAATATATTTTTATAAATGATATTTTGAAAAAAACAATTAAATATTTACATTTTATTAAAAGATATAATATATATAATATTTTTTTATATAAATAATATAATTCATAATATTTTTCAAGATATATTAAATTTATTTAATAAAACTGAAAATATATAAATATATTATAGTTTTCATCATTAGTAAATTTTTCATTGTATTAAAATATAATTTACTTTTTTATTCGAAAATATGAAAAAAATTAATATATATTTTTATAATTATTAAATATTATTTATAAATTAATTATATTAATATGTATTAATATTGGATATAATTGATTCGTAAAAAAATTGATTTTCCAAATTTACATAAAAGTATCCTGCCATATCACCTTTATTTATCATATATGTATTATATTTTTTATATTAATATGATGTATGTTTAAATATTATTAATAGTTAAAATTTTAATATTAACAAATCAAATATTAAAAAACTAATCTTATTATTGATTATATACTAATTTATTATAAAATTTTATTAGTCATTGACAATGTTATTAATAGTTAAACTTATCTAGATACTTATAACATACAATCTTAATGGATTATAACTTCTTTGTAAATTTATCTATTTAAAGTGTCACTTTAAATCATGTCGAAAGTGGAATCAATTTTGATAATTGTCTTTTTTTTAAAAAGAATGGTGTCAACTTCTTAGTTGTCTTTTTTTAAAATTATTTTCTGGTAGTTTAACTTTAGAATTGTGAAATAAATCTCTATTTCATTAACTTTAATAAACTTTTCACTTAAATCTTAAATGAAGAACAAACATAAGCAAACTAAGATTAAATTTGAAAAGATTCTCGTAAATATTAAAAATATGTTACGTCACTGTAAATTATACATTTCAATCTTAATTAACTCTCTTAATATATATTGTCATTCAATTTAATTATTATTTAATTACCTTTTTTTATGTTTAAAATTTTTAATTAATCTTATTCAATAATTTTAACTAAACAAATCACTGCCCTCATTACCCTAGCCTCCTTTACATAAATAACTAATCTTAACTTTGTAAACAATAATTTTTGGGCTCACCTCTTTTACATAACTAACCCACCCTAACTTTATAAATAATAATTTTCAAATCTTTACTCTCGCATCTCTTACAAATAACTAACCCTAACTTTGTAAATAATAATTTAACCCTAATCTACCTATACAACTAAATCACTTATTTTTATTCCCTCATGTATTACATAAATAACTAACCCTAACTTTATAAACAATAAATTACAAAATAAAACAACTAACCAAATCACAACTCAAACTATAAAGAACTACTTACAAATTAATATCCTCGCCTATATTACATACCGTTATCACTGATTCCAATTTCTTAACGTATTAAACTATTGAATCATTTATTTCCCATCCCTACTCTACGTACCAATCAATCATTTATTTCTCTACCTACCCAACATCTGCGGTAGAATTTTCATGTATTTTCCTATTTATTTGTCACACCCATATCCTTTTTCCTTCACCTCGTTTGTGAGTTGAGACGCGAAAGTTATTTTAGTATTTTTGTTATTAGGGTTGTGGCAAGCTCTAAATGGATCGAGGAAAGTCTGATGGTAATGAATAGAGTTTTCATTTTTGACATTGCGACGATATTCTGAGCAATTTTTCCTGAAAACTCTCTCTCTAATGATATTCCTGTCTTCTGATTTCTACTGTAGTGCCTAGGCTAGGTCGATCTTCCAGCGTAGCGGAGAGTACAAGCAGTAGGGAAGTAGCTCGATCTTCGGCTGTGGTGGAGAGCACAAGCAAGGGGGTCGTATCCACCAGATGGAAGCCAACTTCCGAACAAAAGCAGATATTGGAATCCATGTTCGCCAGTGGAACCAGGAATCCATCTACAACCTACATTGCTGATATTACTGCTCAGCTGGAACGGTATGGCAGGGTGGAAGGGAAAAACGTTTTTTATTGGTTTCAAAATTACAATGCCCGAGAGAAACGCAGGAAGGATGAATCACAAACCAGATCAAGTATGAAGCTTTGGGCTTTAGTTATTTTGTTTCTTTAAAATTTTGCAAACTAATCTAGAAAGATCTATTTCAGCTTCCAAATGGCCTGCGATCTTTAATTCATCTAAATGGCCTTCCCTCTTTCGTTCAAAGAAGTCATCCGACAAGAACCCTTTCGAGGTAATAAGTATTACAGTGCGAAGTTCCTCGCTCATTTAACAGATTGTGTCATTTAAGAAGAAATCCATTGCAATATAAACCCCATCTATAATCATTTTTATTGCTATATTGCAGGATTCAGAAGAAGCGGATAGCGGCTTTCGCAGGAATTCTTCAGTCAATCCTTCAGAGTGTACCACCTTGGAGTTGTTTCCTCTGCGTCCTGATAGAGGAGGTTGTCATCCCGCCAATCGCAAATAAAGCGATGAAACTTTTTCTTGTTATATGCATTTCAAATTTTCATTAGGGTGTACTGAAAATAAGCGTTGTTAACTCTGTATGGTAGAAACTATCATATTTCTATGAATTTCAATTGAAAAATAACAGATCGAACCTTTTTTTTATGTTTTAAAACTCGCATTGCTGAAAGATTGGTTTAGATTGGTTCAGGTCTACGATCGGTAATATGATAAAATGCCTCTTTAGTGCCTTCTGTTTTATTTGCAGTGAGAAATGTCAATTTGGATCCTGTGAAGGTAGTCAATAGAATGGAGAGTTAAAATTGGTGGAATTTAGGCTTTCATTTCCTTCACATTGCGAAATATAATTCTGTAGTTGAGCATTTGAAATATTAAGTTTCATTGTGATTTTTGAATAACTGTGATTAAGCTTTCATTTCCTTCACACAACAAAATATAACTCTGTACTTGAGCATTTGAAATGTTAAGTTTCATTGTGATTTTTGAATACCAGTGATTTACATTGTTCAGGACTTAATGTTATTGAATTTGCACCTTTGCCTACTGGAACTGTATTTCAGAAAAATTGCTGTGTTTTATTAGAGAAAAAGTGTAAAGTGAAAAAGTGGATTTTTACATTTGAAGGTTGTGATATTTGATATATTTTTGGTTACTAATTTTTAATATCTTTTCTCATTTTTTATACTGTGAAATCTTTATATTCAATAAGAGATTATTTTGTTAGAAACTGAAGTCAACTGGAGTTAATTTCTCCAAAACTACTAGTTCCACTTCCTTCTCATGCATGCAGCAGCAGTTAACATTTAGTTAGTTAAACAACAGTTAGAGAATTTGTTTTAGTTTCAGTTTGCATGCAAAGACTATAATTAGTCCTCAGTTTGTTTTTCTAATTATTGTTTGTTTTCAAATCTATTTAAAGGACTCATGGGTGCAGTATTGTAATAGGCAAGATAAAGAAGATCAAGAGATCAAGAAAGATCAATAATAAAATTCTTGTTTTTTCCAGAATTGCTGTAGCAATCTGTTTTGTCTCTCTATTTTTATTTTCTTTATTTTTCTGCTCTGTTTGATCCTTCAATGTGGTATCAAAGCCAGTAGAGCCGAAGGAGTAAAGCCTAGGCAAGAGATCGTGGAAAAGAAGCGGTGAAGGAGGAGCAAAGTGTGAGAGCGCAGCTAAAGCGTGGTTGTCCCAAGATCGCAGCCTTGTTTGAGAGTGCAGGTGTGTTGCAGGGACATGGTATAAGTCAACGCAACAGCCAGAGAAGGAAAAGCGCTGCAGTCAAGTGGAATAGGTGACGCACAACAGCAAGGAGTCTGCAGAGAAAGCCGTTGAGGGACGTGGAGAGCCAGTAGAGCAGAAGGTGAGAAGCGCGCAGTCAATTTGGAAAGAAGCAGCCAGCAAAACCGCTGCTATATCACCAACATGAAGGAGAGAGAGCTTCCAGCTAGCTAGAGTGCAGATAAGCCAAAGAAACTAGCAGAAGGTTGAACAACGATTGAATCGCAGCCAAGGAAAAGGCAGATGATTGAAATTCGAACTACAATAGCATCAACAACATTAGTGGGAAGAGTTTCAACATTGAAAGCGTGGAAAGGTGATGTGGAGCACAGTTGAAGCACGATCAGTGATTAGCGTGGTATTAGAGACTCAATAAGCCGAGTCTGTGTGGAGGAAGTCGATGTAGAGTTGAAATAAAAAGAATAGAAGCCGGTGAAAAGAGCCAAGGCTGTGTGTCCATGTTGAAGCATTTTTTTTTCAAGAGCCAACCCTCAGACCGAAGTCTGTCCTTGTTTCAACAAAAGGAAGATATGTTTAAATATTTGTATGAGCTGAGAGATAGTTCTGTGTATTTATTTTTTTCTTTTCTCAGGAGATAAATGATGAGAGATTGTGAATGCCGTAGCATTCCATTTTGTGTTAGTGTCGTATGTATTGCTAAAGAATGTTTATGCAGTCTATTTAGAATAAAGTTCAAGTCAGACTGCTCTGAAGATGAAGAAGATTGCTTCGAAGAGCCTGCTCTAAATGCCAAAGATAAGAGGCGTCAAATGTGTTCAAGATCAGACTGAAATCTACATGGTGGTGGTGTATTCCACATATAAGGCAATGTATTTTGCAAGGCAGTGTATTCCGCATGAGAGGCAGTGTATGTGTTCAAGATCAGACCGAAATCTACATGGTGGTGGTGTATTCCACATATAAGGTGATGTATTTCGCAAGGCGGTGTATTCCGCATGAGAGACAGTGTATTGAAAAGGTTTTAGCAATTTGAGACTAGTTTTCAACTTAAGGGGGAGAATGTCTATACGCTGCTTTGAAGACGCAGCTCTGAAGATTACTCTCTAGCCTACCTGACATCAATGGCAGCCACTAGCAATGTAGCTGTGGCAAAAATGGTAAATCATTTAGGCATTGTAAATGCTGACGTAGTTAGTGGTAGAAATTAAGGGGGAGTAGTAGAAACTGAAGTCAACTGGAGTTAATTTCTCCAAAACTACCAGTTCCACTTCCTTCTCATGCATGCAGCAACAATTAACATTTAGTTAGTTAAACAACAGTTAGAGAATTTGTTTTAGTTTCAGTTTGCATGCAAAGACTATAATTAGTCTTCAGTTTGCTTTTCTAATTATTGTTTGTTTTCAAATCTATTTAAAGGACTCATGGGTGCAGTATTGTAATAGGCAAGATCAAGAAGATCAAAAAAGATCAATAATAAAATTCTTGTTTTTTCTAGAAGTTTTGTCTCTCTGTTTTTATTTTCTTTATTTTTCTGCTCTGTTTGATCCTTTATATTTCTGGTAATTTTTCTTGAGAATTAAGCATATTTATTAATAGATTAATAAATTTTTAATTAAAATTATTATTTAAAATTTGATTTATTTTTAATTGCAGTTATAATTTATTTTTATTATAGTACTGATTTTGTTAAGATTGGTTATATTTTTGAAACTTGTAAATTTATTTTAAAAATATATATTTTATAAATTTTTTATAATATATATTTTTTTATTTAATAAAAATAATATATATATCAAATAACTTTATTAATGAATCAATAATTTTTTTATTTTTATTATATTACTAATTTTATTAAGATTGATTATATTCTCAAAACTTGAAATTAGGGTTTTGAATTTTTACCTTACAAAGATTATTTCAAGTTTCTATGTTGATAGGTGAAAATTCTCTCTCGGTCCAATACTAGCATTGCCAGGTGTGTCATGTTTTCTGGTTATTATTAATGTGAGCTATTAATATACAAGCTGTTTAAAATAATACCGTTATGCAATGGAGATGTTTGGGAATTGGTACATGCGTAGGGTCAATTAAAGAATATTTGTTCAAATTGTAAAATGATTGCTTTCGAGGGAAACTGAATTTTTTCTTCCAGAAATCTAGTGCTTGGCGGTGGCGAATTATTTTACTGTTGGCTTTATGTTACGATGCCATTCTAGGGAAGGAGCAACGGTGACGAACATAACTTTACTGTTGGCTTTTCTCGTTGACAACTATTTCTCCAGCCATTAGCTGCTTGTTCAAGCAAACTTAAAAATAATGCAGGTTTCACGTATGAAACGTGGTCACATGCAACGTGATATGTTGTAACCGACTTGCAAAGTGTTGATGTGAGATATATAAATACAAATAAATTTATATTCATTACATTCTTGGAAAATTTGCTGTTTTGACTTATAATCTCAAATTTTGGTGGTTTGACGTATAATCTCAATTTTAAATAATTGTTTGGTGTTTTTATTTATAATTTTCAAATTTAATAGTTGTTTGTAAGAGGTGGTTTAAAGGGTATTCTTAATATAATAAAATTATGAAAAAGTATTGACGTTTTTTAGTATAATCTTAAATTTATATAATTATTTGTAAGTTGTCAAGTATTTGTTAGTGTAGGTATTTATTTTCTTAGATTTATTTATTTGCGAAAATTATAATTGTTCACATGAAGTTTTCCTATATTTGGGGGATATGCTTGTTTAGGTGGAGATAGTGTGTCATATATATTATAGGTTTGACTAGAAGACTAGGATGTAACTCCCTTAACTAGATATTCTAAATATGAGAGTTACTCTTTTATTCCAAGCCCCTGTGACCACCTTTTGTGGAGGAGTTACATTTCTATTCTAAAGATGCTTTGACCACCATTTGAAGAGGAGTTGCTTTCTCTCCTATATGTATGATCTACTTGAGCCTTATTCTATCAATGAATGATTGGTTTTCTCTACTCTCCTTTGTCTCTTGTAATATTCTTATTTTATGTGATTTCTACTTGCATCAACAACATAGTGGTGTGCACAAGCTTCATCTCATGTGATCTTTCCAACTTGCTTTCATAATATTCGACCTTGGTAACATCTCTGATATGGTATCAAAGCCTACCCATGGTAAACATTAGTCTAATTTTATTTATTGTTAAGCTTTCATTGGAATAATAATTTCTTTATCGAATTATTCAGACTATGTGTGTTATTTTATCTTTCAATTTTATAGATTGGTTCTATTAAATTTGTTTAAAGGTCAAATTCAAACGCTGCATGCTTCCAAACTATTCATCTACATCGAACTTGTTGTATGGTTCAGTTTTTGGATATGTGTTCTTGAATATTTGTAGGGAAGACATTGATTTTTATAGCTAGGTTTCCATCTGATTGTTCTTTTGCAAATTGTGCTCCAACCATAAAGAATTATGCTGAAAGTTTTATGGGTTTGGTGCATCTTTCTCTTAGATTTTTGAATCATTTTAAAATTTTGAATTTCATTAAAATTATGATTTTTTTAAGTAACTGATACTAATAACAAAATCATATGTAGAGATTGTCAGTAAAAGTTTTTTATTGTTAAAAAAAAATATATATATTGAGGAAGGATTGTATAAGACTTGTAATTTGCCTGAGAAGGTTCAGCTTTTAATTCTGGTTTTGTTGACTAGTTGGAAGGCTATGTTCATTGCCTTTCCACTTGTGCATTCAAAATTTTAGTGAAAATTTATTAAATAGGCTATTAATGATGAGAAATATAATGTGCTATAGCTTTTGATCGACAACTCATAAGTGGCTATCGTCTCTTTCAAAAGTGCATATATTTTTTTATCCTCTTTTCAATGGTCTAAATTATTTTATAAATGCATTGAATATATAAATTGCCATATTTTGGGCGTTTTCTACTTGACCCACTTTTCATACTTGTACACTCGTAGAAGCATGTCGATTGAACCCGATGTCCCCACCTTGTTTGCAAAAATGTGTTTTTCTGACATATGCACTGATTGCTCTAGACGCACTATAGACTGAGTCTGACATCTTTTGAACATGCATTTTCAATGTTTGGGGGGGTTCACCATTTCATAGTTCAAGGTGGGTGTACTTTTTTTATATATCACTCTTTCATTTTTACTTACACTTTCATTTCTACAACAACTACAACTTGCACTACTACAACTCATTTTTACATTAATAGATTCAAGTTCAATCAACCCACTAACTCCCTTTAACTATCACGAATAAAAATTTAAGATGACAATCATTATAAGGAGTAAGGGTTTGTATAAGATAACTATGGGTGATGAAACTAAACCTAACACATATACAGAGATAGTTAAGTGGTATAATCATAGTGATGAAGCCTGTGGACTATTATGTCTTTTTATAGCACCTGGTCTTTTATTTCACTTAGAGCCTATCAAATTAACCTCATGATGTATGGACCATTTTGCATAAACTATTTGAAGAGCAAGATGTAATAAGAGGTCACGAGATTGAAAATGAACTCATTAACCTAAGTCCTTGCAACTTTGACACCCTTCAGTATTTGTTTACTAAGTTCAAGTCCTTGAGATTATAATTGAAAGAATGTGGGATAAAGAAAGACTATGATTAACTTGTTCTTTCTATACTCTTTAAGCTAGGTCTTAACTATTCAATCTTTATCTCTACTTTTTATGTCACTAAAAGCACACTGGGCACTGCATGACAAATGCCTTCTTTAGATGATTTTGTTGTCGACTTAACTAAGGAGCAAGACAAGTTGATTCATATGGGTACATGGAAGTCTACAAAACCTTAAGAGCTAATTGTTGAGAATGAAAAAGAAAAGACTTCAAATAAAGAGAAGAAGAAGAAGAAGAAGAATAAGGATCAAGAGAAGAAAGAAGAATTGACCTCTGCCAAAACCAACACTAAATCTTCATCTTCTAATGACAAACTTAAAAAAGAGAAGGTTAAGTGTACCTTCTATAAGAAAAATGGGCATGAAGAACACAAGTGCATGAAGAAGTAAATATATCACCTAACTCATCTCCTAGAGAAGAACAACATAGGTATTCTTGAGTCCATCAAGAATAATTCATCTACCCAAGATTCTATTAAGGCAAAGGGAAAAGAAAAAGAAAAAGAAAAGGGCAAGGCTCTTGTAGCAGTTGTAGCTTCAACATCTTTATGAGTTATTGATTTAGGTTCTTCTCACCACATGGGCTCTTTAGTAGTTGAGTTTTCTTCCTTAGAGCCTTGTAGCATGTCTTCTATCAGTTTAGGTGATGACACTTATATAACAATTGTAAGAAGAGGGTCTGTTAAAATGGAAAGAGGAACATTCAATAATGTTTAAAGTGTTCATTCTCTTTCAACCAATCTCCTATCCATGTATCAAATCACCCATATTAGTAAAGGCATGAGGGTTGAGTTTTTTGTAGATTTAATTATCATCAAGGAGTTGCATAGTGATTCTATAGTGGTAGTGGGTGAGGGCATATCACCAAGCTAGGTTATACACCTTCTACCATTTTATTCTTGATTCTTCTTTGATTGCATCATTGTCTCATTCAGATGGAGTTAGCAAATTATGGTATGAGTAGTTTGGCCATCTTAACTACCACTACCTTGAACAACTTAGAAAAAATAGCATGGTCATAGGCTTGCTTCGAGTCTAATTATCTAAGGGAATTTTTTATGGTTGTTCTCTTGGAAAGTACCTCGAAGCAAAATTAGATAAATAAAAATCTTGGAGGGCTTCACAAGCATTGGAGTTAGTACACACTGATGTATCTAGGTATTTTCTTAGTCTATCTTTTACAGGGGCTAATTAAATTCTCACTTTCATTGATGATTTATTGAGATATACATAGGTCTACTTTCTTAAACAAAAATTTGAAGTGTTTGAAGATTTTCAAGACTTCAAGGATCTTGTTGAGAAATAATATGAGAAATCCATTAAGGTTCTTTGAACTAAAAATGGAGGTGAAAATGTCAGCAATAGATTTGATTAGTTTTACACCATAGAAGGGATTGATTTGTAGTGGATAGTTACTTATAGTCCTTCATAGAATGGAGTTGCAGAATGATTCAGTCTAAGTCCTTGATACCTCAGTAATGGGCTAAAGCCATTAATTGTGCTTGTTATATTTAGAATAGGGTTTTTCACAAAGCTTTGAAAGGCATAACACCCTTTGAATCTTTTCATGGAAGGAAACCTGATGTTGAGTACTTTAGGATTTTTAGATCTCTAGCTATGACATGTATACATAAGAAGAAACATAAAGCTATGGAACCTAAGTCCAAGCCTTGCATCTTTTTAGGTTATCCAAATGATGTAAAGAGGTACTGCATTCTACATCCAACCACACATGAGTTGTTCATAGAGAGAAGTGTTCAATTTCAAGAGAGTCCTAAAGAATCAACACTTGACACATCTTCCCTTCATTGGATTTACTTAGACTTGATGCTTCTTCTTCTTACTTGGATCATTTAGAGCAAATTTTTTTGAGCTAGGTTTATCTTATTCTTCTTCTAGTTAAGATAGAGAGGACAATGATGAGGATTCTTCACATCCACCTCTAGACATGTTTCAGTGGATGAGGAGTTAACACTTGAATCATCCACATCCAAGCCCCTTTGGGCCAGGCAGACACTTCAGAGTGTAGGCACTTGGGTAAGGGATCCAATAGATGATAGACATACTTGGGCAGATTATCAGAGTGGTCCACATGCCTTCTTTGCTTCAGTATCAGATCCATAAATATTTTGAGAGCCTTCAGGCATACATGAGTGGGATAGTGATATGCAAGAAGTGTATTCTTCCTTGATGAAAAATCACACTTGGGATTTGACTTCACTTCTTAAAGGAAGAAAGATGTTTCGATGTAGGTGGATATATTAAACTATGTTTGCAATAAATGGGTTGATTGATAAGTATAAGGCATGATTGATCACCAAATATTTTTCATAGATAGCCAAAATTGAATACTCAGAGACCTTTACACCCATTGAAAAGTTAAATTTGATCTGACTCACACTAACTATAGTCATAACATGTGGTTGGGATGTGCATTAGATGGGTGTGAAGAGTGTCTTTCTTCACAAATACCTTGAGGAGGAGATCTACATGGAGTAATCACCTAGGTTTCTTCAGAATTCATCCTTAGCCTGTAGACTTAGAAAATATATCTATAGCCTCAAATAGGCCCCTTAAACTTGGTACACCAAGATGGATTCCTTCCTCCTTCCTTTAGGTTTCACTAGGTGTCATTCAGATCCCAATGTATACTTTTTATGGTAGGATGATTATTTACCAATACTGGGCCTTTATGTTGATAATCTTTTAATTACTAGGAGTTTGTCATTATCTATTACAACAATGAAGATAACTCTATAGGATATATTTGACATGACAGACTTGAGTCTTTTTCATTACTTCATTGGCATTGAGATTTCACAATCTAATTCAAGGATTTCACTTACATAGCCCAAGTATGCTCTTGATCTTTTGGCTCAGTTTTACATGGTTAATTGCAAGCTAACTCTGATTCCATTTCTTTCAGGAGTTAAATTTGAGGTTGACTATTCTACACCTTTGGTTGATGACACTCGATATCAACAAATTGTTAGTAGCTTCATTTATCTGACTCATACAAGACCTAACATTTCATATGAAGTAGGGATTGTTTCATGATTCATGTAAGAGCCCCATGAGCTACACTAGAAAATAACTAAGAGGATCTTGTACTATATTTAGGGTTCTTATACTTTTGAGATTTAGTATAGATTTAACATAGAGGTTGTCTTGGTTGGATTTTTAGATTCAGATTGGGTTGATGATACTTAGAATTGCAAGTCCACTTTAGGTTACAATATTTTTTTGACTTCTAACCATATTAGTTCGTCTATCAAGAAGAAAAATGCTATTGCTATATCATCCACAGAGGTAGAGTAATGGGAGCTATTAATGCAGCTACTAAGGCTATTTAGATTTAAGGGATTCTATCTGAGTTTGACATTCCTATTAGACAACCCACCATCATCTATTATGACAAATAGAGTACTATACAAAAATGCAAGAATCTGATTCAACATCAATGGACCAAACACATTGAGATTCACATGCATTTTATTTAGGAGCTTATTCATGGTCAGGTCATTGACTTAAGATTTTTCCAGTCTTCAGATTAAGTTGCAAATATCTTTACCAAACCTTTCACCAATAGCAAGTTCATTTATCTATATGCTCTTTTTTGGGTATGATCTACATCAATAACAACATCATCTTTAGGGGGCCTTCTAGCATCTTCAGTTCTTCTATGTCTCTCTTTTAGCGGGGGAGTTTTTTCTATGGATTTTCTCCTTTTCTCTAATTTATGAGAGATTGATTTGTACATAGGTACCTAATTAGGCCTAGTTTTTAGGACCTATTTTTATTTCATACCGCCTACATAAGCTATGCTTATGGGGGATGTTAGTGTAAGTATTTATTTTTCCATATTTATTTAGAAATATTATATTTGATTATATTAAATGTCTTTGTAATTTTTGTGAAAAATTAGCTGGTTATCATTCTAATATTAGGGAAATATCATTATATTTCTTAACACCTTAATATATAAAGATAACAAAAGATATTAGATAGTCTATATAATGTAGTAATGACAATGATTACGTTGTTATAATACTATTATGTTTGGTATAATAGTTGTTTGATTTACCATTATAGTTAGAATATCATCGACTTTATATTAGTAACATTTTATCTAAAGTCATGAGGTTGATTATCTTTTAAAATTTATTAACAAAACTCTATTATTATCCTAAGAACTAAACCTTGTCATTGTTCGCATGCATAGACCATGGTAATGTTCGAAGAGTTAGTTATCATTCATAATTATGTTAATAATGGACTTTTGTGAGGTGATACACAAGCATATAATTTAAATAGATCATACTAGATTTAAGAGATTAAAATAATGATTAATTAATTTGGGGAAGTTTGAGAGAAATTAGGGATTTTCTTGGTTGAGTGAATGGGGAGTTAACTAGGATTAGTTACAGTTTTGGATAAATAATTTGGGTTATGAATGGATAGATGCGTGCTTCGTGCTAATATTGACATTCAAATATGAATGAAAAAGATAGATGGAAAAATAATGATAAAAGGAGAGTTGGAGAAGAGAATGGTATGACATGAATAGGAGAAGAGAGAGCAGAGTGGAGGAAATAAGGATTTTATGGTTCATATAGTTTCAATTTGGATGCTTTGATAAGGTTGGTAATGTTATTTAATTATTGTGTGGAAAAAGGAAAATATGAGTGTTTAAATTGTCTCTTAGGTTTTTTAGAATTAATTTGCATTTTAATATTGATATAGGTTTAGCCCTATGGATGGCTTGACAATCCACATAACTAAACCTCTATCCCTTAAATCTTTATGAAAAGGCAAATAAAATCTATGTATGTGTAAATTCGATAGGGTTAAAAAGAATTATTTTTTTGTAATGGAAAAATGCCCTAGCTTAGGATATATATATATATATATATATATATATATGCCCATTTTGAAGTATTAAGGGTATAAACATGAAGTCTGAGTAGTTTGAGGAACAAATGAATTGATATAAAAATTTTGTATTCATTTAGTGTTTGATATACATATAAATATGACTATGTGTATTGCTAAATCAAAATCATGAGTATATATATATGAATGAACTAAGGTCATTTATCTTAAATACTATGAATATATATATATATATATATATATATATATATATATATATATATATAGTGCACTTTTGTTTTACAAATTGTGAAAATATATGTATGGACTATGTATGTAATTATTACATGGAACCATGAGATTATACAAATATGATATATATATATATATATATATATATATATATATATATATATATATATATATATATATATATAAAAGCTTGCCAACACATGTGGATAATGTTAGCATGTCGAGAAATGATGATCAGCCCTTTATTATCATTCATTAGGTTCATGTAGATTATACGATTGATAATCATTTCAATTGGTGCAAATTAGTGATGGTTTTTATTACTTTGGTTTTTATTTTATTTTTAATCTCTTGCCTTCTTTCTTAAAATCAAACGGTTAGGGAGCTATTATGATGGAGAAGAGCTATGTGGATTATTTAGCTTTGCCTATGATTTTCAAGCATGGGGTAAAGTGATAAATGGGTTTTGTGGGAATTATTTCAATAACGCAGTTGAAACATATTTTACGTGTTCCCACCCCAATAGTGGCTCAAAATATTCTGGAAGTGTTGGGTGGTGACATGCTAAAAAAGAGCTTGAAGTGGTGGGCTAATTTAGAGGTAGATTCTCTATTTGCCACAAATCTTTTGATGCTCATTTCTGGTAAAGAGCAAGTGATGAAAATGGTTGAGTTTTCTATGGACTAATAATATTGAGCAAAGTTTCTAGTGTGACTGGTGGATTTTCCAAGTGGGTCTTTATCTCCTCTCCCCTTTTTAGGTAAAGACAACTTGGGTTTTTTCCCATTGGTGTTTTTTAGGAGTTGGAGAATAATTTCATTGCCTTTTTGTATTTGCTTGAGGAACTAAATTCAATTAAAATAAATGATAAAGAGATGATTAATGAGGTGGTTATATTAGATATTAAATATATTAAGCCTCTTATATTGGGCTTCATAACATGGTAGGATACTTGAAAGTTTAAGGAATGGGTGGTGGCAATAAAATATTTAGCATAGGGCTTCTTTAGATGTTTATTCCACTAAGTTGGGTATTATAAGTGATGCATTCATTTGGAAATGGTGTAGCCTAAGCTTTGGGACAACAGTGGTAAGTTGAAGGATAAAGAGTCAGTGGTGTTTTTAGCAATTATAGGTTTAGGGTAGTTGATTGATGGAGTGGGGACTTATCCTTAGTCAGGGTTTCAGGGCTTATTGGAAAATGAGGTGGTTTGTTGTAGTAGGGGTGGGATGATCTTAGAGGTGGTGAACATTTCAGATTAATGCATGAATTAGTTATTTCTATTAGCTGGTTTTTGTTAAAGGGATGTTTGTTAAATAGTTAAATTTTTTTTTGTAATCTCAAACAATATTAAATATAATAGTGTTCTGGTTATGGTATTTGGTGTATTTTTGAATTTTGTATGGTCATATGCCTTATTGGAATTTTCCCTCAATCGAGGTCAAGGGATTTCTCTTTCTTTTTATTGGGTAGGGGCGCCTCCAACCTTGAAATCAAACTTAAAAAAATAGTGTTAGTGTTAATATTTTTACAAAAACAATGGAACATTTATGTCCAATTATGAATTTATATAAAATTAATTCATGAAAATGTTCTCATATTTTAAGTATCCAAAATCCTCTCTTATTTTCTTAATATTTTCAAAGTTATATGGGAAATTGATCTCATTCTCTACATCCTTATAAAATAATCACATACTAATAACAAATATGATAGTGAATGAGGGGTGGTCTATGGTATCCATTTATTATTATCAAGCCCTTAAGGTGGAACAAATTTATAAAATAACATTCAATGTACTTCAACAAGTAATTCATGAATGCAAACCCTAGTTCTATATTAATCTTTAGGTTATATTAAATATATAACACAAGTAATAAAGTATGAAATATTAATTCAAATCTACTTTAAATTATTGAATTGTGCTCTAACATCTTCAAAATAGATCTATAATAACATAGAATTTTTTCCTTGGTCAATTTTGCATTTCATGTCCTATGAGTATTAATTTACCCATGTATATATATAGGCTTCTCAAATTTAAATTAAGAATAAATTGGCATGCAAGGTGACACATAATCAAAGAGAAAACCCTAAATAGATGGGACACAAGGCATTAGATACCTAAAATAAGGGTTAGAAGAAATAAGGGATAGAAGGGAGTATACAAGGCATTAGATACCTAATTGCAAGCCAACTCTGACTCCCTTTCTATTAAGATTCAAACTTGAGGCTAACTGTTCTAAACCTTTGGTTGATTTTACTCGATATCGACAACTTATTGGTAGCCTCATTTATCTAACTCATACTAGCCTTGACATTTTATTTGCAATAGGGATTGTTTCATGATTCCTGCAAGAACCCCATGAGCTACACTAGAAAGCAACTAAGAAGATCTTGCACTACATTCAGGGCTCTTATAGTTTTGAGATTTAGTATAGATTTGACACAGAGGTTGTCTTGGTTGGATTTTTAGATTTAGATTGGGATAGAGATACTTAGAATTGCAAATCCACTTTAATTTACAATTTATCTCTAGGCTATAGCCCTATTAGTTGGTCTAGCAAGAAGCAAAATGTTATTTCTATATCATCCATAGAGGTAGAGTACAGGAGAACTATTAATGTAGCTACTAAGGCTAATTGGATTTAAGGGATTCTATCCAAGTTTGACATTCCTATTAGAAAACCAACCGTCATCTATTATGACAACTAGAGTACTATATAGATATGTAGGAATCTAGTTTAACATCAACAAACTAAACACATTGAGATTTACATGCATTTTATTTGGGAGCTTATTCATGGTCAGGTCATCGACTTGAGATTTTGCCAGTCTTTAGATTAGGTTACATATATCTTTACCAAAACTTTCACCAAGAGCAAGTTCATTTATTTACAAGCTCTACTTGGGGTATGGTCTACATCATCAACAACATCTTCTTTAGGGGGTCTTCTAGCCTCTTCACTTCTTCTATGTCTCTCTTTTGTTGGGCGGGGGGGGTGGAGTTTTTTTAATGGGTTTTCTCCTTTTATTTAATTTATGAGAGATTTCTTTGTATGTAGTTACCTAATTAAGCCTATTTTTTAGGACCCATTTTTATTTCACACCACCTACCTAAGTTGCGTTTATGGTGGGATGTTAGTGTAAGCATTAATTTTTCCATATTTATTTATTTAGAAATATTATATTTGATCACATGGAGTTTTTATACATTTGGGGGATATGCTTGCTTAGGTGGAGATAGTGTGTCATATATGTCATAGGTTTGATCAAAAAACTAGGATGTAACTCCCTTGATCAGCGATTATGGGTATGGGAGTTACTCTTCTATTCTAGGCACCTGTGACCACCTTTTGTGGAGTATTACATTTCTATTTTAGGGGTACTTTGACCACCATTTGAGGAGTTACTTTCTATCCTATATGTATGATCTACTTGAGCCTTATTTTATCAATAATTGATTGGTTTTCTCCACTCTCCTTTGTCTCTTCCAATATTTTAATTTTATGTGATTTCTACTTACATAAAAAACATAGTGGTGTGCACAAGCTTCATCTTGTGTGACCCTTACAACTTGCTTTTGTGTTATCCGACCTTGGTGACATCTCCGATAGTATTAATATATGGGTATATAAGTAGTCAAATAATCTTACATTACATAAAAATATATCTTTTATGTTTGTGATTTTTCCACAATCAAAGATAATTTTTATGGTCTCTATCAAAATTCAAAAGGACCTTAAAAGGAGGAATGGTTTTAGGGTATGAGATAGTGTGTTCTCTATCTCATGATGAATTTGATAGTTAACATAGGTCTATGTTAACCAAGAGGTACATGATCATGATTTGTAAGAAGCAATGGTTTTATAGAAGGTAGTTTCACACACGATAATATCTTAGACAGACTAAATCACCCATTTTTAGTATTTTCAAAATTCACAAGAATTCTAAGAGTTACTTCACATGAGACAAAAGGGGACAACAGGCTTGGAATCAAGTATATTTAAGTTGGAGGATAAATTCCAATTGAGTGTTAGTGATTTTTGAGGAATATTAGAGGATGAAAGACTAGTGTTCAAGCTAAAAATGAACTGTGGATAAGTATTCATTTGTGTTGTAGCCAAGATGCCCCAAATATAAAATACATTCAAAATAGAACAACAACCCTTAAGGTAGGTCTATACCATACAATACTCCTTTTATAAGTAATAACTCCATATTTTTATTTTGAATAGAAGACCCATGACTTACTTGAATACCTTATAATGCTATTTCATCCCTTATATAGACTTTTATTACTAATAATGGATTGGTAAACTCATAATTCATATGTAGGCCAACACATTGCCTAGAATAATTAGTTTCACAAGTTACATATGCAATTAACTCCACAAGCTACCCATATAACTAACTAATGGTGATGTGTGACACATGTTGACATCTATATTAACCCATATATATTATAATATCATATATGTGTACATGACATTCCCTCCCCCTTAAAATGCTTAGTCTTAAAAACATGAGAATGAACCCAATAGTGATCATGTTTATGTTGGTTGCGTTAGGGTGGCCATATAGATGTGAATCATAAAAGTGGACATGAGGGAGAGCATTTCTTAGTAGTCAAAAGCACACCAATTCTAGATAGGTTGAGGAGGGAGAGGATCCTTATCCCACTCTATTTATCTAGGGATCATGCTTCAAATCATTGCACACTTATCACCATGATCGATCATCCAACCACTTACATGTTACCTTGATAGGTGATATCTCTTTGAAACTAGTTCTTGATGTAGATACACTATTCTGATTCCATCTATAACCATAGTTTTTCTTCCTTTGATTAATACATAACCATAGTATTTGTTCCTCTAATTTCTTATATATCCATAATGATTGTTGTTATGACATTCCATCACATGCCTCCATGATTTCTACCTCTCATGATGGTGTGAATTTTTATATACCTCAATTTTAATATCATTTTTTAATACTTTGGCCTTTTTAAACATTTTGTCTTCTAGTGCCTTTGTCTCTTGAGTACATGAATTTTTATTTTTTCCTTATACCTTTACCTCATATTTTTATTCATCTGAATCTTGTTTATGCTCTTCTTCACCATATTTTGATTCATCATCATTCTCTATATTTACCTTTCTTTGTTCTTTGATAAGAGTGATATTCTACAAAATGACATTTTTTTTTCTTATACCAAAGCTTCATGAACTTATTTTGCACATTAATATTGCTTGTTCCCAAAGTTTCTAACCAAGGATATCCAAGAACAATATTCAAACTATCCATATCCAAAGCATAAAAATATGAATGTAATACACATTTTTTCATAATAAGATACAAATCTTACAAAACTTGAGCATACTTACCATCTATTTGAGTGTTCTTGACTTTATTTTCTTGAACCTATAAATTATTAGCTAAGTCAATGTTAACAAAGTTATCCTTGTAAAGATTTTACCCCATGACTTCTGGCACACGAGCGAAGGAGCAAAGGAGTGAAGGAGAAGACAATATTTGAATTTTTTTTCCCACCTAGTTGGGCCCCCTGAGTGCGACAGGCGGGACGATAGATCCAATGGAGGTCACTATGAGTAGCAGCACCTCTGGGGATCTATCCAAGAATCTATTAGGGGATAGTCCATCCAATGGATGGAAGAAGGCACTCTTACATGAAAAGACGTGTCCATCGAAAGGCATGTCGAGCCTCCCTGTTCTCTCAGAGGGCAAGGCGTTGAGTATCCTAGATGATTTGGTGGAGGAAATAGTGGCATTTATGGACCTTACGCTGGTTGGTAAGTTTTTTTATTTCTATCCTAATATCGAAATGCTTAGGAGATGGATTTTGTCTAGGTGGAAAGTCAAAGGTAGTGTTTCAATCACAGCCATGGCTAGAGGTCTATTCATTTTTAGATTTATGAATAGGGAGGACATGATCGCTACCCTTGCTAGAGGTCCCTGGCTGTTTGGACCACATTCTCTAGCCTTATACCCATGGAAAATAGGATTTGATCCTAACTCAGACGTCAATAAGACAACACTTGCTTGGGTAAGATTACCAGGATTCCCTTTGGAATTTTGGGATGAAAAAATCTTCACATCCATTGGCAATTTTATTGGTCAATATGTCACCTCAGATCATATAACTAGAGCTAAGTCTAGATATGTGTTTGCTAGACTTTGTGTTAATGTTGAAATAAATAAGACTCTCCCTACGTCCATTGAGCTTAACTCGAAATATGGAACCTGGACTCAGCCAATTACTTATGAAAATGCTACCACTTTCTGTAAAATATGTAAGAGGAAGGGACATCTAATGACATAATGCAAAGTGAAACAAAGGGGGATGAAAGAGGATTCCTAGAATATAGAGGAGGAGCAAGTGAACAACAAGCAGGAAATAGAGAATAATGTGGAAATTCCTGACAATACAAGAAAAGGAGAGGAGGGGAAGGGAAAGGAGGCTACCCCTAGCAGTGAAGGTGAAGTTGTCCCAAAGAAAAATATAGGATTAGATGATAGTCAGAAGGCTACAGAAGAAGGAGAGGAGGAGAAGAGAAAGGAGGATAGCATCAGTAGTGAGGGAAAAGAGGTCCCAAAGGAGAATATATTAGAAAAATAGACTAATATGTTTAAGGAAGGGGCAGGAGGGAACCTTTTGCTAAAGGAAGTCAATGAAGATGACATAGTTTCAAGGCTTTGACAAGAAGTAACACTTGAAAGTCACACTCAACGAGTACCAGATCCATAGTCAAACACAAACTTTTTCCATGATCTGGAAGATGGAGGCCAGGTAGGAAACTACTTGGCAACAAGGGTAGTAGGACAAGATGGCAGCAATGAACAAGAAGAATGGGTTACCCCAAAGAAAAAGATCTGAAAAGGTGAAAAATATGCAGATGTTAGTACTGAGCCCAAACAAGGGAGGCCAACCTTAAGGGAAACAAGACAAAGAGAGATTGCCAGGGAGATTGCCAATGGAAAATAGAAAACACTAGAGTCCCAACCCTCGAAACTCTCTAAATGAGAATATTATCATGGAATTTGAGGGGCTTTAATAGTCCCTCAAAGTAGTTTGAGGTTAAAAACTGCATTTTAGATAATAAAATTGATATTCTATTACTCCAAGAAGTCAAGATGCAAGAGGAGAATTTTGCGAAAATTGCTGACTATATATGGCCTAAGGTGGCTTTTTGTATTAGTCTTGCTGAAGGGGCTTCAGGAGGGATTGTCACTATGTGGAATAGTGCTAAAATCCAAGGATCTCTTATGGCCCATCATAAGCACTTTTTGATTACCAAATTTTCCATGAATTCCTTGAACTGGACGTTGGTAAATGTTTATGCACTGAATAACAGAGCTTTGAGACAGAAATTATGGATAGATTTGAGTAGCTACAGGAATAAACCTCAGAATTCTAAATGGATGTTAGCCAGAGATTTTAACACACCTTTATACCCTTCTAAAAAATAGGGTGGAATTATTGATTACTCAGACATCATGTTTGACTTTGCTGAATTCATCAATGATTGGGGATTATTGGACATAGAGGTGTAGAACCAAAATTTTACTTGGACCAATAGAAGAAGAGGAGATCAAATGATTCAAGTTAAATTAGATAGATTTTTGATATCAAGCAACTGGAATGTTTATCAAAATATGCAGGCACAAGCTCTACCCAAAACCATGTCTGACCACTGCCCAATTATCCTCAATTGGAGAGATCAGGGACATCATGGACCTCCTCCATTCCATTTTGAAGCTATGTGGATTAAACACAAAGGTTTTAGACAAATGGTGGCAAAATGGTGGAATATTCCCATTCAAAGTACTCCCATGTTTAGAATAGTCAAGAAACTCCAGCACATTAAATAAGAAGTTTATGGCTGGAATAGATACAGTTTTGGGCAAGTTTTCCAGTAGAAGAAAAATATAATGGGAAAAATCAAGGCTATTCAGCAACTGATTGATCAAGGGGATGAATCTGAGGGCACCTTAGAAGAAGAGAATAGTCTGTCTTCAGAATGGAAGAATCTGATGGAAAGGGAAGAGATTTTCTGGAAACAAAAATCTCGTGTTCAATGGCTCAAAGAGGGTGATAGGAACACTGCTTTTTTTCATCTCTCAGCTATGAAACATAGAAAATCCAACTCAATAACTAAGCTTGTCCTAGATAATGGAGACATTATTATCGAGGATAACGAAATAGGGGAGCAAGCCAGGGTGTTCTTTTAGAATCTGCTTACGGAAGAAAACAATAATGATAGAATTGATAGATCTATGAGTCAATTCATTGATAAAATCCCCTGTTTGATAATAGAAAAAGACAATCTGGAAATGTTAAAGCCTGTATCCAATGAAGAAGTACATGCTGTTTTATTTTCCATGGGCACTTTTAAAGCCCAGGGTCTTGATGGCTTTCCTCCTATATTCTTTCAAGAATATTAGGAGATTGTTAGAGCGGACCTCACGGTTGCAGTTCATGATTTTTTTAGATCTGGAATTTTTTTGAAACAAGTCAATAATACCTTCATTGTACTTGCTCCTAAAAAATCTCAACCTTTACACCTTGCTAATTTTAGACCCATTAGCTTATGCAACACTATGTATAAGATATGTACTAAACTGTTGGTTTTGAGAATTCAACCCTTGCTTGACAAAATTATTTTTCCTACTCAAAAAGGTTTCATCCTGGGCAGATAGATTCTTGATGTTGTGATCACCACACATGAGACTATCCACTCCATGGATAAGAGTAGAATCCCTAGGATGGCCCTCAAGATTGATATATCCAAAGCTTATGATAGACTCTCATGGACTTTTCTATTCCAAGTGATTAGAAAATTTGGGTTTAATGATAAATTATCTTGCTTATTATGGAATGCAGTCTCTTCTGCTAAATTCTCAGTGCTGATTAATGGTGTTCCTAGAGGGTTTTTCTCCTCCTCAAGAGGAATTCATCAGGGAGACCCCCTCTCCCCATACCTATTCATCAGTATGGTTGAGGCACTGGGAAGATACATACAAGATTATATAGTTTCAAAAAAGCTAGTAGACATCAAACCTGCATCTTCCCTTCATCCTATGGTTATACAATAGTTTGTGGATGATACCATCTTATTTGGTATCTCATCGATGATCGAAGCTAGAAGATGGAAGAATATACTTAATGATTATGCCAGAGACTTGGGACAAAGAATAAATTTCCAGAAAAGCAATGTGTACTTCTTCAACACTCCCAATGAACTTAGGCATATAATCATTGATATCTTAGATTGTGCTGAGGCTGGCCTACTAGCTACCTACCTAGGTCTCCCACTCTCGATCAAAGAGGTATCTTCAAGTTTTTGGAATGGTATTGTGGAATGTACATAGAGGAAACTTATTGGGTGGAAGGGGAAACTACTCAGTAGTGCAGGTAAGCTGCAACTTCTTCGAACATCTTTGTAAGGTATTCCTACTTACTTCATGTCTATTTTTAAAATTCCTACGTATTTTGATGAAAATTTGGAACAGATCCAAAGGAAATTTTTATGGATGGGAGTGGAAGACAAACAAAGAATGTCTTTAGTCAAATGGGAAAAAGTGTGTCTCCCAAATGGTGGACTTAATATACGATCCATCAGGAATATGAATAAAGCCCTCCTCTCAGAAGTTTTGTTGGAATCTGATTCATAACAAAAATGAGTGGGGGGGAATAATGTATGCCAAATACATGCATAGAATTGATGATTCCAACTTTCTTCAACAGGTGGGATTACCCCAGGGTTCTGTGATATGGAATAAAATGCTAAAAAGTAGAAGTCTTCTCAAACAGGGAATTAGGTGGAAGCTTGGAAATGGCTGGTAGATTAAATTCTAGGAGGATAATTGGTTAAGGGACAAGCCTCTCATCTCCCAAGGAAACTATGGATAAATTATAGGCCTGACTACTCAGTTCTTTGGTGATAGGGTTAGTGATTATATGGAAAATAATAATGGGATAAGGAGCTGGAAAAACCTTTTGGATTGTTGTGTGCATAGGCCTGAGCTTATCCCAAGAATTTGAGAGATCTCGCAAGGTGTTCAAGAGATCAAAATCCCACTCTTCCCTCAGGAGGATGAACAATATTGATGGCCAGATAAGAATGGATCGTTCTCTGTCAAATCTACCTATCATTTGCTTACACCTAAAGCTTAGAATAAGGAGGTATGGAAAAAGGTTTGGAATCATAAACTCATTCCAAAGATTAACTTGCTTTGGTGGGCTGTTTCCCATAACAACATCCTTACTCAGGACAACCTTCAAAAGAGGGGGTTTACTTTGGTTAACAGATGTTTTCTATGTGGTTCAAGAGAGGAATCAGTTTCACACCTATTCATACACTATGAGTTTACTCAAGATTTATCGGGAAAAATACTTAACAACTTTGGCATTGAATGGGTTTGCAACTCTAACCTTAAAGAAGTAATTCTCAGCTAAAACTCAACCTTCACACATCCCTAGATTAAGGAACTATGGAAGCAAGCTCTACCATGCTTGAGCTGGACTTTATGGAAAGAGTGAAATCATAGAATTTTCAGGGACACTGCTAGAAATGTTGCTCAGGTGTTTAACTCCTTTGCTAGGACCATCTTGGAAAGTGTTACAATAACTCATATTAGTGTTGCGGAGAAACCCCTATCTAAATTTTAAATTCAAATTGCTGCCAAATGGAAGGTTTTAAACCTTATCCCTGGGCATGATAATTCCAAAATTCTTTAGAGACTTCATACTAAATGGATACCACCTAAACCCAATTAGATGAAACTCAATTTTGATGGAGCATTCAAGTTGAGTGGTAAAGCAAGTGGAGGAGAAATAATAAGAAATGAAAAAGGAGGGATGTCTATTGTCTATGCTGGTGGCATGGGTTTCCAGAGAAATAACTATGCTGAAACTATGGCCTTACTTTGGGGATTAAAATTAGCTATATCCCTAGGAATTAGAAATTTGAATATTCAGGGAGATTCTAAGGTGATCATAGATGCGATTAATAAAGCATCTAACGTTGGTATCCATCTAAAAGATATCATTACGGACATCCAATTTCTTTTACAAAAGTTTTCCGAAGTTGAGATTACCCACACCTACAGAGAAGGTAATAGGGTCGTTGATGCTTGTGCCAACCTTGGTCAGCAATTCTCAAGATGGAGGGTATGGCAACAAGGGGCTCATATATCCCCAAACATTAGAGAGATCATTTAGAAGGAGATGAAAGAGCATGAATGATGCACATTGATGACAAAGATAGCTTTCGAAGGCGGTCCACATGGAGAAGGCCATTGTGGATCATGGAAGCGGTAGTTAATCCAGGGAATGCTGACAATGCAGACAATGAGAATCTTAAGGATCTTGTTAATTCTATAGCTATGTAGTTTCATCCTTTTTGACTTTGGTCTTTCCAGTGTTTTGTTTTGCTTCTGACTTTGTTTCTCAGCTGTGCCATTGGTTCGGTGCTAGCATCTTTTGTTTGCCAGCCTTCCTATCTTTTTTTATTGTATAGGGTTCGGCCCCTAGTTTGCCGCCTTAATTAATCAAAAACAAAGTTATCCTTGTGGCTCTGGTTTATAGGTATAATAACCTCATTTTTGTATTCATCCATGAAATCAAAATATTGAAGTTTTCTTATTTGAAGCTAATTTTTTTGAACTCTTAACCTTCATATCTCCATCTTCTCCATCTTGTCATTCTTTATCTTATTCATCATTATTACCAAAACCTTTATTTTATTCTTTTTCTAACTACTCCTCCCTTTTGCCTCTTTATTTTTATCCTTATTTTATATCTCAGTGTCTCATTTACATAGGAGAGCTTGTTCCATTTGTTTCCATGAAAAAGTATTACATTTTTATTCCAGTTGAACGTACCAACTCAAAGGATAATTATAATTTACAGAAAGAAAATTTATGATCACCATATTTATGAATTAAAATGGATAGTCTTAAAATTGAACTACCATTGTCAAGTATTATCCCCATTAAAACATTAAAATTTCATAATAAAAATTTCATAAAACTAGGGTTTCAAAAATAATTATATTCACCGGATCTCCTTTCTTGGCCAATTTTTGAGATAAAAATATGTAGAAAAACAAATTCGAATATTTTCTTTGAATTGAAAAATAAAACTTGATTTGTTCACATAGAATATATATATATATATATATATATATATATATATATATATATATATATATATATATATATATATATATATATATATAGGTTACACATAAAAAAATTATGGTCATAGGGTGAACTTTAAATTGCCATATCCATATCTCCCTTGATAATAATTGGAATCCTTTGTGTGACCACATTTAATAAAGTTCTCAAAGTCCTATTCTAGCCACATAATAACTATTTAAATGAGATGCATGTGTGAGTAAAAAAACCTTCTGCACTCTATTTTCCTTTCTTTAAAAAATGAAAAAAAGAAAATTTGTCTCATTTTTTGTAATCGTCATTATGATACCATATGTTATGAACCTCATATGTAATCATGTAAAAATGTATAAATATAATAGAGATTAACACAAAAAATAATTATTAGGCCAAGATTCCCCAAATATGAAATATATTCAAAATATAATGACAACCTTTGAGGTAGGTCTATGCCATACAATACTCCTTTAGGAAGGAATAACTCCTCAATTATGCTTCAAATATAAGACTCAAAAATTAATTGATATCCATTGAAATGATATTCCATCCCTTATATAGACATTTGTTAGTTGTGTTTTTTGGAATTCTTCATCAAACATGTTAGTTTTTTAGAGTCTGTGATATTGGAACAAAGTTGAGTTTTAAGAAGTCAAATGTTTCACTAATTATAGTTTTAGTTCTAGAAGTCCCATTTAGACATGGTATTTGTTTAGTTTAGAATCCATTTTATTTAATCATATTAGTCACATGAATTAAATTAGATACAAAGATTCACATAGAAAGTAAACTTTTAAGGAAAATTGATGTGTACAATATACACATAACACAAAAAATCTGAAGGTAACATGATATCTATAACATTATGTTTATCTAATAGGGACCAATCATTTATATTAAA
Organism: Torreya grandis; assembly: GCA_037957365.1. Classification (NCBI taxonomy): domain Eukaryota; kingdom Viridiplantae; phylum Streptophyta; class Pinopsida; order Cupressales; family Taxaceae; genus Torreya; species Torreya grandis. The sequence goes on from JARHVA010001733.1 coordinate 2,817,118, forward strand.
ATTTAGAGTATTTATAGATTTTTAAGGAAGCTCTTCCATTTCACATTATTGACCTATCACTTCCATCTTGAATGAGTCTATTTATTTTCTAAAAACTTTTGATATCCAATCACATGTCAAAATAGCATAAAAAGTATTATACATCATAAAAGTGTCACTTATACAAAACTCTACAATTTTACACTTCATAATCTACTACCAATACTATCCTATACTTAAATAGTTATCTCATTCTAAGTAAAAGTTGTAATAAGTGTGCCAAAGTCTAGAGTTGATGGAGTTGTTTGCCTTGAGTTTTAGGGTTAGTCATAATGCAATGATTGTGGTTATCACTCAGAGTGTCCTTTACTAGTTTTCACCTCTTACACACTATTTAAATTTCATTTCAAATTTTTAACTAGGTAGCCTACCAATCTAAAAACTTTTGTGGGTTTGCAATAGATTGACACAACTAGGAAGCTGACTTTTATAGGTTTTTAACCTTTTCGGTTCTACTCACAAAGATTATTGCCTTACCAAACTTTAGAATCTTAAAAACTGACAAAATTTTACATTTGTAATACCTTACTATGAAAGTGGAGACGTGGACTTTTGATCTAAAGTCAAATACTATTATTATGACTACAGATTGATTGGGGCATTTATTGTTGATGGTGATGAAATATAATCTAGAGATAGAGATGGTTGTGGTAGAGGAACTTGTTTTGCCAATTGAGAAACTTTATTTTCTCATAGATCCTGTATGAACTAAATAGGTGGGATGAAATTTGGTTCATTGACATGGATTAAGTTGAAGCGTCAATATTTTCCAAATCTTATTTTAACTACTACTAATTTTCCAAGTTGTCATGTTCCATGATGAATATTATGTAGAACAGAACTTGGCCGCACATAATTATTTGTATGTCTTCCTCATTTGTAGCTATGATGATCAGTTTATGTTGTTTCACCTTTTTTTAGATGTTATACATTATATAATCCATATTATCAATAAATATCTATGTTTGCACACCAATGAACATGCTTTGAAACATCTCAAGCTCTAAAGTGTGTATCTTTTCCATTATATTATCTATTAGAGCAAGGGATTGTTTGAGTTGAGTGTCTATCTTAGTTGATTTAGATGCTTGACTCTTCATGATTACCTTATATTTATCAGCCTTGGAGAGATATAGCTTTATATATTTACATGCATGTTGTAGTTGATTATTTCAATCTAGAATACTACATAAAATTATATTATTTGATACACCAAATTTTCTAAAACTTGTTCATATTATTTGAGGAGCTTGAAGATCATTTTGGATTCAAATCATAAGTTTTGACCATAAACTCATAGTTGTTATAGATTATATACAGAAGCCCAATCCTTTGTGAGATGAGTTAGTAAGGTTGTGAATTATTTATTTTAGACATCACATCTCTCCCAAAACTTGAATGACCAATTATGGGCACATGTCTTCAATTAAATTATTACCTTAGTCAGTCTTTCATGGAGCTCTGCATTCTCCTCTTGTGTTTTCATTTTATCTTGCTCTATCTATGATGATTTTTATGCTACAGAATCATCGAAGGGAGAAAATCATTTAATTTATTTGTCTAAGAGTTATTAGGTAACATCCACTGATACCTATTGGCTTGTCTTCACTACTATCAAAGAAGTTGTAACACTAGTTGAAGATGCAAGCTATTGTCTGGTTTGTGCAACTAGGAGTGTGAATGTTTTTCATCATAAAGGTGGTGCTTGGACATATAATAGAAAGTGACTACTATTATATGGTTTTTCATGTGATGCTTCTTCTTGAAATCCTTACTACACTAATCTTAATCCCACAGATGTGCTCGAAGGTTATTAGGTCTCAATAATTAGATCATTCTTCACTTTAGTTGTTGGTTACACAACTTGCTCTTGATCGTCAATGATACTTTGATTTGTTATTTTTTTATAGCCTTGTTATTAGTCATATATTTTTATGAGAAGATTGTATGTTACTTTGACAACATGATTACAAAACTATGAGTTAGTTGTATTGTATATTCTTTACATTATGATTATGTTGAATTTTTGGTATAGTAGTGTTTTATAATTTAGATCATGATGTTATGGGTATCTAACTTCTTGTTGTGAGTTGGATGCATGAGAGTTTCATCCCTTAGAGCATGATGGAGGGAGAGCATCATCGGAGAGGATGGTGTAGATGGAGGTGTTGAAGATGATAGAGGAATGACTAGAACCCATGCACACACCACATTATATAGTACACATTATATACATTATTTAAATTGTTAGATTTATTACACATTTGATGTTATCTACATTTAGATAATTTATTATGTGTGTTAGTTGTGTGTTATCTTATTTTAATGCTTATGTACAATTAATCTTGTGTGATTGCATTATAGCTATTATACGTAGATTTAGTGTATAATGTTGGTGTATGATTATGGCATGTTATGATGTATGATTATATCATGTTATTGTATTCATAATTGTTACTGCTTACAAGAATATAAATCTACATGAATAGTATCTAGTTACTACTATCTATAGACTAACCATAATGTCTTTGTAATTTTTATAAGATTAGTTGGTTATCATTATAATATTCAAAAAATATCATTATATAGATTAATGACTTAATATATAAATATAAAAAAAACATTGGATAGTCTATATAACATATTAATAATAATGATTATGTTGTTATAATACTATTTTTTTGGTATAATAGTTGTCTGATTTATCATTACAGTTAAAATAATATCATCAATTTTATATTAGTAACATTGTTATCTAAATTCATGAAGTTGATTATCTTTTACAAGTTATTAACAAAATTGTATTATTATCCTAAAACTATCTTAAGGACAAACCTTTATTCA